>CM023481.1:213035423-213768147 GCA_013339685.2 Hyalomma asiaticum
CCAAGACTATAGTCTTACCTTTTCTGGCATTTTGGGCAAGATTTTTGAGGAGATCCGTATTTTTATTCAGGAAGGCGCGCAATAACTAGAGGAATGCTCTATGATGCGGCCAAACGTATTTAGAGCGACTTCTTATCGAGTCAAAATTTCACAAAAAACCCAAGACTATAGTCTTACCTTTCTTGGCATTTTGGGCAAAATTTTGATGAGACCGTATTTTTATTCAGGAAGGCGCGCAATAAGTAGAGGAATGCTCTATGATGCGGCCAAACGTATTTAGAGCGACTTCTGAACAAGTCAAAGTTTCACAAAAAACCCAATACTATAGTCTTACCTTTCTTGGCATTTCGGGCAAAATTTTGAGAGACCGTATTTTTATTCAGGAAGGCGCGCAATAAGTGGAGGAATGCTCTATGTAGCGGCCAAACGTATTTAGAGCGACTTCTTATCGAGTCAAAATTTCACAAAAAACCCAAGACTATAGTGTTACCTTTCTTGGCATTTTGGGCAAAATTTTGAGAGACCGTATTTTTATTCAGGAAGGCCCGCAATAAGTAGAGGAATGCTCTACGATGCGGGAAAACGCATTTTGTGCAACTTCTGATCGAGTCAAAATTTCACAAAAAACCCAAGACTATTGTCCTACCTTTCTTGGCATATTGGGCAAAATTTTGAGAGACCGTATTTTTATTCAGGAAGGCGCGCAATAAGTAGAGGAATGCTCTATGATGCTGCCAAACGTATTTAGAGCGACTTCTGAACAAGTCAAAGTTTCACAAAAAACCCAATACTATAGTCTTACCTTTTTTGGCATTTTGGGCAAGATTTTGAGAGACCGTATTTTTATTCAGGAAGGCGCGCAATAAGTAGAGGAGTGCTCTATGATGCTGCCAAACGTATTTAGAGCGACTTCTTATCGAGTCAAAGTTTCACAAAAAACCCAATACTATAGTCTTACCTTTTTTGGCATTTTGGGCAAAATTTTGAGAGACCGTATTTTTATTCAGGAAGGCGCGCAATAATTAGAGGAATGCTCTACGATGCGGGAAAACGCATTTTGTGCGACTTCTGATCGAATCAAGATTTCACCAAAAACCCGAGACTATTCGCCTGTTGTGCGACCGATGGCGGCGCTGCGAACGGCGCCTGTATGACGTCAGAGCGGGGAATCGCGCGCTTTCGTCTGCTACGTAGGCCCATCGCCGTGTTGAAGCCACCGTTGCGGTAAATCTCAACAAAAAAGCAGTTCAGTTGGTTATCTCGCGTATGGTGGCTACTGACGCTGTTCGAACAACCGTGGGTCTGCTTTTAACGTTCATTTAGAACTACGGCTCTTTGTTTTTTAGAACTGCGGCCGCTTGTCTCCTCGGCGAGTGCTGCGCAATGGTGAAGTACTGCTCTGTGCCTCAGTGTACTTCGTCCGCTCGTGAAAGAGGCGTTAGCTTTCACAACTATCCTAAGGACCCAAAGCTGAAGAAGTGGATGGTCAAGCTCAGAATGGGAAAGCGCCCCACGCCTTCATCGGCCGTGTGCAGCAAACACTTCGCGGACAGTGACTTCTGCTACCCACCGTACGCGCCACTCTTCGGTAAGTTTGTGACCGTGTTTAAGCGCCTCGCCAATACTTAAGCCGTTTATTGCACGCAGGCTATAAGCATAGGCGACTTACACCAGGTGCGGTGCCGTCCCACAACCTGCCGCGAAGGCCCCTAAACAAGGAGCCGACGACGCGGCCTCCGAATCGCCTCGCGGGTAAGCGCGCCTCGTGAGCTCAGCTGAGCGGCCCAGGATGTATGAGACTACGGCTGCGTCTGGATGGTGTACATACGTATTTTACCTACGAAGCCACGAAGTCACCTACGAAGTCTCTTTTCATTTATAGAAATAATAGAAATGGTGCCGCAATTAAATATTTCATGGTGCCAACATTAAACATTCACACTAGTCTCAATAGTGAACTTGCCTCTTAATTTAGAAACATTAACACAATGCAAAAGGCGATATGAGCTCGACACCAACTGCAGACCAGCAGTGAACATAAATTCTATGTTATGTTACACGTTGATATTGCCTCACTCTGCTTTGCACGAGCAGCGAGCATTGACCACTTCACTGCTGTCGATCACGACAGAGACATTGTGCGGTGGGTTGGTGAGTCCACTTGTTTGGAGGACGAGAGCGGCGACGGTGATGCGACCTCCGTTGACGGCCCCGACCGCGCATTCAACAACGTGGCCTGCGTCGTACACCGCCTCGCCCTCGATGAGACACCGCGACGTTTCGCAAGCTTTATCTACATACTTGAACATGCTCGAGAACGGCACGCTTACTGTAATATCGAAAGAAACACCTAAACTAATTAGTATCGTACGGCGGAAACAAGATAACGAGCGCGAGAACTCACACATAGTTTCACTTTCTTACGAGCAATGCGGTCGGTGGCATCGGCGCACTCGTCGGCCATCCGGGGGATTTCTTGGCCCTGTCGATTGGGCCGCAACTCAAACAAGTTCAAGATTACACTCGAAAACAATCGTTGCAGGCGTTAGTTGACCGTCGCGAGGCTGTTCGTTCGACAAAGTTCTCACGTGAAGCAGACGATACGCGTACAGGAGCAGCGGCTGCTGCAGCGCGGTTGAAATCGGAGTCCCCGCTCTGACGTCACATGCGAGAGGGCGCCACTCCAACATCTCGAGGCCAATAACCATTACGGCACACTCTTGCGCTTGCAGAACAAGCATTTATGAGAACCACTTAATTGCATTGTGCCGACGATAGTAACACAGCTTTTATGGGCGAGAGAGAGAGAAATTGAGAGCGAGGAAGAGCAAGCGAAAGAAAAAAGAGAGAGAGATACACAGCGGGCTGCTCGTTTTGTTGTGGCTTCCAATGCCGACGATGTGCCGACGCGTCGGAAGGGGCCTGGACCAGTTGTCGTTGCTGTTGTTGTGGCCCGTGATCAGGCTGCACGCGCTCGTCACCGTTGTCGTTTAGAGCATTCAGAAAAAACGGAAAATGCTTGTAACGGTTCTTTAGGAAAGTCTAATTCCGTCAGTTCTTTCTCTGCAACGAAATTCTCAAATGATTTATTATTTGTTACACTCACAAAATTAAATATTGCTGCTCACAGTGCTTCTAATGCTGACGAGTTACTCTTCTAAGCAGAATATCAAAAAATTATTGGTATTTTATTCCCTATTCGCAGCGACTGTATAATGGCGAACCAGTTCGGCTCGGGCAATACAAATTTCCCCGATGCAAAGTACAACTACAGAATAATGCAGAATTTGACAGAAGAGCTCTTCAAGACTCCAAGACCTTATTGAGGTCGTTCACGATACTTTTCATACAAATTCACAACACTGTTTAGACCCCTAGCCATTGTAGGTGGTCGGACGGAAGATATACAAGCACAACAATTTGCTTCGCCCTGTCTTAATTTTTTTTTTTTTTGCGCTCACTGCTAAAATCGCAGTGTTCCTGAACCCTTTAGTTCACAATTATAAGCAAGCTGGAAAATGTCCTGTCTCACGTAGGCGACCGGGCCACGGTGGTCTAGTTGGTATGGCACATGGCTGCTGATCCGAAGGTCGCCGTGCACGTTAAGAACCCTAGGTAGTCGAAATTTCCGGAGCCCTCGACTACGGCGTCCTCAAAATCATAAAATAGTTTTGGGACGTAAATCTCCATAAATCAAATCGTCATCACACTTTTGCCAGTTATGTGGAGATTAATGAAAGCCAGCATCACTGTTCCGGTGGTCTTCGCGCAGTGCAACTGACTTGAATTTCCGTTCCGTCTTTTTTCTATCATTTAATTATTTAGTCAGTTATGTATTTATTTCTCTCATCCTTCCTTCCTTTCATTTTTTTTCTTTTCTTCCTTTTGTACTTTTTTGGGTGTGGCTCTTACCCGCAAATAGTTGAGAAGCAGGTACGCACGCGTCCTTAATTTTCATTAGTTATCCTGACAGTTCACTGGCCCTTATTTGGGTACTTATCCTCCCCGTTCACTTCGTTTAGATGAGACGAGAGTGAAGGCGCCGACAAAAATGGCCTTGGCATGCTAGTTTAGCGTGCATGCTAGATCGAAAGGAGAAGGCGTTTCATAACATTCGTGCCAAAACCTCAACTTCCGGTTGGCTGGGGGTGAATTTCGGTGTGCTGCTTCAGAAACGTTATCTCGCTACGTGGTAGCACCACAAAGTAGTTCCTCATCATGAGATTCTACGGCGATCATTAGAGTTGGAGCGTTCCTTTGTGACACGTTTCTTTCTTCCTTTCTTTTTTTAATACAGTGGGATGCACAGAAATCTCTTCCAATCTGTTGGGAAAATGACGGTGACATGTTGGGAACAGGGCGGTGACATGACGAGTTATACGAGGAGGTTGTCAGGAACATTTGCTTTAATGCAGGTATAGTTGCCATAGGCCATCTGAATTCATCACATAAGCTGTAGGTTAAAGTTACGTCATTTTGGCAAGAACATGTCACGTGGCACTGCACTACGGGATTTTGGGGGGAACATGTCGCGTGACATTGCGTTACGTGGTGTTGGCAGAAGCATGTCACGTGACATTTCGTAATGTGATTTTGGGGGGAGCATGTCACGTGACATTGCGTTACGTGATGTTGGCGGAAGGATGTCACGTGACATTTCGTAACGTGATTTTGGCGGAAACATGCACTTGACATTGCGTTGCGTGATTTTGGAGAGAACATGTCACGTGATCACCCAAAACCACGTAGCGCAAAATCACGTGACATGTTCCTGTCACATGACTATCACGTGACACGTTCCTGCCAAAATATCCTATGACTATCAGGTGACCTGTTTCAATAAACTGCCGGCCAGCTTCGCTGTGATCTGGCCTTGCGCGACCCAACGGAAGCTCTGTACTCCTTTCGTTACTCTCGACAGATTGGCTCACTCAAATTATTTGAAACATGCCATGTTAAGTCTCTGTGTTCCTTAGAACGCAAGTGTATATCTCTTTAACCCATCAATAATTATGTAGGGCTTTGTTGACGCCGTCGACCAAAGATTATGATGGTTATGATTATGACGTTTCCGAGGGAACGCCCGAGCTGGCGTCGCCACTTAACTGTATTTCCTTTCTGTGCATTTCCTAGCTTACCAAACATCTTCTACGCACGAGAGTATTGCGCATGGTAGTGTGAAAAGGTGACTTACTAATACGAGAAAAACCGTTTTTCACTTAAGTGTCCCTTTAAAGGGCCACTAAACAGGCACCTACCTTTTGTTTAAGCCGCCCAAACAAGCTAACTCAATCATAGAGAAGGTTGCGGCGATCACTTTCTGCGAATATGACAGCGCTGCGCGCCACACAGACGCCGTATTTCAAAAAACAATTCCCGCGCCTCTTTCCTGCGATTGACCAGTCGCGCTCGCATTCTAGGTGTCGTCACGTTCTACCGCGAACAACTTTGCGCAGTTGCAGCTCGTTGATTGGTCGAAACCAGACTGCGTCAGATCCTGTGGCCATCCCACCAGCGTGAGCGCCGGGGCAGCGCTGGCCTGAGCAACCTGAACTGCAGCGCAAGCGTCAATGACGTCAATTGCTCACGTCATGTCACGTGTCAAAAGTGGGCGGAGTCACGACGGCGCGCCGCGCCTACCCTCTCCTCGGCAGAGAAGGGTGGGGGCCGACCGAGAAAACTAAACCGACGCAAGCGGCCACTTAAACCCGTGTAACTTCTTTATTATTGCACCTATTCGCAAAATTCTTGCGGGAGCATGTTCGCATAGCACGGGAGTGCAGTTATATCTTTAAAACAAATTTTGGACCTCGGGGTTGTTTAGGGGCCCTTTAAAGACGTACATTGGCTATGTGGAGCATATATATGGCGCGCCATATTAAAGTGACCGAATTATCAAGCATATGTCCGACGAACTGATTATTCATCGGCTAAATATCTATAAGTCAGCTGAAACAGCAATTAATGGCTGTTACTACACGTACAAACATTGGCGTCTTTCAGTTTTCGCAAGTAATTTTTTAGAACGTGCCTATTCATCCCCAAGTTTACTTATCGTCGAATATAGCTCCACAGGTGTGTTAATCTTGTCCTACAGTCTTATATGTGTTATTTTTTCCATATGTCATGATATTACATATGTATCATCATTTGCTGCGAGTGTATACCAGCATTACACATGCAAAAAGCAAAAATCGCAGTAATGGCAATGGGGGATCTGAAATCTATGCGTGTATTACAGTTAATCATCGATATAACGAACTTCAATGTGACGAAGTATTTTATTTTTACAACATGACGTCCATATAACGAAACATGTTTGCCCACGCTTTCAATACAACAAAGTTTTACTGCTGCCCCACAGAAAGACCGAGCCTATAATTTGAAACCTTTGCGAGTTCCAGCGGTAGAAACAGGCGAGTTGCACGCGGCTTTCTCCAACACGCTTTTTCAAATTTTGCGCCGCGCCCGCCGAAAGGGAGCAGGGGAACCTTGCCACCAGAGCGGGGGGAGACGGGGAGCATACATACTGTTACGACTGGGGTTTGCACTTCGGAAAACATTTGTGCGAGCCCCTCTTCGAAAGCCCACCGTGTTTTGGCTACGCGGCGGAAGGACCCCTGCTGCGGGATTGACGACCCGGCGACCTTCGGGCAAGACACCGCCGGCAACTGCACCGGACGACAGCGCACGGGTGCGGACGTGGCTCTCTGGCACCTCGTGTTTCGTGTGATTCCGGCGAGGAACGGTCGTTTGTGTGCGGCCATGTGGACGCGGACATTAGCGCACTTCCGGACGAACGCTCTGGGTGGCCGGGGTGTGAGCGCAGTGGTCAGCATGTGTGCATGGTTTATCGCGATCCGGCGGGTTCCGGATGGGTGTGCGCGTGCCCTCCTCGCGGCTATGACGAACGCTGGGAGAGTGCGAGGTTGACGCCCACTTGAGGGCGGTGACCATGAAGGACGCTATCGTGTGTTGATTGGACATTTGTAATTAAGGTTTATTCCCCAGCTAGGGATCTGGGGACGGCAACCTTTGGAGAAAAACGAGCTGCCGAGCTCTCTCTCGGCGCATTTCTCATTCTCAACCATGAAATAAACTTCGTTAAGTTTTCCTCTGCCCCGGTCTCTTGATCTGCCTCGGCTCGTATCTCCGGGAGTCTCAGAGCCAGCGGTATGATTCCGTCTCCGCAAGGTCCACGCTACCAAATGGGTCGGCTCCGTGGAGCGGTAGGCCGGTCCCAACAAACTGAATGCTGAGCGGCGGGTTGAACCGCAACAAATGGTGAAAGCGGGTGAGATCCCAACAAACGGGTGAGCAGCGGTGGGATCGCAACAAACTGGTAGCGGAGCCGAGCGGTGGGATCCCACAAAATGGCTGGCAAGCGGTGGGACCGAAGCACACCAAACGGACGTCAACGGAGGGATGAGATCGAGCTCATCGACTTGGGGATCTACCGAACGGCAACTCTCGGATGAAGTACGCTGGACGCACGACTGCTTGCTGGGTATGTGCTGACTTTCTCTGTTGAATTTTACCAGGCATTTACTCTTAGTGACAAGTAAAAGCTGGTAGTTTTAGCTGCCGTTGTCGTCTGGGTTAAGTACGACAAGGCAGAGATCCTGTGTGGAACCTTTGTGGAGCAGAGAAGGCAGTGAGGCATCCTGTGTGGAACCTTAGTGCAGCAATTAAAGCAGTCGGAAACCTGTGTGGTAACTTTGTGGAGTGCAGAAAGCGGTACTAAGAGCGGCCATGATGTTGAAGGCACTAGAGAAGCCTGAACTGCTAAATTTGGCCAGAGAGTTGGGCATAGATATTGCCGAGACATGGAGAGGGTCAGAGATCATTGAGGCGATCGAGACTATCGGGGCGGACGATGAGGAAATCGAGGAATGCCTAGAGAGCATTGAGGAAAGGGAACGGAAACGTAAAATTGAAACAGAGGAAAAAGAGGAAAGAGAAAGGAAGGAAAAACACAGAATTGAAATGGAAAATTTGGAAAGACAAATCCAGTCACTGAAGCAGAGACAGGTAATTGCTAGAATGCGCAAATTCACAGAGAGCGAAAACATAGAATGTTTCCTAGCCACTTACGAGCAGGTTTGCGAAAAAGCAGAGCTCAACAGGGACTATTGGTCATTCGCGTTGATAGGTATACTTCCTTCGAACTTATCAGCTGTGTTAGCTCGCCTTTCAGATGATGAGTTCAGAAATTATGATACCTCAAAGAGAGCGTTGCTAAAGCAATTCAGTATTTCCTTTAAGAGCAGTGAGAGCGAGAGAAACATGCACGGAGATCTCTTTGTGGAAAGGAGCAAAACGTCGCGGGCAGGGTACTGTGTGGAGGTCCGATAGTTGAGGGAACGAAGTTGAAGGGGAATACTTTAACTGGCAACAAAAGGGACAGCCCTGTAGCGGACGTTGTAGAAAACGCTCCGCTAAGGAAAGATCGAGAAGCTCGGAAGAGCGTAAAGCACCTAGTGAAGCTGCGTGCAGAAAAAGGCTGTTAGACGGAAACCCTGCCGCTGTGGTAGCTAAGCATGGGTCAGACTCAACGCATCGAGGTCACGATAGTACTGTTAGGGAGAGCCTGGCTAAGGACGTTCTGAGTGATAGCGCAGGTAAGGCCCAACAGTTCGAGCATGTGAAGGGTGATGACGTTGAGTGTCTAAAGCCGGAGGTCATTCCGCAAGGCGTTCGGTGGGAGGACGAGGCTTGTTCTCTCAGCCCCTATGGGGTCAATGAGGAGCTGGAGATTGTGCCCGTGCCTCATAACTCGAAAGGCCTTCCGGAGTCACACTGTGTGGTGGCTGAGCATAGCACATCTTCTTTGAATCGGAAGCACGGTACAGTCGGGAAGGGCCCAGCTAAAAATGTTCTTAGTGATAGCGTAGGTGAAGCCCGACAGTGCGACCGCACGGAGAGCGATGAGATGACGTGTCAAATGAACAAGGGCGATGCAGCTAGACCGGCTGTGGGTGATTTGTCACAGAACTCATCGGAAGGTGTCGCGGAAGCTAGCAAGACTAAGTGTGAGAGTAGCAGCGTTTTCCCAGTAGAGCGAAAAACGTTAGCTGTAAGAGATGCCACGATGGCAATAGAGGCAGTTGAAGCCGATCCTAAGCGCGACGCTGTACTGTGCGAGACGAGTACTAGGGAAGTACGTAAGCAGAATGCGGAGAATTTGGCACAGTTACCCCGTAAGGATGTCGCAATGATGGGTAATTCATGCGGTATCCAATCGGATCACGGCACGCGTTGCAGGAACACCAGTTTGAGTTCTGCAGTGTTCGCTGAACCACACTGTAGCGAGGTCAGTGCAGTTGAGGACAGCTCCCAGGTGTGTGAGCGGCCTTGTGTAGAGGCGGATTGCATTGTACCTAAGCGCGTTAACTTGGCCGCCACTCTAAAGAGTAAAGAAAGAGGCAATTTACGTGCGAATCGTTCAGACGGCGGAGGCGCAATAGGAAGCTCCAGTGATGAGTATATTCCTAAGAATTTGGCGCAAGCGAAAAGCTCGAAGATGAGCACCAAGAAGCGCGCAAGGAAAAAGCGCTACAAAGAGAGCAAAGCGGCAAAGAACGCCGCACGCGTAGAGACGAGCTTGAAGAAAGGCTCCAGACGGTGGAGGAAGCGATCGGTTCGTTTGTCATCCATGCTCAAGTTGCACGGACGGCTTCAGTTCCGCCGAAAGAAAAGGAACACAAAAGCATGTCGTGGACGGAGAGGGCCCGCGAGAAGGGAACAGTTAACCTCCCGCAGTTCTTTTCATGTAGCGTTCGAAGTGTCGGCGAAGCGCGGGCTAGCTGAACCTCGCGAGTCGCGGAACGAGGTGACGAGGGAAAGTCGACAGCAAAGAATGTGGGTAGGCTCGGTGGCAAATCGTGCAGCTTCTAGGCGCTTTGGTACGTGTGCCTCAATGAGCAATGTGTTCCGCGCACGACCACCTCGAGTACGACTCAAAACTACGAGTCATCCGTAAGCTGTTCCAGACTACAGATACAGGACGAGTGGAAATGACAATATCATTTTGTTTCTCGATTTTATCTCAAGAATAGACAGTTTTTGTTTCCGCTACGGAGATTAGACTTTTGGAAATTGTTTTCTTTTAAGCGTTATTCTTATGCTTAGAAGCCTTTGAAATGAACTCGGGGATTTATTTATTGGAAGCCTGTGTGGCATAAATGAGTTCATTGATACGCAGATGTTCGCAGAGTTCCGGTAGAACTAAAGGAGCGGTAATCTCCAGAAAGCAGGACAGTTAAAGCTTCGAGTGTTTGGGTACTGTCACCTTTATGTGTCATGCGAGAACACAGAATTGTTTAGCCCGTTTGAGCTGGAACTTGGCTAATTGAAAATAATAGTGAGGTTCGCTGCAGGAGACGGAATTTAGAGGTAACGCCGATGCTCTTGATCGTTGCCCTAGAATAGCGAAAGCCTCAGTCTAATCTGATTTCTGTGTGTCGGTTTTGAGTCATGCCATTCGCATGTACCATTCTTGGCGTGTTCATTCACGTGTCTGAGTAACCCTTTTTCAATGAGGCAGTTGCTTTACTTTGTGTTTTTGAGGGTGGCTGCTCTTGGTACTGTGTGGGCCAAAAGAAAGGGGGAAGATTTTTGGTGGGAATAACTGCTCACGACTGAGCGAATTGCCTGGTGGGGTTCTGCAGCGCTGTCACGCACTGACCCGCTGAGTGGTTGTGATGTGTTTGCGTGACTGTTGCCTGTTTGCCTGGCAGAAGAAGGTCTAAGTGATTGTGCAGGAAGGAGACAGGTGGTGTACTCGACATGACCGAGCTAGTCTTCACCAAGCCTGACGTCATCGCCGATCTCTCCGGACTGTGGCTGCAAACCTCAGCCCATCGAGATCATCCTCCTCCCGCCGGAGAGGCTGTTACGACTGGGGTTTGCACTTCGGAAAACATTTGTGCGAGCCCCTCTTCGAAAGCCCACCGTGTTTTGGCTACGCGGCGGAAGGACCCCTGCTGCGGGATTGATGACCCGGCGACCTTCGGGCAAGACACCGCCGGCAACTGCACCGGACGACAGCGCACGGGTGCGGACGTGGCTCTCTGGCACCTCGTGTTTCGTGTGATTCCGGCGAGGAACGGTCGTTTGTGTGCGGCCATGTGGACGCGGACATTAGCGCACTTCCGGACGAACGCTCTGGGTGGCCGGGGTGTGAGCGCAGTGGTCAGCATGTGTGCATAGTTTATCGCGATCCGGCGGGTTCCGGATGGTGGTGGTGGTGGTGGTAGTGATTATGGTAGGAAAAGACGCTTATTTCTGCAGCCCAAACTGGGAGCACGGCGCAGCGTCTTGGGGAAGGGATAGTGGGAAATAAAGAGGACAGAAAGGTAGTGAGAGATGTCAGGGTTCGCTCAGCACTGCAGAAGTAAGCCGGCGGAAAGGGGAGGCGCGGGAGGGCAACCCGGGCTCAGCGGTAGGCTGCGATGCCAGTCTCGTCAATGAAGTCCACCAGAGTCTGCAGCGCTGGTAGATGGGGGCGAGTCGGGAACAGCAAGTGGTGAAGTGTGGTGGCTGGAAGTCCCTGCCTCCGGTAGGCTGTGATGACCCTCGAACGTTCCTGTGCAAGTCCGGGACAGGCACAGAGGAGGTGTTCGAGAGTCTCAGGATCCCCGCAGCGGCTGCAGGCTGGAGAGGCGCAGAGGCCCTTGGCGTGTCGGCGGGCTGCTGTCCAGATGCAGCCAGTCCGCAGTCGCAGGAGTGTGGCCCTGGCCCTCCTCGTAAGGCCCTTCTCGGGAAGTGGCTTAGGGCCGTGCCCGCTTGCCACCCTTGGGTCAGGGTGAATCGAGACGAGGAGGCGCTGGAGGCGGGCCTGGGAGTAGTCCCTCGCCGCCACTGCCTGGGTCAGCGGAACACTAGGGAGGTGGGCAGCTTTCGCAAGTGTATCCGCCTCCTCGTTGCCAGCTATGCCCACGTGCGAGGGCAACCAGTGGAAGGAGACGGACACGCCGGTAGCGGCAAGGGCCTCAAATTTCGTCGCCAGGAGGCTTCCGGTCAGCCCAGCACGTCGGTGGTTAGCCAAGGTCTGCAGCGCCGCCTTGCTGTCGCAGAGGATGGCAACCGGTTCTTCAGGGATGTCCTCCGCCAGTAGATCTGCAGCGAGATGGAGTCCCGCCAGCTCCGCGGCCGTGGAGCTTGCAGGGAAAGGCAGCCGGCACTGCCTGCTGCTGGCCCTGGCAGGGATGACGCATGCTGCTGCTGCGGTCCCGTCTGGCAGCACGGATCCATCGGTGAACACCTGGAGTCGCCCCTTCAGTTGTTCCTGTAGTTTGCAGGAAGCTTCCTGCTGCAGAGCGGCCGCAGGTGTGCGTCGCTTCGTTGCCCCGTCCAGTGAGAGATGGACCTCAGGTGGCCGGTGGTGTGGCGGTGGAGGAGCAACAGGCACGGGTGGATCCGGGACCATCTGGTGGTACAGCAGGCAAAGGCCACCCATCCGAGAGTGCGGCTGACGTCGAAGGCGTTCCAGCAGGGCCCTTCCACCGGCGGCACGGTGGAGGCGGTCGATGTGCCCGAGTGCCCGCTGGAGCATGCGTAGCGACAGCGGCCACTCGCCAGCCTCTGCAAGGGTCGCTGCTACTGGGGAGTTCTTGGGGAGCCCCAGGATGGAGCGCAACGCACCCCTGTGTAGCCCTTCCAGCAGACACCTCCTAGCTGGCGTCAGGTTGACCAGCGGGAAGGCGTAGAGCAGGATGGATGATGCAGCGGCCTGGTTCAGCCGCAGCGCCCATTTGGTAGAGCAGCCGCGGCCACGTTGCTGCAGTTTTCCGATGGCCCCCTGGACTCGTCGCACCTTCGCTGCAGCGGCCTTAGCAGCCGGGATCCAGGTGAGCCGGTGGTCAATGGTGAAACCCAGGTACTTCACCACCGGCTTCCATGGCAGGCTGTTGTTGCCAACCCTCAGTCGTTTGACGTAGAGCCGGGCCGAAGCAACCGGGTGGATCAGCAGGGCCTCAGTCTTGGTGGCAGAGACCTTGAGGCCGATGTTTCCGAGGTAGGAGATCGCCGCGTCCAAGGCAGCTTGCAGAGATCTCCTGATGCCTGGAATGGACCGCCTGGGTCCCCGTACCCAAAGTGCCACGTCATCGGCGTAGAGGGAGCAGTGGGCGGGGAACCTGGTATCTGCCGGGAGGGAAGCTGGGAGTCCCGCGAGTACCATGTTGAAAAGGAAGGGGCTGAGCACAGAGCCCTGGGGGACACCAGCGGTGATGGCCCTTGGTTGACTCGTCTCCTTTCCAACACGGACGCAGAAGGTTCTCCCTGACAGGAAGGCGGTCACAAAGCCTCGGAGGCAACCGCTGATGCCGAGACGATCCAAGGCCGCCAGGATGGTCGCGTGAGGCAGTCCATCGAAGGCGCTCTCCACGTCTAGCAGCAGCAGCATGGCCACGTCTCCACAGCTCCTGGCGTCCTCCAGGGTGGCAATGACGTCGGCAATGGAGTCCGCCGTGCAACGATGCCGTCGGAAGCCCGTTTGCTGTTCCGGGAAGTAGTGAAGCTCGTCGGCCACCCATTCAAGCCTTGCCAGGACCACCTTCTCCAGCACTTTGCAGACAGCAGATGTGAGGGAGACCGGCCTGTACGAAGAGAGGGCCGTGGAGGGCTTCCGAGGTTTCAGCAGCGGAGCAACCACTGCTGTACGCCAGGTCTCGGGCAGCTCGCTAGTGCTCCATACATCGTTGTAGAGCTCTAGGAGCTGTTGACGGCCTCCTTCTTCCAAGTTGCGGAGCATCTGGAAGGTGATACCATCAGCTCCTGGTGCACTGCGTCGCTTCGAACCCTTGAGGGCAGCTTCCAGTTCATGCATCCTGATGGGCTCGTTGCACAATTCCTGGATTTTCGCAACCACCCACCCTGGATGGTGGCAGAAGGCTGGGAACGGAAGGGCAGCAGACGATGGTGCAGTTGCCAGTTGAGTGGTGTTCCTGGCAGCGAAACAGTCAGCCAGGAGCTCACTTAGGGCCGCTTCCTGGATACCGAGGTAGATGGCCACGGACAGCACCTGGTTGGATGCGTGGGGAACTTGTAGCAGGCATGACAGGAGTCGCCAGGCACGTGTGCCATCGTGTGAGCGGTTGATGGAGGCACATATGCTCACCCAGCCCTGGCTTCTGCGTCTGCGTGCGTGGCGTCTGCAGACGGCGTCAACCCTCCGGAAGGCTGTCCAGAGTTCGGGCTGGTTTTTGCGCAGAGCTTGGCGTTCTGCACGGCGTCTTGCAGCTCTCAGGGCCAGGTGCTTGATATCTGGAACCGGCTCGCCGGCCTGGACTCTTGTGGTAACAGTGGCTGCCTTCGCACTGTCTGCCATATGTTCCAAGAGATCCCTGCCGTCCTTGTCCTCCCTGAGCAGCTTCCGGTAGACCCGCCAGTTCACCACGTGGTATTCTCGGTCTCTGGGGGCTCTTCCATGGAACGGGGACAGCAGGAGGGGCAGGTGGTCTGATCCCCACGAGTCGGGAAATGGTGACCATGCATACTGGCAACCCTCAGTGGCCAGGCTGACGTCGATAGCTGAACGGACAGGCCGTCCGGTCCGACGCAGGAAAGTGGGTAATCCGGTGTTGAGAATGACCAGCCCCAGCTGTTGGATGATGTCCTTGAGCTCCTTTCCACGTGGACAAGACCGGCAACTGCCCCAAGACGTGTGGTGGGCGTTGACGTCGCCGCACAGCAGGAAGTCCTTGCCCAGTCTTTGCACCAGCTGCCGGAGGCACGCAGGGTTCCAGGGTTGGCCGGGGCGGACGTACATGCTGGCTACGGTCGTGTCGACCCCTTCAAGGCGTATACGCACGGCACAGCACTCGAAGGGGCCCCCGACCAGGTCGGCTACCGGCACCTCTGCTTGAAGTAGTTCTCGTCTGACGTATAGAGCGCAACGGGCGGGCCCTTGCTGATGGCCATCGTCCAGGCAAGGGGTAGCATGGCAGGCCTCCTGGATGCAACCGGTTCTGCTGCTGTAGCCCACGTACCCCGGTAGGCGTAGCTCTTCGGCTCGAGCATACACCTCCTGCAGAGCGAGCACGTCGTACTCACTCTGCAAAAGGTGGAGGGCTAAGTCTGCGTGCCGCCGCCGCAGCGAGTTTACGTTCCACTGGAGAACACTCGGGCGGCGGCGGCGGCGGCGGCGGTGCACAGGCGCTGTTGAAGGTCTGTCAGCCATGATGGTTGGGGGGAGGGCACGGTCCACCAGCCTGGAGGCAGATGGATCGCAGCTGGTTGTCGGGAGGGAGAAGCTCTCCTACAGCCCTCAGAAGGAGGCGCATGTCGGCCAGCTCCTGGCCATGGTGGTGTTTGGGGCAGGATCGCTGATTGCCCGGGTGGCCAGGAGGCTTGCGTGCTCCCCTTGGTTTCTTGGCTGCTTGTGCATAGCTTGTTCCTGTTTGCTGGCTCGTAGGGGCCGGAGGAGATGAGGCTGCTGGCTGTTGAAGGGCTGCCACCGCCTCCCTGTGCGTTAGGAAGGACGGGGCAGTGGCCTTGATGGTAGCGAGCCTTCGTTCCCTCTGCCACAGTTGGCAATGCGGCTATGACGAACGCTGGGAGAGTGCGAGGTTGACGCCCACTTGAGGGCGGTGACCATGAAGGACGCTATCGTGTGTTGATTGGACATTTGTAATTAAGGTTTATTCCCCAGCTAGGGATCTGGGGACGGCAACCTTTGGAGAAAAACGAGCTGCCGAGCTCTCTCTCGGCGCATTTCTCATTCTCAACCATGAAATAAACTTCGTTAAGTTTTCCTCTGCCCCGGTCTCTTGATCTGCCTCGGCTCGCATCTCCGGGAGTCTCGGAGCCCGAGGTATGATTCCGTCTCCGCAAGGTCCACGCTACCAAATGGGTCGGCTCCGTGGAGCGGCAGGCCGGTCCCAACAAACTGAGTGCTGAGCAGTGGGATGAACCGCAACAAATGGTGGCAGCGGGTAAGAGCCCAACAAACGGGTGAGCAGCGGAAGAATCCCAACAAACGGGTGGCACCGGGTTCGATCGCAACAATACGAACAGTCTCGCTGGCCACGTACACCGTGACTACTGCTGCTACTGCGCGCCTTGCGCACACAGCAAGCGGCGTGGTTCCGTATTTCGCGTCATCCGTGTCATGCGTCAGCGGCCGATTAGCTGTTTTCTTTAATGGCGAATGTCAAGCGACAAGCAATCATAGCGCTAGTAAAGACAGCGGGCGTGTAACTTGCAAGTGATCACGATTGGCGAGAAAAGAAAAAAGAAAAAAAGAAAAGGATACGCTGCTTATATCAGGTCATCGCACGGCTGATTTTCATAACAAGAAAGAAGGCATTTTTAGACATTCTGAAGATCAGGGTGCATTCTCAGCGAAAGCAATTTCGAAACTGTATGCGCTTTTACCGCAAAGTGTCTTCTCTTAGCTGCTGGCGGTTAACCGCTGCACAGCTACCGTCTCTATAAAATTATGCAGCTGTTCTGTAATAAAGGCAGAATACCTGTTCAACCAATGCATAGTGGCGACAGAAATTCGCGACGCCCATACCGGGTCTTGCTAAATTATTCGCACATACGTGCGGCGAGATGTCACAAAATAGAAAACGTGGCCATCGTGGTTATCGCCTTGCGCTCATGCGGTTCTTGACCGAAGCTTTACTTTTGTGGTATAAAAAATCGCGTATCAACATAGTACGTATTTGTGTCTTGCTATGCAGTTTTAGGGGCGAAGCTCCTTAATGTTTGGGTCTGTCCGTCCGTTGTAGTAGCGCGTTACCTACTCGCTACTAGGAGGGCGCGTGTAGGCTCCCTAGGCGCGTGTGGGAGGCGCGCCGTCGGCGCGTGCCTCCCGGCGCGCGAGCTCTCTCACATCTGCTGTCTTGTGAGAGAGAGAGAGACAGAGATAGCGAATGATGATGAAATTCATTTATTAAGGAAGGGAGGACCGAAGGTCACTGGTGGGGAGATAGGGTAGTGGGGAGGGGGTAGGCAAACACTAAATCATGCGCGCCAGGCCGCTAGAAACTCCAAAGTGGGCCAGTGTAACGAGACGATCAGGGTGTTCAAGTATATCCTTTTGTAGAGCATTCAGATCTGTGTGTAAAAATATATCGCTGTTTTTTCGATGAGGGCGAAAAGCAGTGGAGAACGAGGTGGTCGATGTTTGCTGTGCAGAAACAGTGGCAAAAGGTGCACACGCAGGGGGCAGATGTGTCGATGCCCCTCTTTCTTCGATGAACGCGCTACCAGCTCTCAAAGAAGGAGAATGCGCCCTCACCCGCGAGAGACAAGCTTGACGCAGGCAGCGTCTTCTAGCGAGTTTCTTGATTGAAAAATACCGACTGCTCGCGCTGGAGAACCGTTCACCGGCCACCCATATATATATATATATATATATATATATATATATATATATATATATATATATATATATATATATATATATATATATATATATATATATAATATATATATATATATTATGTATATGTATATATATATAGTATATATATATATATATATATATATATATATATATATATATATATATATATATATAGGCACTGGATTGACTTGCAATGAAGTGCCGGTGGGAGATTTCACTTGTGCGTAGTTGAACCAAAAGGATTCGTAGCGTGCGCGTTAACTAAATTAATCCGGAACTCGGCACGATCTACGATGAACTTCCGGAGCTTCGCCCACTCATCATCATTCACTCCATGGATATGCTGTGAATTTTTCGATGTCACGTGTTTATCGTACTAATTTGATAGTTAGCGGTTCAGTGAACATAACATCGACGTCGCCCTCTAGATCTGGGAAACACTCGGTTTTTTTTTTTTTTTGGTTTTTTTATAGCAAGCCCCCGTGGCAGAACAGGCGCGATAGCCTTGCGTATTCATAGTACGTTGCACCAGCGTTTCTACATCGGCAGCGACGAGTGCTTCGACGGCACGTTATGTCATCGCTGCCTGATCTTCGGTTCAACATATAACATTTCGTAAACATTAGTGAAGTTTAGTGAAGTAGTTGTTTTCGTACTGCTCTATTCAAATAATCTTGCGGCATGTTTTTATATAAAAAAGAGAATCCTTCGGCGGCTATATTTTGCATAAACATTCGAATTTCATTTTAACGAATTTTCTATAGGACGACGTAAGTTGCCAATTTTACTGACTTCGTCATATCGAGGTTTGACTGTATATCGTTTTGCCACGTTCATGTAGTTTTACATTATTTATACTTAAACACAACCAATTTACCCGCGTGCAGCAGATAAAGAAAGTGGGTTTTTCTAAAAGAAGTAGGAACTCCCGTGATCAGATAAATGACGAAAAAAGAAAATTGGTCAAGGGTTTGTTTATTTGTTAGTAACAACCTGATAAAGCCAACAGACAAGGAAGCCGAGGGAAGCATAGGGGTACAGTAGGGACAGCACCTACGACCTTCGGATAACGCGTCTGATGCTCTACCAACTGAGGTGCGAAGGCAGTTGTTCCCCTGTCCACTAGTGGGTACTTATGTGCGAATAATCATGGGAGAGTGAGACAGCGGCCCATGTAGCTCAATAAAATGGACAGGGGAACGACCACCTTCATAGCTAGGCAGAGCATCGGACGCATTATCCAAAGATGGTAGGCTCAGGCCCCACCACAGGCCAGGTGTTTTTTCACCCACTTTAATTCCTTGTTATTTATTTTGTAATCAAACACTACAGTTACAAAATACAATAATTTCCCCTATACTTGACTTGGCTTCATTATCTGTTGGCATAATTAAAGAAATTATCTGCTTCATGAGGGGAAATTACTGGTTTGTTTAAATGTAGAAACATAATGTAAAACTAAATTAGTGTGGCAGAAGGATAACATGATGCAGGTGTGAACATAACATGCATCTACGCATTACAAGTGTAAGCTGCCAGCTCAGTAGTGGTTATGGCATTTCCTTGAAATACATATCAGTTACCATAGTGATGTGTCGTTCAAGAGTTCAACATCTGTTTATATTGTCCTACATGCTCACTTGCGAGCTTTCCATTTTTATTCATTGCAAACAATAATACTACTAATAATAAATAAATGAAGAACATGTAATATTAAAGAAAGAGGCCCTGAGAGATAACATATCAAGAGAGGCTACCAGTAGGTTGGAGAATGTTTTGTCAAGCATCATTTGGGCCCATTGTATTCCATGATGTGAGGCATAGTGCAGAAAGGAGGTGGGACAAAGGACAAGCACCTGTCCCTTATTGCCCGTTCTACAACACGTGCTACATTATCTCATGCCTCGGTCATACGTATGTGTTCTAGGTATTCTTACTGTGAAATAAAGACACAGGAACACACTGTTTTCTTGAACTTTACGTGCCAACTCAACTTTAATAACCATTTTTCCATAAAATTCATTCACCACGACAGGGGCTCGTTCTCAATCTGAGCCCTGACAGTGCCAAGCACCCAAGAGGTGTACCGCAGTTAGCGTGGTGCAGAAGCTCGCATTTCACACACCCCCGCAGATAACAGCAGTTCCCCCATCATCAGTTTTCGGACTAGTTTTCTGGAAGACGTCGATGAAAGCAAGAGAACAGAAACAAACATGCACACGCACCTCTCAAAACACATAAATCTAGATGTGTGTAATATATATAGATATGTATAATATGCACGCACAATGTTTTATACTGAACATTCGCGCATGCAATTGCACCTTTCAGAACTGCAGCCAGTATTGATGGCGTTCACCATGAGTCACTCAAACCGGGTTAGGGACACACTTTGCGTTCGGTCATTTTTGCTGCAAACAACACATCCATAATCACCATCATAGTTGTCATCACACATTTGACTAGTTCAGATGTTCAGTAGCAAACATCTGTGACAGGTCGGGAAAACACGTCTAAAGGCCTTAATAATTTAGTAGGAATACAGACAAGCTGGTGCTACGTACACGACAGTCTTCATGGTACAATTGAGAAGCAAAATACACATTGTGCCACCCAGCACTCTTCTCCCTTCTACCCACTCAATCCATGCGCAACAGCCACCTGACTTCATTTATGACAGAGCACAGCCTGAAAGCAAATACTTTGCTAGTGATGCCAATCATGGTGTGCTCAGCATTGTTGAAGAAAGCACTACATTCCACAGGAATAGCTTCACATGCAGTGGCAACACATAGCAAGTAACTTTCACAATACACTGCTTCCACAAAATTGGCTGGTGCCACTGTGGTGCACATGGCAGAAACACCCACTAGAGTTCACTTTTCCTGCCAGTACTGGACAATACCTACAATCTCTGAATACTGAAGCTGTGTGGTCACAAAGCACAAGTCAGAAAGCGTGTGGTCCAAAGGAGAACCATATATAATGACGAGGCCACACAATTTGCTAGGCCAGTATGTTGCCAGGAGCTCATTCATGGTGCTTCGTATGAAATGCAGAGCTGCGTGTATGCGCACATAGTACTAGTGCTAAGTCAAGTGAACTGTAGCATGAAGCATTTGAACCATGGCCATCACACTTCGTGCTGTTTTAACTTGCAATGAAATGCTTTCTTGCGAACTGGTTCAGAGCCTGTATCACATCAATGCTATTTAGACAAACACTGTCAACATATGAACAGCAGTATAATAATAGACAAAGCCATTCAATTCTCAGAAGGTTCACCCTTACAAAAAGGGGAGTGCATAACAAATGCAGTATCATTGATGAAGTAATATTCATTTTCCCACAATAACTGAGAAACTAGAGCATGCATTGTACACACTGAATTTTTCAGACTGAATGAGTAAAGCAAAGGTAGAAGAAAAAAGGAAAAGGCGATATGATGCTTTGCTACCTCTTAGGGCTACAGGTAGCTCAGATGAACAGTAATATATCACTAGCACAAGACAGCTTCCAGGGATGACCTCAATGGTTTGTACCAGCTCCATAACCATTACATCTTGCTTGTGACTCTTACAGTTCAATGAACTTTACTGCCTTGGCATGACATTCATCATGAATCCATTCTTTGGTACTACTGGACCTCCATGAACAGCAAAAACAACCATACTCAAACAGTTCTGCAAGTCAGTATGCTCAAGACAAGTAGTGTATCATTAGCTTAGAGGGTTTCACCAATGGCTGGTCACTGATGTGATACATATATATACATTACTGAGACAAGCATATGTATGTTTCCACGATCTATACCAGAAAGGAAGCATTGCAACCAAGAACTTGCACGGAGCCTGCAGTGCATGCCAACACATCTGGCCTACATAAGCAGAACAAGCCTCCCCACAGAATTTTGTCAACAAGGCTCATCAATAGCTGGATAACCTAAATTGTGGCTATCAAGTGAGCTTATAATATATATATATATATATATATATATATATATATATATATATATATATATATATATATATTGGCCACTAACATCAGTTGAGGTTAAATGGAATGGATAAAGTGCAGCGGCTGCATGCTGATGGAAAGTTCTCTTTCATGCAGCTGGATCTGAGACATGTACAAAATATGGGCATCCTAGATATACCGCCAAGCCCAATTTGTCAACACTGCCATGGAGCAAAGAAAATGTTATGTGGAGAAAGACCAATCTTCAGGTGAAGCACAACTGATCACTTTAAGACAATATTGACAATATTCTACACCCCACTCCCAGATGTAGCAACCAACTTCAGCTTCATTAGATGAGGTTCCTCACACAGGCCACATTGGATAAAAAGTGCAGTGCAACCAGCATATGATGCTTGACAATGGTGACAGCCCTTGCCATCTTGATGGTGACATTTTCGAGGGAGTAGTTTCCTAAACACTAGCAGGATGCCTGTTCTGTAAGACCCACTTTTCAAAAATGACTTATGCAGCTGCTATAATTCAATTATAGTTACATAATCAGACAGTTCTAAACTGCTACCAGTTATATTAGCTGAAAATTATAGTTACTTATTCATACTTCTCCTTTTTTGCCCTTTACACTGGAAGCATGTGAGTAGCACATCATGTAATGTGAGGGTATAAAAAAATGCGATATGAAATCTGCATGGATTTCAGGAGCAACAGCACTTCTACAAGACACAATCAGTAGTACAACTTATTACAGGCACAAATTTCTGTGACAGTGAAACCAATTTGATTTGAAGTCAAGTGGTCACTTACAGGAACTACATATCATACCTAAACCATGGATAAGCCCAAGTGGAGCAAGTTGCTTCACATGCACATAAATTCAGTAGGTACACATTACCAGTTATGCACATATGCAATGCACAAAAGTGGGGCACGAAAGAAATATTGAATTTAAGTGCAACGGTACTGCACAATAAAAGCCGTGAGAGAGCAATCAAAGGTCATGTCACACTTGTATGCACATATCCATCCATTCTGCACTTTTTAAATAAGATGAAAGGTGAACTGCTGCCCAAAAGTCTTGTGTCATGCAACACTTGACAAAGAACTTTGACCTCACATATTGGATTTACTGTGTTACATGCAGCGTTAAGGTGTAGCAAAAGGTATATATACCTTATCCCAAACACTTACATTATAGTACAGAAAATGCAGCAACCAATTGCAAAAGGCTGTTTTCTGTTAATCATATGCTTTATACTGTGAAAATGCAAGCAATCCCTCAATTGTCCTTCTGGCCATACAGTTACCCTTTAGAGCTGTTTATTACAATGAATCAGAATGCATTACTTTATGAATAAGCATTTCAAGGGCACGTCCTAAAGCAAAGTAAATGATCAAGAAACTCGGGCAGCACATGACATTCCAACACCCAGGAGAAAGGTACCACCTAAAGCTTACACTCTTTGTAACCTGTTCTTGTTCAAAGAGCCAAATGAAGTTTTGAGGAGCTGGGCAGCTAGCATTGTCTCTTTACTGCCAATAAACTATTATAGCAGAACTTGTAGTGGCACAGCTACAGAATTTGTGCAGAAAAGTTGAGATAACCTTTGCCGGCTATGCACAAAATGCACTTGAAGAAAATGTTGATAGGCATCTTCCAAAAGCTAGGCAATGCCATTCTTAATTAGCAACATAAACTAAACAGCTCCTAATTATTCCTAAATAAATGCTTCCTGGTGCAATATCCAGTTTCTCAATTTTATTCTCTCTGCTTACAGCACTTAGGACTGTTATTACAATGGACGCTTGCCTATAGATATTAAGCAATAAGTGTTGATGTAGATAGGCTAGGCAACTCCAATACCCAAAGGGTACTCTTAAACCACTTGATCTGTTCAAATGCAGAACTTATGACTTGAGTAGAATACAGCACACCTTTGGCTTCATAAGCCAATATTTTACAGTGTTATAACTTGTACAAACTATAACAAATGACCCAATGAAATTGTACAAAGAACATGCACTTTGCAAAATTAAGGTTAAACATTCTCTTTTCTAAGGTCAGTTACACAAACCTGCCCCAGATCTCACCTGCCTTTACTTCTTCAATAATAAAAACTGCAGATTGAGCACGAAAGATGCTTTCATAAAAGAATTTTCATTCAAGATAACGAACATAGTCAAGGTGTGTGCACTTCAGAGCTGTTCACGAGTAATCATGCTCAAAATGCATGAAACAGTGTAATACTTCAATAGACAGCTTACAAGAATTTTCTCTGCACATATGCAAGAGGCTACATGCCAGTGTACTAACACAGATACATGGATATACAAGTATGTATACTATGTACATAAGATATGCCACATTACATCATCATTGTGCTAATGCTGACACTGTCTCATTCAACTGTTCACCGGGAACAAGTGCTTTCCTGATCCAGTTAACTCAATGCTATCTTCATGCATAAATAGGACTTGAACTGGCAGATGAACTGATCCAGTCCATGGTGCTGTTGTTGGTAAGCTGTGAGACACCACCCTTTTTTCACCAGTTATCTTGTTACTCATGTCACTGTTATGAAAAGTCATGAACAATGTTTCTCACATTCTGACTGGGCCCAGGAGCATGAACTACATGCATGTTAAAATAGTTATGCAAAGGACCATATTCGTATGTCACAGTCTATAATGAACCCTTTGCAGTCATGTAGGCCCCCTCTCCACACCTCCTTACTCCTCCAACGTGCAAAATATCTGCACCAGCAACATGTCGACAAGGGTGCAAGGTGCACATGTCAACAGCTGCTACTTTTCCCCTTAAGTTTTTGTTGTGGGAACTTTTGGGAACTTTAACTATTGTATTGTACCATGCAACACATGCATAGGACATTTTTCATAGCAGCACACTTGCTAGAAAGTTGATGCACTTTTATGATGTGAAGCACTGAGATGATTGCAATGTTCTCTTCATGTACTACCGGCCAGATAAGTAAACAGATTACGGCTTAGGCAGCTAGAGTGACCACAGGGACACGACGTGGCGCTGCTATCTTGATCTGCGCGCTTGGGTTGAGAGTGCCCTAAGTAACATTGAAACTTCACCTTCACCCTAAAATTCGCCCCCGTTGCAGCCCCACAGCCACTCTGGCCACCTAAGGCATGGTCCATTTACTTTTTTGCCAAGTTGTACATATTATGGAAAGAACTCGTGTGAGTTAAGTTAATCTGAAGAAAATTTGAGTGTTGAGAAAGAGTGCACTCTGTCACCAGGAAATGCATTTGGATGAGAGCACTGCAGAATAATGTGGCACTGAAGCCCAATTAAACTTTCTGTGGTGATAACACAAAATGTCATGCTGGCTAAAGCCATCCACTGTAGAGGAGCCTCTACAGTAAAGAAAACATTCTAAAATAATGTGCTGTGCATTTCTTCTCATGAGTGCTCATTTTAAATAGTGACCCAAGTGTGTGAAATAGTCAATGACAGGAACAAATGCAAAGTGTGGAAATGCTTGTGACCGCAAAGGGTTCCTAAATGTAAGGCCAAAAATTCACACAAGGTGAAGCAAAATAGTTAGACATGCTTAACTTCAATAGCAATCATGCATAAATGTCTCTGACACCAGTGTCCACATATGGCAGTAAATTTGCAAGTCATCTGCAATACTGTCATAAAGATGGACGTACATACACAAGAAGCTTCAAACTGTCGGTGGGGTAGCTGGGAGTACACGGTAGTAATATTTACCTAGCACAGCAAATCAAATTCTGCTACTTAGGTAGATGGTAGTGAGCGAGCATCCCAGCAAACACTTTGGTAGCCTCTAAAATTGCTTTACAAGTTCCTGATTATGATAATGTGTTCGTAAATGCCAGTGTGCAAAGACAAAAGATTCATGAAGGGCATGTAGTTATGCTATTATGAGATGTACCATGGCCATTGCTATGACTTTCACTATTGTACACTTTTTGTGAACACTGGTGCCATAAATTCTACCCATGCTAAATGCTAGTTCAATACAACCCCTACCCCAATGTTTTCTTTTGCAGACATAATCCAACACAAGCCACGTAAAAGCATTTCAGTCAATGTTATATTACTGAGTCCTGCTTATAACAGGAGGCCATTGTACACCTTTTAATAAATGATGACACTCCACCTGCCAAACTGTTTAGCTGAACAGAGGGCACTGTGTTCATTTTCCAAGCACAACAAGCACCAACACCTGTCCTTGGTGTTTTCTTCAACACAGGGAAGCTCCCTGCATACACCAAAAGGACAGGCAAAAAATAAAAAAGAGACCAGTCTTTTAGGCGGTCCCTGGTGCTGCGTCTCCTAGTTCTGCGACTGTACCCGAGCTGTCTGCACTATCTGAAGTTTGGGCAGTACAATAGTACTTCTTGTGTGCAACAAATGTTGACAGATAGTTGAAAGAAATGTCACATGCTTTACAGTACTTGGTTCCTCCATGGAGTTTGCTCTTTGGTGTTGGCACAGGTGGCACTGGTTTCATTGCAGCAGAAGCATCAGTGTCAGCTGAGTTAGTTGCAACAACTTCCACCAAGGTAGCCTCAGCTGTAGTTGGTGAGTTGCACACTGTGACATCTGACTGTTGTTTGGCCAAAGTTTCTGCGGCAGCATCTTCTGCATCTGAAACTTCTTCCACCTTAACTTCCGGCATAGGAGAGTGATGCCCCTCATTTGCTGAAGAACGAGCCTTTTCACTTGTGAAGGAATGAACTGCTGAGGTGGCAACTACATCGCGATGTACCAGCTTGACGTGGCGCACCACATTGCCTTTGTAAGAGGAAGAGTAACCACACAGGTTGCACCAGTGAAGAAGCTCCGACGGAGCTGGGTGATGTTCCTCACATGTTCTTGAGGTTGAGCTTGACTCTTCTGTCACAGTAGTAGCAGTAGGAGGGCTACCAGAGCGAGCAGAAGCTTCTTCCGTTGTTTCACTTGCATGAGGAAGGGCAGGTGTCACTGCTGCAGGCACTCCAGCAGTGCCATTCCAAGGGCAAAGTGTGTTTCCATCTGCACCAACACAAAGAATGAGAGCCTCTTCTTGCATCTGTGTTCCTTTTTCTAGGTGCATACGAACATGAGTACGCATTCCACGCAGTGTATGGCCTTTGTATCCACAGTCTGCACATCGAAACGCCCTCACACCTGTGTGGGTGACAAGGTGACGCTGTGCGGCAATTTGTGTAGGACAGAAAACATCACAATAGGGACACTTGCGCAGAGCGGCAGAGCAAAGATGTTGCTTCAGAGCTTCTTCTGTTGGATAAGACAATCTACATCGCACACACGAAAACTCAGCTGGCCTTTTGACAGCTGCAACACCCACTTGGCCTTTTAGCACGTCTCTCTTTGGACAGTAGTAGGTCTGGTGCGCCTGAAGGTTGCTAAGTGACGTAAACTTAATACCACACGCAAGGCAGTAAAATTGGTAAAGTGGTTGAGGAGGTGACTGAACTCCAGCGCTCCTCTGGCCAAAGACGTCAGGAATGGCGGGAACTGGTGAAGCACTTGCATTGGCTGATGGCGACCGAGACACAAGCTCCGACGAAGATCCTTCATCCCCAGATGGTGAAGAGAGTCGTCCCAATTTCTGCTGCCTTGAAGCACAGTAATGGCGCTTGTGAGCCAAATAATTTTCATGTTTGTAGAAGACAATGTTGCATTCACGACAGCGAGATGTCCCTTGCTTCACAACTACCTGTTCACCAAGTGTCAGGAGCGGATCAATGGTACTGACAACAATAGCAGATGGGTTTGAAGTCTCCTCTTGCTGAGAAGGACCTGGTGAGGAGGGGTTTCGGGGTGACTGTCTAGCCTTGGCCTCCTTCCGAAGACTTAAGTCCAGTGGCGTCTCTGTTACATGTTCCTGCTTTATGCATGGTGAATTGGCTTTGCTGCTGTTGGAGGCTGCACTTGCAGCAGTTCCTTCACTGCTTGCATCTTTTGCTTGTGTACCATTTTCCTTAGTTTCAGATGGCTCAGCAGGAGCGGATGCCACAGGGGTTACTGAACCGCTAGATGTCACCAAGGCTGCAGGTGCTACAGCAACAGTTTGAGGGCATACAATTGCCGAAGCCACAGATGGTGCTGTATCCTGCCGCAAAACTCCCCCGGTTGTGGGAACAAGGCCATTCCCAGGGACGTACGAACATGGGACAAGGATTAGTGGGTTTGTAGATATTGCTGCAAATAATGGCTGGTTTAGCAGAACCTGCTCAGGTGCAGCTGGTGCTATGGACACCGTCGGCACAGAGGGTGGAGCAGGGGCAATGCTCACAGGAGCTTTCTGTACGTGCCGCGTGCCACAATAGAACTGCTTGTGTACAGTAAACGTTTTGTAAGAAGAGAACTGGATGTCACAGTTCGCACAGTATCGAGCACTTGGAGGAATGGAAATGTCTTCTGTAGATGCTGCTGGTGGCACGTCAGCAGTATTGGTTGGTGATGAAGGTGAACCGTGTAGTCGCATGTGGCGTGTGAGGCTTCCCTTTCGGTCATAAGCATAAGAGCAGTACTTGCACTGGTAAGTACGACTGTTCTTTGGAGATTTGCTTGTAGTTGAAGAAGCATCTGAGCTGGGGGGTGACAGTCCATCTTCTCGGCGAGGACGCTTGGCCGGGACAGCACTTGTTTCTGCTCCACCTTCACCATTTTCTCGTGGTGATGAACCTGTGATGATTATGCAAAACACCAAATTAATTTCCAACCAATGCCACCCTTCAACTTTCAGAACAGATGGAAGCTCTATGTGCAAACATAGAAGTTCTGTTCAATATGCGTATTTAGTCCATCCATAGTAATGTGACATACTATGTAAAACATTCATCTTGAACATCTAGGCATGGTTTATTGAGGGCAGGACTTGGGTGCTTTCCACTAAGACAGCCTTTTACAATGATCCTTAATATCAAAGCTGCTTGAATGCTTGCTGCAGTTGGAAATCAACTTGATAATTCGCCCAAGAAACAGCGACCTTAGCTTAAACTGACATCGTTAACACAATGTTTTAAATGGCTTATATCCAGGGGTGTGTGAATATTCGAAAGTTTCATATATTTGTTGAATATACTATAACCTTTTTTATATTTGTATTCAATTTGAAAATAACATATTTAAAATTTTAGAATATTCAAAAGGATTTGCATATCCAGAAAAATAGAATATATGACCAGTTATCTGACCGGAAATGGATGACCTTACACATTTACACTAGGCACTGAGACTGGCAAGTATCAATTGTGCACAGAGGTGCCATGATGGCCTAAGACAAGCGCAACAACCATGCCCATAGGCAGGAATTTCTTTTGTGGAGGCCCCACTTGCTGAAGACCTTGACTATTTGAGAAAACAAACCTATTTTCATTATTTATTTTCAGTAAAAATTGCAGTATGTGCAATAAGTGACTTTTTAAATGTAACATTATTAATAGGCTTAAATTTTATGTTATCAGCACTACACTATGTTGTCAACACTACGCCCCAACCAAAATTTTGGGGCCAGGGCCCCTATGGCACCCCCCCCCCCCCCCCCCATGGCTACAGGCCTGGCACCAACATATAGTATTTGTTGCTGCTATCATGTGGCTAGCATGGTAGGCATATTAAACTATGTGCAACACTGTTGGTGTACGTGTAACCATGCTAGTGTTCTGCATGCTTTTAAGAGGCAATCAAGACGCATTGCCCGCCATTCAAAGCCACCTCCTTATGCAGATCCTTTGTGGCATGCCCTGCAGCGGCTCACCATGGTAGCCTTTCGTGTTTGTATCACTTGCTTTATTCTGTGATACTTAAAGAATGCACTTTTATTTATTTATATTACTTACGAGGTGACAAATGATATTTTGTATAGGCAGCATGTTCCTGACAGAAATATATTTTATATTCATAGTTTAACGTATTTTCTTAATGTTTTAAGTAAAATACTGTTACGAGAAAACACAGAGGACGGCTATTTACAAATGTATTTACAGGGAGGCTTTTAGCAGCAACCAAAATGGTGGACAGTCCGCCCATCAGCCAGTCCCGTTTTCATCTTCTTCTCCATAGACGGTATGTGCCATACCCAAGGACTATGGTCACTTCGTAGCATTACCCCCGGTGGTAGAAGCGCCATCTCGGCACACTTTAAACTCAGTCGTTAGACGGGGGGTAGTAATGCTTGAGTCTGTTCACATGAACTATGTCACTGGGAGGAGCTGCAGGAGACAGAGTCGGGGAGACGGGAACAACCTCATAGGTAACGTCCATTACTTGGCGGACGATACGGTAAGGACCCGTGTATCTTGATAACAGCTTTTCTGACAAGCCAACACGTCGATAAGGACACCATAGTAGGACTAAGGAACCGGGTGAGAAGGCAATGTCGCGATGACGGCTGTCATAAAGGCGCTTCTGGCTTGCTTGCGAGGCGGACAGCCGCGAGCAGGCGACTTGACGCGCGTGGTCGGCACGAGCGATGGCATCACGTGCATATTCGCTAGGCGGCACTGTAACATCCGGAAGTAGGGTGCCCAGTGGTAAGGTCAGTTCGCAGCCAAAAAGCATATAAAACAGAAGGTAACCAGCGGTGTCAGGGCGTGATGAATTGTAGACGAAAGTGACGTAGGGTAGTGCCAGGTCCCAGTCGCGGTGGTCAGACGAAACGTACATTGAAAGCATGTCCGTGAGGGTACGATTGAGGTGCTCGGTGAGGCCATTTGTCTGGGGGATGGTAGGAGGTGGTCAACTTGTGCTGTGTGGAGGAGGATCGCAAGAGATCGTCGATTACTCGCGACAAAAATGCGCAGCCACGATCTGTGAGCAGTTGGCGAGGGGCACCGTGGTGTAGTATAATGTCGTGCAACAAGAAGTCTGCGACGTCCGTAGCAGTGCTGGTCGGAAGAGCCCAAGTGATAGCATACTGGGTTGCAATATTATTTAACGTACATTTTTGCCTTGCTATTCAACATTTGATTTGATATTTAAAGCTTGATATTTGTATTCAATTCATATCCAAAAAATGTGATATTTTCGCACTCCTACTTAAATTGTTTGCATATAAAAGTTGTCTACACATTATAAATAAATACAGAATTGAAAATACATTCACAGGGGTGACTGAATTCCGCTTGTCAGGTCTGGCGTCATCACCACTGTCATTACAAGGTACTGACAGGACAAAACAAGCTTTCCTGCAGACATTTTGCAGTGAAAGGGCACAACCAGAATGACAGACAACTGTGTCATGGGCACTTTATTTTTCTGACTAGATGTACAGTAGACACCCTTTAGGACAAACTAAAAGGGACCATGAAAACTTGTTCCTCTAATCAGAGGTACCCCAACAAATAACCGATAATATGACTGGTATGTCCAAACATGTTTACTTGAAAACAGTGAATGAAGTAGGCTTACAATAAGAAGCTTATTGTAAAAAGAGCACTCATTTACTTCTGCATGACGGAACATTGTGGCTTGAGCACTTTTACATGGTTTTATCCAATCGGTAATGGTGTTTTCCTGCTGTTGCACAAATTGACATGCCAACATAAAGTAAGACGTTTTCATGTGCGATGTGTCAAGATGATTTATCCAGGGGGTATTGGTCTGCCCAGCTCTCTTGGAACTTATAGGTGGCCTTGGCACATGTGACCACAACGTTTCCAATTAGAACGAGAACAAGCCGGCACCCATCTGGCTGCCAGGGCTCCAAAAATTAGCAACCGAGCGTTGATGCCAACTATAGAAGATTGTCTTAACCACAAAGCAGTTTGAGTCAAGCAGATTTCCTTTGTATCAAGCAGACTTCTTTACATCAACTCAGTCAAAGACCAACCAAATGTTCCCACATTGTTTGATATATCCAGGAATTCATCTTACAGAGCTCATTTTAACGGGAGGCTGTGGTTGTCTGTCTTTTATGCAGCTGTAGCTTGAGGGTACAGCTACCTGAGGTTATAGGTGCACTGCGGGCACTTTTTTGTACACACACACACACACACACACACACACACACACACACACACACACACACAAGCAAACTCCAGTGATGCTACTAATGGCTTCTGATTAAAATCGATTTTTGGAGAAGATAATTTTGCACTTACAAGCATCTTCACGCTCCAGAGCAGACAATTTTGCAAATTTCACACTCTGGAGTATTACAGAGAAGCACACTGCATTTTACATTCAAAGAGTTGATTATATAATATGGAGATGTTATGAATTGATTGATTTATGGGGTTTTACGTCCCAAAACCACAATATGATTATAAGAGATGCTGAAGTGGATGGCTCTGGAAATTTCAATCACCTGGGGTTCTTTAACATGCACTGAAGATGCACAGTACATGGGCCTCAACATTTCACCTCCATCGGAATGCAGCCACCATAGCTGGGATTCGATCCCGTGATGTGGAGCTGGATGAACACTAGAGAAATGCGCGGAGAATAACCAGCCCCTATATATAGCCTTCATAGATTACGAGAAAGCATTTGACTCGGTCGATACCTCAGCAGTCATGCAGGCATTGTGGAATCAGGGTGCAGACGTGCACTACGTAAGACTACTGGAAGACATCTACAATGGCTCCGCAGTTACCATAATCCCCCATAAGGAGAGCAGCAAAATACCTATAAAGAAGGGTGTAAGACAAGGGGACACGATTTCTCCAATGTTATTCACAGCATGTTTACAAGAGGTATTTAGAACACTAGATTGGGAACAGATGGGGGTAAGGATTAATGGTGAATTCCTCCGTAACCTCAGATTTGCTGATGACATTGCCTTGCTAAATAATTCGGAAGATGAATTACAAAGCATGATTACTGACCTAAACAGGCAAAGTAGAACAGTGGGCCTTAAAATTAATATGCAGAAAACTAAAGTAATGTTCAATAGCCTTGGACAAGCACAGCGGTTTGAGATAGCTGGCGAGGCATTGGAAGTGGTCAGTGAATATGCCTACTTAGGCCAGGTAGTGACCACTGATCCGAATCATGAGGCTGAGATAATTAGGAGGATAAGAATGGGGTGGAGTGCATTCGGCTAGCATTCTCAGATAATGAATGGTACCTTACCATTGCACCTGAAGAGGAAAAGTGTATAACAGCTACACCTTACCGGTGCTCACCTATGGGGCAGAAACTGGGAGGCTAACTAAGCGTGTTAAGCATAGGCGGAGACTACGGGGGGGGACTCGGGGGCTCGAGCCCCCACCGGAACTTTCCGGGGGGGGGGGGGGGCATAGCCCCCGCCGGAGCCCGGAGAGGAGGATCGTTATGTGTAGTTCAGAAGTATAATCGTAACAGGCTGAACACTCTCAGCAAAGCGTTTTTAATATTTATAAATGATGCGCCAATACATGCGAAGATGATGAACTCACATGGGTAGGAAAGCATGCATTGCTTTCCTCCCCATGTGAGTTGCGCGTAGGTCCGGCTAGCAAGCACAGCTTACGGCGAGGCCACACTCGCCGATCCACGTGCCTGGCGTGTCAACGACCGGCGATGAAAGAAGAAACACCTCCTTTCGGGACTGTACCACGGGAGTACAAAGGCCGACTGCACAGCATCGACAGCGGATTTAATGGCGGCGCCAAGGGAGGCCTCTTGTTAAAGCGGTTCGCTGCAGGGGCGGCGCGGAAGTCCAATCATTGGCCTATACGAAAAAACAAACTCTCCAGCCACTTTTCTTAAAGTTTTTAATATTGAAATTAAAAACTGGCCCAATTCGTTTCGAGACCCATTCGGTCTCTTCGTCAGGGGGTGACTGTCCAGCCGACTCCGAAGCTAGCGACTTTTCTTAGTGATTGTCCCTCTCTCCACCGTCGTTCCTCCCGCGTTTCTTGTTGCGGTGTTATTTTCTCCATTAGTTCCGGAGATTATGTATATACACACTCGGCAGGGTCCCAGTTGAGCCGTTGATATTTCCAGGTGTTGTTTGGACATGCCACGACTCTAAGAACTGCCTTTTGGTGCGGTTACCTTCCGTGTCGAGGACCCGGGCGTCGTCGAAGTTGATGTGATGGTCTTTCTTTTCGCTGTGTTCTGCGAGCGCGTTCCGCGTAGCGTTGAAGCTGCGTACGTCATTTTGGTGTTGCCGTATCCTTTCCGGAAAGTTTTTTGTCTCGCCAATGTAAGTGGCGTGGCAATCGGCGCACGGAACCTCGTGCACTAGCCCGGGGAATCTTTCTTTTGGCAGCCGGTGTTTTTTAAATCATTTTTCAATTACGTAATTGATACGTTGTATGAGTACTGACACAAAAATTATGCATCTTGTTTTTTTCTTTTGCAATAAGTAGCTAATGACCCACTTACTCTGGCTGTAAACCTCGAGGGCTCGAGCGCGCGATTGTTAATATTTTGTATACGGTTTTTTGGAGCCCAGACGCACTTTCCGTTTCAAAGAGCGATGAGTGAGGCGGCACCCAGGTTGGTATTCATGTAAACATAGCTGACTACATGTGCACACAAAACCGCGTTCACATGAGCACCGCGCGGACAACTCTTTTGAGTGAAGCCTCCCTGGGTGCTGCTGTAATCCCCTCTGGGAAGTTTCAAACATGCGTGATCCCTCAAAAATGCACTGCCGAGGCGAGGACGTCAGTTTGTACTCCGGCGCAATTCTGCCCCCTCTTTCCGTCGGAAACGTCTGCTAGGATGAGCGCTCTCCCAAGAATCATGACAGCAACACAAACTCGCCACGCAGGTGGCGACTGGCTGTTTACATGAAACAGAAAAGCGCGATTCGCATGCAGTGGCGCGACACGCACGTTAATATTGATATTAAATATGTGCTAAGCTATATCAGCCGTTGATATTTTGTAGATGATGCGTGTGTGTCGACGCAAATCTATCCCGCAAGTTATCTCGATCGCCTTAAATATTGTGTTGCATGACAATGTGAGTAACAAATGTGATGTGCAAATAATCGTGTAATGTTCAAAAATTATTTGCACGAAAGTGACTTGCTGTGACGTTGTTTTTTTCTCTTGTACTTTCTGTGTCATTTGGAAATATATTGCTATATTTATTGTAAAATAAATATTTCTTGGAAAAAATAATGTCAGATGTGAATTTACAGCAATGTTGATGCGCTCGCGGCCGGACTGGAGAAGCGACGCACGCAAGTGTGCGCGCGTCGCTCCTTCAGTCCGGCCGTGTGGCAGTTTGCCTGTTTTCATCATCAGAAAAAAAAAATTAAAATTTCCTGGGCTCCCCCGCGTTTCTGAAAAATATGGGAGAGGGTGAGGAGGAAAATTAGAGAAAGAAGGACGAGAAAGGGTAGTTGGAGAATGAGGACAGAAGACCGCAGCGAATTAGATCCCGGCACTCCCGCCCCCTCCGGAAAATGAAAAAGTCTCCGCCTATGGTGTTAAGTTTAAATTGAGGACGACACAGCGAGCTATGGAACGAAAAATGGTAGGTGTAACATTAAGGGACAAGAAGAGAGCGGAGTGAGTTAGGGAACAAATGCGTGTTAGCGACATATTAATAGAAATTAAGAGGAAGAAATGGGCGTGGGTGGGCTGGGCCATGTAATGCGAAGACAAGACAATCGTTGGTCATTAAGGGTAACAGAGTGGATTCCTAGAGAAGGCAAGCGTGGCAGAGGGCGGCAGAAAGTTAGGTGGGCAGATGAGACCAGGAAGTTTGCTGGGATAAACTGAGTTCAGTTAGCACAAGACAGGGATAATTGGAGATCTATGGGAGAGGGCAAAGGCCTCTTCCATAGACAGGCTGATGATGAAACACTTCCATCCATCGCAGATCTCGTGAAGAAGAAAGATCTCAAAAGCATCAATACCATTTCACTCGATAATGGAACAATAAAGGCATTGATACAGCTGGAGGTTGTGGAATAAGCGATGCAATGGGTAATCACAAGATGTTCAACACCATGTTCTAGTAGCACACCTGATGACATTTTCTCAATTCAGCTGTGTGCTCATTGATATACTCCATAAGTTTAAACATTCTCTGAGCAGCTGGTGACATAAGGCTTGAATTAATGTTGTCATTAAAATGTATGAGACACCACTCGAGTGTGTGCCAACTGGCATTTCCCTTGGGTGAGTACTTTCGGGTTGCGCTAAGATGTTGTTAAAATCAAAGAGACACCACTGAGGTGTTCATCAACTGGCATTTCAATGAGGTGAGTGCTTTAGGGCTATGCTACTATGTTCATAACTGCCTGTACTACCTTTATTTAAAGGGGAACTCCGGTGGTTTTTTTCACCATATTCTGGTATCGATGTTTTCCAATGGTACTGACAGTCCTGTTGTAGCCATGGTATTTAAGTTTGCTCAGAAACATGCAAATTTTTAAACAGCCGATTGAACGGTGCGCTCATAATAAGACCGAGATGGGTAGACGCTTCGCGCAGCGTAGGCAATAATGTCACAGCCTCCCCACCGTCAATAATATGGAGCTTGTGCTGGAAAAATTACAGTGGCAAGGTCATCCGACTATGTATTGAGTCATTCCAGCTTTCCTGAACTTGAAAGCGATATTTGAGAGCTGAAATATTGCTGTTGCTTTTGACAGCCCACCTACTTGAGCACGCAGCGTTGAAGGTAATGACATAAAAACAGGGTGGCTCGCATGGGAATCCACTAAAAAATTATAAAATTCATTTTCAAGAAAACTAAATGGCTTGAAACCACGTGGTTTGGAATATATTTTAGCAAAATTTTGAGTGCAAAGCGAATTCGACCATTTATGTTCTGGTGCGAATCGAATCGAATATTTTTTGAATAATTTTTGAATATTTCCTGAATAATACCATGCCAAATTAAGGAGAAATGTGCTGCTAAACACGGGCAAAAAATTTACTGCATGACTAGCGTACCCCTACAGTGTCATTCCAAAGTCCTGAAAAACAGCCAACCGGGAGAACTGTGCAGCAGAAACCTGAGCTAACTTCACCACAGTACTCAAATGTTAGCTTTCCTGCAGTACTGAGTGTCAACTTCGCCGCAGTACACAAGTGTTACATCTGCCGCAGTACGCGAGTGTTCTGCGGCGAAGCGCACTACATGCGGGAATGGGCCACTTGTCACGAGACAGCATATTTTTTCCCCTTAATTACCAACTTCGAATAGCTCAAATAGTAAAAGCTCAGTGCGGATCGAATCGAACAGCAAATGCTATTCAAAAATTATTTGAAATTTCTAATATTTGCACACCCCTAATATTTTCACAGTACCGAGAAGAATGTATATTGAATACTTCACTGAGATCAGAGGACACTAAAAGATCGCCGTAGTTGCCCTTTAAAAGGTACATATGGTTTGAAGCACCAGACATTTTGTTATGCAAGCTCACATAAAATGTAAGAGAAATTTTCTTGAGCAATGCGGACTTCATAATAGCATATGGCAGTGTACATCAGATAGAATGATGACACAGTACACAAGAATAGACACGCATGCCTGGACTTCATTACTGCACAGTGCAATGAAAAATTAAATCTGAAGCTTAATGACCCCATGTATTCCTATGAATAAGGCTATAACGAAAGGGAAGGGGTCAAGGGCTCGTTCTTTATTTGTTAGAAACAAGTTAATGAGCAAACAGACAATGAAGCCTAGGAAAGCATAGGGGAAGTTACTTGTGGTATTTTAATTGTGGAGAAAGTAGAAAGGAATTAAAGTGGACGAAAAGACAAACCTGCCTTCGGTGGGACCCGAACCCACGACCTTCGGATGTCGCGTCCGATGCTCTACCAACTGAGCTACGAAGGCGGCCGTCCCCCCGTCCACTTTATTGTGTATTTATGTACGTATTATCCTGGGAGTGTTAGGCAGCGCCACTCATGGCCAAGGCGGCGTGTGTGGAACGCACTTTCTTGCCAGGAGGCGTCACGTAGAACGTGAACTCAGCTGAGATGGCTGCTGCCCAATAAGCCCTCGCATGCTACCTAAGGCACCAAGTCTGCCGCAACGGGGCCCACGCTATGAAATAACGAAAGGGAAGGGGTCAAGGGCTCGTTCTTTATTTGTTAGAAACAAGTTAATGAGCAAACAGACAATGAAGCCTAGGAAAGCATAGGGGAAGTTACTTGTGGTATTTTAATTGTGGAGAAAGTAGAAAGGAATTAAAGTGGACGAAAAGACAAACCTGCCTTCGGTGGGACCCGAACCCACGACCTTCGGATGTCGCGTCCGATGCTCTACCAACTGAGCTACGAAGGCGGCCGTCCCCCCGTCCACTTTATTGTGTATTTATGTACGTATTATCCTGGGAGTGTTAGGCAGCGCCACTCATGGCCAAGGCGGCGTGCGTGGAATGCACTTTCTTGCCAGGAGGCGTCACGTAGAACGTGAACTCAGCTGAGATGGCTGCTGCCCAATAAGCCCTCGCATGCTACCTAAGCCCTCGCATGCTACCATTACTGCTGTGAATAAGGCTAGAAAGGCCTGCTCTTCATTAGTAGTATTTAGGTTTGCAGGAATGCAGCTGAGTTATGAGTCACACACCAAGCACACCCATTCCCCAACAGTCGTGTAGCAAACTCTCAGCAAGACATTATTAAATGATAAAGTCCTGGTCTGACACAACATGTATGCTCTTGATGACAAAATGCGTAATGCATCAAGTAGGCCTATGTATCTGCAGTCTTTTTTTATGCCACAAGTGAGAAAATTAAACCTCCACGCAATCAAAACAAGAAGCAAACACGTGAGCAAGAAAAGATGAATAAATGAGACACAGAGACGAAATGATATTGTCTTGCCGATATACACATCACAAATGGCAATCATAACTGCATCAGTTTGCTTCTTGTCACATGACATTTGACCTTTCCCTTCTATGTGGTGCAGAAACAACAAACATTTGCTGACTTTGCTGTGAGTGCACACGCCACACCATGATGAAAGTTGAGAAAGATTACTGTTGCTGTCAAGAAATAAATGTTGCAATTACTGCTGTGATCCACCACGCAGCAAGCTTTATCTTTTTGAAGAGGCTATGAAATGTGGCAATGTTGCAATTGCTACTGTTTGTGCAGCCTAACACTTCATAGAATGATGGCATTACTGTCACACAATTTTCATAAAGCCTAGAAAGATAACAGTGACATGTCCTGAATGATTCAAGAAGCCTAGAAAACACAAAACATGTTGCACTCACTTTAGATCGATCTGCGGCAAGGCTTATCTGTCGGAGTGTAGCAAAGTGTACTGATGGAACTAAACATTATGCATGACAAGCCTGTTTCTTTTCATGCCATTGCTCTCCTTGCACATGTGTGAGCAAAGCAAGAAAGCTAGGTACTATAGAACGTACTAAAAAAAAAAACACTCTTCTGTTAGAGATTCAACAAGTTGCAGCAATAATTCATTTTTACATAAAGGTAAGCCATACGGTAATCTTTTAGCTAGTGATGGATCACGCAAATATACTAGATAGCACCAACCTAATACCACAAACCTCTGTCAATTTTTCATGATGTTCACATTCTCCCAGTTAATATGGTGAATACTATATGTTTGTCACAAAACAGCACCCCCTCAAAAAAAAAAAAAAAAAAGAACATGCCACTAATTGGGAAACCCAGTGGCACATTTATCTGGGCCAGTTCTGAGGCACACACAGCAAGAACTATACTTTGGTTAACATCACACAATCCATACTAAGATGCGCACAACATCTGGAAGTCGAGAGAATACTATTTGAGAAGGACTATTGTTACAGCTCGATACAATCCCCTCGCCAGAGAGAGAGAGAGTGCAAGACAAAGAAAGAGGGAAGCGGGGGACAACTCATCGAAGACGCTAGCCTGCAAACTATGCTTACCAGCAAGGGAGAAACAGACACCACCACTAGCCCACAAATCGCAGCCACCACAGCTACAGGAAATTTCCAGTAGTTTCACAGCCTTTGCCCATGATGCGAGCAGGCGAATTTTCTAGAACGTGTAAGCTGAAGCATATAAAAAAGGTTGTGCATTTCAGGAAGCAGCAGTGCAGCACTGCAGCGGTAGAGTGGTCAAGAAGTCAAGAGTTGCAACTTCATGACAGTGAACCAAAGTGCAACGTAGACAGTACGACTGCGATCCTGCACAACCAGGTGTGTGAGGCTAAAGCATCTGTGTTTCTGAAAGTCCCTTTCTTAGAGAGATTCCATGGGTTATACCAAGGACATCTGGCTCAAGAACAAGCATGGCTGAATACGAATGAACTCTTCGATCTTTATATTCTGACAATGTTACAATTGTACTGTTCAATAATTGGTTAGTGCATTTTCATGCAACCCATCTGTTGGGTTCGAGAGCGATGTTGCCACCCGAAGTGCTCCATGTGTTAAGCCTGTGGGCACCTGTGACAGGATGTCGGAGCTAGTATGCCTTCAAGGTGCCACCAGGTGAAGGAGTCCGCCTTTAGTTCCCTGGTTGGCAGCTATCAACTGTTTCGCTGCTAACAGGATGAGCGGGCAAAGAACAATGTGGAAGTTAACTCCATGCATAAGTAGTACTTTTGTTGTAACTAACTGACGTCGTGCATGGTTATGTAACTCCGAAGTTCAAGAATATGTATTTGTTTTATTTTGACAACCCTTGGCTCGACTTGCTGTTTGGACCACACGCGGTGATCGCTGGTGAACTAAAGGACCTTTTAATTGTTCTTGCCTTTGTGTGGTACTTTTGGGGGACGGATAAGCCAGTCCATGGAATCCACCTGGCGACTGCCTACAATGCATTCACGAATAAGGGGGTGTGACAGTAGTATAAAAGTGCAACAGATCATTCTGCAGTCGAAGCTTCATACAGTTAAACCGCTTTATGAGAGACATCATGAGGAAGCAGTTTCTGTCCATTACATGAGAAATCTTATACGCAAGTTACCATGTCATCATTTTCTGCTCAACCCTTATTTTCAATGTAGGTACATTAGGAACAAAATGAGCACTAAAGAAGGCTACAGCCAGTTGCAAAAGGTTTACTTTATACCATTAGTCTTAATGATAGGTGACCCACCGTGGCAGGTTAGTGGTTCGACGTTGAATTGCGAAGCTCAAGCTAACGAGATTGAATCCTGGCCACAGCAGTTGCATTTCGATGGGGACGAAATGCAAAAAACGCCTATGCTTTTAGATTTAGGAGCATGTTAAAGAACCCCATGTGGTCAAAATTCCCTTAGCGGAGGGCTCTGGCCCTCCGCTAAGGGAATGCCTCATAATCACAAATGAGTTTGGCACGTAAAGCCCCATAAATTGTCATTAATTATTAATAATAGATGATTCACTTGGTGGACTGCATCACATCGAACAAAATTCATGTTTTCTCCGCCACAACTTTTTCACATTGTACTAGATTGATTGTTTAGTTTTGTTGGAAGCTTGCATAATGGCTTGTTCTTGCCAGTAAACATGTGGATGATTGCTTTGCTTGCATTTGGCAGGTAATTCCATCATTAATGGAATGCATTGTGAGGGGAAGGGTCCACCATGCACACCAACTATTTTACAGGCTTTCAAACACAACTGCTATGCATCTTTACTGGAATCTGTGCAAATGAGAAAGCTCACCATGCACTTCAGGTACGCTTTGCTGGCTCAAATGCTCTTGGCAAGCTTGAAATTCTTCTCTACATAACATTCTCTTTGCAACGGCATCTCGTGATTGTTTTATAGCTGAAAGATCCACTCTGTATTTTCAGAAGCTAGAGTAAATAGTTAACGCGTGCGTCAATCATTTCGCTTTGTTTCCACAATGAACTAACTGCATTTTGCAGCAAGCAATGCTGCATTCAGAGTTAAAATGTATGTTACAAAAAAAGACTGTTGACCCAGATTTAAGAAAAATTTGTCCTTTACAATTTGTCTTTACGTAATAAATTGCATGACGAGAAAGACCTGTGCAAGTGGCTCAATGCATTTGTATGTTAACACCAAAACCGTTTCAGGGTCCCTTTAAAGGGCAAGAGATGGGTATGCTACCTCTCCCTATGATGAGTTTCAAATGTGGCCATTTCAAATAGTATGATATGCACAGCACACATAATTGAGCATGTCACAGGAGAGAGAGAGAGAGAAAGTGCTGGGGATGTTAGCCTGGCTGTGTGCCTGACATGCTGCTCCAGGTTCTGGGTGATGATTATGGTGTACATACACTGATAAACATATAACATCACATACAGCTGTACAAACACATACAGATTTACAATGTTTTGTCGGTGCTCATGGCTCGTAAGAATGTCAGCAGGGCTTTCATGGTGTGTGATGCACAGGTGGTGCTTTGTCATGGGCCAAGATATATGCACTGTTCTAGGCTAGAGTCTCATTGAAGGTGTAATGCTGCCTTATGTGACTGTCCTCAGACTTGTAATGCCTGCACTCACACAGAATGTGCTGCACGTTTTGGTGAGTCAGAGTGGGCAACCTTGCTCTTTAAATAGTTCGTATGAGCTACGTTTAGTCTGATGCAGTGTAGGCACATTTGATCTTGTCTATTGAGGTCTCGCGTCATGTAGAATTCACACAATGGGCCATAATTTTGTACATGGGTCTGTACTGATGACCTGCATCTCTGCAGAGGGATCACCGGAAAACCCAAGCGTGTCCTATAATGAGTGTCACCATGTCTTTTCTCAAGAAAGGGATCTTGAACATTTATTTTAGGGCTTCATGTCCAGCTTTCGCAGCGTGATCAGCGAGAACTTTGCCTTGTATTCTGTAGTAAGCTGGTAACTATTGCTGCACAATGCTGTGATGCAGTTCACAGGCTCTGTTGTATAGGCTGTCAGTTGATCCTGCATCTGTGGGGACTTCAGGGACTACAAGGCCACTCTTGAGTCATCGAATATGAGCCAAGACTCAGCTGTTTGGTCTCCAATATAGTTAAAAGCAGCCTGCAGTACAACGAGTTCAGTGCCTGTAGATGAAGTACGGTGACAGAGTGGCAGAGATGGTGAAATTTGCAGATGAAATCCACATGCCACTGGCAGATGACGTAGGTGTAACAGAGCCGTCAATGTATATATGGTGGTGAGCCCTGTAGCTGTTTTCAATACGCTTTATAGCAAAATATGTTGGTGCCAGTCCACGTGTACATGTCTTGTTCTTGAACCCAGGCACAGAAGTGAAGATTGATCATGAAGGAATATTCCATGGTGGCTCTGTGACTCTGTCAGCACAGATGTGCTTTGATAATGCGGCAGAAGCAAGCTCTGCCGCATTATCACAGGACCGCTATCTGCACTCGGCATTCTGGTAGCATAGCTCATGTGGACTTGAAGGAACTCCTGCTGCAGAAGCACTGAAGCTGACAGCCGTCTGCTTTATGCAAGAATTCAAAGTTGATGCATTTTTCAGCAGACCAAGAGACACCCTCATGGCTTTAGCTTGAGCATCAGAGAGTGCTTTTATGTTGGTTTGGGAAACGTCCTGTAGCGTGGGAAGGCTGTATCGTAGAAGACCTTTGCAGAGAGCCATATACAAGCGTAGCAGAGCATTTATGAAACATCCCCCAGCGTTGCTTGATAACAAACGGAAGATGCTCGCCTATGACCCAATTTTTTCCTTTAACATTTGAATGTGGGGTGTCCACGTTGTTAGCCTGTCAATTGTCATGCCGAGAAACCCATGACTTAACACATACCAAATGGGAGAGTGTGCTACCTTTAACGTGAAGCACCTTACAAGGACTCCAAAGTCAAGCAACCAAACAAGTGGAGCAAATCATTGCTTACTTAGAACTGTGTAAGCCATTACCTAAAAAGAAAAATAATTTATGTGCACTGAGTAAGGTTTTATCTTTCTAAAGAACTGTACAGGCCAGGCATAAAGCTGTGGACATGGAATAAAGCTGCACTTGAAAGAAGTCCTACAATACTGGTACTCACGGTGGCTGGGTGAGACAGGAGGCAAGCAATCCTCAGTAACTTCGGTCTGTGATCGAGCTGACATAAAGGTGGCCTTCTCAACTCGCTGAGAACAGTAATACACTTGGTGGGCTTTCAGGGTTTTGCCGCTGCTGAATTGGATGCCACACATACCACACTCGAAGGCTGCAAATATTCAATAGCCACCTTCAACAAACTAGCAATGCAAAAGGTGACAAAGCACTTGTTAGCTCATGATAGCTTTTTCTATTTTATGCTTCACATGCTCAAGGTTGAACAATGCAACAGATGGGAGTCGTTACACAAAATAATTTGTAGTGCTCTAACAGCATTATCTTGGAGAAAATGTGGCCCATGAGTTCTGTGAAATTCCACAAGGTGGAGCAACATTTATGAAAAAGAAAATTAGCATCGACCCATTTATAGTACAAGGCTACAAGGAAATCCATACGGATTTCCTTGTAGACTCCTCAGCACTAGTGCACAAACTTTGGACAATGCGGTGCTTCGCAAACTCTTTTCCAGCGTCTGCCATCTCAGGTCCAAATCGTGCTTGCTACAACCACAGTCATGGGTTTGACATCACTGGCTGCGCTCGCTGACAAAGTTATCGAGGTGGGGACACCAAACTTCCCAGTCACCTCCGTCAGCAAGCTGACACAATCAACACTGCCAGTTGCTCCTATAGGGGCTCTTCAGCCACCTTCAGAGGTTGACCGTCTCTGTGCTCGGCTGGATTGTTTCTCCCCTCCCGCACTTCTTCACTGTCTTCATCTGTCTGCCCCATTACCCCTTCCCCATGGCGCTGAGACGTGCTCCTGCAGAGGCTGCAGAAACTAGTGCCATTCTTCCTTTTCTTAGAACCACCTCTCTCTCACACACAAACACACAAAAGTTGTGCAGGATCAAGGTTACCAGTTTGAGTCATCACTCTTTAAGGAACTCCTCACACTCCTGGGAGCGGCACGCTACACACTGTCCCTTACCATTTACAAACAAATAAATGGCCTCGTAGAGTGTTTCCATCCCCATGTGAAAGCAGCACTTACAGCTCATGGTCCCCCTGCAAAGTGGCTTGATGCTCTCCCACTCATACTGCTGGGAATGTGATTTGCTTTCAAGGAAGACATCTCATGCGCCAGTGCTGAGCTTGCTTATGGAGCCCCGTTTTGTTTACTGGCAGATCTTCAATGCCGCTAAACCCGACTCCCCTCCCACATGAAGCGAATATGTCGACAAGCTCCTTCATGTTCTCCGCAACCTCTAACCTCAGCCAACACAAGCAAGCCACTTATGGACTGTGTATGCAACTCCAGACCTACACAAAGTGTCGCATGTCTGCACATATTACGGCCCTGTGCGTGGTCCCCTGCAACCATATTATCTTAGGCCTTTCCGCATACTTGAACGCCATTCCTAAACTTTCATTGTGGACCTCAATGGAACATGTGATGCAACTGCACTTGAGAGACTCAAGCCGGCATACGTAGACGGCCCAGTTTCTTGCATTTCAGCATCTACCACATGTGCCCGTACAGCACCAGCAGATATTTATGACAGACATCCAATACTTCCGGCTCGCTGCATCCACTGCAGCTAAACTAACCATTCATCACCTCGGATTCTTCTCGAGGGGGACCATCCCTGTGGCGAGAGTGAGAACACGGCCACCCAAGTTTGTGTTTATCTTCTCACGCGCACGGGGCACAAACTCTATGCCTCAAACCTTAATTTTGTCTGTTATTTCTTACACCACTTTTGTGTATTCTAAGACAACCTCCTGCATATGCTTTCCTCCTCCTTTGTTTCCTTCTCCCTCGTGGCGGCGATGGCGGACAGGCCGAGAATAAACAACCATACCGCACGGATGTCTCCTCTCGTAGTCAGTTCATCTGCCTCACGTTTTCTACATGCACAAACAAACAGAGCCAAATAAAAGCGTAATGAAATAATAATATTACAAAGCATGAAATTTACAATATTTAATGTTGAATCACATAAGAATAGATCAGGAAAGATCTTATACTGAGTTCGGTGGCTCTTATTCCATGAATTATAAGCCCTCTCTCAGCAGATCTATGCAACTGTGCAGAACCGCCAGTCAAAGAACACAGAAGCAGTAACATTTTCTTGCCAAAGGAGGTCATGGTGCCATAATGCATTGTACCTTATGCACACTTCCTGTGACATGCAAACTTTTCGGCATCACAATGGCATGAAAAAGCATTCAACTACATCTGCACAAGGTTTCTGTAAAACTTGCTGGTGCTGCTCACAGAGAGGAGCTTGTTTTCACTCTTTCACAAAACATAGAAGTGGTCCTTGCTGCTTTTTGTTAGCTTCCATTGGATGTGATTCTTTCAAATACTTAAATGTTGCACTACAAAAATGGGAGGCACTCTGTATTCTTGTGAAGCTTTTTCTCAGTGTGACATTTATTTTTTAAAGAGCAAACAATTTCATCTCTTCCATTTCATTTCGTCCTACAGCTTGCTTCAATTAATGTGATTTTGATGTCTTCTTATCATTCCTGCAATTGTTCCACACTGCTGTAACTTCATCTGCCGCATGTTGTGTGCATGCATAAATGAACAGAGCCAAATAAAAGCATAATGAATAAATAATATAATTAGACTCTGCAAAGTGCACAGTCTAATCTTTCAAAGATTCACTCCAGTCTAATTCAAAGCCAAGCTATATCCGAAGAGCAAGACTGGATGTGAAGCTGTGGCTAAACTGTGAACAGAAGGCTGTAAGTGGGCAAGATAGAAAGGAGCATACGTGTAGAGCAGAGCACTCGTTCGTTTGGTTAAGTCAGTGGTGACATCATTCTTACTATGGTGGATGCATCCTTGCACTGGGTCACAACATGAGGGATACATCTCAGTGGCATTGATGAACAGATAGCTAAAAACAATGTAGAACAGTGAATGTCACTGGAGCCAATGTTCCGACAAGTGGACTTGTCTTCGTCAGTTGCCATCCCGATGAAGACAAGTCCACTTGTCGAAACGTTGGTTTCTGCGGCATTCACTTTTCCACATCCTTTTTAGCTATCTGTTCATCGATTCAAGCCTCCATCATGCCCTGAGCATCAATCATCTCAGTGACATGTTATACAGGTGCCCCACATCACTGCACTATGTAACACTACACAGATCACTCAACATGGAGTGGTAGATCAAAGAGTCAAGAGTGATTGATGCACGCATAACGCTGCTTTAGCCAAAATATGAAAAACTTGTCATCTTCTCATTTTTTACTAGTAGTGAATCACTTTAGGCTATTTTAAGTAAATATCACAGAGCATGTTGCTCTGCTTTTAAGGTTCGAGTACCTACCATATTTCGAGTACCTACCATATTTACTCGCATAATGATCGCACCCCTAACTTTTGTCGTCAAAATTCGATTTTTTTTTCCCTGCGTAATGATCGCGCCCCGAACTTCCCACAGCGATATGTCGTGTGCCAAGTCTAGCTGACGATCATCAAGTTTACCATCTTTCAAACGTTACGTAAATAACTCTTCAAGACTCACCAAGTGAACTGCACGCACCGAGCAAATGCCTAATTTTTGCCCACCCATGGCGGAAACGTGCCATATTAGGATAGCAGTAAAGACAAATGCCGTAGTTTTCACCACGCCAACAGCTTCAAGAAGACAGGCATATCTAACGTGCTTGACGGAACGGAAGATAACCTTCTGTGGGACTACGATGACACAGCCGGTTCCGACAGGGAATCGAGTGGTGACGACACTGACACCAGTGACGCTTCAGACTCTGAATGAAAGTTAGGGGGTCAGTGAATGAAAAAATTGAAGGGCAATATGCAATGCATGTAGTTCCTGCGTAATGTGTGCGTTTATTACAAAGGCAAGCCTCACTCTACTTTTATTTTTGGTTATGTTCATGATAGCTATCGTAAGAATTCTGATACGCGACTTGTTTGCGTTCTCGGTGTTCAAAATATTATTTCTCGGAAAATTCACCCCGCGTAATGATCGCACCCCGAAATTTGCGTGAATTTTTTTTTTAAAAAGTGCGATCATTATGGCAGTAAATACGGTAAAATGACTGGAACCGCCTGCCCGCCTTTGTTGCTTGACTGACCAATTTCATTGCATTCAAGGCTGCAGCTGAATGTTAATGCAGTGAAATATCGGTATAACGAACCTCAGGGGGCAGCAACAAATGTTTTGTTAGTCTGAAAGAGTGTTACAGTGAAAACACCAAAATTCACCCTAACTACTTATGTGCAGCTCCTCTCCGAGCTGCACATGAGTCATGCACGTGTCAGGAGTGTGGTGAATACCGATACTTTGTGAACAGTGGGATGATTGGAGTTGAAATGTAGGTATCTGCTAGTGTTTTGGCTATCAGAGAAGGAGGATATCCGGGTAGCACACAAACCAACATCAACAATAGGATGGCTCATCCTGTGTCTGAAAGCCTGTCCACCGAAGGAAAAATTCCCCAGAATAGTTTACGAAGTGCCCTGTGTTGACTGCCATGCCACTTACATGTGTGAGATGAAAAGTTTCCCAGGAAGAATGTGCCAGCACAGGCACAAGATACGCTGTTTCAAATTGGAACGAAATGCGCTCGCAGAACACAGCAAAAAGCAAGACCACGGCATTAACTTCGATGACGCGCAGGTCCTCAGAACTGAAGTTTGTTGTCCTCGCCTCTACGCCGTCTGGCACTCGTAAAGCCTGTTGCTATGGTCCCTTTCTAAGTGGAGCAGTTGTGTCCTCGTATGAGAGATAGTTAAGCTGCACTCCTTCCCCATTTCTTGTTCTTACTCTGCGACAATCTCTGCGCATGTTGTCCGTTCAACAGCAGCAACAAAAAGTATTCATTCTTCAGCTTTTTGTCATCTTCCACATCACCTCACGTTTTCTATGGAGTGGGCTGCTAGCGTCCGCTCGCTGTGTTGGCTGCTAGACTATCACTCCGGTTGTGTGACGAATTCACTGCAACCAACTGGGTTTCTCATACTGAGGTGTTGTTAACATGATGCGAAACCAAATATAATGATTGCTATTCTGAAAAGTTTGGTATACTGAAGTATGTAGTAGTGAAATACTTTTACATTGAAACTATTAGTAGTCAGCACGGGATTTCCAGTAGGTTCATTATTCTGAAAAGTTTGTTAATGTGGTGTAAGTTCTACTGAGGTTTCACTGTATGTGTGCTCTTAACAACCACATTATTTTTTCTGTTACATTGTTACCCACTCCCTTCTGGGTGGTGCACTATAGGCCAAGTCTGACGTGAAACCACGTATCAAAGTGCTATATCGTGGGATTGGTGCTGCAACTTGTTTACTCTTGCAGTCAGTGGTACAAATACAGCACATGCATGCTTTCTAAATAGATAACCCGGAAACACACATGCACACACTTATGTTGCACTTTGGCAAAGTCAGTAAAGTATATGAGACGTATCAACTAACCACAAGTATCTGATTAGCTGATAAATGATAGTAGTTAATAGCACTGCTGACAGTTCCTGTTTCATAAAAAATGCTAGTTATACAGCTCTTGATACAGTCGCCGACAGTTTATTCGGACGCTGAAAATTCAGACATGCTCGTTTATTCGGACAGCTTCACGGCACCGCCACTCGTCCCATTGAAGTAATGTATAACCACGACCGATAATTCGGACATCCTACAGCGCGCCGTTCGATGTTTCTGACTCCGGCGGCTTGGTCAGATGCGACGTCAAATGCCACGATACAGTCGTGACAAGCTGGCCGCGATGTTTACATTTTGCTAGGTTGCCAGCACTGAAAGGGCGCGCTTGCTTTGGTTGGATTGCTGGTGTCTAAATACACGCAGCACCTACAAGTTACAGTTGCCGGTCTGGAAGGCTTACTTTTGTTGGCTCAAGGCGTTGGTTGGCTGCACGTATTGGTTGTCATGTTTCAGATTTAGCCAGTCCAGTATCCAATGACTGTATACCGCAGCCAAACAGCAGGCCAGGCCAGGCCAAGCCAAGCCAGTGTGCTTGGAACTCTGTGCTCAGCCTCGGCCAGCGCGGCCTTTGCGTTGTCAGTTGTTACTTGACCTAGGCCTTGTCAAAAGCTACCTTTCAAGTCTCGCTCTTTTGCTTTGTGTGTTAGGCCTGATTTGCTTGTTCGATTTCATCCAGTCGTCGTGTAGGGCGAAATGGCTCCTTCGCCACCCATGCCATCTGCACTGACGAGACGCGGCAACTACAAGACTCTGACGATGGCGAAGCAGCCATTATTCGTCAGGTGGAAAGCGGCCGACCTCAATGTGAAGTTGCTTGGGAGTTCTCCATTTCGAAGCAAACCGTCTCCGACTACTTGAATAACAAAGGGAAGATCCTGGAGGCAGCAGAAAAAGTGTCTGCGGGGAAGCAGAAAAATTTCCGTGATGGCAGCCATCCTAAGCTGGAAGAGGCCTTGAACATGTGGCTGAGCGCCACTGTAGCTAAGTGGATACCCGTGTCTGGCGATCTGCTAAGACAAAAAGCAGAGATGCTGGCCCTGCGCATGGATATCACTGGATTTAAATTCAGCGATGGCTGGCTCCGGAACTTCAAAAAAAGGTACAACCTGTCATTTAAGCGAATGTGTGGCGAGAGTGGGGCTGTTGACCTAACCCTTGTGTCGAACTACCACGCAGACAAGCTGTGTGCACTGGTGCACCAGTACTCTCCAGACAGCGTCTTTAACTACGATGAGACGGGCCTCTTTTATAAGATGTTGCCTGACAAGACGCTTGCTTTGTCCGGGGAGCCCTGCCACGGGGGAAAGCATAGCAAGGAGCATCTGACAGTTGTCGTGCGAGGCAACAGGTCAGGAATGGAGAAGCTTCGGCTCCTCGTTATAGGATAGTCGAAACATCCTAGATATTTTAAAGGGGTCAAGACGCTGCCTGTCTGGTATGAGGCAAACTCTAAGGCCTGGATCACCCAGGATCTTTTCGAAAAGTATATCAGGAAGCTGGACCGAAAATACGAGCTTCAGAACCGCAAGGTGCTCATGTTTGTCGACAACTGCGGTGCCCACGGGCACATAACCAACCTGAAGGCGATTAATCTAGAGCTTTTGCCGCCAAATACAACAAGTGTGTTGTAGCCCATGGACCAGGGCGTGATCAAGAACTTGAAGGTTCATTACCGATCGCGCCTTTTGAATCGTGTGCTCTTGTGTGTGGACAGCGGCAAGAACTACATTGTGGATGTGCTGTCAGCCATCGGCATCCTGTCTGATGCCTGGAAGGCAGTGACAGCGGACACAATCCGAAACTGCTTTCGCCATGCAGGATTTGTCCTTGATGATGAGGACAGTGCCACAGGCCACGACCCTGTGGCTGAGCTGCCACCTGACACGAACGTTATCGACGACCTCCGTGCCAGTGGGATTGATATCCCCGCTGTTACGTTTGAACAGTTTGTTAACGTCGACAGTGCCGTCCTGCCCTGTGCCGAGTTGGATGATGAGAAGATCGTCCGTCAGGTTCTGGAGCCGCCGCAAGTGGACAGCGACCCTGACGATGACGCACCGCCCACACCAAAGCCGTCGAGGGCGGACTTGGCGCACTCCTTGAAGATGCTCCTTTCTGCCTACAGCGATAGCCAGACACTGTCGGAAATACAGGCTGACCTGATCGCGCGTAAACATGCACCTGTACAGTCGAGCATTGACAATTTTTTCCGTCCACTGGGACTATAAAGTACTTTTTTTTGGCGAATCCTTTTTTTTTTTTCGGACTCTCGATTATTCGGACTTTTCGGCGGTTCCCGTCGAGTCCGAATAAACGGTCGGCAACTGTATTCACGTAATACAGTTAAACCTATCACAGTTCCTGTTTCATGAAAACTGCTAGTTATACAGCTCTTGATATTAACATAATACAGTTAAACCTCTGACAGTCCCTGTTTCATGAAAAATGCTAGTTATAAAGCCCTTGATGTTCACCATAACACAGTTAAACATAGATATAACAAACTTCAATATATAACGAGATTGTTGATATAACGAAGCACTTGGCTTTTTAAAACAGGATGTCCATAAAACGATGCATTTTTTACCTCCATAAAACAAAGTGTTTTCATTAATGATTTCGATATAACTTTCAGTGAAGAAAGACCGAGACGATAAATTGATATATATGTAGGTGCAAGAAGTTTGATGGGTGAGTTGCACGTGGTTTTTGCGAATGCATTTTTAAAATTGCGCACCGCACGGCTGAACAGCTGCCAACGCAGAGCAGTGCCTTTTCTGCCCACAGCTGGGGGGTAAAGTGGAACATGAATGATTGCCTCCTCACCACTGGAGCAGGGGGAGCTGAGATCATGAATGCGAACAGCCTCACACATCATATTGTGCACCTTGCGCACTCCACGACCGACGTAGTTCCGTATCTTGTGTCGCTTGAGCCATAGTCCAGCGCCCAATTTGGTGTTTTTGTTATCGCCGAGTGTCAAATGACAAACATGTGTACCTGCTGAAGTGATAGTAATAAACTCAACAGGCTCTCACTTGTCTTGCAGGAGATCGCAATCGTTCAGGAAACGGATGTCACCAACGAGGCTTGTATCTAACTAATGATCCCGATCAGCGATAAAAAAGACATCACTGTTATAAACTTTTCACCTTTATAGCAAGCGCTTCTTTGAATATGATAACATCTGGCAGACTTGCGAGGTTTTGATAACAAGCTGCAGCGGCAGAATGGACGCACAGACTTGCTTATGAGTCCCTTACCACAACGTGTTAATAATTTCTGGGTTTTACATCCCAAAACCACGCTATGATTACGAGAGACACCATAGTGAGCATTCCGGAAATTTTGACCATCTGGGGTTCCTTAATGTGCTCTGACATTGCACAGTACACGGCCCTTAACATTTCGAATTTATCGAAATGCAGCCGGCTCGGTCGGGATTCGATCCTGCGACACTCGGATTAACAGCCAAGAGCCATAGCCACAAGACCACCATGGCGGGGCACCACAGAGTGTTGTACCTGCATTTCTTTAGGCCTTACACGTGACGTACGATCACTGTGATGAGGGCTTGGGCAGCTTGTTATCAAGTCGTGGTCGTTGGATCCCAGGTGCAACAAAACTGTTTTGTAAATGTTATTGAAATTAGTGTTTTTTCTTCCTGCTGCTATTAGAATGTTCTCACAGCCTTTTAATCCTTCGGTGACAATTCATCGGATAAAAGGCCGAATTTTTATTCAACAAAGTTTCGATATAATGAAGTAAATTTGCTATTTTACCAGCTTCATTAAATTGAGTTCTACAGTATGCGCCCAAACTTGAAATTCATGCTCATGTGCTTTTAGGGCATTACATCCTTTATGCCACTTCTACTATACACGTGGCACAAACATGACATAACCAAGCTGAACTTGCCTTGCTGAACAACAATAGAAGGCTGCTGCAACAGCATGGTGGTGCTTGTACCAGCCAGAGGGCTGTATCCATTAATGCGTTCAGGATGCAAGTCAGTTTTCTTGGAAGCTACTGTGGCGAGCTGGTCATTCTTCGTGGCCCTAGAATCTGCATCTGGATCATCAGAGGGCAAGTCCTCAGATGACGGGCCGCTTGGAATTCCAACAGGGCTGCAGGCTTCCACCTTCACTTGAACGTGCATAATTTCACTAGACTGCACTGTCACTTCACTGTAAAGGAAAACACAAACAAAAAATAAGACGGCTGCTCTTGCAAAACCTTCAATCACCTCTTTCTCTTGCAAGTACACCCTCACACCCCTGAAACACACACATACACACATATGTATTGTGTGTGTATGTGTGTGCGTATATATATATATATATATATATATATATATATATATATATATATGCAGGCATGTCTGCAAACAAAACTGCAAAACATAGCACCTTTTAAAATGGCACCTTTGCTCTGTCTGCAGCAAGATTATTGAGGAAGCATCTAAAGATTTTGCTCCTCATTTTGCACCTACATTTCTAATAATAATGAACCAGAAAAACCCACCAAGAATCACCTATGACAAATCTGTTCTGTGGAAATTTGCAAGGCATAATAATTTAGAAAGGAAAACTGTCACTGCACATCAACTTCGAAGATTTCATTTCCGAGAAATCCATATGAATTTCCTTGTAGCTTCATGCTACAAATGGGTAGATGCCAGTCTTCCCTGTTACAATCCTTACTAGACCATGCGGAAGTACTTTTTGAGGAGCTAGTCAGTAAAACATCTTGTAAGGAAAGGCACAATTTCTACACCACGAAAGGAAGACAGGCAATAGGACGAACACCTGTTGTCTGTCTTCCATTTGTGGTGTTCAAAATTGTGCCTTTCCTTATAAGATATTATGTGGAATCCCACAGAATTGATTTACCCTGTTTATGTGCTTCCTGCTGTCAATAAACTCGCACTGACATTTGCTAGCCTCCTGGCTAGCTCAACTGACAGAACAACTACCCTGGCTAGGCGTTGGTTCTAGGTTCGTACGCTGGACCAGGACAAATAAATTTTTTGTCAACTTCAAAGCTTTTATTTCTTAGAAATCCATACAGATTTCCCAGAAGCTTTGTGCTACATATAAGTGCATCCCAATTTTTCCTTTCAACTATCCAATATACTATACATATTGGGGAGTTGCAATGCCCTCTTGTAAATCTCAGCCAGAAGCACTGCTCACTACTATACATGTACTACTGAGCCCCTGTTTGCCTATTTAGTCAACATACCAAACACTATGCCATGTTGAAGCTCTGAAAATGTGCTCCACCTAACTAGCTTGCAATCATTTGCATCTTCTGAAACGTTCATGACCCCGAAAGGACACAATTTTGCAGATGATGTGCAACAGGGCATTGTATCTGAAGAAAAATGCAGGCCATAAAAAAAAAATGAGCAAGGTACACGTCACAATGCAAAGATGGATCGTGCAGCAGGAATTTTGATTGTGCTCCATAGTGATGTTTGCTTTATCAATTTATTACTGTAATACCGTAATACAGCAATGTGATACAGTTAAGAAAACTAATAACAGGAAAAATGAACCTCCATACAGTGAAAAATGCTACCTGCATCACCATCATCATCCCAGCTCATGTCCACTGCAGGACGAAGGCCTCTTACAACAATCCCACTGTGACCAGCTCTGTGCGAATTGGTTCCATTTTATACATTGGTTCCATTTTATACTTGCTCCTTGTCGTCCATGGACACACTTTCCCTCTATTGGTATCCATTCTGTCACTCTAACTGACTATCGATAATCTGTTCACCTCATTACAGGACCTGCCCATGCCGTTTCTTCTTCTTAATGTTTACTAGGATATTGGTTACCCCTCTCTGTCCTCTGATCCACCCTACTGTCTTCCTATCTCTTAATATTACAGCTAACATTTTTCACATTCCATCGACCATTGCGTGGTCCTGAAGGAGGAACATGGGTCTTAAAGGGGCACTAAACAGGCTCCTACTTTTTTTTTAAGCCGCCCAAACAAGCTAACTCAATCATAGAGAAGGTTGCGGTGATCACATTCTGCGAATATGACAGCGCTGCGTGCCACACAGACGCTGCATTTCAAAAAACAATTCCCGCGCCTCTTTCCTGCGATTGACCAGTCGCCCTCGCATCTTAGGTGTCGTCACATTCGACTGCAAACAACTTTGCGCAGTTGTAGCTCGTTGATTGGTCGAAACCAGGTCAGATCCTGTGGCCATCCCACCGGCGTGAGTGCAGGAGCAACTGAAACTGCAGCGCAAGCGTCAATGACGTCAATTGCTCACGTCTTGTCACATGTCAAAAGTGGGCGGAATCTCGACGGCATGCTGTGCCTACCCTCTCCTCGGCAGAGAAAGGTGGGGAGGCCGACCGAGAAAACGAAACCGACGCAAGCGGCCACTTAAACCCGTGTAAGTTCTTTATTATTGCACCTATTCGTAAAATTCTTGCGAGAGCATGTTCACAGCAGACAGGAGCACAGTTATATCTTTAAAACAAATTTTGGACCTCGGGGTTGTTTAGGGGCCCTTTAAAGGTGTACTCATTTAGTACTTCCAAAGTAAGTTTGTGAACCAGGTTTCTGCCCTATAGGTTAATACCGAAGAAATACAATGGTTTTATACTTTTCCCTTTAAGGATGGCAGTATGTTGCCAGTCATCAGTTAGGAGTGCCTACCATATGTGTGCCCAGGATCGAATCCCGACAGCAGCGGCTGCATTTCGATGGAGATGAAGTGTTGAGGCGCATGTACTGACTGACTTTGCTTGTGATTTGCACTCACTGTGCGATGTCAGTGCAAATTAAAGAACACAAGGTGGTTGAAATTTCCAGAGCCTTCCACTACAGCATCTCTCATAACCATGTCGTGGTTTTGGGACGTAAAGCTCCAGAAATGATTAATTATTAGCATATGTGCACAAGCACATCCTGATTTTTTTTTGGTCAATTTCTTTCACACGGTGAGGCTCCTCTTTTAGTAGTTTACCTAAGTATACATACCCCTTTACTGATTCTAGTGCCTGGTTAACTATCATGAAATCTCATGTTTTTGCCAAGCAGCTACACATTACCTTTTTCTTCTGCATGTTCAACTTTAATCCTACTTTAATGCTTTCTTGGTTTAAATCTTTAACCGTTCTTGCAATTAGTCATCATCATTGCCGGAAAGAACAATATCGTCCGCAAAGCATAAATTGCTGAGGTATTCTCCATTGATATTTATTCCTACCTCTTCCCAATATAGTTTTTGTAGTAAATAATAACACATGGAAAACTAGATTGCAGTGAATAACACGTGCAAAACGCGCAGGGCATAACATTGGAGAGATTGTATGTGCTTCTCTTACCCCTTTCTCTATCGGTATTTTTCTGCTTTTCTTGAGGAGGAGTAGGGCGGCTGTGGAATTTTTACAGATATACTGTCTAAAGTATCCACGTAAGTGTCAGGTATTCCTTTACAGCACAACGCACCTAGAACTGCTGGTAATTCTACTGGTATCTCTACCAGCAACCATTTATTATTAGAAAAAGTGGTCGACACATTGCTCCTAAGAATATCAAAAGCCTCCTGGTTTGATTTCCATGTTCCACGTGAAATCGTGGATGAAAAAAGGTAAACTTTTATGCCCTTGGTGCAGCCATTGCAGAAACACACCAGCATTCACATTTTTCTTGACTTCAACAAGCCTAGCAGTTTTGAAAGAAGCTTTAGAGAGGGATATTTGTATTTAAAATTACCGATGTATGAAACTATTTCATGAGCTTGCCGTTGAGTTTGCAGAATATACAGTAGGTAGAGTAAGCATGACTGTAGTACCTTATGATTGCTCATGGCTGCTTTAAGAGGTGTGCGAATACTCCAACATTTTCAATATCAAATGGACTAGTGTCTGATTTGAGTCAATTCTATAATCGTACATGCATTATTTGTAAAGCCAAATATTTGACAAATACTACTTTATAAATATTTAGGAATGTCACCAACATCAAAATAAATGCCAAATTAGCTTAAAGGTATGAAAACTTTTGAACAATCAAAAAGGTACTACAGTCATGCTTACTCTGCTGCTAGTACATTACAGGCCTACAACATGGAAGCTTATGTAGCGGTAGTGCCACAGGCCCCTTTGCTTGGGGAGTGTGGTTTCACTGGCTAAACAGTGATAATTTACACTTTATGAGTGCTCCTGCAGTTTTGAAGGGTCTGCTTAATTCTTTCATATGCTGTAATCGTGCTGTTAATGCTAAAGTTCTAAACAATACTGTGGTGTTGCCGTCAATATTAGTATCAATTTGTATCACATGTAAGAGTGGCTGTACAATATTCGAGAAGTACTCATAGGGCAAGTTGGCACCTAGGCTTGCAGTAGATTATCGTTTTCAGGGCGAGATTTGGAATGTGAAAAAAAAACAGGCACTTCACAGTCTGTCTCCCCAGTGTCTTTTTTTTTTTTTGCTCATATTCCAAATCGTGAGGAAATAAGATGAATGTACAGGAACACAACAGAAGAGAGGAAGTAACACATAAGTCATCTCATTCGTCCTTGTGTCATTCTTCCATTGTTCTACTGTTCTGATATAGTACTACAAACCCAAGTTCTCTAAGAAACGTTTATATGTGCTGTGCTGCCTTAGACAATAATTCAGAGAAATGCTAAGCATGTTCTCTCACACAAAAAGCAATTACCTTGGTGACTGAACCTTCTCAGCATGAGTACTATTGTTTTCTGCACTGTCAGATGCCTTCTGCTCATCATCAGCTGCCACTTGTACCTCTGGGCCATTAGAGAGAGTAGGAACAGGTGAGCTGGAAACTGCAGTTGGCGGACTTCTAACACCATTCTTCAACTCTTCTGCAGCGGATGAAGTTGACTCCACATTATCAGTGTCATCAACAACAACATCAATGTCATCAACAAAGGCATCAGCATCAGCTGTACTCTCAATGCTGGGTAACATCTGCTTGTTTTGTGGAGACGTAGTGAAGTGAGCCAGGAGTTCTGTGTCTGCAGCAACATCGCGTGTCAGACTGCACCACACCTCATCACCTGCATGAGAGGAAATGTGGAAACCTTACACAGATCAAAACGAAAGGCTTTGAAAAAGATCAAAAGCTCTACTTGCAAAGCAACGAAGAATGAATGCAGCATGAATGTTCTGAAGGTGGCTTTCAAGCCCTGATTTAGCCAGGAGAACTAATTTGAAACTTTTCATCTAAACAAATAAATAAATAAATACACAAATAAATAAATGTATTTACAATCTTCTAGTTACCTTTAAGAGGTAACGGTGTAGTTTTCATGGAGGTCTGCAATGATAAGGATTGTAAATGGCACCTGGCCATGGCATTGCTTGTGAGAGGAAGCTGTCCACCTTTTTCTCTCATACAAACCTAGCCTGAAAGCGTTTGCACAGTCAGAGGTGGGCTCATGGCCATCTAACCTCCCCCCCAAAATATATTATTTTACACATTGTGCAAATACATATTACATACAAACAAATATTTGGGTGTGTTCATAATCCACTAAAAGATCAGTGCTTGTGTATTCTGTGAGACATTAGAGAGTTTTAGAATAGGGTACCCGACTTCTGTCTATGCTATTATTTACGTTTCTTGCTACTGCGCATGCATCATATGCTAACTGATGCTTGCGTTAGTGTTCCGGACATAATTTTTTAAAAGTAGCCCACACAGCCAAGCCGTACGCAAAGTACCCTTGTGTTCATCATGTGACGACCCAAGTGCAATTTTGTTGTGTTAGCGTTTGCAGAGACAAACATTATTCTAAAGCAATTGTAGCACACTTACGCTATCCCAATGAACCCAGCAAGCATAAAGCTTGAGTGCCTTATCTAAAACTGTCCATTAGATTACAAAACCCACTGCTGCCTCCCTACATGCCCCTGCCTGAAAGTGGAAACAGCATGCAAACATGGAGAAACAAGAATGGTTCTAGTGCAGTGCCACAGACACATATTTGCAGCAGCATTTCTAAACTGATGAAGGTAAAAAATAGCCATCTATGCAGCAGACATGACCAGAGCCATGACTAGAGCAGTGTGTCCATTTAAATATATTGTGAAATGGCTACATGTGATTGAACAAATCTACTTCAGCAGGTGTGTTCTTTATTTTGACACTCCCTGTTCCAAACTTGATTGGTTTGGTGGCATGCAACTTAAATTCACCAAGTTCTGAAAAGATCTTACAGAATGCATGTAGTATCGCAACACATTTATAGCTGAGTGCTTACGTACTATGAGACAAGGTTACAGATGCTCTGCAATGCATATGTAGTATGGAAGATCAGATTTCACTAGCATTTCAAAATATTATGGTCAAAGTAAATTACATGCTATCATGAGGACACAGTTTGTATGAGGGAAAAAAATGACATGTGTTGGAACCGTGCCAAAGCATTCCTTTTGCAAGCTTTGAAGAGAATAGGATGCCCCAAAATAACTAACCTTCAAGGGAAAGGTTTGCATTAGCACTTCCTTTCTCCTTCACAAGCCGCAGCGTCTTCAGCCAGCTGCCAGCAGCCTCTTTTAGTTTCAGGTAGGTGGTGCTGCCCTCTTTGCTTTGTATCTGTATGCAGACAGCACAAACCGCTCATCATCCCAAAATAACAAGATTAACATACTACAAATTTTCAATAGAGCCTTCCTGATGGCTTACACATATTACTTCATTACTCAAAAATTGATGAGCAAATGAGAAAGACTGATATGCATGGGAAAAGACATAGTAGCTACACAAGTATAAAAATTTAAGAAACAAATTTCAACTATAAAACGTCATCAGGAGATCTGCACACAAGTGACAGGACCATATGCATTCCTGGGAGAAAAAGTTTACAGAACACAGGCCCCACAGAAAATGGGAACTTCCACTCCACCAATGAATGACCCTTCCAATGCAATAGAGAACAGTGTAGGTCACAAAAACTGCTACAGGTTTACATTTTTATTAGACGATATGTTTGCAAACTAAGCAAGGATTCAGATCTCTTGCAAGTCTTGTGTCTTGGGCACATCTGTCCTTGATAGAATGTCTAACATGTGTGAGTAGAAATGGTTCACTTCTAGCTTCATGCTAAGGACCTATTTCTTCATTTAAATACAAATGAGAAAAAGGGCATGAAAGAAACTAAAATACCATATGTGTTTTTATTTTGTGTACTTTGTTCAGTGTTAAATTATCATAAAGGCTTACAGCCTTCAACTATTTGAAACCTACACATTGCTTAGTTTTAAATTGACTTTTGCATTCAGCCATGTCACATTTAAAAGTGGCAAATGTACACTGTGCAAATGTAGGTGAACGGTAAGTTTAGCTTCCACGCCAATAGGTAGTAAAGCAATAAAAGCTATTGTAACTAGCCTGAAACCCCTTTGCGAGCAAAAGTGCTTGACTGAGCGAAAGGGGTTCATTCCTAAACCTTAACGTATATAACTAGGTGCAGCTACTCACAGTGATGTGAGTGGCACTGACAGCCTGGCCAGGGTCTTTGACCAGGTGGGCGGCATAAGGCCCAAAAAGTGTGCCTCCACGCAGCATGACCCGGGTGTACACACTCAGCTCGGGAGATGGCTCACTGCCTTCACGCAGGGCGAGCACCTCTGAAGGCAGCTGCAGGGACTCCGCCAACTCCTCAAGCTCCTCCTCCGCTTTTCCTGTGCAGTGAATGCCAAAACATGTTAAGAGGCTGGCATGCCTTCACCTCTTATGAGGTGGCCCTTTAGTGCCAGATCAATGTAGAACAGATACAGAAATCATAATATTCACACCTGTGGAAGCCATGGCACATTAAGCATGTAGATTTACTATGCAAGCTGAAGAGCTTAAGAGTCAAGCCTTCCGAGCATGGGCCTATATGAATCTGCTTTCGGACTTGCATGGCTCTTCTTGACAGGCACAGTTATCTTATCTTTAGATAGCGCGTATCGATACATCTCGGCAGGCGGCACTGATAGTGGACTTGTTGATCTCGAAGATAGCAAACAAGTAAAGAGGCAGCGATAGCAAAGATCAGCATTCGGTGTGGTAGTCAGTGCAAATTGCTACGGGTCGAAGTTTGGGGATAATGTACCCCGCAATTCCGAACATATCAGTCGTTGAAAGGACGCGAATGTATCATGACAATCTCATCGCAATGGTGACGTAATCCAAAACACCAGACACGCAGCGAAACTTTTCGTTTCCCGGCAGAAGTTTCTACTTATTTAGTAGCAACCACATTAGAGCCAGCTGTGTCTTAATAGCAGTGAGCTACAAAACACAGAACAGAGGAAACATTGGCAATAAATGTCGCGGACAGGGAGAGACTATGACCATGCCTTCTCAAAGAAAAAAGGAAGAGCTTACAGTTTAGAGTACATTTCGGAATGTCCACGGACGCATTTGAAGAACAATGGTCACGGCCGTTGCAAGCATTACATCATCGACGATGCATACCATTGTAATGCATACAAACATCCCGCCATGATCCCGCGGCAGTTTCTGGTTTACCTTGTTGCCAACAGCACGTGTAAATATGGCTATGAGTAGCGCCTATCGTTTCCCAAACACACGACATGCTCAGGTACACGACACTACTGCACTCATGGGGTTTGGTATCGCTAGTGACCGCCATGATGACAGAGCATTACGGTAGAGAGACCGGGAGCCCCGGCTCTTCCTGCTTTAGGGTACATTTTGATGTCCTCCTCTCCCACCACTCATTGCGGGGTCGCGATATGTCCGTGCACACGCCTTCGCTTCTGCGCGTACGAAAGTAAGCTCCCAGAGGGGTTTCGTAACTGCTCCCCGGAAAATAAAGCATGGGGTGGTGCGCAAGCGGCGGGGCAGGGAAGGGGGCCGCCAAACCTACCCAACACAATAAGGACTGCATTTTGACCGAAAGGTCTGAATGGGAAGGGTTAGGATGCAAGGAGGGGAGGGGGGGGGCGCAGTGTACCTTCACCCCACCACTGCTCCAATGGATACAACTCTGATGGATAGCAGGGTACAACTAAAAAAAAAAAAAAACAGCAGTTGGCAACAAGGGTTGATGGACCACGCGCATCGGTGTTACTCAATCACAGAAGCAAACTAAATCGTCGGCATGGGACCTTTTCAAAATGGCGCCGTGCTTATGCCTTCTGTACATGCCGAGCGTCTGCTGTTCTTGAGTCCTTTCATCGGCATAAGCCATGACGTGCCCGAGAACCATGCACAAGAATGTGTGGAGCCTCAGCGTTTCCACTGCAAAAGGCCGCAGTACAGTTCATTTTGCTTCCGAGCCCGTTCTGCGCATGAAGCTTCACTGAACTCAGTTGAAAAACTAGGGTTGCGGCGTTTTTGACACGTCGAGTTTTTGCATTATTGCAAGTGCTTGATTTCAGCTCAATATCATATTGTCCTTTCGATGCTCCACTCTAATAAACGAATTAAAAATAGATATTTATGCACCTATCCATTAGCGTTGCCACCCTTGCTTTATTTTGGTAACATGGAAAGTTAAAACAAGGAACTATGTGAGCTTCCACGGAGGTACATTGGCTGACGGTTATAAGGGCGCGGGTGGGGTTTCACTGCAGACTTGAGTTGTACCTGACTATTGGCCTCGAGATCGAACACAACCGGCGCCTAGCGGCGAGTGGACGAAGCTCCCAAGTATGGATAGCTCCTTGCGTCGTCTGCTAGCCATTGCGCTTTTACATGCGCGCGTACGTCATACATATCCGCTATTATGTTTGTTCCCTGAGCCGGCGTAGTGTTGAATGCTTTCACGTATTCTTATCCAAGCATAAAAGTATTAGTTTTAGTATTACTCAGCGTTGCGCTGCAGTCTTTGCTCTCTTAAAATCACTGCAGCGCCTGTGTCATGAGCATGCTATGTCACCGTCGCACCTCCGGTTCGGCACAGTTATATCAGTTTGGCTGATGCTGTGCATTTCAAGTATATGGCAAAGTGAACTTAGCGTCCTTCTGAATAAGCTAAAGGGGCCCTGAAACCATATTTTACTTGCTGCGTTTTGCATCGAAACGGTTCCTTTGTATTGTTTTGGGGTAAATGCAAAAAGAACTTTCGAGGTCGATGCAGGCAAACGCAAGTTATTCAACTTACAATTTCAAAATAAAAGCAGACGACAGATATCGCCATCCCGAGACGCGCACGCTGCTTCCAATAAAAAAACGCGGCTTACATCTTGCAGAACCGGAACCGTGCTGCCCTCTGTGGCCTTTCTACCACAACAACCACATTGTCAGCACAGCGCTCCTTGTGTCAGTTACAAGCAAAATGAAATTGTAATGCATAAATCTGTACGTTTTAGTAGCTTTAGCAAGCATAAAACACGTTCTCAATTTAAATTTCTTATATTCGATGCATTGTAAGCATGAGCGATGCATATTTTTATTCATGAATAAAAATATGCATCCCTCATGCGGACAGTAAAATAAAAATATGCATCCCTCATGCGGACAGTAAGACTACTGTTCCCGGCCAATCACAACCTGCAGCAAAGCCAGTATGGTGATGTCATATCCGCTCGGAGAAACTGTTGCATGGCACTGCAGTCAGCGCGGAAACCGATTTCAGGTACAAATTAAAATGTAATACGTTTCGATTTCCCCGCTTTCCCTGGTGTTTCGGTCATCATCAAGTCCCACACAAAGCAAACGTACAATAAAATCAATGTGCGTAAAATGCATTTCAGGGCCCCTTTAAGCGGGAAGCATCAACGTGTAAAGGCTTTCCGCAGCGATACAATTTTGTGATATGTGATTGCGAGCATGACGGGATATAGCAGACGTTTTTCGCTTCAAGAGCGCATCTATTTTTTTTTTTTTACGTGCATAAAAATATAAACCTTTTCTTGTCACGCTCACACAAGTAGTCATGCGAGGAAAGCGATGTGTTTTTTTGAGTATTAATAAAGGCGTGTGTCAAATATCGTGATAGTCCTCAAGCGGCGTACAGTCACGTAGCTTGATTAAGTGAGCCAGTTAACTGTATCGCGTTTCACGGAACATGACATGCAAGGCATTTAAACGGAAGTATGTGTGTGAGTGATACAGCGGAGTACACAAGCTGCTACTTCAACTCAATAGACAGTAACAGTCCTTTTTGTTGTTTTTGTTGTAGGCAATAGGGAAAAATGAGAACGCAATACTGAACTCTTTCAGTCGTGCCCCGCCACGGTGGTCTATAATGTTAATGTTGTAGTGGTCACGGCACTGGGCTGCCGATGCGAAGGTCGCGGGATCAAATGCCGGCCGCGGCGGCTGCATTTCGATGGAGGCGTAATGTTAAGGCCCGTGTGCTGTGCGATGTCAGAGCACGTTAAAGAACCCCAGGTGGTCGAAATTTCGGGAGACCTCCACTACTGCATCTCTCATAATCAGAGCTCGTTTTGGGATGTTACACCCCACAAATCAACCAATCAATCAGTCGCGTAACAGCAATGCCAAGATGGTAGAGAAAGAGAACTTAAGTATGGTGAAAGAAAAATAGACGGAGAGAACCGCCGCGGAAATGAAACTGTCAGGCTGGGTGATGCCAGTGCCCCGTTGAACGACACATAACGCTTCCTTTACGTGCAATAAAAACATTTTGCGTGCTTCGTGCACTGACGTGAGATTCCATGATGCATGTATTACCGTTTAAACTGCAATTAATGCTTTTATTTAGCTATACAATTGCCTCATACCGCTCACAACAGAGCGCCGCTGTGTGCATTTCATTAGGGAACCTACATGTGCACGCCTCTGTGCCTGGCGCACACATACGTAGGCTCTCTACATTTCATTGCGCGCCAGCGAACGCCTATCCACACTCAAGCGGTGACGGTGCTGCCATCTACATGTCCATCTCGAGGCCGATAGCGCGTTTGCGCTGCGAGTGCAAAAGCATTGAACGCGGCATGTCTTAAAAGCCGCGTGTTAAGTTTTTCCAAAAATGCAAATGTACTTTCTTTTATAGCTGGTTGGAGCTGGCGCACACCGGCGGTTTCCTCGCTGAGATTTCTTTCCGCTACCCCGCTTCGGCTAATGCAGGGCCTGGAGCGCGTAAAAGTGAACAAAAGAGAGAGGGAGAAAAAAGAAAGAAAGAAATCAATGTGATGCACCTTCTCAGTCAGCTAAAGTTAGACCATGGGTGGCCTGATATGTATTAGCTCAACTTCTAATTTTCGTCACTGCCAAAAAAGGGAGAATGAACTTGTGCATACCATTCGATCAATAGTTTTGGGCGCGCCTAGCCCTTATGGTGCACTTCTTGATTGATCATTTTCTGATAGAAATAACATTCCTATTTCGTCAGTACACAAAATAAGCTAGCGCATCCGAGCTAAATCATGATCTAGTACCTCGCTATTGTTTTGTGGTTAATTTGACCCCGCATTATTTCATGGATAATCTTTCTTTTTTCTTCGTACACTCCGGGGCCCTTTGGCTTGTGTAGCATCAACATTTATTTCTTGAAAAGCCCGGATGACGCGACGAGTTTCTAATAGCACTTATTTAGTATATGCATTGAATAAGATACAGAAGTTTTATTCGATTTGCAAGCTCTCTTTGAAGATAGCAGTTCTTAGAAGGGTCATTCCACGCTAAACGTCCCAAACATTGCGCTCGACCCTCTCCAGTTGTATTGTAAAAAATTGTGGACGTTCATATCAGTGCGCTATTTGCCCTCGGAAAGTATTTTCTGGAAAAAAAAAATTTTTGTCTACTACAGTGATTTGAATTTTGCCGTAGTGGGTGAAACCTAGGTTGCGAAAAAATACTCCTAAAATACAACACTTCACGGAACACCTTAAATATCTGATATTTGCTTGAAAAGGAATGCCACTATCTTATTATCACCCATTGACGACCACTACTATGTCTCACGATGTGCTTTGTGGTGAAGCAATGCTGCAACTCTGCGCCCATTTTGATTATTTTTTAAAAAATTCTGCGAATATTACAGACACAATAGGACTATATCACATGGCTGGATAGTTGACAGTAAGCGTGTCAAAAAAGTATTGAAGTCTATGACCGAGTAGTTTCGAAGTGGAAGGGGCGCAAACATTGAAAAATGTGTGAAATGCCCAATGTTCAGGCACATGTGGAGTGGTGATGCGGCTCAAGTAAAAATGCACACTTGGTCTCATTTGGAAGAGTAAACAAAGGAAATTAACTTGTAAAAGTTTAATCGGAGTGACTTTTGTTTTAGGCGAGAAACAAAAATTTATGTTGCGCGTTCGCGGCGTGCCTGGGCGCGGACCCGTAAGTCCGCTTCACTGCGCCGCAACACTTCCTTGAGGCAACGGAAATATGCAGCGATCCCGGCTGTGGCGGCTGCATTTCGATGGAGGCGAAATGTTCAGGCCCGTGTGCTGTGCTATGTCAGTGCACGTTAAAGAACCCCAGGTGGTCGAAATTTCCGGAGCCCTCCACTACGGCGTCTCTCATAATCACAGCTGGTTTTTGGTCCGCGCCCAGGCACGCCGCGAACGCTCAACATAAATTTTCGTTGTATTAATATATATATATATATATATATATATATATATATATATATATATATATATATATATGCTTTGAGTGTATGTATGTATGTGTGTTTAGATACGTCTGTGTATTAGTGCATGTTTCCATACATATACGTATGTATAATTGCTGTGTAAGATACTCGCAATGGTCTTCTGTTTCTCCTGTTACTACTGTATATTTCTATTGCGCGCTTTTATCCGTATTGGCTGTTCAGCTGAGCCTGTTTTGCTTGTATTTGTGACTGTGCACCTTACTGTCATCGTATTGCAAATGTTTCTGTGCTCCACCTGACACAGGCGTCCACGCGCCCCCCGCCCCCTCCCCTTCCTCTTATTTCTTTCGTTCTTTTTCTACTCCTTTTTTTCTCCTTCTTTCTTTTATCTCACCCCATATCTCATTTGTCTTCTAACTTCCCAAGGCAGTTTTCCTGTTGCTACACGCCGCCACAGCTCTGAGTTTTTCTACATCTGGCTTTCTTTAGCCCTCCATGCGCCGCGCTTCTTGCAGCTGCGTGTTGCGCCCTGAGGAGAGGGCTGAGCTGATGGCTACATGCACGGCTCCCGTGACTCAAAGCGGCGGCGCCGAAACCGCTCCTTCTCCACCTTCCCTCCTTTAACTTCTACTTCGGTATACGTCAAACACCCCCTTTTATCTTTGGGCTTTCAAGGCCGCCACCACTATTCCATACACCGCCCCCCTCCCCTTTTTTTCTTCCTTTCGTCTTTTTCCTTTTTCCCCCTTTCAACTTCAGCCATGCTCTCTCCCTTTCTTTTCCCCGTTACTGTCATGTAGGCTCTGTGCGTACCATTTGTATTAGAAGCTTGAAAAAGGCCGGTCTCGCGGCCGAAACGTAATAAATGTTATGTTTTTTCAACGTCACCCTTTGATTATATAATTGACCTGCTGCCAAGGATTTATCTTTGAAGCATATATATATATATATATATATATATATATATATATATATATATATATATATATATATATATATATATATATATATCTCAAAAAAGTTCTTCCTGGCTATCGGGATAAATATACTATCAAAAAGACACAGTGACAAACATAGGATTTATTCTGACGTTTCGGCTGGAGGCCAGCCTTTTTCAAAGATCTTTGAAAAAGGCTGGCCTCCAGCCGAAACGTCAGAATAAATCCTATGTTTGTCACTGTGTCTTTTTGATAGTATATATATATATATATATATATATATATATATATATATATATATATATATATATATATATATATATATATATATATATGTGTGTGTGTGTGTGTGTGTGTGCGTGTGTGTGGTGTGTGAAAGGGAAAATTAGCATCCACCCGTTTGTAGCTCCAAGGCCACAAGGAAATCCAAACTGATTTTTCTTAAATGAAAGCTTTCCAGTTGCTGAAAAATTCGTCCTGGTCCGGGGGAGGGAGGGGGGTGGATGCTAATTTTTCCTTTCATAAACGTTACTCCACCTTGCCGGTTTCTTCAGAACTCATTTACCATATATATATATATATATATATATATATATATATATATATATATATATATATATATATATATATATATATATAGTAAGGCGACCCGTTCTGGATTGGAAACAACGGTACCGTATACGTGACGCAGATTTTACTCCTCACTACAAGCAGAGGCAGGCCTAAGATTTCCTATTTCATATGCAAATGACCTGTTAAGGCACGTAAAATCGAAACGCCGATAAACAGAAGTAATCGCTTTCATTCCATGTCTGCGAGAAATACGAGCGCACTAGGTACACGAGCGATCAATTTCGTGCGCGTTCTGTCCCAAGATAAGCCAGCACAAGGGTCCCGAATGATTGCCGTGCGCGATCCGAGCGGTGCGGTATAACAGGAGCGAGCTGCACACAGTACCAATAAGCACCCCTGGCGCACGCATCACGAGAAGACCGCATGCGTGCGCAGATTGAAGTGATCACTAAGACTCATACGCCCGTCTTGTCGAGTGAATGCGCAGTGAATATCGTTTTTTTTTTTTTTTCGTTGTTGCTGTTCTTGTTATATTCGCGCTCGAACACAGTGTTTATGCCATACCTTCTGAGCGAGCTCTGGTTGCAACCCTTTCCGTGTATCATGAGATGCGCGATATGGAGTTATGTTTACCTTAAGCGAAGAAGAAAACGAAAAAGGAAAATAAAAGTATTTGTTCCTGCCCCGATACTTTCCTCTATAGGAGCGTCTTGTCTCCGTGACTCGGCGATTATGCCGGAGCGCGCATGCACGTGACCGATCCACGACGACGCTTGTCCATTAAGAACAGCGGCCACTACAGGGAAGCGCGCGCAGCGAGAGAGAGACCAGAGGCCAATTTGCATAAAGCACCGCGCCTAATCTGACTAATGCGTTGTGCCTGCAGCGTCGCGGCGTTTATCGGCCACATCCCAAAGCGCTACACTCAGGAGGCACCACGCGTAGCTTCTGTACACCGAAGCCACGGGATATCTCACCACGTCGATTTCTTTTTGGGCGTGTTCGTGGCGGCCTGACACCGCAGCTGTCGGAGCTGCCTCTCCTTGGGCTTTCCACACAGGACGTAAGCGATCCGGCACGTTATCGGGTAAGAAGTGCTGTGGGAGCGATCGTCGGTCGATCCGCTTTCTAAAGAAGGCGGTCCACGCTTAGCTTTTGATGGAGTCCTTCTCCATCTATACTTTCATGATGGCCATCGCGGCGAAATTTCGATTCGTGCTGAAGGGAAGGGAAAAAAAAAACAAGCGCAAACGGCGCCGGCATGACACACACACACACACACACACACACACACACACACACACACACACACACACGCGCGCGCGCGCACACACACACACGACGCTTTACAGCTTCTCCGTCGAACACCCAGAAAACTTCGTAAAGTTAATGATAATTCATTACCTGAGACAGTTTTTGAAGATAGACTCCGATTGTTAAGGCAGGAGTAAACAATAAAGTTGGTTGCATCCTCGTAAACTCGCACGTGAAAACTTCAAAAACCTTGGCGCAAGTTAACTGAAGCACCTTGTATGACAATTATTCAAACCAAATGGATAGCGCTTTGTCTGACGCCAAGACTAAAGAGAACATTCCTGTCCCTTAATATGAGCATGAGTAACACTGTAACTCTGGCGCAGAAAACAATCACAACAAAATTTCATGTACTTGCCTAATCTATTCAAGCGCTTTCCTAAAAGAAAGTGCACTTCCCCCTTTAGGAAACTCGCGTGATAATACAAACAACAAAGAGAGAAATTAGTAGCCAACTGCCTTTCGTACGCGATGACAGGAGAACACAACGGAAGTGTTTCGACATCACTCTTCTGCCGGGCTTTTGCGGGGCACTGCAACAATTTGAGAACTACGCAGCAACGTCTCGGCGCACGCCGCAGTGTGATAACCTCTTTGGTTCAAGGCGCGCCCGCAGGGTGGCGAGCACTAAGTTTTGCGGTGACGAGGATGAGAGCATGGATAACTCCGCACTCCACTGTATAGCGATATAGCGGAAATACTGCAGTATTTCCGCTATATCGCTATACAGTGGAGTGCGTCATGCAAGCCACAGCGACAGGTGCGTGCTGACGACGACAGCGGTTTCGGCGGCGTCGAGAGAGAGAGACTCGGGCAGCGGTGGAAGTTGACGTGCACCAATGCGATTAGCAGTGGAGGTGAGTATGTGAACCTGGCCCGACGCACCTTTCTTGCTTCCTCTTTCTCTGCTTTGTACATCTTTCATCTCAGTGATTTTATTTCTTCGGGGTTCAAGGGACTGTCGTCTTATTCTTCTTTATGTGGCTCTTTCTTTATTTTCTGACGGCTTGGGACCTCTCCAAAGCGCAAAGCTGCAAATCATCGTCGTCATTACAAGAAGGAGAAGAAAGAGATAAAGTCAATGTCTATTATCCCTATGGTAGAAGAACAGCGGACACAAAATCCCAGCGCCGCAGTGGTCGTACAGTGGTCACGGCGTTCGGCTGCTGACATGAACAGACGTAGGTTCTATCCCGGCCGCGGCGGTTGCATTCATAGGCCCGTGCACTTAGATTTAGGCACACGTCAAGAACCCCAGGTGGTCGGACATTCCGGAGCCCTCCACTACGGCTTGTCTCATAACTTCTTGGTATTGGTGCGTAATTACAAGGACTTATTACTACAGAATCCAAGCCCAGGCTACAACATGGCGGATCCGAATTATACGCGTGCGCAGAACGCGATATCAGAAGCTCTGCGGGTTGCGTACGCACGCTAACTTTTGGATTTAGCGTTGCAGGATTTGAGGGTTAGCGTAAAGACATGGCGTCGCCGAGGTCGCCCGCTTCGATGCTGTTTCGGAGCTCTGGCGTCGCTTCTCCGAGGTAGCATTATGTAAGTGATGTTACCGTCTGTTCATCAGCCTCATCTCACATCGAGGATCAAGTATAGGTTAGTCGCCGTAGTCAATGCACGGCTTGAGCTCCAAGCAGACAGTGTTGAAGGTCCACAACCCCCCGAACTTTGGTAGTTTTAAATAAATAAATAAATAAATAAATAAATAAATAAATAAATAAATAAATAAACGCCGGCATTTCGTGTCGCCTAACACTGTCCGTTCCCAAATCGTCTTATCCGTATGGTTACTCTCAAGTCCAATTGTGGCTGCGACTATGCAAAATCGCACCCTTGCGAAGTTTCGAAAGCAGTCTTCTCCACATTGCTGAATTGGTGCAGTCAAATTGTCAACGACATGGACGAGTTAAGCGGTTGCGAACGGTAATAACAGTCAGGTGTACTATACGCGGAACGGGACAGCAGGTTGTCACCAGCGCGTGCGCGTCTCCACATGCAGCGCCAGCTTGGCTGCCGTGCGAATCGTGTGCGAAAAGCAGCCATAGCAAGAGGACGCCGTATAGCCTCGCGTGCGGATATCGGAACTTTCAGCATAAGCGGCGAATACGAAGCTACCCGAACCACGAGATTAGATACATTGAAAACCAGCCGCCGCAATCGAAAAATTTTCAGGTCACATCCTTTCCAATTTTTCATCACACCGATAAAGTTTGCTGATGATCGGTGTACGCCAGCCTCAGCAGCACCTGGGAATGTCGAGTCTTGGTAAACGCCTTCGGAGTGGTCCCTGTGTCCGCTTGTACAACTACGGTGCGGATCCTCGCACTCACGGCCAGATATAGCGTGCGGAAGTTGTATGTCGATTACCATCAGAGATACCTCCACTTTTTCGTGACGTAGCGTCCTCAACAGCATCTCATTGGAGTGATGGACATCTGTCTTCTGTCTTTTTCAATGAAGAAGCGATAAAACGATATCCTATAAAAGCCATCGACCAGTTTAAGACCACGCAAGACCAATGCAACACTCATACAAATGGCAGTTGTAACGTATTTAAAGATATCAATTCTTTTTTGGGAGCGGGGGTACCTCGAATCTCGCAAGCCACATGCTCATGTTCGTTCCCGCAAAAACTCTCGGATTTAACGGTAAATATACAACCTGATAATACGTCTGCCCTCACTGAAGTTCTGTGTGCAATATGCATCCAAAATCGAGCACGTGGGGTGTAGTACAAAGATGGAACATTAAAAAAACATTCAAAAGATTTATTGTAGCAGTACTTGTATAGAAGGACAAGCTTTCTTTCGTATTGTACGTTTAGGTTTTTGTAATAAGGTATTTCGGATAAGAAAATGACAGAGAACAGTATAGGTATAAAACAAAACATTGTGAGCTCTGCAGTTCTTAAATAATTTTACAGTGATAAGACACATAAAATTGCGCAAACTTTATTAAACGCGGCATGTCACGCGTTACAAAAGGCTGTGGAATGCGCCCTGTGGCAAACAATAAGAAGATGGCACCTGAGTGACCACAAGGCAGAGGTAACGGCAAAATGTCAAATTATGCACGCAAGGTGAATTTTAACCATTCGTCAGTATGTAGTTTAACTTTTTATTTCTGAACAATACCAGACGTGAATAGTACTTGAGAGATTCTTCTGGCCTTCAGTCAACATTGCGCCACCGTTCTGTATGCTGGAGACGCAAATTTAGTCTGTGCCTTTTGAAAGTGGGAATTGAACATGTTGTTGGTCGATTGGTATCATCTTGTAAATTCTCAACATGTACCGCTTTTTTTTTTTCGTTTGGCTATATACCTGTATCGTAATACACCTATAGTTTTAATCGTTTTGAGTAACTGCTGATGCCTTCATATATCTAGCCTGAGACGTTACTCGTTTAGTAAAACCTCACAAGCATGTGCATTTTTAATGGATTTGTAAGCCATTAACAACGCACCCACCCAGCTTTGGTGTACTTGCAAATCAATACGCAAAGACATATCATAAGTAGAAATACTGTTTCACTACAATAGCTTCAACGCACAAGTGCATGCTTTGGCTTTGTCGGCATAAGGACACCAGCAGTGAGTCTTTGGGGCGGACGTGGATCATTTACTGCAAGAAAGAGGCTTTTGCAGCACCAGACCTGGCATTTGTAGTAGCTCGGAACAAAGGAAGGAGCAGTTTCACCGTTGGATGGTATAATGTACAAATGGCCATGCATACAACGCCATCCTTTCCTTAAGAAAGCGTCCCTCGCTTCCCCCCTTTATATACGCAATTTCATTGCCGCAGCTGGCGCTTAAAATAAATGAAAGAGAGAAGAAAAAAAAAAGCGGTAAAAATCGTAGCTGCAAAATTTGCGACTCTCATGCACCTTCGGTCCCACGTGACGTGAGGACGGCCACGCCACGAAATGTTGCACTGGAGAGGTCGGCAAAGAGTATGCTTGAAGCACAGTGTCGCAGCGGCAGCGTTTATGCGTGCACGTTATGTGGTGACTTTCTCGAGTAGTGCAAGCCAGTACGGCCAGCCATTGAAGGTTTCGCATTTACGAGAGTAACGCGCGACAAGTACTCGACGGGTGAACGGCGTATATATATGTTCTTCAGCCGCTTTCAGCACGGGAGAGCAGGCACGTGTGAGGCTTAGCGGAGACCACATTCGACTCGTACGCACGCAGACAGGTGCGCCCGCCTCACGTCACACAAGACCAAAGGGAAGGATGACAATTTCCGGGACACGGTGAAAACAGCGGGCTGATCTGAGCCGCGTCACCGAAAGGGCAACAACGGGAGTTGGGCGCGGGTCGGAGGGGAAACTTTGCCAGAGGGATGACAGCGCGTGTTCATTTGCGGTTGCAACCGGATGCGCTGTGCACGCCCGGAGTGTCAGAGTTATCGAGAAAGCACGGGGCTTGGCGCGAAACACAAAGGAGCGTCGCCGCGCTCGATGCCTCAGATAAATAAGCGGCCCCCGGAACTGCAACCGCGTGTGGCCACAGCAAAGTTTTTGCGTGGAGCAAGAACTCTCGACACTGCAGGGACGGCTGTGGCGCCCGGCTTTCCCCTCCGTCATGTTTTTTTTTTTTTTATTACGCGAGCAGAAAAAAATTTAAAAAAAAAGAAAAACTAAACGAGAAAGATGCACGCGAAGCGCACGGGCAATCAACAAGGCGGTGTACCGAACGAGACCGAGATACACACGGCCGACGGCTCAGAGAGCGCGAACAGTAACGATCGCGAGCAGCAGCGCACAAACGAACGCGCACCGGCTGCATTAATCGGAAGAGACACGTCCAAGCTGCCGCGCACGGGGGCACGACCAAGGAGCGTCGAGAGTTAATTTATGAAGCCCTGATTCTGATTAATTAATCCGCTAATGAAACGTCAATCGCGTGGCCTCCGCTGTTATTTCCTCTTCTGGGCGACGGACAACGCGCAATCGGAGCTTCCACACGAGAAGCTCAAGAAAGAAAAAAAAAAGTGGGGGGGTGAAGCAAGAGGTGTACCCGAGCACGATTGCAGACACAAAAACCAAACGAACGATGACCCACACACACACAAAGGAAGCCCGATCGGACAAAAGTGCGGACGGCGCACGACGTGAACCGTGTCTGCGATGAAAGCACAACAGTGTTTCCCAAAGCCACGGGAGAACGCAAACCCGCTCCAACTGAACCGGAATTATTCTCGCGCCCCGCAGCGCGGCCTATAACCTTATTCGCTTCCGAGCAAATATGTCCCCGGTGCGAGCGATAAGAGAAGGAAACGAGTCGACGCGCTCAACTTTTTACGCCTCACCTGCTTTGTTTTTCGTCCGCAGAAGTAAACGCACGAAATAACAAACAAACAAACAAACAAACAAACAAACAAACAAACAAAGACCAAATGAACAGCGGAACAAACTCGCAGCGCACCAGGGCCAATGAGAGAGGACACAGGGCACGCATCTCTCGCTAACGGAAAAAGAAAGAGGCGCGAAACGTCACTTGCGACATCATTAGAGGCGCGTGGCAGAGTAAGGTGTCCATGAAATTCGAGCTTTCGATAGAGGACACGAGGAAAGGCAAAAGAACATTTTGTCTCGGTGCCACCCTCCGTGTAGAGCAACTCGCCTCTGGCGCTCAGCCCGTGCGCGGTTAACGTATCCGGGCCTCGCTCGACACCACTCTCCCGATTTTTTCGTGACCGCACTCACTTCCGCTGCGGAGGCCGCATCCCCGCGTGTCGAATAATGATGCACGCCGAGCATGTGCGCGCCTTTTCGACGAGTCACGCTTTTGCCTTTCGAACCTGCTCTCCACTCCATATGCTTGGCATTGGAGGGTATTGCTTTCTCTTCTTTTTTTCTTCTTGTTTTCGTACCTGGCCACTGGAGCATGTGGCGGTGTTCGCGCGGAGATGAGCACACACTCGGTGCGGGATCTGGTTCAGCAAAATGTAATTAACTCCCCGCGGGGTCTCCGGTATCGCGACCCTTCCCTTTCGCCCACTTAATGCAGGGTGCATCTCCCGAGCTCGTAGGGGTTATTAATTAATCCTATTTGCCTCAAGCCAACCACGGACGACCTCAGTGATTGATCTTTGGCGACACTGTCCTGCTCCCGTTTTCGCTCGCGGAAACTCGTCGTGCATTTATTTGTTCTTTTTTCTACCCTCAACAAGTTCACGGCACACCTCCGTACATAGGGGCTCGCGTGTCCTTTGCTATCCCTCGTCAACAAAGACGACGAGGATAAATTAAATAACGACACACGAACGGAGCAAGACGCGAAAAGTGTAGCACCGCAAAGTTTGCCCTCTTGTCACGAAGTCTGCCCGATAAAGTAAGAGGCGCGTAAAAAAGAAGAAAAAAAAAAAAAGGCGGCGCATCTTACGCTTGCTTCGAGGCCACCGCGCAGCTGGCATAGTTCGATGCGGTACCCCGGGAAAAAAATGACAAAGTTCAGCGTGGCTTCCGCGAGATATACACAAATGCGTATGCACAAACGTTGCCCGAGCTCTACGGTGATCGCAGCGTCAGAACGCCGTGCTCGCCGCATACGTAAGCAGATTAGCACGAACGAAAGGATGCGGGATAGAGCGCGAACCGCGTCCGGAAATTTTTGTCTTCGTCTCGGTGCAGGGCGTTGGCTCCGGAGAGATAAACGGCTTTTGATTTGCGCGCCACTAGCATCGAACGTCGGAGCTGACATCTGAGGGCAACGCGGCAAGAGCGGTGCAGCCACATCCGGAGGCCGCATGAAACCACGTCCCGCGAGCAAGAGCCGCGACATTAATAGCCGCGAGTATATTAAAGAAGCGAATGTGGCAGCAACACAAACAACTAATAGGACGAAACGGCATCGACCACAAAGGGAAAAAAGAAAACAGTACAGGGAGGGGCGATAAAATTAATGGCTTTGTAAATAAGACGGGTGGATGCGTCCGTGGGATAAGCAGAGCGGATGAAGATCAGGACAGACAGCAGGGCCCGGAACCTGCGGTGCGGACCTTTAGGGAAAAAAAAAAAAAAGGCTGTGAAGAAGAAAGGAAAGAGACATTGATTTAAGCAGTGGATCAGGCTAGTCGCATGAAATCACTCGCCTCTGTGAAGAGCGCTGCTGAGCCACTTTTTTTCCCTCCTGGGGAGACGCTGACAAGTGTGATTAACCACCGGCGACTATGCTTGTTCGCTTCTTTTTAGGGGTGCGTGAAGAAAATCAAAACGGTAATTCTCCGTCTGATCGCTGCGCATGCACAGTATACAGGCGAGGCTAACCGGCGAGGCGGTATTTGTGTTGTCTATACGTGAAGCAAGTTTGATCCCTTGGCAACACGACGAATCATCGAGTATGGCAGTCGAAATGTAACTGTCAGAAGGCACCGAGGGAGAGGGCGTATATATCGAGTGCGCGAAGTGCAGTAACATTTGACTTCGAGTACACGTTGCGAGCGGGTGTTCTTTTTACCAACAACGCACAAGGTTAAATGGACCACTTGCAAAAGTCGGAGCGCCACCTTGCGCGAAAAACTGGAAGCGTCGCCCGGTTGGAAAACAAACCGTGCTCCAGCCTTGCTTCCGTACGGCGGCACCACGCATGACGAGATTTTGTCACGTTTTGTGGACGTCTCGATATTTTTTTCCTTAATTGGAATGATATTACCTTTCCTTAAATGTCACTAGAAGTCCTCATTCCCTTGCAGTTTTTCGCAAACGGATCGTACGACTGTCTTTTCGAGGTGCCGGAACGCGAGCTACAATGCACAGCGCTCTCCTCACACCGGCATTTAGGTCATTTGCAGGGCGCACCGCGCCTAGGTTTTGGAAAATTAGGTTAAGTTAAGAACGTTAAACTTAGCAGAAACACAGTAGTCCTATATTTGTGACTTTATAAGCGCCTGGCCTCCTTCAAGTCGGGCATCAGCTGGTGACATGATTCACGAAAGTGGCGACACTGCTCATCACAAATGTGTGATAACTTGAAAATTTACACGGAACCACGTACAAGCTTGGCAGGTAATTCATTGTGCTGTTAACATCGATGCCCGACGGGCGATGTGCATTTTGATGGGCGCGAAACGCCAAAATGTCCGTGCACTTGATACGATATAAAGAACGTCCGCATCGAAATTAATCTGGGTCGAATTTCCCGGTTTGCGACCTGGTTTAACATCACATCGTGGTTGTGGCACGGAATACCCAACATTCAAAAAAAAAGTTATCATTATGCAGATGTATACGTTCTGGTTTACGAGTCCAGTATTGGTGTCGTGAGCTGTCTATTGCAACTGCGGTAGGCTCGTAGCTCGTTTGCAAATCCAGTTAGATTTGCATGCGCAGTCGATCGTTATAAAAAGAAAATGAACACTGAAGGTTTCATCGTGTTTTCCGGTGACAAAGTGCGCGCCACAGATCATACAACGCGGTTGGATATCATCGCATGCCTCGCTTCACCGCTGCCGTCCACGCCCTTTTCTCTTTGAAGCAACAATCGCGGGAGGAATTTCGGATAAATTACTACTTTCTCTTTCTATCGAAATAGTTGCTGCAGGCGAAAACTACGCATTTTTCAGGCATATGAGGCACGCGAACCCTTGAGGCGTGAAGCACGTCGCGCTCGCAGCCCGTTTGTTTTCCAACCAAGCAGACGACGCCGGCTCTGGCGCATGCGCAGTCGTACTTATGCAAGTGGTCCATTATTTAACATTGAGCATCTCACAGTGCGTGCAGCGACGTAGTGTATATAAAAAGTAATCGCAGCACATCGCGTCACGTATGCACAGATATGTAGCTCTCACCTCATTTCTCGACATGTTTAACAGCATCGTTCGTACCTTCCTTCCGTGGTTAACACTCGCCAGTGTGACGGCGCTGATGGCGATATAGCTGGCACAAATATTTCTGTACACAAGGCATTGTGCTATATGGGCGATCTGCGCTGTATCGGCAACCTCAAGTTTGCGCAGCGCCATCCGCCACTGAAGCGGCGAGAGGTGGAACCACCGGTCGCTCGGACGGTCGCTCTCACATGTGTTCAGCTTTGCGCGAGCGGAGAAATGTGTTTCTGGAGGCTCTTATCTCGCGTTTCCCGCCCAGACACTGCAGTTTTTTTGTCAGCACGGAAAGCAGGCACACAATACAGATGCTTTGCGCGCTGTCACAGCAGTTTAGAAAAAGAAACAACCGAGAATCGCCCGCGAAAAGGTACAGTCTCCCTGGCAGAGACGGCCAGTGTGGATTACGGGAGATCGCAAAATGATGCGATGCCTGCACGCGCGGTATCTTGATGCAATTTTTTGTAACATAAGGTATTATCAGTCATTAGCATGGGGAAGCGCGATGGCCAAGCTTATTTGAACAGAAACTGCGTATGCCAAGCGGATGTGCATGCAGTATATATCGAAGAGAGCGCGCTGGCTAGGTCACTTACCATTTTGTAATATGACAACACTGCTACACGCTGGCTCCATACTATTAAATACCGTGAGTACCGCTGCTGTTTTACCTAACTGGTGGAGATGAGTTTTTAGTCGCTGCTCAGTACATAATTTGAGTAGCTGGATGTTCATAGCGAGTGCGTTTACGCTGGTCATGGAAGCGCCTGTACAGCTGGAGGTACGTAGCTGCCGCTAAGCGTTGGTAGTAGCTGTAGAGAGAAGCAACGTGGCAATAAAAAACAGAACAGATATTGCGAGGTCTGATGCTTTTTTTTTAATCACTAAAAATGACGTTGTAACGGCAAACGCAGACGATCAAGGGGAGCAGCATTTCATAGTGTTGACCAGCTGGGTTTTTAAAACAAACAAAGCGCCATTATAGTAAGCGCACAAGATCTGAAATAAGTGCTTGCACTGCAAGGAACATGTGTAGTCGCAATGGCCATTAAAGATTATCGTGCCGCATTGTAATGCAGACAAAATCAGCTTCAAAAACGTGAAAACAGCGTGATGATGAGATGTCGTTATCTTCCAAGGTGAAACTTGTACGCGGCTGTCAGCATTGCATATCGTAATGCATCCAGCGACACGACATGGTAGACGTAAGTATGAACTGTTCATATTAATCACATAATGAATTCGAAGTCTGTTGTGGCTCAAGCAATGCACTTTAGAGCGAACACACAGGGAAATGCAATTCTTGCACCGACAGCTCCGAGCAGACACCACGTCACGATGCGTTTTATCCGACGTATAATTACAGAAACTGAAAAGTCGCTTCTAGTTTCACGTCGTTAACGCCGTCATTCACTTTCGACACGCACTTGGCAGCCCCGAACACGGCATCGTCTTCAACGGCTGACTAGGTCCCGTAATCGTGGTATGTAAAGTGTGGTATATGTTGAAAATGGGAGAGCGAAAATGCTTTTCAATGCCCGAAACTTGGCTGAAGCTGCCATGCAACGGACACATGACGCAGCATATGCAGCCGCTGAGCGCGTGCGAATTGTGCGAGGCGCCTTCGGCGGCGCTAGCACGCGCAAAAAGCGGGCGCACTCACAGGAGGCAAGGGCGAGAGCAGAGAGGGAAGCGACCGCAAATCGTACCAGCGGCCGAAACGGCGCTTTTCGGAAGCGCGCCGCAGCGCCCTCTGTCCCAGCTTAAGCAAATTTCCAGCCGCAGAAACCGCGAACTACGCTGCTGTCCATGGGCAAAGGAACACAATACAGAGTGACATGAAATTGTAATTAGCACCAGCATGCCTACATGCTGGTGCTAATTACAAGCATATCGAGGCTGCGAGAGGGTATACCGAGATGCCGTCCGGATACAACTTGCACGTTCCAATCACTTTTGTTCGCACCATCGAGCCTACTCTGAGAGCGACTATGAGAAGGCCATTTTGTCGAAGGGCAGGCAACATAAGCTGCGTACAAGGAGCGCAAGTCATCGAATAGAGGGCCCAGACAGAAAACAAATTTCCGTTTAGGCGATCACGCTACAACTATGCCTTGAGCCCTTAGACTCGTAATCCAGGGCCGACGTGGCCAAGTTCATACAAAGCGTAGTCCCGTTCAGTGCATGTTCCGATGGGCGCGGCGTATACGCAACTGGCAGGCATATAGAAAGGGACACTCTTCAGCTGCTGGCCTATAGTCGTGGACCATCGCCGAGAACAACTATACCGTTCGCCAGAAGGCAAACGGAGCGCGAGACGAAGATGGCTGCCCTATCAGCGGACAGCAGCCTCGGCTTGTGTCCGCGGCAGCCAAAGGCCGCCACCATCTGCTTGACTGCCTGGGCTGCGAGAAGAAATCGCAATCATCGACGTCGCCTGGACAGCTAGCACGCCGCATTCCGAGATTGAAAAACGGTCTGCAACTGCGTCCCGGGAAGGACGTCGGCCAGCATTTGTTGAACAATAAAAACAATGACGCCTCATCGCCGCCCAGGAGAGCTGAGAATTGGGCGCCTCTATCGGCGCTAGCACAAATGCCACACGCACACACACACACGGCGGCTGAGAGACAAAAACGGGCAGCAACCGGACCCCAGTGACGAGCGCGAGTGTGTCAACGCAGTCGGCGCCGCCTGGACCTTCCAGATAGCGCGCTCTCAACAACTGGACATCGCGCGGGGGCAAACAGCCTTCGCTCTTTCTTTTGTCTTCACCGCCCGGCGACCACTAGATGACAGCCCTCCCTCCTCTTACGACGCGTCATGTCGCGGCAAAATGAAACCTATGCCATCTCTCGACACAGTCGAGCAGAAAACGGACGAACCGATAGGCTATCCACAGCGTCGTTTTCCTCACCGTGTACACTCTAAGCCAAAATGGACGAAAATGGGGTATGCTGTTCGTCCTTTCGGGGACTAAGTGGGCTGCCACAGATTTTGAACCAATTTTGGAGTAACTGCAAGACTAACAGCAGCGGTTCAAGTTTTTCGTCCCCTGCACTTACCACTCGATGGCTTAACGGTTGCCCTCGGTGGACCATTCTAGGCAGACGAACTGTTGGACCAGTTCAGACCAAACGCAAAAAAGAAAAATGGAGGCTTCCGATTGCGATCACATTTTCACTCGATCTATCAGCATTTATATCACACATGCATACTTTATCAGCATTTAATATCGCATATACAGACTCCAATGCATTCAAAGGAACATCACACACACGTAGACACTCAAGCTTACACGCAAGCATATCAAAGTAATGCACCACATAGACCACTCAAACCGCACGCCGACGGTCGGGTATATATACTCACATATATTGCCCCACATGTAGTGCCGGTGGCAAGTTGCTGTTCAGCGCAGTTACAAAATATATATTCACAGAAGAGCCGTGCGGTTAGCGTCGGCTCTTAGATAACCCATCACCGCACATATCTGTTAATCTAAACCCGCCATATCGTGAGCGCGTTTTTAATTAACGAATTCCAATTAGTAGCTAGCACCTCGTCGATTGAAGCGAACGAGCGTTCGCAATGCCGTGCGCGAGCTCATAAAACACCCCTGAGCACGCACAAACACAGTAACGGCAAGCATTCTCCCGCGGCGGCGAAGAAACGCAAGACACAGTTGCCCCGCCGGTGTACCTTCTTGCCGAAGTCGTCCGTAGGCCTTTTCCGTAGAGCACGGCTGTAGAACAAACGATCACCGGCGCTCACAAAATACCCAGTCCTGTGCTATTTCTACGGTCGTTATTCCGCACACAACTGAAGAACAAGTCTCATCGTCACTGTCGCGGCTGAGATGTGATGTACTTACCCTACTCACAACGAACGAGACGGCTCGCAGTCACGATATGCAGCGTAGTCGCAGCGCGCCGGCGGCAGCACGTTGGTTCGGTCAGCCACGTATCAGCGCTCGCCTTCGCGATAGCTGCTTCACAGTGGTCGTCGCACGAGGCGAAATACACAATTTTAATTACACTTTATTCTACGATACAGACAGTATTTCCCGGAAAACAAAAAGTACTTTTCTTTTCCTTGCGCCGGCGATAGCTCACGACGGCCGCCGACGGGCTCGATGCCGACGGCATGCGAAGTTTCTTTTCGCGTACAAATTGCAGCCATTTACTCTTCGGGCACTCGGCAAGCAACCGCTGACGATCAAAACAACTTACTTTTGTTAGCGATGTAAATATCCGTTGTAATTCGGCGCGTTCATGCAATGTATCCACAGCGTGTAGGCTTGGAAGCTCGCACTGGCACACACACACTACGCCAGCAAACTCGCCGTAACACTACGCGAGCCTCCGCAGGCCTGAGACGGCAGCCGAGCGAGTGGTGTCCTCCAGTTGTTGAGGAATGCATGTTTGCTTGCTTTTGTATTTTGTTGCTCTTTTGACAACTCACGTGCTTGAGCCTCTGACAGGAAGGGGGGCCTAAAGAATGGCGCAGCGGGGCAGAAGCATGCGAACGACGATCGGCAGACGGACTCGGGGGAGCAGACGAGAAGCGTCTAAATTTTCCCTGAACCACTCAAACTACATGGCGCGGCCAGGCAGCGCGGACGCAGACGAACGAGCGCAGACCAACGGGTGCTTTTTAGACCCCCCATTGGTACTTTTCGTGGCGGGCGTTTGCGCACGACACGCACCGGTCGAACGGTTCATCCTTTCGGATGAACCGTTCGACCGATGGTCTAAATGTATGCAGTTAGTCCACTTTTTCCCAATTCTGGTTTAGAGTGTACTACCAGTCTTCGTTTTTCAGAGTACTTTCGAGCTCGCGACAGCGGCAATGCGAACGAAATCATACTGTGGCGTCGAAACGACGCGTTTTAAATGTCATAAGCATCCGAGAAGCAGCGAGTAGAAACTGTGGGAATGAACCGCTCCAAGCTGTATTGACTCGTCCGTAGGGTGACCTCAATAAAGCGCTCACGTAATCTCGGGTGGGGCTTGTATAGACCTCTCATTTGTACGCCACCAAAATATCGAGCCAACATTTAAACTTGACCGGCTTTGCTAGGAATCATTAAAGCTGTGCTGCCCAGTGCCCATAAACGGTCCTTGTAAAACAGCGGAAGCGCAGGGACCATATTCCGAGATTTGATTTATTTATGGAGTTTTACGTCCCAAAACCACGATGTGATGATGAGAGGCACCGCATGTAGATCCGGAAATTTCGACCACCCGGGGTTCTTTAACGTGCACTGACATCGCACAGCACACGGGCCTCAACACTTGTATCGAAATGCAGCCGCCGCGGCCGGCACTCGATCCCGCAACCTTCGGATCAGCAGCCGAGTGCCGTATAGCCACTAGACCACCGTGGAGGGGCCATATATTCCGAGATGATAGCTTTCGGCGAGAGTGCAACTTTGCTTGACATTGTCTCGCGTGCCCAATGACAAACCTAATAGTTGCTCGCGTTTTCTCACCCAGCCAATCAGCGCACACGAAGGTCGTCACATTGACGACATTGCCAAAAGAGATATCAGAACCACGGCCGACTGCACTCCTGACCTGCGGAGCTAGCGTCGTTCTACGGAGCCGCTTGCGCCGGCTCTCGTTCCTAACTTAACTGCTAAGAGGGCGTTCGAACTACCCCACCTTGTCAGAAGCATGGGTGCAGGACAGCAAACGCTGTGCGAGTGCTTTGCTTCTTTGTAGTACTTAAGAATTTGGGCACATTATCAAGCTATTGCGATGTCTCTAACATCGAGAATTTTCGTGCGGCACTTCAGCCAACCTTCGGGAGTTTATTTACCAGAGAATCAACCGCACTGTTCGCCACTCGGACTCTTGGTAATTCCTTTTTCTGTGTTGTCACTCACCCAAGCGAAAAATGGTTCAAACTTGGGAGTGAAAGAGCTCGGACAACGTTACTGAGCAAAAGAAAACGCGTGAGTTCGGCTCCTTAGTCATATACAACACGTACGTATATATATATTACGACGTGCGTATCGACAACCTTGCGCATACAAATGTTAAACATTGTCACCTTTTCTAGAAACTACCTCAATCCATTTCTCACGCACGCGCGTCGCTGGGAGCTACAGTGTGCCGTTAATGCTGATTTAACTCAACTGAGGCACTTTTGTTAATATTTCCTCCTTAGTACAGAATGCCTGACCACGAAAGCATCTCGGCACAGTGGAAGCAGACGACCGCAGAGAAGCGGTGTGTTTGGGGTAATTGGTGGTGCCAAAATTCGTGGCGAAGCCCCGCCACGGTGGTCTAGTGGTTATGGCACTCGGCCACAGATCCGAAGGTCGCCGAATCGAATCCCAGCGGCAGCGGCTGCGTTTCGATGGAGGCGAAATGCAGAGGCCCGTGTGCTGCGCGATGTTAGTGCACGTTAAAGAACCCCAGGTGGTCGAAATTTCCGGAGACTTCCACTACGGCGTCTCTCATAATCAGAGCTGGTTTTGGGACGTTAAACCCAAGAAATCAATCAAAATCCGGGGCAAAAATTCCCCTGGCGGTATAAAGAAGAGCTCGTACGGGCGCGCAGGCTTTCAGCTCGCCGGGCAGGCCAGGAGTTGGTCAAGCTCAGAACACGGCCTTTGTTCGGCCACAGTGAAACCCGAAGTACACAATCATCGCTTCACATGCTCAAAGCATAGGTGCCTGGAGTAGCCAGCGTGTATATACAAAACCTGGAAGATGTCCACGCCACGAACTGTAAGATTAATTCGCAACGACAGCGCACGTCTCGCCACATCCAAACGCAGTGCAGTGGTTTCGTGCGAGCAATCGCAGCACGATGAGGTGTGATGTACAAAAATCGCATTGCTCCAAAACTAGCCGAACGTGGCGGTTAGCCTTGCGTAAAACATTGCCTTCCTGCATTTTATGACGGTTGAACATACCAACTCATTGGCTCGGCGAACTTCGATATTAGCTTAGCCCATGCTGCTAAAAAGTACTGGGGATCTTCGCCGAAGGGCTTAGAGAAATGAGAATATACAAGGGCAAGCAACTTGGCGTAAGAAAAAGTACTATACGGTGGCGCAAATTCCTTAGAGAGGACGTGTTCGTTTCCGTTTGAATGACTTATTGGGTGATTATAAACAAAGATATCTACAATAAAGGAAGAAAACAAAAATGAGAAAGGGTGGTTAAGTGTTTCGCAGCACCGCCAACACCTGAACTATAATGCGTAGCCACTATAGAAACCAAAGACAGCAAGTGGGAGGAATTTATAAACTAAAGAATTGAAAGATATATCCATATGAAAGTGATAGCAGAGGGGTGGGTGATTACTGGAGCAGGAAAACATGCTAGCAAGTTTACATTTGAGTACGTACATTTGTGAGAACAAAAAAGGGCGGAAGCACGCAAGATATTACCCATATTAGCTATTAACAAGACGTAAAAACAGTTACACACACACACACACACACACACCACACACACACACACACACACACACACACACACACACACACACACACACACACAACGGTGAAACAGTGGGCGCGCTACCAAGAGTGAAGGTAACAGCCTTAACTCGCAATAGCTTCTCTGTCGGTAAAGAAAAGATGGGCTTGATTTGTGCGCATCGCAACGCAGAAGACTCTCTTCGCGCAACCGTGTACAGGGCACGGCTGCACTCGTAGCTTTATCGCCGCGGGTACAGGACCGAAAAGAACGACGGCGTCCTGATCGTTCGGCGGTGTCACTACAGTCGCGCTGCCCATCCGTGCAGCGACGATATCTGCTAATCCCCAAAAGAAGCACGCCCCTATCTCGCGCCCAGTAGCTGTTGCTGCACCTTGCGTCTCCTCCGGCACCTCAGTCGGATCGCAGATACACCTTGAAAACGTGTCCGCGAACCGTGAAGCATCTGTGTGCGAGGCTCGGCTCTCGCTCGTGTAGCGGACGCGACCTTATTTGTAGCTGCGTGGACGTGCTTATACGGCGACTGCGAGACCGTGAACGCTGCTTGTCTTCCGCCACCCGGTGTTGACGCATCGTCCGAGCGATAACTCACGCGCAACCGTAGCGGCACGAGAAATGTCCACACGGGAAGTACTCTCCCCTCCGTCCCGGGCGCACGAGGCGGACACAAGTGAAAAAGAGTGAGGATGGAAAAGGAATACAACGCCATTGACAAGGATGAATTATGACCGATGTAATTGGAAATGGCCCTCGACTCTAGCGAAGTCACGTTCCGGGCAGCGTGGCGACGAGAGATTGGGCAAGCAGACACCCCCCCTTCTCTCACTACGCATCCCGAAGACGTGCCCCGTCACCGTGAAGCGTTTTTCGTCGCCGCCACTGCCGGTGATAAGTCGCTCGGAAAGCGGCGCCCTCCCCTTCCGCCCCTCTAACGCCATGTTGCTGCTGCAGCGCCACCGCCTTCGAGAGGCGCGCTGTCCCACCTAATCTAAGGCGTTGTACCGAAAAAAAAAAATAACAGTTAAACAAACGGTTCGTATCGTCGAGTTCTGGACGCCGGCGCGCCGTATTGTCGCCTTAGGGAAACAAATGTGGCGCTGCACTGTTTGCGAATGTGTGAACGTAAAGTGGACACTTTTATTCCTTATCGAGGGGAACAGAGCTTTCCGCTTCAGTCATGTGTCTTCCGAGAATAATTTTCACCAGCACAGCACCGGTGTTTTTCTTTCGCGTCAGACTTTTTCACAGTTGGTTCGTGAAGTGCTTTGAAACGGCAGGGCATTCTTTTTGGTTAGCAAGCTGTAATAAGCACATTCGCGCAAGACGCACATTTCGGTGAGAGCTGAGATAGGAATCGAGTCCCAGAACGTGGGTAAGGAATTTCATATATTTAATAATTAAAAAGAAAAATAGGTAGTTAAAGCTTTTTCAAGAGTGATGAGCGCACAGTTAGCAACGACGATGGTCGAGACGTAGTATTACGAAGCAGCAGTAAATAAGAACACGACAGAGGAACGTGAGCAAGACGTGCAATGTTTGAGAGATTCTGGTCGCCCGAGTCAAACCACATCATTAAAGGAAAATGAAAGAAAGAAGGAACGGCACCAAAATTATTGTAACGTAGCTTCCCTGCAAGCTATGTCGTTTAGCGGGGATGCCAACCTAGCAGAAGAACGCGAGCCAGGAAAAACGCGAGCAGAGGGCTGCGCCGGCATTACTATACGCGAACATTTATAATGTAAGAACGTAAAGATATTAGAATGGCATCCATTATGAAGTTCTTGAACTCCGTTTTGCCAGTGATACGCATAAAGACGAAAAACGAAGGCACTGCGGTCAATGATAGGAACTCGCCACGGTGGCTCAGTTTCTACGGCGTGCTGAGCACAAAGCCATGAGCTCGATCCCCGGCTGCGTTATTGTGGTAGCAAATGTGAAAGCCCTTGGACGCATTTAAACCGAGGGGCATGCCAACAAACCCTACCTGGTCGAAGTTCCAAAAGACAGCGCCTTTCCTGGCCTGCGACTTGCTTTCACCATGATTTGCCTTCGTGAACACGCCAACCTAATTTTCCACGCACATTCTCAGACCGATGTTTCAATATTCTATCGTTTCTTTGTCCTCCTCCACCCCTCTCACTCCACACACACACACACACACACACACACACACACACATATACAGTATTTCTTGCTGGTTACAGTTTTTTTGTTTAAGCCAATTTTCTGTTAACTGTCTAAGCCATTTTCAGCATTTTCATGGAAATTTGTACGCTGACATGACAAGTAATGTTTCAATGGCGTGTCCTGTAGATAACGATTAGCTACTTTACGTAGCCAATTTTAAATCAGTGATACGCGATCTGTTGCGGTGTAGCGGTGCGTTTACGGTACAGAGCGTGACGCAGCACCATTCTCGCTAAACTATCGCGAGTGATACCGATTTTACCTCGGCAATTGTTACAATTGACCGCGCTCGTTGGGTGGTTGGCTACGTGATCATCATCATCATCATCATCATCATCATGTATTCTGGTGGTTTATTCTTAATTTTTTTTTGTGATACAAATTTTGGATGATAATAGTTTACGGACCCCATGAAATTGCTGCAATCGAGGTTCGACTCAAACCAGCTGTAACTGTATATAATAACGCAGCTGCCTATAGCGCAGGACCGGCTATAACGGGGCCTTATCACTACGCCCGTTTATCCCTTCCCCCATAGAACTCCTTGAGGTGCAGCGGCAGGACATCCGCCTTGCGTGCAAGAAGGCCGTCGACACCGCATAAATCCATGTGTTCATGGAGTTCCACATGCGGGCCTGGAGTGCAGCCCTGCGGCAAGAGCCGATGATGCACCCCCTCACCAGAACAGTATTCGCCACCCTGGTGAAATGTTAGTCACTACTTCCTATCGGCCCTCAGCCGCCGCGGATGAGAAGCAAGTGCATGATCACGGCGGCGGTCAGACCTGTGATGCAGAGGAGGGTGCTAAGGATCACCAGATCCGGACAAGCCGCCATTGGACTCTCAAGCTGGCCACGTTTAACGCTAGAACTCTATATAATGAGGCCAGTCTGGAAGTGCTGTTCGTGAACCTAGCGGTCATTAAATGGGAATTCACAAGGCTCAGTGAGGTTCTAAAGACAGGTGGAGCTATGGCCATGTCTTATGTTGGCACATTTTAGTGGACAAAACAAGGCCAGGAATTCCTAAACCATGATAATAAAGCTGGTAACACAGGGGTGTAGCAATAACAAGAGTTTAGCGGATCTCGTAATTAAACCGAATAAAAACGTGCAAATTGAAGTTGGCATCTATACATCCACCCACATAACGTCTAGAAAGTTGCAAGCTCGCATGATGACATGGTATCGGCAATGAGTAATGCAAACAGAGCTGTTCTGATGTTCCTGCCTATTTTTGCTGCTAATTCCATATGTCTTGAGTTTCTGCTTGTTGAATAATGGAAGCTGCTAAAGGGTGCACCCCTTCCAGTCATGCGCTTTTTCTATTCCTTACCCTCCTGTCTTTTTCTTTTTTTTTTTAACGAACTGTACACCACGCAAGGTAAAAAACCTGACGATCAGCTTAGATATAAGTGAACGGATGGCATTATGTACCCCTTAGTAGGCAAGAAGATCCAAAATGATAAAGAAAAGAAGGGGGGTGGGGGGGGGGTGAATGAAACAGGCATATTCAAGTTAACACCAGCGTTAAGTGTCCGGTGTTACATAACTCCCCGATGTGCGTGACAACCGCCCAGTGCTGTGGTATTTTGCGTCTAGTTTGGAGGCGAAGACAAACCAAGAAACGTGCAGCTACGTCAGTACGACGAAAACTATAACCAGCACTACGCTATCGCAAAATAAAGGAAGTGTTTCGACAACTGATCCGACCAAGAGAGTGCGGTACGCGACTTGTCTCCAAACGCGCGCGGAGTAACTTCACGCGCGAGCCACAGCAAAGCGCACTTGGTCCTCCTGACGGTGCTAAATAAGCGAAAAGCATAAATTATCTGGTTGTCAACACAGACAGAACGAAAGAAATCTACAGAGAGCGAAAAGGAACAGAAAAAGAAAAAAACACTCTGCGACTGGTGTCAGCGGTGTAGGAAGAAGCAAAACGCGCCGTCGGTGCGGCGAGCCCCGTCGCTCGCTTTATCTGCTTCGGTCCAAAACCACGCGCAGACTCTTAACGCCGTGGCGCGGGTGCTTTATCGCGCACCGCACTATTTTGGTGAGCTACTTGTCGCCTTCTCGAGTCCCAGCGAGAGCGCGCGCACATTGTCGTGTATATATAGCTGTATCTGGCCGCGCGTGTTTATGTACAGAAAGATGGTGGCTTATTTGCCGCACTTCTTTCTGCGCCGCCGTACGACCATGCTGCCCACGGGCGAAAAGATCGGGGCCAGCCGCCGCGGCTCGTTGCAAATCCTCCGCGAGATTTGCCTCCGAGCCCGATGTGCCGCAATCTCGCGCGGTCGGCTGCGCGTTACACTTGTGCGAGAACAAAACGAGGCCCCCGAGAGGGAGGCAAAAGAAAGAAAGAAAAAAAAAAAACCTAACGGCCACTGCAAACAGCGAGCATGCCTTGCTTTTGGCCCGTCCAGAGCACGCGCGGCGAGAGCATAGCGATGCCGCCCGCCATGGCCGTCGGAGATAATGCGCTAATCCGGCAACACCACATAGTCTCCCTCAAATGACCGACGCGCGGTGTTGATGGTGGGACGCACGCCTCTGGACTGTGGTGTCGGGTCTCGCGAACACGTTTGCCATCCCAGAAGATCCGTGCCTCGCAACGGCCGTCCCGCGTGCACGACAGATATGGGAACACGGGGCGCCAACGCCTTTGGGCACTTGCGTAGATAGCTGCTTTTGAAACGCTGTCCGGCAGAAGCTAACCAATCACTGGCGTAGGAGGAGCGGCAGAATAGTTTGAGAACTTGTATCGGACAGCTGCACTAGTTAGAAGTTTTGTCACGACATCTGGTAAGGCCTATACAATTATTTCTCGGTAAAAATTATACACATTGTGTTCTAAGGAAGCGATATACTTATATTGCATGCTTCAGAAAATTTTGTTGAGCCAATGTGTCCAGAATACGAAAAGGAAACGGTTGGAGTTTCTGACGTCATGTGGTTTCGGCGGGAAATTAAGAAACATTGAGTGGTGGCCGCTTGCGCTCGTCAAAACAAACCACGTAAATTCCGCTCCACGAAGCCGGCGACGTCGGCACCATTAAATTATTTCCTGTGGAAAGCGTCTGCGCCTTAAAAATAGGGTGGGAACCACAGACATAGGTCGATCATTTATTCTTTTACACGAAGAGTGCCAGAGAAATTGCGTAATTTGCGGAACATACATCGTCCTTAGGTCTGAGACCTCTCTCTCTCTCTGTCTCGCAAAAAATAAAGAATATGAGTAATACTAAGAGGCGTTGTCTGCGGACCAGACAATTTATGAGAATTATTAAGAGGCGCTGCAAAATAGTAAAGAGCCGCCAGACACACGCAAGGCTCTATATACTTACGTGCGGAAACGTAAAAGCACCCCTATGTGAAGTCAGATAGATCCATATAGAACCGCCGTGGCATCGAGGAAGCGTGCTTGTTCGAGAACGACGCACTGTTTAGGCGGCGACGTCACGCGATGACGACGTTGCTTGGTCACATGGCTGTTGGTGCTATTAGTGGTCAGGCCGAGGCGCCGTACTTTAACAGCGAAGCTATTCTAGCTCGCCGTGATTTGTCCTTGTTCCGCAGAAAACTCGGCATATCGGGTATGCGCCAGAGGGGCACGGAAACAAAGCCTCAGTGTACTTTCTGGTTAAACGGAAACAATTCTTCTTTGCACCTAGTTAACATTTCGCGCAACCAGATCAGAACGCTTTGGATGCAGCCTACTTCACGATTCTTTCGAGTCCTTTATGCTAACATCGCATGAACGCTAGCTGAGTTCGAGTCCGAATCGAACCGATGCCGTATGCGTGGCAGGCAGGTGTTCTGTCAAAGAGCCACACCAGCGCCTGACGTTGCTTCGGAAAAAAAGCCCCAATGCGTGCGTGGTGAATAGCAAAGCACACCCATGTGAGTATATATATATATATATATATATATATATATATATATATATATATATATATATATATATATATATATATATATATATATATATATATATGGTACAGCATGCAGATGTGTAAGGGAAGTGAGGCTGAGGAGGAGGCAAAGAAGGAGGGCAGGGAGTATAGTAAAGCAAGGGGGTGGAAAAGAAAGTGAGGGTGGGGCAGAGTGATTGTGAGTGTGAGAAAGAGGGGAAATGAGGACAGGAAAGGGGAAACACTATAGCATACCCATGTATAGTCTGGTGTAGCAAGGAGCTGCCGAAGGGAAGTGAGGGTGAGCAGGAGTGAAAGGAGGAGGGTGTAAGGCCATCAGCGTCGCACTATATTATAACAAGGGAGTGAGAATTGAAGACTATACACGGGCGCTGAGTTGACGAATGTTTATGGCAGCGGTAAATCACGATAAACACTAATTAGGTAGCGTGCTGCGTACCAGACAACCAATAGTGTGGGAGAATCATGATATTCAAGAATTTCGGTCCTGCATTCTGTCGGGGTTACTTCTAATAATAACTACTACTGCTAGCAGCGGCATCGCCGCTAGCAACCCCCTGTCGTGGGTTCGAGCACTCAACGAGCAGAGAATGAGGTCGTCGCGTTCGCGCGCTAGCTATCTCAGCCATGCATGCCGCGATGCCGCGCGCGTCGGCCCGCGGCCCGTCTCGGGACAGGACAGCACGAACCGTCGCACGCGGCGAAGGAGAACATTAGGCGCAACTCTCCCAGCATGGTAATTTAATACACGTTAAAATAATACAAACAAATAATACAAGGCCGAATAAGTCGAATTAAATATAAACAAAGAGTAACGATAACGATTAACAAAACGCGAGCACGATAACACAGACAAAGGACAGTAACAAAGAACAACACGCGAACACAGAATAACACACAAAAACAACCATGCAGGGAAGGAGAGCCTAACCCCGGCCAGCGCACCCGCGACCGCGAGCCCTCAGAAAAGGAAAACAGAAGAAGAACATACAGACATGGGCGTCGGTCGCAGGTCGCCGCCGTGGTCGCCGGGGCCTGCAGAGGCACGCCATCCGACCGATGGCCCGGTCGGCCGGAGGGTCACAAAAGTACGTGCGCACCTCTCCAGGACCCAGCAAGTTCTGCCGAGGCATCTCCAAAACCAGAAACGCCAGAACGCGCAAACATTCTGGGAATTTCTCGCTGCCCAATGGCAGCCTATGTTAAAACCACATGGGCGAAGCGGGCGGGCCGCCGCCCCGTCCAGCTGGGAAAGGGGGGTGCGAGGCATTTCGTGCAAAAACATGGCGTCGAGCGGGACGCGGCCCCACAATTCACAGAAACATCCTGGGGGAAAATTTTAGCCGACCTTGGCGCTGGACATAGGAAAATTCACTTGAGAATGAACTGCTTCGTGATTTCGGCCTCTGGGCCGGTATTCACAAAAACATCTTGCGATAAACATATTCGTATAAGAGAACAGTTCAGCCAATCGTGATGCTGGGTACATCATTAGTGAAGCCATCTGAACACTCGCAAAAAGCGCTTGCGAAATAAGCTTTGTGGATACAGCCTTTGTTTCTTATGCGGAAAAAGTAAATGCTTGGACAAGAGGCGGAATCCATGTACATAAATATGTCTCGACTCTCGGACGGCTCGTTTGGGTTCCGTTTTAAAATGGCAGAGTGGTTTGGTGAAACAAAAGGTCGCGCTGGCGGAGCCCGCAATGTGCTGTAGAATCTGTGACAAAAGCATGGTGCTCTTTAAGACGAACACTTAAAGGGCTCCTCACCAGGCCACAAGGCAAATTTCGGTTACACACAGGAGGTTCTTAAGCGCCCAATAGGGAGCGTTCTACCGCAAGAATTTTTCGAATCGGTCCATTATTAGCAGAAATAAAAATGTTTCAAGCGGCGCGAAACAAGGATTTCAAAAGGCGAGGGTCACTGCCAGTATACTACACCATCGCCACATGCCGATGCCTCGCGGCGAAACAACAAAAAGACAAAAGGGAAAGAAGGCGAAGCAAGCGCTCTTGGGCCCAAGGAAGGAAGGAAGGAAGGGGAAAACAGAAAGGCAGGGAGGTTAACCAGAATGGCGTCCGGTTGGCTACCCTACACTGGGGGAGTGGGAAGGGGGAACAGAAAGATGGGAGAGAGAGAAGGAAGGGGAATAATGAAAAAGACGTTGTCGGACAAGTCCAACTGTCAAAGGCGTTCACGCAAACCAGTCGTCTTGAAAAAGCGTAAAAGTGGCGCTAATGTCTATGGCAGCTTCAAACGAGGCGGTTCAGCCAGCATGGGAATGACGGGTATTACACGGATTTGCCTAGTCTTCGTTCTTCTGTCTTCATATATGGAAGGAGTGCAACAGATTGGGCTAGTAGGTATATGATTCCATAATGGTTAAAACAGCGCTACAAAACGGGACGGAGACAGAGAAGTGCCGTGTGTGCGTTTTCCCTGTCTCCGTCCCGTTTTGTAGAGCTGTTTTATCCATTATAAATCCATTATGAATTCAAATATGGCGTTATAAAAGGAAGAGTTTGCAATAAGTATGTACCAGTACAGGTATACTTGTTGCTCTTTCGCGGTTAGAAAAATGCGAGCGCTCAGAAATTCAACAATACAGCGCGATAATGGCAATGTTGCCTCCTCTACTTGTGCCCAGATTTAGCAGTGTTCTTAAAGGTTTAAAGGGACACTGAAGAGCAAAACTATTTTTCTGCTATCAGTAAATCGCTCTTTCATGCCAAGTACACCATTCTCAGATCTAGAAGGCGAAAAGCGAGAAATCGTGCGAAGGGAAATTACAGGTGGCCACGGCGCCTCGAAGTTCCCGCACCAACTTTGCCTTACGTCGTAGATTTTGAAGGCGCCTCCTAGGGGCGCAAACACATATTCGCTTGTAAAACTGAACGGCATTCTGTCCGTAGGTGGCCAGGGAGTTAATGCAGCAAGTTTCATGAAATTCCATTGAACCAATGTGGACAGAATACTAAAAAAAAAAAAGAAATCTGTGACGTCATGCTTGCGATGACGTCCAAAAACTTAGGCGCGAAATTCAAAATTCTAGCTTTGATTTTTTTATTTTCTCGTTTAATATTGAAACCTTACGATGAAATCTACGCCGATGGAGTTCTCAAAGAACAATCTATCAGTATAAAGTGATGTATGTTTCACTTTAGTGTCTCTTTAAGTACCAGATATAATCGTGGTCGAATTCAAAATATTTTTGCTCTTGTAAATGGCGTGCTAATGTTTTGAAGTACGCAAAAGGTAGGTGCGTCTCCTGAATGTAACAAACGGGCTATCGCACGCTTCTATATGGGTCAAGCCGCTGCGCGAGGACGTAGCAGAAGCTTGTAGAAGGCGCAGTATCGGCCAGCTTTTGGTGGTTGGTTTTGCGTAAAAACATTACGTTAAATCAAAGATCCTTGCCGTTAAAGGGTCCCTGATGCGTTTTCTTTTTGACATTGCGTCACTGATTAGGCAACACAATTGTGAAATCATTCACGCCATGAATAAAGCGAAGCACCATGCGCTAAAGCAGCTATGAGCTTATTTCTGTCGCCTTCCTCCTTACCACTGCTGTTCCTCCTCAACTCGATCAGCTGCGGAGTGCGCGCTAGCGACGACTGCGCCTCCCTCGTCAGCCGCCCTGCGGAGCGCTCCGCAGCGACATAGCGCCCCGTTGTCTTTGCTGAGCTCCCCGGCCTCGGCAGTGCTAGCGCCGGCGACTCGTGTGTACGCCGCCAGATGCCGCGACGGTACCGTTGGATGAAACGAAGGAGCACGTTGTAGGAGCACGTCTTTGCAGTTAGATTGGGAAAATTACGTGCACGTCACTTGTTAGGGGGCCAATCAGCGGCCTCCCATTCCATCGTTCGATAGGCGGGGGCGTTTGAAAACGCATTTCGACGAGCCGCTGCGATCTTTTGCGATGCGCGTGTTCAAAGCCTTATTGTAAATTACACACTTTACGCAGAGCGCTGAAATCTGTCCTCTAATGATCCTAATGACTCGCTCTACCGGATATCACCATGTTTTCACAAAATCGTCAAAACCGTTTCAGGGTCCCTTTAAATTGCGCCGGAAACCGCGTCTGAGCCTTGATCAGAGCTGACTTTTTGTGCATTGTCTGCGGGTGCATCTGCCTGTCGTCAAGTCGGCGTTGAATTGATCAGACAACGCAAATGAAATGCAGTAATACAAGCTATACGAACAGCCCTGTCACAAGGAATGTATGTTAGCCGTGAAAGTGGCCCCACGCTTACATCTTCTATCACACGTGACAGAAAAAAAAACAAGACAGAAAGAAAACAGCAAAACCGCCTCAATGAGGTCTTGGAGACGAGGCGGAAATATTTCGAAAGTTAGGTAAAGACCGAAACAGACTGCATGACACCTCATCATTGCAAACTACATTAGTAATGCGACAGTCTGGTGCTCTCAGTAAAGCATGCACTACAGCCGCTGCCTTCTTCGCGTAACGAAGAAGTGTAGTAATGTCAATCGCGTTACTGAAGCTACAAAACGGCAATGAACAAATCCACCAGAACGTTTGAAACCGCGAGCACGAAGACTAGGCAAATCCATATACTACCCATCATTCCCATAGTAGCTGAACGATCGCAGCGCCAGAGTTCCCTCCAGTATTTCTGTAGGAAACTATACGTGCCCGAAGCTGGCAGGCGTCTCCGAAGAGCTAGCTGCCGGAGCGCAGCCTCCTGCTTGCGCAGTTCGTTGTTCACGCTGGCGACGTGCGCTCTTAACGAATGTCACGTGTCACAGTTTTTAGTTACACAGAAGCACTTTCTGGCGACGCGGAGCGTCATCCTCTCCACTTGCCCCGCGACGTTTGCGAGAAGAAAGGAACCGGCACACTCAGTTTGAGCGCCTTCCGCGGCGCGTGGCGATATGGCTCTTGGCACGCATGGTCGTGATCGCGCAATGCACGCCATGCGTTTCTCAGCTGAAAATGGCCGCACCATTGATTGATTTCTGGGGTTTTACGTCCCAAAACCAGCTTTGATTATGAGAGACGCCGTGGTGGAGGGCTCCGGAAATTTTGACCACCTACTGACATCGCACAGTACACGGGCCTCAACATTTCGAAATGCAGCCGTCGCAGTCGGGATTCGATCCCGCGACCGTCGGATCAGCAGCCGAGTACCACAGCCACTAGACCACCGTGGCGGGGCAATGACCAGACCATTTAAGAAGCGTTCAGTCTGCCTATATATAGTACGTTTTGCAGCAGGCTAGTGGTGTTACGTACTGTACCGCTCTTACAGAGCACAGGACGAAGCGTATGCTTCTGCTGACACAAGCAATTTTCTTCAGTCCGTCCGGTACGCGCAAGGTGTAACGGCTATCGTCTTCCTTGGCGTGCCTTTACTGAGGGGGATCGGCTTGCTTCTTTAAAAGCCGTTCACGCGCCGCACGCCTGGTTATGCATGTAAGTACGTCAATACTGTGAACCTACCAACTCATCCAATTTGCTGCGTTATTTCGTCACCTTGCTGACTCTTTCCATCCAAACAGCGGAGAAGTCATACACCGCCCCAAAAGATTTCTCTTTAGAATGCCGAGACATTCAAGCGCCCATCTTGCCACCGTATATATACCGCGCACTGTCGACAGCACTACTAACGCTCCCTTTGAAGTACAACAAAGAGCAAGTGTCGAACGCAGAATGAAAAATTCCGAAAGGACGAAATGCAGCCGAGTTAAGAAGCTCACCTGAAATAAAGGAAAAGTAAAAACTGCTGACAGAGTTGTAAAAGAGCATGCGCGTGGAAGAGAAGCGCGACCGGCCCGAGTTGCGGCGAAGAGGGCGAAGGACGGAATAAAAAAAAAAAAAAAAGACAGACAGCGTGAGAAAGTAGCGTAAAAACATCAGTCAGGAAAAGAAACGGAAGGAGGGAGGAGCGAGCGAGCTTGTGTGTGCGCAAAGAATAAACCCGCTAAGCCCCGATAGGACGAACGATAGATTAGAACGTGCGGATGAATTGAAACTGACGCAACAAAAGGCAGCGCGTAGATAGGGGCGGCGAACGGTGCCTGATAAGGCGCCAATGAGCGGGGACTGGCAGCAGACGCGAAGAGGAAAAAGCGACGCGTCAGGAAGGGAGGAGCGTGGCACCACCGGCGGCGAGACGAGGCGCGTGCGCGAGTGCCACTGGACCGCCGAGATAAGCGGCCGACGAGGGTCGTCCCGCACGCTCGGCTATCTCCCGTTCAGCCGGCTTCCCCCATCTCCCGCATGGCTCGAGATATCGGCAGAGTTTGCCTGCGCTATCGGGGCCTTTCTTCCCGCGGCTCTTCTCGGGCGTTGCCTCCGCTCGCGGCGGACGATGTAGGCGACTTGTGTGGGTGGCTCGGCCTTGGACGCCCGACGTTGGCATGCCAGCCAGTGTTGTTGCAGTGCGGCACTGTTGCTGAGAAGAGCTTGACGCCAATTTTGTAACACGCAACTGTAGTGGCGAGGCTACTGAGCACCAATAAAGTGGGACGGACGAGATGGCTAGATGCTGTGACATCGTCATATTAAACGAAGGGGGGAGACAGGTAATCTCCGTCTCACTTTCCAACTGCGAAGTGTGAAATTACATACGTGTATTGTATTTCTGATTAACTCACAATAAAAACAATGAACGTCGGCGTGCGTAAAATTGTCACACCGGGCAATGTATTTTCGTTTGTGTGAGAACACAAAGGAAAATATTTTGTTCACCCCTGCATTATTTAGAAATCCATACTGCAATGGTAAAGCATATCTTCACGCGGGTACCATGCCAAGAGATAATGAATCGCTGATATCATAGGCGTATAATATGAATTGCAGATGAAATGATGGATTTCCTTTATGTTGTAACAGCCAGTCGACATCAAAGACAATATGCGGTGCTTGTTTTACCTCGGCATAAGCAATGCTGCTTTTCTTCATTACACTGCATGAGCTCGCTCAACAACGAAGGTCTCCCACAGTCGACGCAAGTTATTCCCATTCTTTCGCTCCCAGCAACCCAAATCTGCGGCGTATTTCCACGTGTATTGTGCGGAATTCTGCCCGGACTGTCGAAAGAGCCCGACGTCGACCACCGGACTCGGCCTGCTGTCTCGGCGACGCTCTCGTAACCCACCTGGCACCGAACGGGTTCCCGAGGCACATCCCGTCACAGCCTGACGCCGCAGCCAGTCGAGCAGAGGTTTACGGTTCCACCCGGTAGGAAATATAGTTGGGCGACCAATACGCACGTTTTTACTATCCTATTTACAGGGTTGCGCATAAAACGGGCTTCTCTTTAGCAGCCCCTCGCAACTCGAAAACCCCGGGGACGGGAGCGGCGGGCTGGCGAGCAAGCAAGAAGACAAAAGCCAGCGGCGAAGGCGTGAAGGTGTGAGCACGAGTCAAAGAGCAATGGAGGGGGTGTCGCCCAAGGGGCCGCCGTTATCGTATGCGCGGCGCCTGCGAACGTTGTTAAGAGATTGCCCGAGCGATCCTCAAAACGGGAAAAGCCGTGTTCTGGGGGAGAGGTGTTCCCCATTCCTCTTCGCGCACATATCCCTACATTTGAGCTCTTGGTGCTTTTCTCCTCGCCACTTTTAAAGCGCACCCGCGCGACTGCGCTATTTTTCACTTGGTGCGCGGCGATGTCTTGATATTTTTTTTTTCCGCCGGCTCTTTTCTGCTTTCTATTCTGCATGGCGGGAGGGCCGTATCGCCTGAGCCAGCTCGCGTTGTTCTTAATCTGAGGCGGCGGCCCTTTCTCGGGAGCTCGCGCAGGCACCGAAGCGGCGGGGATGAGATGGCGCAGATAGAATGGGGTCCGAAGCAGAAAGAGCAGCAGCGCCCAGGGTCGCGCCGCCGGTGGCTGTTATTACTGCAACTAGGTGGCTATCGTCATTTTTGGGTCGCCGTATGGGCTCCCGAGATAACGGTGTCCCAGGCGTCGTCGGCTGCATATCCGAAAGCCACCCGGGTCCTTCTCTCCAGGGGCGCCAAGGGAGGGGTGCACACAGGACCCCCCATCGCCAGCGGCCGGAGGTGCGCCCGAGAACGTTGACGGGGCTGCGATGGCGGAAGGACTCATTACTACCATGCTGAAGGCTGACGAAAAAAAAAAAGACGACCCAGTGACGCGTGCTGTCCAGTGAACGTCGATCGTTGGTCGAACGAGCGGTCAGGTCGACGACGGTCGATCGAGACACTGTGCGCGGTCTATCAGTTCCAGCCGCCCAAGGAGGACAGAATGAGGCAGCCGTGCGGTGCTTCTCCCGAATACGCACTATACGTTTTATAAATGACTGAAAGAAAGGTAAGTGCAACATTATCGCGTGCATAGCTGTGTCATCAGATACATTAAGGCCTGGAGGTTAAGATGCACTTTTTGGGCGTGCTTAGGACATGTTTACAGTTAACAAAAAGAAAGAAGGAGGCGTGGAGAAACGAAAAAAAAAAAAAAGCAGAAGGCCGAAGCGACACGCGCAAAAAGAAAAAAAAAAGCGATATTATCCAGTATTATACAATAACACGCTCGAATGTGTTAATTTCTATGCGTCTTTGGTAAGCAGTCGAAATTTGTAGCAATCCATTGAACCAGCAGTCTTCCCACCAGTAGTTATAATGGAAGACTTCGAAGAAAAACTCGCTAGTCTTCCACGCGCTGCCTTTCATTCCGAAGAAAACATTTCAGCGACAAGTGTGCTTTTTAGATGGTCCTATATATACTATAAATGGCGAGGTCGCCACCCATAAACATGCCTGTGGGCGCGGAATGGAAGAGAGGTATCCTCTTTTTGTCCACTAAAGGTCCCTGCGTGACTGTTAAGCCTCTGGAGTCCAGTGAGTGGACGGCACAGAAGAGCAGCCAGAAACTTGATGGCGCAGGAGACTTTCGCATATCCATTGAATATTGATTCTTCCTCAAAAATCTGCTAGATCAGCCACATATTTTTTTTTTATTTTGGGTACAGATTATTTTTCGTCGGGTGTCGACAAACTAACTAATGACACAATGCCGAACGCCAGGAAAGGGCCACTTCTCTAGGAGACCATGAGTGGCGAGTTTCGCGCGGCAACCAGTTGCACTTACCGAAAATTGCGACCATGATCAGCCGTAAAAGATCTTATCTCGGGCAAAACAAGCTAGTCCGAGCAATAGCGATAAAAGAAACTAGTGCGGAGTTTAATGTGCCGAAACAGCCCGGATGACGCGTTTTTTGCTTTTCCGCCCCTATTCAAATGCAGTGGTGAACTGAACTCCTGACAAGAGCGTCATAACCAGTGAGCCACTACGGCGTATAATTCGAACCAACCGCAACGGTCTTCCTCAGCCTCTATCTCATCTGCGCTAACACGACAATTACATTCTATAACGGTGAGATCTCATAAAGTTTAAACTGCAAAGCTCTAACCCACCAGGGTTCGAATTCCGCTAATAAACGCCGCAGAAGAGCAGTTGCGTTGAACATTTCTAAAAAACCCGTGCTGCATCGCGCAAACGCAACTTCCTTTCACAAATTTTTAAAGGACACGGCAACCACTGTTTACTATTTCACGTCGCGCTGACGTTTTGGATAGCTCCCACGAACATTCGCTGCATGCCGTGTATGCGTTGTGGGTGTTCCTCACATGCGGAACGACTCCTCTGCTCGCCCTCGTTCACTACGCGGGCTCACACAACATAAAACAGCAACTGAACAAGCAGCGCCCAGATCCATGAGATTTGGCTACCAAACAAACTAATGTCCTCACGTGAGCTTTTGGCGCTCGCCCATCCGGAAAGAACAGTCGCGGTTCGTGAGTAAAAATTCAACGCGCGGCAGCAGCGAGAAGAATGCCACGTTGAATCTGCCCAAGACGTTTACGGTACCTCAGACAATCTTCTTAACATGCCTTCTAATCTATTTGTGAAAGTAATGGATGCGTCCACAGTGTTCAGGCGTGCAGCCTAAGACGACAGATACACCGTCTCATACGTGAGTATACATTTTCGAACAACATGGGGGGACGATCACGTCTCGGGAAAAAAAAAAAAAAGAAGATGTTGACGGGCTTTCAGAAAATAAAAATAAAATAATGCGAGCGGGGCGCAGATTACAGCGATGAGAAAACAAACAGCCAGCCTTAAAAAAATACAAAGAAAAAAGAGGGGGCGGTGAAGCACTGCTTTCGCCTATGCGTGCCAAAAAGGACAGCGCTCATCTTGAATCACCAACCTCTCTTATCAACGCTCCTTTCTGCCTGTCTCGACCTTCGTGAGTCTCATAATTACGACTCCATACGCAACGCAAACAGCCAACGCAGAATCGCGATTAGAGAGAGACGCATAGCGGAAGCGATAAGCCAACGTGGGAGACCAGCGAACGAGAAGCGCTGCACAAAAGGAGAGCGGCAGTTAAAAAAGAAAGGAAAGAAAAAAAGTACGGCGCACAGCCAGCTGCCGCAAAAGGGGCCTCTCTTTCTCCAGGGAGATAAGGGGAGAAACAGCAGTCTGTTTTGAGACAAAGGGGGCAGGCCCGAACGAACACCGCTGAGGGTAGGGGGAGGGGCGGCAATGAAAAGAAGCGCCCCGGCGAGAGATAGCCGCCCTCCGTACTACGGGGAGGACGCTTATCGGGACAGTTTGATCAAAACAACAGCAACGATCGTGTCCCGAAGCAAGCGCGCGCCGAAGATAAAAAGAAGCGAACGAAAGCGGTCAGTAAGCGCAAGCTGAAAGCGAACGAGAGCAAAACAGACGCTAGCATGCACCGCAGCGATAAGAAGAGAAGGAAATGTAGGTAGCTACGCGATAAGGACGCGCTGTGGACAATAAACGCTTTCGCTTTCCATATCTCCTGCCGTCAAGGCAGAGATGGCGGAGAGGGAGAAATATAACGCGATGAACCGCCGCAGTGAGATGTTTGGGCGAAAAACCGACCTATAACGGGCGGCGCGTGTTTTTGATGGAGCCACATTGCATGGCCAGGCACGGTCCCCTTTAGTGCGCAACATCGGCCCCGAGTAGCAGCCAAGCGGGAAGAACGAGGGCCCCACACGTGAGTCAGGTTGTAAAAGTTGAAAGCCAAAATCTCCAGCGAAGGATGGAAGCCAAGCAATGAAATATGACGCGACAAACGTGTTAACGCGCGGTAACTTCGATTCATTAGGCAAATGCATATGGGTATATGCACCTCGCGCTGTTTCTGCAGGTCTACACGCACGTGCCGACAGTTCCACTTTATAACTCTTTGTAGCCCAAGAGACTGCAGACACTGCCCTTAGTGACTACGTCATACCTGCTTCTTACATTGTCGATGCTGCCTTAAAGGGCAACTCCGGCGGTTTTTCAGTGTCCACTGATCTCAATAAAATTTTCAATATATATTCTCCTCGGCACTGTAATAATATATGCCAAGTCAGGCGGTTGTAGGTCGTTTAGTTTTTCTGTAAATAAATATAAAAATTTTTTAACGGATTCTCACGCGGGCCACCCTGTGGTTTTGACGTCATCACGTCCGCGCTGCCTAGCCGAGCCAGTCCTTCAAAAACAAAAAGGCGATACTTCAGCACTCAAGCCGTCGCTGTCAAGGTCAGAAAGGCGTCGGATGACATCGCCACTGGCATTTCTTTGGCGCCAGTTTCAAATTTCTGGTGACGGGAAGGTTGTGACGTCACCACACACGCTTCACGAAGCATCTACCCGTTTCGGTTTCGATTTAAAGACGACTTTCGGTTGCTTATTTAAAATAATTGGTGCGTTTCTGAGCAAACTGAACCACCCTGGTGGTTACAGTGCTGTCGGTACCATTAGAAAACATTGATACCAGAACATGGTGAAAAAACCCCCGGGGTTCCTTAAGAAATTAGCTTAAGGAATTAGGTTACCTAAGAAGAACGTTAAAAGGTGCCACAAAGGAATGCAGGCTTATAGCCTATAAGTCACTCGTCAGGCCTCTTCTTGAATATGCGTCAGTTGTATGGTCACTACATCTTGCAAATGAGAAAGATAAACTTGAGTCCGTCCAGCGAAAAGCAATCAGATTCATTTTTAATCGCTACGACCGTAACTTCTCCCCTTCAGGCACTACCACGTTTTATCGCTGAATCATTCAGAACGCCGACGTATGTGCGATCGGCTTATCATGTTACATAACATCGTGCACGAATCTGTCAGCATAGCTACACCCATTTCTTTCATCAGTCATACTACCCAAGTGACCCGCCGATACAATCCGTTGAACATTGTGCCATTCAGATGTTATATTGATTGTTATAAATACTCTTTTTTCCCGTGCACAGTTGAGACTTGGAATAACCTTGACATTTCTTTGAGACGGCTACCACACGCACAGTTTGTAAAACAAGTGCCCAATTATGTATTTTTGATGTTTTCATGTTTTTGTTGTTGTTGTGCGTTTCTTGTAACCACTCCTGCAATGTCTCAAACATGAGACAGCAGTATCTGTAAATAAAATAAATAAATAAAATAAATTAATTAATGCACACGGCTAAACAGTGTAAATTCATTAACGCCCCTGTGGATTAAACAAAGAATGGAAGGGAGCAACGGGAAAGTTGGAGGTAGCTAATTTTTAATAAGCAAAAAACGGCCTTTTATCGCTGTTGCATGTGAAAAAAAAAGGAATTGAAATATCAAGTAGCAGGGCAATGTTTAAAGACACGCGTGATGGAAAAACAATGACTCACCGCCACGCTTGAATGATAAAGAGGAGGATCGATCATGTTTCTCCAAGGAAGTGAATCGAACGCTTCCTATTCACTCATCACACGGACGAGCAACCTTACCAACTTCTGCGTGCTCGCGAATGTTGATTTCTTCACAGTAGCTCCGGTCCCCACGAGCGACATATCCGTGGGACTATTTTCGATGTGGGCAGAACCCAACCGGTATGAAGGCCTTGTGTGCGCATGCACATTATTCCGCCAATGAACGCGTACGCCAGCCTTGCCGCACGAATCGTATTACGGTACGCAGAGCCAATACATTCGACCCGATCAAGATGCGAGAGATTTGTTTTGTTGGTGCAGAGACGCCAGTCAGCTGCCGGGCGCCGGTGGTTATTTAGTCGGACCTCAACGATAAAATCGGAAATGCACCCATTCAGTATCCGAAGCACACACCTTTAATTACCGTGTTGAGAAATCTCGTTTCAAGTCGACGGCCCTAGAGGGCAAGTTTGCTTTGGGCTTGTCACGGGCAAAGCACTGGGAAAAGTAAAAAAAAAAAAAAAAGAAGAAGAAAATTGTGGGCAGCTTCCACTAGTGGTGCAAGGATGGAATAAAAGCGTAGCCTGTGGCCGACCGAGGTCCTTCCGGCTTCTGCAAGCTGCGTCTCGTGATTTGTCACGTGACCGGCTGTTACATGGTTTTGGCAGAAACATGTCACGTGAATAGCTGTCACGTCGTGTTACGTGACTTGGGTCACGTATCTTGGTTCAAATTGAATTGGCGGGCAATGTCCGGTTGTAATGTCCTCCTCCTCCTTTCTATCGTAACAGACACGCCATTGCTCCTCACCTTCCTTTCCCACCCCTTGCTATACTACACATGCCTACGCTATGTTTCACCTCCTCGTCACCCTCACCTCCATTCCCCAACCGCTGTTATTCTATGCAAGGATATGCTACACTTTACTCTTTCCCCTCCTCCCGCTTCTTCACTTACCTTTCCCACCCCTTTAACAACCTATGCTGTGCTATGAAACGCATCCGCTTTTATACAGTAGTTGGCTGAGGGCATGAGCGCAAAAGAAGAAAGAGGTGCGTGCGCAAATGTGCATTTCATAGAAGTTCACGCGCACATATTTCATGACGATGATCGTTTCTGCCCAGACCACGCTTGGCATAAAAAAAAAAAATGGCAGATCCGACGTGCCGTGAGAATCAAGGAAATGCGAAGCACGCATCAGGAACGTAAAATGGATCTGCACTGTTGTGTCGTTATACCGATTTTGGTACACATGAAATTAACGAAACGGCCGCAAGAGCACTAAGACTGTGGCATGTAAACCATGCCGCTTATGACGCTCATGCCGCTCATGACACGGATGTCATGGCTGTAATGTTATGATCAGTCATTTACGTTCGTTATGCGGTCGTGTTGTGCCATACTAACATTGGTATACATCCCATTAACGAAATGCGTGGCATGTAAATCATGCCACTCATGACATGCATGTCATGATTTTGATGCTCTTGGAACGTGTCACCCATGGTCGTCAGACATTGTTTTCTCGCCAAACCAATTTTGGTATATATCAAGTTGAAGAAACGGCCGCAAGAGCACCAAGACCGTGACATGTAAATCATGCCGCTCATGACATGCATGTCATGATTTTCGTGTTATGACCTGTCACTTATCTTCGTCATGCAGTCATGTTGTGGCATACCAATCTTCGTATACATCCCAATAACGAAACGGCCAGGAAAGCACCAAGACCGTGGCATGTAAATCATGCCGCTCATGACATGCACATCATGATTTTCATGTTATAACCTGTCACTTATCTTCGTCATGCAGTCATGTTGTGGCATACCAATCTTCGTACACACCCCAATAACGAAACGGCCAGGAGAGCACAAAGTCGTAGGCGACTAGATAGATAGATAGGTAGATAGATACGCTGAAAGTCGCCGAAGTTCGCTAAGAAATGCTTCGCATTTAATAGCTCCGCTACTAAGAAAAAAAAAAAGAACATTTCGCCTGCATTCCATCCCGTGACAATGGATGTACAGAAAAGCTGTTGGACAATTAAGCACAGCTACAACATCAGATGTTATACAGCCAGCACCACAACAGCTGGTGTAGTACCTGTAGTACATGTGTGGTACCACGTGGTTCGTTCTTATGGATCGTCGCAGCACGTGAGCCCCAAATTATTTTCTGACGAACGATAAAATTGCCTACTAGAACATCTTTCGACTTGCTTAACCAACGCACATTGTGTTCTCATCGTTTCACATCTATTTGTACGCTGCAGAGGGTACATAGACTGTAAAGATTATTATTCAATCTCTGACGCAGTTAACCTGCATGCATCGGGATACACAGGTATGCGCCGCACTGACGTCAACCTGGACGCCCATTTCGCCGACTGCCATTTCGTTTCTGTTTCGGTGGCCACACACTGTCGGTTTCTTTGTTGAACTTAAAGGTGCCTTTCTTTCATAATGATGATGATAGTTTTTAAGTGAGCCGAAAAACGCCACGAGACATTTCGACCAACTGGAAGCCGACCAACTGGACGCGCTGCAAAAGAGCGCGTTTAATTGAAAGCGGTCCGGAGACCGTCTGAAAGAAGGCGAAAGGCGAGTGCCTTACAGGCTAAAGCTGTGTATGGCCAACAGCATAATGCACTTTATTTGACAACGCTTGCGCCGGCGCTTTGGTTTTCTTACAGAAGAGGCTGTCTACAGGGTAAGGGAATTTCAAGCGAAAATTACGGCCATGGTGAGAGCATTTGCTGGGTGCACTGCCGATTTGAAAACATAGAGACATGTTTCAGAAGCATCAAAAACGACATAAACACTCCGACATAAGCTCTCCGCTTGCAGAAGTCAGCGCACTTTTCTTTCTTTCTTTCTTTCTTTCTTTCTTCTTTCTTTCTTTCTTTCTTTCTTTCTTTCTTTGCCGTTTCCCATGTGCCACCTTGGCAGTCAGTCAAACCTCCTATTGGCCTCGAGATCGACACGTAGATGGCAGCACCGTCACCGTGTGAGTAGCGTGAGTGTGGATAGGCGTCCGCCGGCGCGCATTGAAATGTACAGAGCGGCGCTCTGTTGTGAGCGGTTTGAGGCAGTTGTATAGCTAAATAAAAGCATTAAGTTAGTTAAAGTACATGCGTCCTTTAATGTCACGCCAGCGCAAGAAGCATGCAAAACGTTTTTTATGTGCGTGAAGCGAGCGTGATGTGCCATTCAACGGGGCACTAACCATCCAGACCAGTTTGACTTCCTCGGTGGTTCTTTCCGTCTATTTTGATTTCACCATACTTAGGTTCTCTTATGTCTACAACGTTGGCATAGCTGTAACGCGTCTGAAAAATTCAGTATTGTCTTCTCGCTCATTTTTCAATAGTGGCTGCAACAACAACAACAACAACAACAACAAAAAAAGGACTGTTACTGCGCATTGAGTTGAAGTAGCAGCTTGTGTACTCCGCTGTATAACTTACACGCATACTTGCGTTTAATTTCCTTGCATGTCTTGTTCCGTAAAACGCAATACAGTTAACTGACTCAGTTAGTCAAGCTACGTGACTGTGTACGCCGCTTGAGGACTATCACGATATTTGACATGCGCCTGTATTGAGTAAATGTTTTAATACTCAAACGCGCCGCTTTCTTCGCATGATGAGCGGCGTGACCATGACAAGAAAAGGTTTATTCTTCTTGATCATAAAAAAAAAAATGGTGTGTTCTTCAAGCGAAAAAATTCTACTGTTTTCCCTCACGCTCACAATCGCACATCGCGAGACGATATCGCTGCAGCACTGCTAGTACAGATTGATGTTTCCTTCTTATTCAGAAAGGCGCTATAGGTGCGCTTTGCCGTGTACTTGAAATGTACAGCAGCAGCAAAACTGAAATAACTGCCGAACCGGAGGTGCGAAGGTGACATAGCGCGCTCACGACACGGGTGCTCAGGGATTTTAAGAAAAAGCAATGACTGCAGCCCAAACCCAAATTATACTATAACTAATATTTTCATGCTTCGATAAGAATACACGAAAGCATTCAACACTGCACCAGCTCAGGGAACAAATATATATTGGCGGATATGTGTGACGTACGATCGCACGTAAAAGCGCAGTGGCTAGCAGACGACGCATAAAGCTATCCACATTTGGGAGCTTCTTCCAGTCGCTGTGTTCGATCTCGAGGCCAATAGCTAACGATCGCACTCCACGACAAACAACCGCCCGAGCTCCCTTTGATATTTAATTCCTGGGCCTGATGAGTGCGCCGGCAGCCAACGCTTGAGGTGAGAGATGGCGGATTAATCAGCCAGCCGTAGTGGCAACACAATATAGAAATTGATAACCTGCCGCTCCGAGTGGAACTTGACGAAAAATCATTTCGATTACGCGTATATACACTGAATACGCAAAAAACAACGCCACTCGTCAGCTGCAGTATGCGAGCGGCGGCGGTATCGCAAACGGCGACGCCTCGATGCACCGAGCAGACACCCGGAGCTGCTTATGCCTGCATCTCGTATCTTTTCTCCACGTTGGCAAGCCAGAGCTTGGCGAGAAACGTGATCATAATCGGCCGTGCGCGCCTCGGAGTGTTCAGAGCGCGTAAATAATGCGAATGGAAGAGGAAATAATGCGAATGGAAATAATGCGAATGGAATGTCCGAAACATTCGTCAAAGCGGAGCCAGTAGGCTGGGCCACGCAAGAGTGCGCACAGCGGATACTGCACGGAGCTCGGAGTGCGTTCAGCGAGGTCGGGCAGCCGCGACCATCGCCGGCCGGCTGCGGTTGGGAACACATTCGAAGCGCCAAAGGCTGAACAACGTATAGTCAAGAGCAAGAGCGTATTTAGATATGCGCGGCCTTATAATGACTGGTCTCACTTCTCATTGTGAACAGCAGAAATTCCAAACCTGTCTCCGACGTGTCCTCAAGAGAGAGCGCGGATTTTCAAACGTAGAGGAAAGAGAGCTACGGTATTATACCGTACGAGACGAGCGCTCCTTCTTCGGATCTCTGATGTGCACGCCGCGTGTATCTTGCTTTCTCTCGGACTCATTTGACATTCCGCGGAAACAACGGGATGCCGCTAGACGCATAGTCCTCGCTAGAACCTATTTGGTGAGCAATAGCTTTGGAGGAGCACATATATACCCGGTGTCGCAGTTTCAGCTCAAGTGGAAAAAGATTTCAAAGAAAGGGAGCGAGAAAGTACATAATAGCGGTAGTCGTGTGACCTTGCCAGCAACATCTCTCTTCATCCCCGAGTACTAAATGTTTTCGTTTTGTCACTCTTTCATTATTGCACGAATCATTACCACGTCGCGTGTCAAGTTCTAGGCCACCCCGAAATGTCCTTGGAATACCCTTGGAATATTTCATGATAAAAATCTACCTTGTTCTTTTTGCCGATAATGATGCTCGTGTAACACAAGGAGGGCTTTTCTTATTGAATAAAGGTCATTTGATAGTCTGCGCTGGTCCTTGTGTACTTCTTCGTTGTGTTTTCGTGTTGTGTGCGCAAAATTTTCATAATCCGGGTTGCACGTCCGTAACGCATCACGTTTGTTTTATGACGTTCCCTCACAGTTATATGAAGTGTGTCATACACAATGTTGAACAGTTATTGTTTCATTTGTTTTTGTTTGATATGCAATGCGGGCATGCGCGTCGCGTGCCTTTATTATCGTTAATCGTGACGTAAAAGACAAGCATGTCGAGTTGTTGACGCCATCACCTATCAGTCATATGTTAGCCTTACATGTACGCTTCCATGCCAATTTTGACATATATACCGAGTGAACGAGATGGGAGTTACACGAGTTTCTGACTTCAGGGACCGCAACCGTGCCGATGGTCCCTTTCCGCTTCTCATATACCAGCTAAAGCTGTCGTCCTAAAAAAAAGAAAAAAAAAAACCGAAAAAGACGCGGAATCACGAAACGCATCTCCGTGCTCGCGCCGCTACTCAGCGCCCCCAAGCAAACTTTGGCGGACACACAGCTTCATTCCTTCGTTAGCAAAGACATAGCTGCACCTTCTGATGGTTTCGGCGTGAGAACTCGCCGCAGACGCATTGATAAGCGTGGTCAGGGGCGCGGGGAGGGGCTATTCAAAAGCAGGGAAACCGTGCGGCGCACTTATACGACCACTTTACGCGCTTTCCTCGCTTTCCTCATTTTTTTTTTTTTTTGGCAACAGAAACGCAAACTCTGCACAGATGTCGCTATGTGTTTTAGAGGAGCTATACGACCAACGCGTGATGTCCACTCTAAGTGATTCCGCTCGGTACCTCGATAAAGAGAGCAACGTTGTATGCCCCATGGGACAACACTGCTGCGTCAGCAAGATTCCGACACTTATGTTCCTCCAATTATAAGTCGCGAAGCCAATCGATCCATCCTACACAGCCAAGCCCTGTACGATACGGAGATCAATGCGACCGTGCGTCTAAAATCGCATGAAATCGCTTGCGTAGCATCGCGCGAGAGCGCATGTACGGTTTCAACATTTCGAGCATTTTGCGGGATTTCGTTTTTTCTCGACGGAAACAACGAAGCAAATTTTAGCGTGCTAAAGAAACGCTTGAACCCGAGGTTATTTGAGGCGCTGCGCAGCTTTATAAGACATGTTAGAGACCCGAGCGATAATTAAAAAGTTGATCGAATGAGTGACGGAAAAAGACTAAATATACAGGATTACTGCTAACCGTCGGTACGGCTTTTCTAGAGCTCATGACTTGAAAAAAAAAAAAAAAAGAATCTCGCTCAAAGTTAGCTGGGACGTCCGGCATTGCCCCGCCACGGTGGTCTAGTGGTTATGGTACTCGGCTGCTGATCCGAGGGTCGCGGGATCGAATCCCGGCCGCGGAGGCTGCATTTCGATGGAGGCGAAATGTTGAGGCCCGTGTACTGTGCGTTGTCAGTGCACGTTAAAGAACCCCAGGTGGTCAAAATTTCCGGAGCCCTCCACTACGGCGTCTCTCATAATGAGCGCTGGTTTTGGGACGTTAAACCCCACATAACAACAACGTCCGGCATTCTTCCTATTTATATCGACTCAGGCTTGCTCGTAAAGTTTCATTACTGAAAAGGAAAATACTAGAAAGAATGAACAGGCGTTTGACAGTCTGTCACCAGAACGCAGACTGCGAGCGCTTTGTTGGAAGCTTTGTCGTCGGCGATCACAGGCACTTAGTTGAAAAGCTGTTCGGTACTGCAGTCTGACAGTGACCGTAAGGCGTCCGTTTTGGGGAGCATAGTCAATGTAAGTTGTGGTAGTTATTTCCAACTGTCTCTGAAAGGACGCTCAAGCGATAGAAAAATATTTTCTTATATTATAGTAAATTACCTTTTCGCATTGCCGAAACTATACCGCTCTTGTGAGGAGAAGGAGACCTGGTAAGCTGTATAGAAGACGCGCGAAAAGCAAATACAGGTGGCGACGCCGCTATGAGGTTCCCTTATTGATGCGCGTGACGTAATAGTTTTTGGGGGCGTCGTCTAAGGCCTATGGAACCATTTATCGGTAGAAATGATAGAAGTCTATATCGTGTTTTACAAAAAGTCAGAGAGTTATCGAGAAAATTTGATCGAGCCGATGTGGCTGACGAAAAAAGGGACACGATACCTTTTCAGAGTTCCCGCGCGGAATTCAAGAATAAATGTTTGACCTTCATTTTCTTTTTTAAATATTAAACATTCAATGACTAAATGAACGACAATAGATTTCACGAAGAATAATTTATCTGTATATATGCTACTTTAGCGTCCCTTTAAGGACAGTATAGTATTTTCGGTCAGCGTGTGATGCCCTCAGCACCGGTTGTTGCTGAGGAAGGAAACGGAAAGGCCAAGGAGGTCAACCAGAAGGCATCCGCTATATGCTCCCATGCTCTGGAGGGGATGGGAAACATTAAAGAGAGAACGAGAAAGAAAAAAAAAAACGAAATGGGCAGGTAATGCTCTGACGTGTACTAGTCATAAGTACACCAGTATATACGGCCATAACTAATAAATTGCAGCTCCAAGCCAGTAGAGGAATGACTGCTTAAATATGTGCTCGCCGTATACGCGGCCCGCGCTTTCTGTATGAGTCCGTGGGTCCCACACGTTGAGCCGTGTACTACTTTGCACATACTGTGCACGCATGGATCTGAAAAAAGCAGAGCAGAGCGACACAAACAGCAAAATAACGCGCTTTACGATTGATGACCCACGATGGTCAGAGCAAGGGAGAAACATCCACTTAAAGTTGCCGCTAGACACGCATAATTGGCTATAAGTTGTTAGAACTTCGGGCCCGTATTCACAAATAACGACTTACAGCATAAATGTTCGTAAGAGAAAATTTCGGCCAACAGCGACGCAGGACACATTATTAGAGAAGCCGGCAGCCCGATGGCAAGAATCACTTATCACAGGGGTTTTGTGCATTCGGCCCCTGCTTACTGTATGCATGTAGCCTATACACGTACTCTCTGTAATGGCCTGCGAAGACTACTTAGAATTAGCTCCCTGTATGAACCAACAGTAGTTTTCACATCATCATGAGACCGACCCATTAAGAACATTTAAAACAACCCAAATGTAAACAGATTAGCTAGAATTTGCTAAGAAGATATCCTTTACTGAATGGGCACGCAAGCATATAATGAAAGAAAACACCGGTAAAAATCTCACTTTGATGAGAGCGGCTGTCACAATTTGTTTTATTTGTTGAGTTCATGCCTCTTCCGATACTACATGTATACACTCACTTAAATCATTTCTTTGATGGCTACATATCTTAAAAGAGGCAGTATACATTTATATCTTCAGGGTTGGCAGATCTGCGCAATGTAAATGGAATGTCCGTTCGCTGCGTTCATTTGGCCGATGGAGTGCAGATTGAGGTGCCTTTTGATATCTTCATCGTTACTCGTCATCTGATTTATGGCGACGAGGAGCAAAGTTTCCCCATACACAGCTCAGTAGATATGCTTATAAGTAATGTCAATCGCATCAGCTGTTCAACGCAACCACTTCATCCGCTTGCAGTGCCAACGACAACGTAGAAACAGCGTCTCAAAGCTGTTTCCTTAGATTCAAACATGCAAGAAACTCAAGCACTTGACATAGCGGCGGATATATAGAGCTGTTTCGTTCAAAACTGAGGCACTTCCAGCGACTACAGAGAGAGAGAGAGAAAAGAGGAGAAAGGCAGGGAGGTTAACCAGATATTAGATTCCGGTTTGCTACCCTGCACTGGGGAGAAGGGGAGGGGGTTAGAAAGATGACAGCCGAGAAAGGGTACAAGATTCAAGACAAGCACAACAAAAAACACGCGCACACACATACACACACACAAAGAACGTTCCACTTATAGACGTTCACGAAGGCCGGTAGATGTCAAGAAGCGCAGTAGCGCTTGTATGGCCTTCTTCTGCGCCGTGGTGTCTAGTCGATGGCGTAGGATGCCTTCTTCCGACAGTGGTTGGTCGTCCAGTTTGTTGAGTGCAAGGCGAAGAGGTTGCCTCTCTACGCTGTATCGTGGGCAGTCACATAAAATGTGCTCAATGGTCTTTTCGTGACCGCAGTGGTCACAGGCTGCGGTGTCGGCCATCCCTATGCGGAACGCATATGCTTTTGTGAAAGCGACGCCCAACCATAGTCGGTATAAGAGTGTGGCTTCTCCTCGGCAAGTCTTGGGTGGGACTCGAAGGCTTAAGGTCGGATCGAGAGAGTGAAGTCGGGAATGCGTGAAATGTGTGCCACCCCATTGCGATACAGTACACTTGCGAGCAAGCAGATGGAGCATCCGTGCCGCGTCCGTCCTTGACAATGGTATGGGTACTTGTTCCATATTATGTGCAGAACGGGCGGCTTGATCGGCCCGTTCATTGCCTATAATCCCGCAGTGACTTGGAAGCCACTGAAAAGATATTTTGTGGCCTGCCTTCCCTGTATGTTGCAGCGTCTCTGTAACCTGGAACACCAGCTGTTCATGTGGTCCGCGGCGTAGAGGAGACAACAGGGACTGCAATGCTGGCTTGGAGTCGCAGAAAAGCGTCCATTTGTGTGGCGCTTCATCTCTGATGAAATGAAGGGCAGTAAGGATCGCTGAGAGCTCTGCTGCCGTCGATGTTGTCGGATGAGTCGTCTTAAATTTTAAGGTTTTAACTTTCGCGGGTATCACGACTGCTACAGTGGAGCTGTCTGGAAGCACTGATCCGTCTGTGTAGATATGCGTAGAGTCCCGGTACTTCTCGTACAATAGAAGTAACGTGAGCTGTTTAAGCGCTGGTGATGATAAAGCGGCTTTTTTCTCAATTCCAGGAATTGTCACGTTGATTTCCGGCTGAGCGAGACACCATGGAGGAATTGAAGGTCTCGCAGCAGGGGTGAAAGAAGTTGGTAACGAGTCACCATGTACTGTTATCGTTTTGCAGAAAGAGGTGCGTGGTCTGTCCACTGGCAAAGAAGAGAGGTGGTGCCGAGGGGTCCTGGCGAGGTGCCTGATATGTGTCCTCAGCGCTTCCATGTCAATTTGGGTCGTGATAAGGTGGTCTCTAGCGATTGCTATTGTCGCCACTGTCGATGCACTCCGTGGTAGGCCTAGGCAGATCCGGAGCGCCTGAGCCTGCACACTCTGTATTGTACGTAGATTTGTTTTGCCCGTGTTCGTTATAGCTGGCAAGCTGTATCGCAGAAAACCGAGAAAAAGCGCCCTGTATAGCTGCAGCATAGCACGTGTCGACATTCCCCATGCTTTTCCACAGAAGAACTTGAACAAGTGACAGATGCCCGTCAACCGCTTTTTCATGTACGATACATGAGGGCTCCATGACAAATCTCTGTCAATTATGACACCGAGAAATTTATATGTTCGAACGTAGGGTATGATTTGGCCACTTATCATTACGGTGTAGTGAGTCATAGATTTGCGCGTAAAAGGCATCAGTGCACATTTCTCGGAGGAAATTTCTAGGCCTCGACTACGGAGGTAGATAGCAGCTTCATTGGCAGCTCTTTGAATTCTTGCTCGCAATTGGAACCGCGTCACTGCTGACGTCCATACGCAGATGTCATCAGCGTACATTGACAGCCTGACCGTGCTTGGAATGTGCTGAAGCAAAGCAATTAGTGTGATATTAAATAGCACAGGGCTAAGTACACCGCCCTGGGGAACACCGCGGCAGCTATAATGTAGAGAAGTGCGGCCATCTTCGGTGCTTACAAAAAAGGAACGCATAGAGAGATAGCTCCGTATCCAGCGAAACGTCCGACCACCCACTCCTACCTCTTCGAGAGCAGAGAGGATTGCTTCATGTGTAACATTGTCATATGCTCCTTTGACGTCGAGGAATAAGGAAGCGCAGAGACGCTTACGGCTTTTCTCATGCTGAACGTATGTGACCAGATCGACGACGTTATCTATCGACGATCGGCCTCGACGAAAACCCGCCATGGCATCTGGGTAGCAGTTGTTGTACTCCAAGTACCACTCCAGGCGTCCTAGGATCATCCTCTCCATGACTTTGCCCACGCAACTTGCCAAAGCGATCGGGCGGTAGGATGAGAGTTCTAGCGGCGACTTGCCAGGCTTCAGCAGTGGCACGAGGCGGCTTGTCTTCCAGCTGATGGGAAGAGTACCATCTCTCCAGGAGCTATTGTACAGGTGAAGGAGAGCAAGTCTCGCTCGCTCACCTAAATGACAGAGAGCTCTGTAGGAAATGCCGTCAGGTCCAGCTGCTGATGTGCGTCCGCACAAAGATAAGGCAGCCTGAAGTTCGTGCATTGAGAATGGTAGGTCCATGCGATGATCACCTGGTGGGGGACTGCTCGTCAAAGGCGGCATATTGCTGGGAGCAGGAGGTTGGCTAGCTAATCTGGTACAAAACTCTTCAACCACGTCAGTATCTAGTCGCTTTTGTGAGAGGGCTAGGGTCTTGAATGGGAACCGCTGCGCAGGTGGTGTCCGGAGACCTCGCACTGTCCTCCACAGCTGCGACAAAGGTTTGCGAGGATCTAGTGACTCACAGAAGGCAGTCCAACGTTGTGATTCGAGCTTGTCTAACCGCCGCTTGATCTTCTTTTGCGTGCGTCTAGCAGTACGTAAATCCTCTATTGCTTTCGTACGTCGGTACCTTCTTTCAGCACGCCGCCGGATTGCTCGAAGTCTTTCCAATTCAAAATCGAACTGTGTCGGTTTTACGCAGCATGCGAGAGTACGCACATTGTCGTGCATTGCGGTTCTTATTTTCTCCTCCAAGTCAAGTGGTGTATTGGCTTCGCAGCGTTCTTCCATGATGGATTGAAATTTGGTCCAGTCCACTCTTTGAATTGTATCTCGTATTTTAGTAGGAGCCAATCCTTTGATCGTGATATATGTTGGGATATGGTCACTTCCGTGCGTCTCTATGTCCGCAAACCATCTAACACGTCTGACAAGGCTTCGTGAGACAAATGCCAAGTCAAGACAGCTGCTGTACGTGGCGCCACGTAGGAACGTAGGACTTCCGTCGTTCAACAGCCATAGCTCCTCACTGGATGCGAAAGATACCAGAGCTCTGCCTCTCGCGTTGACCTTCGAACTTCCCCAGAGTGTATGATGCGCGTTGAAATCTCCCATGACGACCCACGGACCAGAGGATGAGGACAGAATATCCCGTAGTCGTTTGTGGTCAAATCGACTTGACGGCGATGAGTAGGCGCCCACAACAGTGAATGTAAGATTCTTCTTCTTTACTGTTAAGCATACGTATTGATTTTCGTCGTTAGCTGGTACTGGGTGATGAATATAGGTGAGGTCACGTCGAATAAACACCAAAACCTTGCTGTTTTCGTCGACAGTCGACGAAGGGAATGATTCATATCCAGATAGCCTTATCGAGTTCATTAAGTTCGGTTCGCAAATGACTATGATGGGAAACATATTGACATACACATAGCGACGTAAGTCTGAAATGCGCGATCTCAGACCACGGGCACTCCACTGAAAAATTGCTGCATTTCGGACCTCATTCCTGAAGAACAGTGGCTGATGGGCCATGATGGGTCTATTCAAGGGCTGCTAGCACCGGACTCAGAGCGTCCAGCACTTGAAGAGCACTTCTGGCAGACGCTGTATGCATGTTGCTCAGCAACACGCGAATGGCATTAATTAAGGGTCTTAGAAGAGCGACAACTTGCTTATCTGTATTCTGTGACTTCTCAGATGCCACACTGTGTTGCACTGTTGGCGACCTCTGCGGTAGCTCTGCTGCAGGTTGTAGAGGCGCCAGCGGTGGCCATTCCGTTGTAGACAGAGGCCTTCCAGATTTTCCCTTTCCAACATCGGTCTTTGGGGTGCTGGAAACGTGCGTCTGGTGTGCTGCTGGTGACGGGTCTGTTTGACGGTTCTCTTGTGAAGATGATGATTGTTGTCGTGATGATCTTCGACGTCGACGTCTTCTTCGCCGGACTTTTTCAGCAGCTTCTCTGTGGGTCGAGCTGTCTCAGACCATTTGTTTGAGGACTGTGATCTCTTTCTTGATGCGAGGGCTATGTTCCAGTCGGCGTCATGGCGATGCCCCCGACACGTGTTTCCATTGATTCTAGGCGCTCTTATGAGGCTGCACGCATACCGAGACTGAGGGGGAACCTGCTAGCCTTATTCGGTGGTTTCCAGAAATGTTCAGGTGGCTATAGACTTCGAATTCTGGGAGTACGGTAAGCGTTCGAATAAGAAAAGAAATAAAAGGGAAAGGGTATTCTAAGCACTGCTAGTAGCTAGGATGTTGAAATGTGTTCTCTGCAGTAACTAAGTACATTGAGTACAACAATAAAATCATAGGTGGAAGGTTGGTGCTACAGCCTATCTCATAATTCATAAGGGCGATTCCCTGCTCTGCGCATTCGCCCTATGTAATGGAGGCACCTGCCACGGGTCAAATGAAGACAAAATGATAGCCGCACAGGTTAGCCATTGTCTTTTGTACGCGTTTATACCGCGAGAGCTGAATTTACACATTCTGTGTCACGTCGTGAGCAAACTGCACTTGTGCACGCTGTAAATTGTAGCACAAAGCAGCTAGCTTTGCAACTATGAAAGGGAACTATTCTATTAACTTCTTTTTTTTTTTTCCATGCAGGAGACAGGCCATCTACATGACCCGTTATGTCGCAGTGCCCCCCCTCCCGCACCCCCAAAAAAGAGAAAAACTGCTTTGCAAGACATTTCGCAACCGTCTATAAGGAACCAAAGGCCACTTTCAGAGGCCACACGTAAAAAGCAAAGCAAATAAAAAAAAAACGATCTCCGAGCTCCAACCTGACGGAGCTGCTGCAGTGCTGCCACGGAGCCTCCGACGAAGCAGCGAAGGCGGTGCGAAAACGTCGCGCGTGCGTGCTGCCGGCAGGTCGGCCGAGCGCGTCGGCCCCGCGTCAACGCGGACAGAAGACGACGAAAGGACATGGCGTTCCCAGGCGATAAGACAATGCGGCCTCCGCGTCGTGCGGGACAATCCTCGGGATCTTATCGGCGTCCACGCGTTTACGACCAGCTTACGCAGTGTCTGCACTGCCCACCGTCGGGCCGGCAAGCACGCGGAGGGAAGCCGCGTCGGCGGACAATGACGGGGCCGACGCACGCGCGGCTCTGATCGCGCATCTGGCGATCCTCACTGCGCGACAACGACGGCGCCCCGAAAAGACGATTATGTAAATTTTGAGAATTACCAGCTTAAGGCCCATTGTTAGCCCCTGTCGGCGCGGCCCAGTCTCTCGTTCGATGCAGGCTCCTGGATCGGGCCGAGGCTCTGTTCGGAGCCGCTACGCCGAAGGAGGCGAAGCCGCGTGCTCGCCAAACGCAAGAGCGTCGAAGAACAACGTGCTCTGCCACGAAGTCGCACGCAGTTGACGAGGACGCTGCTTCACACACACACACACACACACACACACACACACACACACACACACACACACACACACACACACACACACACACACACACACACACACACGCACGCACGCACGCACGCACGCACGCACAAGAAGGGGCTTCTTGATGAGAGAACTTTAACAAGATACTGCAGCATGCGAGGATTTATTCGTCAGCTGCCACCTCTCAAAAGCATAACGTACTATACGTGGCGCCTTCTGGCAAAGTGTGCTTCACGCTCGCCGCCATGGCTCTGAGTGGCGCTGACAAACACTCTTAGGAACAGATGTACAGAAATACCGAATAAAGCGGACGTTGTTACGACCACCGCCGTATCTCAGTTGGTATAGAGCATCAGACGCGTTATCCGAAGGCTGCGGGTTCGGTTCCCACCGACGGCCGGTTTGCTTTTTCGTCCACTTTAATCCCTTTCCATTTATGTCGTACCTGTTATACACTGCAGATAAATACTACAAATAACTTCTCCAACGCCTTCCCTGGCCTTATTGTCTGCTACCATCATGAGGTTGTGTCTAACAAGAGCGAGCCCTCGTCCTTTCGTTAAAAAGCACTGAGCGAGGTCACCCGCTCGTGCTCACCGTTTTCGCCACCTGTACCGCCACCGTTAGCTGTGGCCAACTCAACTCGAATACCTCGATCCTGCGACACCCATTCACAGGAGAGAACTTTGCCAGCCGGCAGTGACACAAACCCGGTGGAGCAAAGCTGCGATACCGAAGTCCACCGCGCCTGTTTTCATATAGCCGTGATATGCCAGCAACCTGGATCGTCAGCATCGCGTATCAACTGTGCTCCGCGCATCGTCATGAAACCTGACATAGTCGTTCTTGTCAGCATGCTCAAGTTTGTCGGAAAAGCCGGTATTTCTTATTTTTAGCGCCCAACAGTCCAAAGAAAAGTTAATATCTATATAGTCAGCAACATAGTGCGACTACTACATCGTTTAACTTTGGACCGTTTTCTACAGAGACACACGATCGATGCTTCATCGTTTGCTTCCTATACTTACACCTATAGTTTCGTTACATATTCATGTAAATGTTCAATGAACGCGCACCGGGCTGCTGAATGCGCATTTATTGTGTGTGTGTGTGTGTGTGTGTGTGTGTGTGTGTATTCAACAGCTCACAAATAATAATTGCGGGAGTTTTACGTGCCAAAACCACGCACGCCGTAGCAGAGGGCTCTGGAAATTTAGACCACCCCAGGTTCGTGAACGAGCACCTGAGAGGCAGTACACGGGGCTCTGGCATTTCCGCCTCAGTCCAAAATGCGACCGTCGATTTGACACTTCACTAAGACATAGTATTTACTCGCATAATTTGCGCCGTTTTTTTTTTTTTTCGTGAACTTAGGTCTTAGTATAAAGGATGTTCCCGTATTGCTGACGAGCAATGTTTTGCTCGTAAAACTTGCTAAAATGTAGGGGTGGGCAAACTATTCGAGGGCGCAAATCCGGTATCTACAGTGGTTCTTAGTTGTAGCGCCCCGCCACGGTGGCCTAATGTTTATGGCACTCGGCTGCTGATCCGAAGTTCGCGGGGTCGAACCCCAGCTGCGGCGGCTGCATTTCGACGGAGGCGAAGTGTTGAGGTCCATGTACTGTGCGATGTCAGCGCGTTAAAGAACCGCAGGTGGTTCCGAAGCCCTACGCTACGGTGTCTCTCAGAATCATGTCGTGGTTTTGGGACGTACAACCCCAGAAATCAATCAATCAATCAATCAGTCAATTAATTAATTAATTAATTTAAGCTTCAAGGCAGGTCACTTCGGCGCATACTGAATTCATCCGGCGTTCCAAGAGTCAAAGACCGTCCTCAACACGCACCAACAACCCTTGCCGGCCAACCAACGGAAACTTGAGCTCTTCTGCGGCGTGCATAGAGTTTCACATCATAAAGTGTGTAATAGTAAGAAACTCTATGGCGGCGTGACACGCGGCTGCCGTATAGTACGGCCGCGTGATTTTTTGCGCGCTCGACGGCGCGATGTGGTCGCGCTTCCAGGCCGCCTGGCCACTCGTTTTTCCCGCTACCACCCCGAGCGCCCATTCAATCTGATCCGCTGCTTTTCGGCACCTTTGCATACCGCAACCTTCCCACCCTGTTACCAAGAAGCGCACAGTTAACCATAAAAGGAGCGCAATAGAATAATAATTATAATAATAGTAGTATAGTAAGCGCATCGCACGGGTTTGCGCGCGAGCACTACAGATATATAACGTTGCCCCGGGGCTTCACTAATGACGCCCAACTTTCAGCATGCCTGTTTGTTTGCACCTTTGGATGCGCCTGTTTTCCGCTTTTCTTTCTTCAGTTTTCTTTCTTCATGCTGCGTGTAATGGCCGCTGGGAAAGGTGTGGGGCCACGGCGGGCCGCACCTAATGCGCACACTCAGAGGCTCGATATACATGTAATTGGTCGAAAACCCATTATTTATGGCCCTCCCATGCCGCCCTGTAATTTACCTCGGATTCTAAAGCAAGCTCTTTTGTTGTTGTTGCTTTTTTTTTTTTTACGCTCGCTCTCTTTCTACGCGTGTGCCGTTTACTTCCTGTCTTGTCGATCTATTTCGGACCACGCATAGTGGATATACGGGACCAGAGCGTATGCGGTTACCAACGGCGCTAGCGCGGGCGTCGTTTAGGGGACTCTCTGTAATTAATTACGATTTCTAATAAAGGTCAAGCGCATGCGTCGAACGCAATAACGCGTTCTCCCGTACGCACGTGGCCATTTCCTTGCCACCTGTCCACGTCATATGCTGGGCAGCAGCGGCGCTTTTATTCCTGGCGTCAGCGCGCAACGCCTTCGTACAGGCCAAGCAGAAACTTGGGAAAATCTTCGAACGACGCGTCGAGTAAAGAGAACAGTAGCATGGACGTGAGTGAACCGTGCAGTAACGACAGGCATGTATATAACGCGCAAACGGTGCGGCACCGAATCATGTTAACTGCTCACCGTACTTTTCGTCTCTCTCGTCTCCTTTCCATCTGTCACACAGCCCCGCGTGCTCCTACAACGCAAAGTATATATGGCACGCAACTCACGGTTCGAGTGCAAGCCAGTGGTCTAAAACTTGCACGTGGTCAGAACCTAGTTTCTGTTATAACTCTCACTTAGAAAGCAAGCGTAACGCTCACTACCAAACACATACTATCTCCACCCTTCTTTCCTCTTTGTCTTTCGCCAGATGCACGCGGCTAAGTCAGTATGTAAATATATATCCCTCTCATTGCATTTATCCGCAATAACGGCAACGCAATAACGGGGCAAAAAAAACAAACAAAAGTGGCTGATCCTTCTGTCAAGGAATCGGTATCAAACCAAAGTGAAATGTCTCTTCGCATAAGCGGGTGAATGTTTATTGTTACATCGAGGTGAACTTGCCCATTGCTATCGGTGTTTCGCTGGTACGGCACCGTTTGACGTGGGTGAACTGACGTTCACACATCGCCTCCATAACATCACGGGCCGACCCCTTGTGGTAACTGAGGTAGTTTACCTAATAACTGGGCACAGTCTATAGAAAATGTCGCGCGACAAAGGTATCAGTCATATTTACTTGCGCCACATTGACCAGTCAACATGGCTGCCGTGCTCTGGCGCCTAACGCAGGCGTTTTCTGGTTCCCATCACGCTCGAAGAGCGGTTGGCGGGAAACGTCACCCACGAAGAAAGGTGACCGGTGCCCAACCACTGCATTACCGGCGCATATACGCTCGAAGCTCTACGAACGCGGCTATGCGCGCGTCTCTGAACGAGTTCATTGACGCGGACTTTGGAACGCGCCGGAATGGTGCCGCCATCCAGGATAGACGAAGCAAAGCTGCAGTGATTCACTTTGCCTCTCCTGGATGGCGGCACCGTTCCAGGCAATGGGCGCCTGGATGCGCGCGTGATGAGCGGGACAAGACAAGAAGGAGCGGTCGTACATGGCATGTGCGGCGTTAGCGCAGTCGTAGAGCACCGGACGCGTGTCATCGTGGCGAAGGGGGGCTTGTGAGTTCGATTCCCAACTTATCAACAGCAGTTCTTATGAGTGTTTCTCTTTATTGTTATTTCATATTTACTTCACTGCATCATATCCGTTACGGTAGTGACGTATGAGGGCCGTGGTGGACCCTGGCATAAAACATTTTCGTGTTAAAAAAAGAAGCGAGAAAGTGAACTATTCGCTGGTCGCATGGAGCGGCTCAAACATATACAGTGTTCTTCATAGCATACAAGTATATACGGCCCGCGATGTCGCCTCCATGAAGGATTTCGCTCTCAACGAAAATTATCGTGTGTCGTTCGCGCGCTCCGTCCTGTTGTCCCGCACTGCGTCCCCATGACTGTAATTAAATGAATTCTAGGGATTTATGCGGCTCGACCACAATCCGATTACGAGTCACGCCATAGTGGAAGGCTCCGGATTAACTATTACTGCCATACTGGGGCTCTTTACGTGCACGTAAAGGTGCATCTCACTTTCATCGAAATGCGGCCGCCGCGGCCACGATGGAACGTGTGACGTCGAGCTAAGCGCAGTGACCGCCTTGATCACGATTGCGTAGGGCAAATGACGATACGGGACAAAACCAACGACGCGAGTGTTTAGCAGCTCGCTGTGTTTTCTTTCACTCTATACTTAATGAGGAATTTGCACCAACGATCCAATGGAGTCATCCTATTGATTGCGCAATGCTCGCATGCTGCGCGCCACGAGAACGGAAAATAGTCGAATCGGAACGAATACGTACATACAAACGATCGTAGATATAAGAACCTCGCATCCTGACGTGGCACTTCTGTCGCGCGAAAATTATTTCGCACGCGGACAGCGTTCTCATGCCGGAATAGCTTGCCCAGGGGCCACGGGCTCTTGCACGAGTCGCGGCGCTGCGAGAAGGAAAGCAAACGACCATCTGATGAGGCACTTGGCCCACCATTGGATCGTTCACGGACAGTTCCATATGTACAGAGAGAAAGAGGCCGAGTAATTACGAGACGGTCTTTCCGACACGCAGGAGTCATTGCGGGAGGTGAGGAGCAGATGGGCTGCTTTCGTGACTTGATCGCGGCTTTCCTTACTTCTTGGAGGACCCGTTTTCTCTGCACGAATGGGGCTTGGACTAATTGGTCGTGCAAGAGCAAGGGGATAAAAAAACAGCAGAAAAAAAAAAAGGGGGGGGGGGCGGTGCGGAGTATAATGGAGCTCTGGAGTGAGAGAGACGGCCGCGCTTTTGGAGCTGAGCGCGAGAACAGGTGAGGTTCGAACGGACGCACGTCGGCCAGGTCGCAGGAGAAACGTGGTCAGAGGGACGCCCTCCCTCTAACTAAATGATTTTGTAACCACGTGTGCCCCTAAAGCGCACCACCATTTATAGCGGCACGAGCGGGCCTCTGCGCGTGGCTCACAAAATACCGCAGGCGGTTGGACAGACGACTGGTATCGTGCGTATATAATGATGGCGAAGGCGTTGCGGAGCGTCGGGCTTCCCTATTTTGGTGCATTTGATTATTTTTATGCGCGTGCTCAGGCGTAATGGGGCAGTTACTGCAAGCGTGTTTTACTATACGGAATGTTCTAAGAATAGTAAAGCATTAACAATTTCGCCGGTTTGCCTCGAGACAAGTAAATAAAAAGGTATCCGCGCGTCGCGGTTTGCTTATACGCGAGTGACCTCAATACCTTAAGATTACAAGTGCGAAACTGCGTTGGAAAAATACCTTGACTGCATAAGTACACCACCTCGACTCCATGGACACCGTCGTCTACCAGTTCGACCATACTCGCAACCGAACAGTACAAACCGTTACACGGCATGTATACACGGGTCTTGCTTTGCAAACGAATCCAAGTGATCAAACACGGGGATAATGAGTGCGACCCAAATGTTCCCATATACGGACAATAACGAAAGGGAAGGGGTCAAAGGCTCGTTCTTTATTTGTTAGAAACAACTTAATGAGCAAACAGACAATGGCTGTTTCCTAGGCTTCATTGTCTGTTTGCTCATTAAGTCATATACGGACAATGTGGTTTTACGCTGCCATAAAAATGGGCCTACAACGAAGAGCATTATATCCAACGCAGCAGCTTCAGGCCTCCAGGAGATTAGCACAAAGCGAAGAGCGGTGTACGTACGTAAGAGGGTGACAGCGGCGACTATGGGAATCAATTCCAATCGCCGCAGGCTCGTCGCTCTCTCATCTCGCTGAGCATGTCAAGTGCGGCGCTACTCCACATGCGCCCTCGCTACAGGCACCATTGGGGGCTTGGACGCACGAGCTGAACGTGTGACCTCGTCCCAATCCAAGCGTGCCGCCTCGAAAGCGAAGGTGGCGAAGTTGATTACATTTTTTTTTTCCCCCGAAGCGAGGCCAGCCGATTCTTCCACCGGACGCTTCGGACCGCAGGAAAGCCTGCGCCGCAACGACCGAGTGGAGGAGAGGAAATCACTCTCGGTCATATCGACCTCAAGAATGGAGCGAGTAAGAATAAATTCTATACAATCCACCCCGCACGTGGCCAGCGCGGCGTGCAAGCCTTCCGCGGATGCCGATAGCGCGAATCCACTTTCAGCTCGAATCATTACTTTCGAGTGCGTAGTGCAGTCACTCAAAGTGCGTAAAACGAGTAGCAGAAGTCGCCCGGCGGGACTATAGAGGGCGATGAGGGGAAGGGGGGGGGGGGAGATTAATGCGAAAAGAATGCGATGGCGAAGAGATAGCGAGTGTTGTCACCCGCGAGCGCACGACCCCCGCTGTGCCCAGTTGTTTCCAAGGCCTCCACGTACGCCCGGTGCAACCGTATTCGCTCCGCACGCGCAGCGCTATATATATATATATATATATATATATATATATATATATATATATATATATATATATATATATATATATATATATATATTACATTTGGTACGCCGCTTTCTGTCTCTTTTTTTTTCTTTTTTGGTAGTTTTGTAGACTGAAAAACTATCGTCCCCTTTTTTTTTTCATTTAATCGTTATCCGCACAGTCAGGAGAGTGCGCCCAGGCGTTAGAGAATGAAGGTGCAATGAAGAGCCGCCACACACTTCTTTTGTGCTCCTTCAAAACCGACTTGCCAACTTTCATGCATTTGTAAAAAAAAAGCAAATGTGAAAGTTGATGAAAACTAAAGAGCGTGCGCAGGCAAAAAGAGAGAGAGCGATGGCGATTGATTTTACAAATAAGCACCTAACATTAGAAAACTCACCTTGGTATGTGCTTACATGCACATTGAGAGTAAAATAAAAGGAGATCCATTTTTACTATATGATACAAACGCTACACTTACGAGACCCGTTAGTATGCTAGGCGTGCTCGTATAACTAGCCGTATATCACACACACAGCACACACACACACACACACACACACACACACACACACACACACACACACACACACACACACACACACACACACACACTATGGTGGCGGCGAAAATGCGCGAAGAACCAAAGAAAATATATAGTTACCCCGTTCCCCCTGGGTACTCGCGCTGCCGTTACAATCAACACATATGCCAGGCCGGTGAAACGCGGAGATTCCTAATACTGTATACAGCACAAGCACATGAAACCCAGTAGCGACAACAAAGACGAAGGCTCGTTGCACATGTTTCTGCAAGCTTTATTGTCTTCGTATTGGTTATCAAATCTGAGCTCGTATACCCATTAACGCCAGCACACATGCTGGTCATGCCACCGACAAAGCTCCAAAAGGGCATAAAACGGAATCGCACTAAGAACCTTGACATTATGCCAGTTAAGAATACCGCGAGGACGTCTTTCTTGCTTAATGCGCTGCGATCACGTAATTATTTTACTGTTTCTGCTGGTTAACCGCAACACTACCAGATGCATGCACCTCTGCATTCTTATTCGTTTTCTGAATTCCTTGTTTATTATTATTATTATTATTATTATTATTATTATTATTATTATTATTATTATTATTATTATTTCACGCAAGTTTATTCGCAAGTCGACAGGAAACGTTGAACGCAAGCTATACGTTTGCTTGCAGCCCAGTTCGTCCCTACCGAATACGACTTCACTGTGTTTTGCTCAGAGGCAACACTGCATTGCCGAGCAACGAAATGTACGAATTAGGCTACGAGCGGAGTATCTGTGACGACAGGGGTTGAACCTTCTTAGAGTGGTGAGCGTTGTTGGGGAAACGATGATTAAAACAAAAGGAGACGGCTAGAACGGAAAATAAGTTTAACTTTATTCATGATAAAATATAGGGTAAGTCGTGTCGGCTTTTGTGCCGTCTCGCTCTCTTGTCGGCTCTGCATGTCTGCAAACCTCACCCTCATTTATGAGGAGATAAAGAGAAGGTGACGACGACCTGTACGGAGGTGGGTGCGAGCATGTGCGAACCCCGTGTGCGTAAGCATTCTTCAGCGAGTACCCCGGAGAAGTATAGTGTGCGCAGCGTAACGTAACACGTTTAGCAATGCATGGCACTCTATAGGAAATGCACGGGAAGCCTAGTATATTACAGCCCCGAAGAGTTTGGGTTGCGCCGCTTGGCGGGAGGCCTGGATGACGGCGTAAACTAGAACTACATAGAATGGCGTTTGCGATCGCTTTCCGCTTACCTCAAGCTTTGACAGCGTTTACTGCGGTGTTCCAAGTCATTTTTGTCGGAGTTATGTATCTGTGCTCAGTCGCAAAAGCGTCACTCAATGTCGATTTTGGCCAAATATCTCTAATGCGCTTGCCCGAGAATACCGCCACAGCCAGTGCATTAGTTTTCCTTGTGTACTCGCTCACCTATCTAGTCGTTTGGTGTCACGTTTTCTTGAAACAGTTATATCGGTTTCATTCACTGCAAAAACAATTAAGTTGATGTTAGCTGCGAAACTTCCTTGCTGTCAGCTTTTCTCCTTGCAGCATTGTGGCGGCGACGCTGTCAGACTTGCACGTACTCGTAAATTATTTTTGCTTGCAGTTGAATTACCGCTTGTCCATATACCGGAGTCCATATACACCGGTATATGGACAAGACGTGCGGGACGAGTAGCAGTGAGGCGGAGAACACCAGCTTAGTTAAGTGCCAAATTCGCCATGGGATTATGAGGCAGGGACTATACGGGGCCCACAAAAACGTATTACGCTGAAAGTGTTTGTAAGAGCCAATCCTGCTGGTAGACATGTCATTATAGGAAAGATGACCGGCCATACAGCAAATCGGAATCTACGAAAGAAGAGTTTCGTGGATTCGGCCCCGGATTAATTTTTACCACCACGGTCTTAACCTGCAGCACACGGGCGTTCCCAAATTTCGGGTGACGCATCGAAACGCGGCTAGCGTGGTGAGGAATCGAACCTGCGCCCTCGAGCATAGCAGCGTGACACCTTCCATGCTTATAGATACCGTGGCGGCGAAGTGCAGCATGCTCGGTTGCAGAAGGTTCCTGTATCGAAACCCTTTCTATACCAACCAATGCAGCGCAGAGAAACTGCGTATACGAACTCTGCACGGCAGGCCAATGTGGAGACACAGTTAAGTATGCTCGCTCTAACGAGCACTGCACGAAGGCACCGATGCAAAACAAGACAGCCACTGACTCAAAGACGACGAGGATGAGCTAGTGGCACAGCGCTCGCGCATACTCGGACCACCTCAGGGAAGCTGCTGCAATTATACTTGGACGCTCTCTCGGGACAGAGAGAGAGAGAGAATAATATTTTATTCGTAAAATTTAGAGAACTCCGTCTTTGGGTGCGGCCCTCAGTCCAGGGCTCCGTTGCCTTGCGCGGCCCTGCGAGCCCTCTGGACCAGCTGCTGCTATTCCTGCCGGCGTGAGCTGAGCAGTCTCCCAAGATGAAGGGGTGGGGTTGGAGAGTGGGAGGAACGCCCCGTGGGGCAGAGCATTCCCACGTGGAGTGGTGCACTGTCGGGACAGATCCACAGAAGGGGCAGTATGAGGGGTAGAGTGAACACTGCTCTGTGCGCGTCCCACAGTAGACTGCTCTCCAGACGGGCTGCCATGCAAACGACAGCCCGAACGGGGCCACGAACGCGAGGGCGGCCGAAAAGCCATTGGCCGAAGGAAACGGGCCGGCGTCTGGATTGACTCCTTATAATCGACGGTCTTAATCTCTCCTCATACTCTCTCAGAATCGCTCTCTTACCCCTTGATCGCTTCCACCTCCTCGTATCTGGCGCTTGTTTACTTGTTTACGCGGCCCCTGGGAGCAGCAGCGCGCTCCTGCTTCCCGCAGGCGCGCCTGGCGCGACGCTAAGGGCCGGCCCCGCCGGGAGCCCGATAGGCGAGCGCTATAGCGCCGGCCCCCCCTCCTGCTCCACCCCGAGTTCTTTCTTTCTTCTTCCCACACGTGTTCATTTAAAAGGAAGCCATTCTTCTTTTGGAGGTGTCAAAACACGAGCTTTGCCGGGGCCTATGCAGCGCCCGTTTCTGCTGCGTTCATTTTATTACACCAACCGAGCGAAGAACGAGGATTAAAAGAAAGAAAAGAGGCTGTTACGATAACGGTCGACGTGAAACAATGCGAAAGGTCGCCCGATATCCTTTCTCCTCAGGCGCACCGTTTCTGGCCTTCAAGGGAGGCACATACGCAAACACTAGGGCGTCGAAGAGTTGCACTATCGCCATAAATAACGGCCCACGTGACTGGGAGCGAAACAATAATAACGAGGAATGCAAATGGCGAATAGGAGGTACTTACAGATTCAAAAATGAAAAAAATAAAACACGGTCACCATGAAAAGTTATAACACAGCGCGCTTTGTACCGGTCGGCTTTGTATAGGCGCGGTGTTTCGAAAGCGTTCAGTACGTATAGGCGAGAGCTTTGCCGAAAAAGAGAAAAAAGAAAACACGGCCATAAAACTGGGACTTAGCGATGTAAACTGGCTTTTGCACTAAAGATATTATCGTAAGCAATATTACTCTCCAAGTCGCACCATCGGCGGGCCGACAGCAAACGCTATATCGGATCGGAGCATATATATATATATATATATATATATATATATATATATATATATATATATATATATATATATATATATATATATATATATATATATATATATATATATATATGCGCCTGTTACGTATTCGCCATTACAGTCCGTTCAAAGAGAACCTGTCCAAGGCAGCAAGTCTGCAGTTAGGTAGATAGCTATAGAGCGCGCGTGAGCGGTAGTATAACTTCCAACGATGCAAACTAGATTAGGAATGCGCCACGCGATAACCTGTTTTATAGCGTCATCAAACGTGCATACATGCGTACGCAGCAGCAACCGCTGGTTATACCCTGGCAAATATGAGGGGCGCCGCTGCCAGATAAAAACAAAAACAATGTTAGTAACAACGAAACTTAATATCCTGATATACACAGGCCCGATCTAGGTTGCATCAGTTTACTGCACAGGAACCGAAATACGGCGCCAATAATATGCGGCGAAAGTCTTTCACTGTGCGCTAAATCCCTGCGAGGGAAAGTGATCTTTTAAATGTACGTCTATAGCCGGAGGGTGAGCGGAAGTATGCGTATGCGACACTGAATAAATGAGCTAAATTTTAGAAAGCACATGCAGGTTTCCCGAACGTTCAACCAATCCATCTATTGACGAGTGCCCTGTCGCACTATAGGCGTGGCGCAGAGACGGTCACAGAGGCCAGAGAGCGACACCTGCAGCAGACGGGCAACAGAGTAAGACACGGGCGACAAAAATTTAAACAGAAACGCGGGGCATTTTATTCATACTCGTATCACAGAGCACAAGATGTACGGGCTGCGACAAGAAAACACACAAGAAAACTGAAAGCAAAAAAAAAAAAAAAAATTCTTGTCTGTTGTGTGCGTGAGTGTGTATGTGCGCCAAATTATGGGTGATTCGGTGTACGTAACTAGTGCCCTCATAATTGGGAAATGTTGGTTACATGACACCGCTGCTCTGGCTCCCCTTCTTTTCTCATCTATCTCTCTCTCTCTCATCGCTCTGCTTGTAACTTTTCGCAGCCGTTGACTTCTGAGCGCGCACGCGTATGAAAGGTTTAAGTGGATGGTGGGAACGGTGCATGAGAAATTACAATTAATAGCCATATGAATGACAGGCATATAAAATTCGTGAACCGAAGTTTCAGACCTTATTGAAATACTGGGAACCGCACGTGCTCTTACACGCACGGACAGATATACACTTTCCTTCTTTCTTTCTTCCTTTAAGCGCAATTGGTATTACGTTCGTAATTAGATGTTGAAACGCGCTCATGTGCATTTATAATGAGGAAGGCAGAACAACATCGCAATTATAAATTTTATTGACCTAAAAATAGCGACGAACTTTTCTTTGTTTAAAGCTTTCTACGTGGATCCGTATCAGAAGCAGAGCCAGCGATCCCGCTACAAAGTAGTGCTTGAAATTAATTTGGAACACCGGCGGCTTAAAATCAATTTTCACAGTTTTCTTTGTTCTTTTTTTTAACAGCAGCAGCCAATCGGGCGAAGCTTGACCGTTTGTATATGTAGCCTACGCTGCAGTCAAATCGCGCAGACTATTTAGAGAGAAAGAGCAGGAAAAATGGGAGGAGATCGATCAGCAGGTCGCCACCAAGAAAAAAAGCAAAACGATTCACACTTGATGGTAGCAATAAAGTTGGCGCCATGCCACCAGGCTGTCTGTGATTAGGTATTGCCTCGTTTGCAGAGGAAACAAGAACAAAAAAGGGACCACGACGTCGTCCATACAACAGAATGGTTGCGCTGCGTTCGCGTTACACGACGCCGACGTAATAGTATGAACAATAATGTAAGAAAAGTATTCCTTCAAATGTGTTGCCTATTTACCACTTCTTCCGTTTACTATAACAGGGTGTAGACACGTTAGCAGCAACGGCACAGGTGTAGTGCATGTACGGCTAGTGCCAATGAAAATCGAGGAGACGAATACTGGGGAAGCGAGAGAACGAGCAAACTGCCCGGACGAAAATTATGCGAAGCGTTCAGCGGAGACCATTAACAGGAGGAGCCTGAATGCGATTTTCAAAATGACTCTCTATAGTCTTGCCTTCTACGCACCCTTTCTTCCCAATTCTCGGTCGCATTTCAGTTTTCTTTTATTATCCTTCTTCTTTTTTTGTTTTTCACCCACGAGGGTGTTGGGAACAGTCAAGAGAATACCGAGGGGAAAACGAAGCAGAAGCCTGGAGAGTGAAGAGGAACAGAGCAATGCAAGAGGGCGTGCGCATAAGATCTCCGCAGAGCGTAATGTGAACGCATCGGGCAGGTCGAAATGGGCATACCTCTCTCTCTCTCTCTCTCGAACCGACGCTGCATGTAGTGCTCTCTAGTAGCGATACGAAAAAAAAAAAAAAAGAAGCACACCGAATTCTCCAAAAGGAGAGTTCATTTTTGTAAAGGCGTACCCGGAGTTTAAATGAGCTTTTCAATCGTTCCTTTGAAGCGGTGGACCCCACGTTCTGCGCGCTTTCTCTTAACAGGCTTCCGAGTCGCGCGGAGGACGCTGCCGTAAAGAAATGAAGCAGGGCACGACGGCGATTAGGCGAATTCCGTGCTTTAGACCATTTCACCTCCAACATAAAAGAAATTATCTCTCTCTCTATCTTGGGTTTCAAAGGCGGGCAGCAACACTGGGCACCTTGAAGTACACGAAAGTTAGCTCGTCTACAAATAATAATAATAATAATAATAATAATAATAATAATAATAATAATAATAATAATAATAATAATAATAATAAAGTTTCCCGTCTAACACTATTTCGCAAGATGTATCACCATTCCCCTGCACGACCAACTACGTCTTCGCCCACAGCACATATCCCGCCGTATTGATCACCACCACAAAGTAGGCATCCCTTCATGCAACACAGAAACTTTCTTCATTTTTGCCTCGAACATCAAAGGAGTGGAACAGACTTTCCGGAGACATCGTTTCTATAAATGATGATCGTTTGTTCCATAATGCATTAGCCAGCATTGTATTACTAGGCTTTGTTATTTTATTAGCTAACAATGTATAATTATGTTCTGTGACATACTGGTATACATATATATGTATTAGCTAACATTGTATTACACGAGTTTAAGTTGTATGACCTAACTGTATCCACTGCTTGTTGTTCAATTACATTTCTGTTACCCACCCCCTCTCTAATGCCATTTGGCCCTGAGCGTAAAATAACTAAAATGAAATAAAAGAATAATGGAGACCACAGCAGGCCGGATACATCCTGGACAAGCTAAGAATGCAAGACCACAAGCAACACGGGGAGAAAAAAAGAAATACCTAAAGAAATAAGGAACAAACTCATGACACAGCCTCTACCTAAAAGCATGCGCCCCATATACAACGAGGGCAGGAGGAAAAGTAGAGTAGCAAGTCTGACAAAAATGTATGGCAGGAAGATGCCGTCTCTTAGATTCGGCAAGATTCTTTTAGATTCTACAAACCAGTGACTAACTTGACGTTTAATGAATTCCGCTTCGGATCAAGAAACCAAAGGCCAGGGGAGTGTTTCAATGACTGGCTAACCGATCTCCGATCTCCGGCTGTAGCAGCGGTAGTTGACAGTGACGGCGGATGAAGCGATCATACAGCGCTTGCTGTAGCACAAACTGATGCATACTACATCATCAGCTACTCGCAGAATGCAGCACGAAAGTGAAGTGCCGGATCTCAGCTTTACAACGCTTCAGAAAGAGAAGATAAACAAGGAGGAGAAATGTGTCCAAGTAATATTGATACCAGCCCTCATCCTTATCAAGGACAGAGCGGGCATTCCTAATGAGGTGGTGCATAACGTAGCTCGAGGACTCACTTTGCGAGCTATGACAAACAATTGGACCCCTCAGTAGGACAGCCCGATGCATGGGAACGGGAAGATAGGATGGCCACGTCCAACGAAATTACCGAACGCTAGAACATCCAAAGAAGAATCGATCCACCACCGCAACCAAAACTCAACAGAACACAGGCCAGAACACAATGGAGACAACTACAAACCAGATCACATAAGAACCCAACACTAAGCGCTATATACCCAGACATTTTCACAACGGACAAATGCAAAATATTTAACACTACACGTCAACCTTAGCGCACGTGCCATGGCAATACGAAGGTCTGATAGAAAATAACAATAGCAGTAATTCCAACGAGGGCCTCCGCGTGAAGTGGCAGACCACGCGGTTCAGCTCATGCAGGCCTAAGCGAGCAACTGTGGGCAGTCCAAGGAAGCCTCCTGTATAGAGACAAGAACTCACGGGCACGACTTCGGTGAGTGGTCCGATCCGCTAAACCGCCGGACACGAATAAATTCTCATTCGAAATAAAGTTACGTAACTCACTCACTCAGGCACATAGCCCCTCAAAGCGTGCGAAATTATCCGTATACACGTCTAACTGACGAGTCTTAAGAAAACAAGGAGAAAGATAGGGTATACGGATAGTGAAAAACGGGCACAGTGCTACAACACGGTGTGTGTTTGCTTTCCACGCACTTCGTCCCGTCTTTTGCGGGACGAAGTGCGTGGAAAGCAAAGTGCTCCCGTTCAAAGATCGGATCCAGACGTTACTGGAAGTAACGACGTTGGCAAGCTCTTGCAGACGCTATATAGACTCTATGTGCCAACCTTCGATCGAGCCTGAAAAGGAAGGTACAAAGGCACGCATCTCGTTCTCGGCGGCGTCGACCACCTCGCAGTACCACGATAACTGCGCGTCTTTACTTCCCACGTGCAACACTAGCCAGTAATGGGCTGTCTAGCAGTATAGCCGTGTCGCAGAGATTCGTCGAGCGAAATTCTAATCGCCTCGTGGCGCGCATGGGTTCTCAAAATAAACCGTCGCTATGCTGTCTGACTGGTTATCATTAAAGCTTATTCTGTTCATACATACATACGCACGGTAGCCTTTAAACGAGCCCCGCATACCGACGCGGAAAGAAACGTCATACACACATTTACGAAAGCGGGCAGCAGTCAGACTGTGGATTCGCTGAAAAGCGAGCGTATGTAGTATACGTTTCTTTCCGGCGTCGAGCTAAGCAGTCGCTGTGAGAGCGTGCGTGTGCCTAAACCGCGAGCCTGTTCGCTAAGTAGTTCGCATTAATGTTCGATAAACAACCATTCGACTGAGATATGGGTACTCCGGCCTCCGAACTCGTCGTCAGCACTGTTCTACGTGGCATGTCCTTCGCGTAAGCTTACCCAGCCGCTGGGTAAGCGGCTGGGTAACTTACCGAGCCGCTGATATACTTACCCCCAGCCTCTGTATGTGTAAAAACAATAAATTTCACTACGTATGCGCACGGTCGTATACAGCGCGACAGCCTCAAATCTGCTTAGGACGCGCACTTGAACTGCAGTGTGCAAGCGTGTTCCTGCTCTGTCGAAATGCTATACCGAAAGCAGAACGTCACTTATAGTGTATACGTTACGCCTGGGGTTCTATAACGAGCTCCCAAATCTAAGCGATTTTTCATTTCGTTATGCGGGCGCTCCGACCTCGCGCTTTGTAGAGCAACGTCGAGGCCGCCACCACTGGTCGATGAATCGGCATCACGCTTCCGTCAAGCAGCAGAACACTATTGAAATACAGAGAATTCCGCAAGCTTATGTGTTACCGTGCGTAGGGAAAGCATTTGGGAGAGAAAGCAGGCCCCGTATTCGTGAAAGTGTCCGCGAATCATTGTAAGGAAATATTTTAGCCAATCGATGCTGGACATATAATCAGAGGAGTCACCTGATAAAATTTGAAAAAAAAGAAAAGAGAAATACGGTGACGTTTCTCTCAGTGAACGCAGGCTACGCGAAGGGAACGAGTGCTATACGACCTTCTATATATATATATATATATATATATATATATATATCTATATATATATATATATATATATATATATATATATATATATATATATATATATATATATATATATATATATATATTGTATAGTGCGCTATATGTATAGAGTGCGCTGCAAGCGGCTGCAGCGCACTCAGCCGCTGCAGCCGCTTGCGTTGCTGTACCGTCCTCCTCGTTTGACGTTCGGCCTGTCGCTCACCAGACGAACACGTTGCGTTCATAGCGCACACGTACGACGTAGCAACTGCCACAGGTTACGGTTAACAATGCCATCTCTGCGCTCCTCCGCCTAATCGCGTTGTCGTTGTTGGCTCACACGTGAGTGATGTGACTGAGATGAGAAAGAAAGGCAATAAGCACGGCTCAGCGTCGCGTGAAGGATAGAAAGGAAAGTGAATTCAGAGGAGAGAGCGAAAGGAGAGGCCGCATTCCAGAGACACGAGTTTCCTGAGCGCGCTCTTCCGCTCTCGATGACACTGCGCCGTGCACGCTAACGGGATGCCGAATTAATAAGCGTCCAGTTCCACCTACAAACCGCCGCCACCACCACCACCACCACCACCACTACTACTACTACTACTACTACTACTACTACCAGTACTATTCGTAACACGCACACGCCGCCTCCGCGACGCTTCCTTGTCTTCCTTTATTCTCCTTGTTGCGCTTGGGAGCGGCAGCCTGCCGAGCATAAACACCGCCTGCGCAGCACTCGCTCCCTTCTTGGGCCTCACGGTCTCATCGAGTTCGCCAACATACGCTTGCGCGTACACTTACTTTTGTGAGATGGACTTCTGGAGCCACATTCAGAAAGCTTTTCGCTTGTAAGTTATCCTTCTAATTGGACAGCCTGCTCAGATGTCAAGTGCCCCAAGTGGCTGCTACTTTCACTTACGACAAATTCTCGAGTAAGAGACTTTGGGGAATAGCGTGGCCCAAGTGTCAAATTCACGGACCTTCTCGCTCGTAAGTGCTCCTTTTCATTGCCCGGCCTGCTTTGCTAATGGTATGCCCATGCATCTGGGTTGGCTCGAATACTATCTTAAGACTCATAGCATCCGACATTTTTGTGAATACCGGCGCATGAGGACAGGAAAGGAAAATAAAAAAAAAAGATTGTGGCTGATCCCTCTGTCAGCGGAAACAGTATAACACGAAATTGAAATGTGTCTTCGCATAAGCAGTTGAATTTTTATTGTACATCGAGGTGAACTTGGCCCGTTGCGATCGGTGTTTCGCTGGTACACACTAAACAAAAATAACCAGGAACGGGAGTAAACAGCATGTCCTCTAGCGCACAACCTTTTCTGGGTTTTTTTTACTACGTAACAGTCAAGGTAAAAATTTACTCTCACGCTAACCGAGTTTTTGAACGTAGAAACGGCAGTAATTATTTACCCCCCTAGAGGTTTTCAGCAAGTATACGTGGAGTAATTTTTTACTGCCTAAACAATGTTTTCTCGGCTTTTTTTAGAGTTATTTTTAAAGCTCATACGAGGTTTACTGTGGCTGGGTAAACATTAGGCTTACGCAAAATGCAGACATCACTCAATTTATTGAGCAGTAAACGAGGACTCACCCTTCGAACTTATAACATTGGAAGCACGTTTTCACTCGTTGAGAGCGCAACAAGCACAGGCACAAGCGCGGGAGCAGAGATACTCGAAAGTGCGTTTTCACTTGGCCGCCGTCCACCAAGGCCGGCGCAATAGGACAGCGAGCATCGCTCGAACTCAGCACAAAACCACGCCGCACTGGTAACACTCGGGGTAGTTCGCCGTGTCGTTGTCGTACTGGTTGACGATGCGGTCAGTCAGGAACGTTTGCGACCGTAGTTTCCGTGCTTTCCCAGACTCGGCGGTGCCTTCGAAACGACGGTCACTAGGCATAGCTGCCGGAGATGTCGCGGTATCACGTTCTAGTTGACGGACGCCGGCGTACGCGTATCGGCGCGTGCCGATACGCGTACGCGCTGATCACACTCACGCCGTTCACACTCACGCCCCGAGACGTCGCGTCCCCTCTTCCGCGACCGAGGCTTTTGACGAACAGTTGCTTGCAAACGCGCACCATGTGGCTAGGCCTGAACAGTCAAACGAGGGCTATCACGACCTCCACCCCTGCGCCACGGCAGTTTGGAGTTCTTGACCACGTGACGTGGTACGTAGTTTTTGATCACGTGGCTTTAAACTCTAGACTGGGGTTTTTTATCACGTGACACAAAACCCCCTACGTAGTAAAATAGGGAAATAACGTCCTTTTACTACCTTTCTAACACGTGGTAGTAAAACTATGTCATATGCTCATTTTACCTCAACGAGACGTAGTAATTTTGAAAACAAGGGAGTTTTTAAGGCTCATGAGCCGCAAAACCCCAAATATCGGGCAACTTTTGCTTACAGTGTACGGCGCCGTTTGACGTGAATGAACACACATTCAGGCATCGCCTCCATAACATTCAGGATCGATCCCTTGTGGTAACTAAAGTAGTTTATGTAATAACTGGACGCAGTCGATAGTAAATGAAGGGCGACAAGGGCATCAATCATGCTTACTTGCGCTACATGGATCCGTCAACGTCATTGCGTACTTGGGCGTCTAAGCATTCTTGTTGCCGTCACGCTCAAATAGTGGTCGGCGGGGAAATGCCATCCACGTCGAAAGGTGGCCGGTGCTCTACCAGTGCGCTATCGGTGCATGAGCTGTAGGAACGCGGCAAGCTGTATACGAACGCGGCTTATGTTCTTTCGTGTCACGTTTCTTTCCCCGATGCGTTCATCCGGCTCCGCGCATGTGCATCGAGGCGCACTTTGGAACGCGTCTGGAATGGTGCTGCTATCCAGGAGAGGCGAAGTAAAGCTGCATATAGTGCTTCATTTCACCCTTCATGAATGGTGGCACCGTTTCAGGCAAAGTTCGCCTGGATCCGCGCACGCGCAGCCGAAGAGAGCGTCGAGCAAGAACGAACGGAGAGAGATAAGAGGAATTCGTACAGGGCGGAGCATGTGCGGCGTTAGCGCAGTGGTAGAGCACCGGCCACCTTTCGTCGTGGAGCGGAGTGTGAGTTCGATTCCTCGCGCATCAGGGAAAAATTTTCAGCGTGTTTCTCTTTGTCGTTACATGTATATGCTTTACTACGTCACTTTTACATGATGATGAAGTGTTTGCGCTGCAAATTGTCTAGCTGTTACTACAGCTCCACTAATTTCTCGGGATTCCTGGATCCCCACCTCTTGTATCGCGCCGATAGAAGTGTAGACATCATAGCGGTTCCGCCGAGGATGGCGGCGTTAGCTGGGGCGGCCTCCAGGAAACGTACCGGACTCCTGAGCGGCGCGTACAGCGTCGACACCAGTGTCTACTCGCTCAGCAGCGAAAACTGTTCCGATGACGCCTTTCAGCTCGTGCGAAGCCGCAAGGCGAAGCGAAGGAACAACGGGCCTTCTCTATATTCAGGCAAGTCGCCTCTGAAATCCACTCGGAAGTCTGCGGTCAGTGCCAGAACACGTTACCAGCAACCTGAGGCGACTCAACACGCAGTCTGTCTCGTTCTTTTCGAAGCGGTGGCACCGAATGAAGTGACTGACGTCAGGTTGAACACAAGAAAAAATGTGTTCGCTATTGACGTTGCACATGCGACTGCATTGACCACGATTAGCAGAATTACTGAACTTGATGGGATAAAGGTACGCTCGTACATACCACTTGACAATGGCGTAACTACTGGCGTCATCTACGATGTGGATGCGTCCATCTCCCGCACTGACTTGCAGATTATGATAAAGCCAGCTGCAGACGATATCGACATCATTCACGTGTCTCGTCTGGAGTCGTCTAGCTGTTTGAAATTAACATTCAAGGGAGAACGTCTCCCATCACACGTAAAGGTCGGACACTTCAGGCATCCCGTACGACCATTCATTCCGAAGACGCTCCAATGCGGCAAATATATGAAGTTTGGACACGTGAGCGCTGTGTGCGCGAGCACGATATAATAATGTTCACGCTGCGGTGAACCCCACACTACAGACTCTTGTGCAAGCCACGGTCCTGAAGTGCCGTAACTGCTTTGGATACCACGACGCTTCGCCAAAGGACTGCCCCAGAGTAAAGGAGGTAAAGGAGATCCTCAAGCTGATGGTGCATGCAGGACGGTTCGTCTCGTCGAGAAGCGGCTGCTGCTGTTCGAAGGCGATGCTCCCAACGCCGTCGCAGTTCAACAAACAACGATGTCTCCGTGAAAAGTACTTCAGAACCGATGACACCTCCTCCTCGGCCACCTATAGCAGGTGCGTCTGTATGGACCAGTGTGGACACCGTCGCACCGGAGTGTGAATGCAGACGAATGGCCTATACGTTGCCAAAACTGCAGCCTGAGCAACAGCCACAGCCAACGTCAAAGCTGCAACGACTCCAAGAGACTCAGCAGACTTTGCTGGAGTTGAACAGAGCGCTTCTTTCCGACGTATTGTCCGAGACAGATGAGCAAATTACAGCGATGCTTCGGCCTCTTTTGGATACAGTACGCACCCTCCTAAGCAGGCTACAGGGTCCGGTAGCCAAACCCTACCTGAAAGTACTGGATAAACTTCATCCACTGCTTTCAGTTGGACTGTGATTCACGGCTCGCCGACGATCTTTCCGCACTAAAGCAAGGAAGTCTGTGAATTCCTAGTGCAGTGCCAGAACACTGAAGCTCCCAAAGTCAGACGCCTTAGCACGTGTAGTGCTCGCCTTCTCCCTTTTCTCCTCTTTCCATATTCCCCATTCCCTTAGCCCCAGTGCAGGGTAGCAAACTGGACGCTCGTCTAACCTCCCTGCCTTTCCTTTTCCTCGTCTTCTCTCTCTCTTTACGGAAGTGACGTGTGGGGACGTAGTGGACCCCGGCATAAAACACTTTCGTGTTAAAAAAGGCCAGGAAATATAACGGTCCTGGCAATCACAGGAAAGATAAATACGATGGTCGTGATGTGGGCAGATTTATAGCACATCGATTAGGTCAGTGTCTTCGAGGAACATAAAGGAAGAAAGAATCAAAGCCAATTCCACGTCCCTGAAATCTGAGTAAACAGCGGAGCTGGGCAAAGGCGTCAAGTTCACTGTCGTGTAGCACCATCATTATCATCACCATCATGCAGCAGTGGGCTGAGGGCAAGGTACTGGTAGTGGGTTGAAGGCAAACGCGGGTCAGGCTTTCTTTTTTTCTCGTCTTTCGCATAATCACAGCAGTGTGGTTAGCGGTGTCAGGGGCATGAGCGGGTCCTCTCCTAGCTAGGCGAACGAGCGGAGTCCGGCACGGCCAGTACTCGAGCTTCAACCGCTCCGCTGTTCAACATATCATACTTTGCCGTGAGATGTGTGTGACACACCTACAGCGCTATGCTGAGAAAGCTGATGCTGCTACTCTGCAGAGAGCGGGCGATGACGGTTATCGTGCTTTTTCTTGAGTATACAAGAAAAAAAAAATGCTGCCACGGGGGGGGGGGGGGGGGGGGGGGGGGGGGGGGGCTGTGTGCCAAGCTACGGCTTGAAAACTTCAGAAGGCGGCTGGATGTAATAAACGAGAAAGTTTGCCACAAACAGTAACCATTCATTATCTTTCCGGCCAGCGACAACTGCTCACGCGTACCATCAAGGCTGGACTGGGAACAAACGTGAAATGTGAATACAGAAATCGAAGAAGCACGGAGATGTCGGCATCATGAGTGGCGAGTGGATGCTCGTCGAGAAAGAAAGCCTTCGGTGTAACTTCCCCGGATGATATATACCAGCCATTCTCTCAGGGAACATCGTCCGCCAGGTACGCATTCGTAGCCATCGGATTTCCTATAACCTCAGACAACGCTCTGAGCGACGTACAGTGCAAAATGCGAGCCTGCTCTTCTCTCTATTTGCCAAGCAGAAAACGTAAAAAAAAAGGAGAAACAATAATATGAGCGGGAAAGCGCGCGAAAGCGTCGTTTTACGTTCCGTCGGTAGTAGAAGGAATAACGTAAAATAATATACGAAACAAGAAAAGGCGTCTGTACAATAAAAGCGATGCCTGACCAAAACGGAAGCGGACGGCGCGACAAGCTGAGCGAGCACAAGCCTCGAGGTGGCGCCGCGATCGATGGTGGGCGCCGATAGCGCGCTGTTCTCTGTGGCTGCTGGGAACCGCTCCAGTTCTTGCTCGAGCTTCTTTGCCGATTTCTTTGTTCACACCACTTCCTTTCCTCTTTTTTTTTTTCCGTCTCCGGTGCTACAAATGAGGTCTCCCTGGACGAAACGAAACGATAGGCAATGCAAAAAGCTCCCTCGGGGTACGAACATACACGCACATGGTCAGCCGGGCCTTTATCGCTCGGGTAGCGGATCTGTACGCGCGCATTTATTCCGTCGCTATCTCCGCACGTCTCCCATCAAAGACGACCAAAAACGGCAGGGGTGGCGCAACAGTACAGTCGACGAGAGGCAGTCATCGATGCTGACCCCCCCCCCCCCCCTTCTCTCTCTCTCTCAACGCAGATATGCGGCGCAGACGCACACATGGCGCACCTATATAGGCGTCTCTCTTCGGCCTCTTTATCCGAGCATCGCTTATCGTAATGCACGTTTCGCTTTCCATGCCGAGCCCATCTCGCGTGGTCCAACATACATGACCTGATAGATGGCTATATTTTGTTCATCGATATTTCTGTACCGCTCTTAATCTTGCGCTCTTCTTCGGCTGGCAGTTTTTATCGCGTCTCCGTCGGCAGGCCGAAGAAGGGAATAAAGCGCTACTATCTGGCGCAGAAGACGTAAAAAAAAAAAAAAAAAAATCGCCGAGAACAGCGAAATCAATAGCATGTGTCCGGTGCAGACAAGAGAGCGCGTACACCCTTATCGTCGAGACGGCGCCAAGATCTATGCGTGCGCGCCATCTCGCTGCGACGGAAGGAAATGGTACACATACATAAATGAGCGCTATAGTATAGTGGAGACTGAAGACGGCGCAGACAGCGAGCTTTCATTTTTGCTCGACGAAGCCGCGACTTTGTTAAGTCGTCCCTCCCCAACCCTCCCCGCTTCCCCCTTTCGTTTTCGTGAAATGTTTCAGACGCTGTCGCTGTCGTGTTGGAACTCCATCTTTATATAGGTACTGCCGAAGTTTCGACGGTTACTTCACTAGCGTTGTGCAGATAGGCTCGAAACATACACACGAAAAAGAAAAAAAAAAAAAACTGGCATCGAAACGCGAACGACGCATGTGCGGCTTACAATTGCGAGAAGTACGGCGTCGTTTTAATGGATAACTGTGTAATCGTAGCATCATACTACGGCGGAGGGTCACATATCGGCTCAATGCGAAATACTCCACTCTTTCTGTAACGAATAAAAACACGTTCGCGCTCAAGTTTCTTTCTAACCTTCTGAGTAAGCTGAATGCTTATGCGTCCAGCAGTAGTAAACTATATTGCGCAGCAGCCTGATGCACAGCGGCCGAACAAGGTATGGCTCCGACTGAAGCCAACGTTTTGACACCTGCAGGATCGACGTTATTATGACCAATAAATGTTTTCCTTGACAGCGTCCGACGGCAGAAAGACTCGTCAGTCTGCCATCATAATAATTGTGCACTCCCAGTACTGCGCCCCTCTGAAAAATGTTATACCGGCAATTTTCCTTCCAACTTTTCATTGATTTTTCTTTATTTAAACGTGGATGTCAGTGCAACATCTCGCGTTCTTTTGGCGGTGGTGTGTAGAAATGCGACCAGAACGCACTTACGTGATCAGAGCCGCTTTTGACATTCATCATACGTTACAGCTTTTTATATTACATGCAAGTGAAGGCGGACGGTAATAAGAGAAGAAAGAAAAGCTTCGTTAATGCTTAGATGACCATCACAGCGACAGCCAGTCGCGGACACTAACGACTTTCGTAAGGTAAATATTATCAATACTGGTCCTGGCTCGTGCACGCCATCGTCCAAACGGTCAGCTCACCATGCATGCGTTAGCTGACCATAACACAAGTTCTTCCGATTGGATTCTGCTAGGAATGATTGTCCGGCCTAATATATCGAGCCCGATGTTACTAACTGAAGTGACCTCATCGATAATTCAACGGAACTTCCTCGTCTTGACATTTATCCCCATCCTGGCCCTTGAGCCACCAAACCGCGCTCATAATCAATACCGCAATTGTATTTGACTACAGGAAAGCTTTGGTTCCAAAATTCACCAGCGTAATCTTGTTTTCAAGAAGTATTTAACGTGAAACAAATAGCCAGACCAGGCGCGGTCACAAAACCGCCGCGCACTCGCAAGTGCTGTACGAGTCGCGCGCGTGTAATGAGCTGGCTATGTGTTGTGAAAGACATGTATTGTTGCATTATCCGAACGCAGCCGCAGATATTTCAAAGAAGGAACTGCTGAACTCTTCGCTTCACTTTTTATTTCCTTGAAGACCCCCCTCATGGGAGGTATACAAGGAAAGGTGGGGCCGGGAGTGGGGGGTATTGCACGACTATTCCTTCCTCTAAAAACATGTGCTCATTGGTGACAGTTCAATACCAAGGACCTTTTCTTTTAGAGGCACTGCGACGGTCACCAGAGAAGCTCAAACAGGCAGCGAGCTTAGCTCGCATTGCCAACATAGCAGCGCGACTTGCGCTGCTACGAGGACCCATCCCCGCCCGATCTCCTGACCACTCCCTCGCCTGGAGCGTGGGAAGCCGTTCTCCGCGACTCAAGCCAGGTGAAACAACTCCAGGCCATCAGACGAGCAGAAGAGGTGGCGGCGAGGTACCGCCTGACCGATATACCTCCGTGATTTTTTCTTTAACAAATAAAGTTGTCTCTCTCTCTCTCTCTCTTGCGCTGCTAAGTGAGGTCACGCGTTCGATTCGCAGGGGTCGCATTTCGGTGGGCGCGAATCGCAAAAACGGCCAATGTATTTAGGCGTAGATGCGCGCTTAAGATCCCCAGGGTGGTCCGAATGACGCGGGAGCCCTCGCTGCGCCAAGCCTCATAATCGTATCGCTTTATCACGCAAAACACCCGAATTTAGTTGCTGTAACTAATATTACTGGGATTATAATAGCTAAATCACATGTATATATATATATATATATATATATATATATATATATATATATATATATATATATATATATATATATATATATATATATTTCTAACATGTCGGGAATATCAAGAAATGTTGACTGTAACATTATATATCGCATGACTAGCGCGAAGCGTAAATAAGTGCCGTTAATAATGGACCGACGCAATTAATAAAGTCAGCGAACTTAGACGTATAGGAGTAAAAGGGAAAAATAGCGTTCTGTCACTTGCTCATCATCGTTGTCTCTGACGCTGCTGCAGTTCTATTTCGTGGGTTCGCCGTGGTCTCTTAGGAGGTAAGTTGTTGCGATGCTATGCTATACCTCACGTTCATTATATGGATCGAGCGTCTTAACCACTGCATGGGCTAAACGCCCACGCCTGAAGAGTTCTGCTGCACAAATTTATGTATCAATGAAGAAGATAAAATGAAAGTAAGTGAAATGAAGGGTGGACATATGTGAACCATTTATATCGGCGACGATGTCCCCGTGAAACGCACGTCTGGTTCGGAACTCATCAAAGCTAACGTTTCTTTTATTTCTTCGCTTACTTCATTGTGAAGATCATCGCGTTAATTAAGCGTTACACACATACAGGTGGGCGGAAAGATTTCCTGGGAGAGTCGCCTACGAATGCTTACGCATGAAAAAGCGCCGCTGAAATTAGCAGGTAAAAGACTCGTGAACTTAGAATTAAAAAAAAAAAGACATTTACACGTATAATATGCACATTTATCGCGCGTACGCACCAAGTCTGCCTATATATGTGAACTGCTGAAACAAAATGCTCTAGGTTCGCATCGCCCAGGCTGTTCTCGGAACGAGCACAAATGTGAACCCGACTGCGCGATTCCCAAGCTGCGACGACAGGGAGGGAACAGCTAGTAAGCGCGCCCAGTAGAAAGAATGCATGAGATGTCGCATATACGCTTTGGGGTGAGTTGCAAAGGGCCGGGGAAGAGTCGGTCCTATCTCATACTGGGAAACAGAAATCGAGAGTCAAACGTGCATATATATTTCTCGAGACAGTGACGGCGGCGCGCATGAAGCAGCGGATGAGATAAGGAGGCCACTTCATTTTCCCGAGCTTCAATCTGCTGCGGCCCTCGTCATCGCCTGCACGGGCTCTCGCGTAGTACGTATTCTTTCTTCTCTGGGCTCTTATTGTGGGAGCATCGACTGGCCCCGTCCCAGCGCGCTTGCTTCGTTCAAGTGCACGGCGTTAGACGGCCAACCCCCTCGTTTACCCTTGCTGCCATTTGCATTAGCTCTTCTGCCGATGAAAACACGAAGGGACTCCGAATATAAACACGCGTATCACCCAATTACACTGCCATGGAACGGGATGATCGTGCACTAAAATTGCGAGCGACTATCGCTTTTGGCGAAGCTGCGCCTTCTCGGAGAAAACTGCGCAGCTTTTAAATTCTTTTTCCTCTCCCATATACGGCTTCACGCCATACGCCACTTAATTCTCATGACAAAGAGCTACAAGAAGAAGGGCGAGCGCGATATAGCAACAAAGGGCCCGCAGTGGAGGAAAGGGAACGCAGAGCGAATAAAGGCACGCGCGGAAGCCGGACGAGCGTAATCGCCCAGCTGCTCCGACATCAGTGGAAGCACTCTTACGTATATATTCCTCAGTGGAGTACACCCGAACGGTGATGATCCGTCGCATGGAAATGGACGGGCCTAGAGGGGGGAGGAGTGAACAGAGAGAGAGAGAGAGAGAGAGAGAGAGAGAGAGAGAGAGAGCGGAGCCGTATACGGGCCCCGCACTGCCGACGGCTGTACTACTGACTCGCCGGAGGCGGATGTCCGTAGTGGCCCCTGTTGTTACGAGGCGCCATAATGAAGCGGTGCGTTAAACACGGGTGCGGAGAAAACTAAGATTCCAGTTAATATGCAGTACATTCGGATCTAGATGGGGAAGAAGAAAAGAGTGAGATCAGGGAGGCGCGAGAGGGAGCGAGCATTGCGAGCGTCAAGAAAACGCTGCGGGCAATATTAGACGTTTTATATTTTTTTTTCTGCCCTCTTTAATACAGAAAATGACGCTATAGCCAAAGATCAGCGAGAGTTTCATGATTGGAAGTTGAAACCTGAAGGCTATAGGAAATTATCTCGAGCGCTCCGTGCAGCGGCGGTGGCGCGCGGAGAGCGGCGTTCTTCTTGATTGCACCCTCGACACCAGTTCTGTTCGTCGCCGTCCATTTGGGCAACTCTTCAGATACCGACCGCTCATTCACGGAGGCCCCTCGCTACCCGTGCCTTTCGGCCGGCTCCGGGAGTGAATTAAAGTGAGATCGCGCGAACAATGCGCCGCGAGCTTCATATGCCCGCGTAATCTGCGCCGGGTCGCGAGACGAAAGTCTGGAATGAGGTTCGCATTCGACTGTTCTCTCCTGGCCCCTGATGACGATTCCCCAGCTGCCGTTTCTCTCGTTATTTATTCCTCGTTCAGATGATGAGGCAGCCACTTGAGAGTCTATCACTTCTCCACTCACTTGCGCCGTGTCTTTGATGAGGCGGGCGTGTGTATAGGGGGGGGGGGGGGGTCTCGTAAAGAAAATAACCGGTTAACAACGTGCTCACTTTCAGGTTGTACATTCCTTTACTCCAAAGGCTCGTCGTTGTCGATGAGTAATTCACGCGCAAGTTCTTTGATGCGGTCCAGTCGCCATGTTGCGTGCATGCGTGACGTCCATGTTGAGCACACACGGCGAGTGGCCCCGCCACGGTGGTCTAGTGGATAAGGTACTCCGCTGCGGATCCGAGGGTCGCGGGATCGAATCCCGGCCGCGGCGGCTGCATTTCGATGGAGGCGAAATGTTGAGGCCCGTGTATACTGTGCGATGTCAGTGCACGATAAAGAACCCCAGGTGGTCCAAATTTCCGGAGCCCTCCACTACGGCGTCTCTCATAATCAGAACTGGTTATAAGACAGTAAAACCCCAGAAATCAATCACGGCGAGTGAGCGGGTGCCGTCGTTTTTTTTTTTTTTTTTTTCTGGAGAGAAAGCGTCAGGCGTGACAGGAAAGCTGCCGTGGCGTGGTTGGCCCATAATAAGATACACGCTTTTGCATTGGCTGATTCATATTACTGCAATTAGCTCGAGAATGCTGAGAGCAAATACTTCACTAGCTTCTGCATAATATGAATGAATGGCAAGTATAGTGAAAAAGTCACCATAGGGATAACGCAGTTCGCCACAATACGCAGTGATATCGCTTGCGATGGTGTTTAGCTGGCCGGTCATTATATATATATATATATATATATATATATATATATATATATATATATATATATATATATATATATATATATATATATATATATATATATACCGTTATCATTACTAAACTGTCATAATTACGGCAGTGTGCGCGCTCCTTTTTCGCTGTTTTTTTCTGAGAGAGAGAGACATGGGGGAACGCGAGCATCGGCGGCCGTATGAAATTCCGAGCGGGCTCGGTTACCAAGCGGAGCCTCGCCACCGTGGTGTATAGTGGCTATGGCACTCGGCTGATGATCCGAGGATCACGCGGGATTGAATCCAGGCGGCGGCGGCGGCGGCTGCATTTCGACCATAGTGTAAATTTGGGCTGGTTGGTGCATAATATTCGGGAAAATGTTGTAGTGCAAACCGGCACACGGACATACAGAAGAAGGACTGTGTTAGCGCTGTGTGTGTGTGTGTCCTTCTACGTCCGTGTGCCAATTTGCGCTACAATTTTTCTGCATTTCGATCCTCGCGAAATGTCGAGGCCCGTGTACTGTGCTATGTCAGTGCACGTTCAAGAACCCTGGGTGGCCGAAATTTCCGAAGCCCTCAAGTGCGGCGTCTCCCTTAATCATATCGTGGTTTTGGGACGCTAAACTCCTGAAATCAATCAATTACCGAGCGAAACGGAACGGCTGTATTCCGATGAGGACGGAATGAAAAAAAAAATAAAAGAAAGAACGTGTACATTGCTTTTGACGTAGTGCTGGGATAGTTGGCCGATCATTATAGTATATGATCGCACACTTTCCTCTCCGTACAGGAAACCTAGCTTATACGTCACCTGCATGGGGCGTGTCGCGTGTTCTGTGTCGTTGACGAGTGACATAGTGCGCGTTGGACGGCCCCGATCAGCCTCGATCAACTCGAGGATCACAGCGCACAGATGTCGCTGCTCTACGAAAGATGCTGGCCACCTTGCTTTTCATTGTGAAATGGAAAAAACAAAAAAAAAACTAACATCTACCCGTTTACAGAACAAAGCTACAAGGAAATCTACACGGATTTCTGTGAAATCAAAAGTTCTTACTTGGCGAAAAATTCGTCATGGTCATGGGTTCGAACCGCGGACCAGGACGAATTTTTCGTCAAGTAGGAATCTTTCACTCCTGAGAAATCAGTGTGGATTTCCTTGTTGCTTTGTGCTGCAAACGGGTAGATGCTAGTGTTCCCTTTCATATCGTATGCTTGCGGAATTCCGCAGAGCCCATTTGACATCCGTATGGATTTCTGATGGCGTACTTCGAGTTGTCAATCAATTAGCCCTCGGCCTGTCAATTGCTAATCCCCTGGTTAGCTCACTTGGCAGGGCGAGCGCCCCGGACAGGCGTTGATCCTGGGTTAGAACCCCGGACGAGGACGAATTTTTGTCAACTAAGAAGTTATCATTTCTGAGAAATCTGTATGGACTTTCTTGTAGCTATGTGCTTCAAAGAACCCCATACAGATTTAGGGTGGAGGCTAATTTCCCCTTTCATATCGCTATTCCACCTTGCGGAATCCCGCAGAACTCATTTGTCATATTTTTGCTTTACATTACTGGGATTGCAGCTACGTACTTGCGTTGAATAATACGAAGGTGGTGACCAAGGGAAAAAAAGCGAATTAGCACGTGGAGTTTTGTGCACGTCTCTTATACTTGGAGATGACAATTCATCCGGTGTGACATGCTATATAACTCGTGCACGCTGTTTAACGACTAAGTAGTGCTTCTTTCTAAATTTAGAACAATTCTGACCACATGGTCAGAATGCTTTCGATACCCTCCAACACGGTTTCTACTGAAGTTCTTGCGTCGCTTCGGGACGCGTCAAGCCGGACGAATCAGCAGAAGGCTATTCACGTCTATGTTCATGGCTTACATCAACCTTTTCCTTTCCCCTTAACGTTACGCTTGAAGCGTTCACCTGAAACGCCCACAAAGCACCTTCTTGCGCTACTGAAGGTGTTCTATATGCTGGAAGAGTGTCAACAGCGTTTCCACATTCTATGTGCCCATGGAGTATACAGAGGCGTCGTGCAGCACAACAATCATTCTCCAACGCTCTTCTCGGTGAGACGCTATATATATACGACAGCCAGCACTTCATCGATGACTGGCTGCCAGGACACTTCGGTCAGTCACAGCCGAAATGATTGATAGTGTGACGGAAACCGCCGGCCTACACTACTATGACGCTCGTGTTGACGGTCAATTAAGGTGCGATGAGAAAAAAAGAAAAAAATAAAACTTTGTGCAAGTCTCGTAAGGACTGTTCTCGCACGCACTGAACGAGCGTACAAGTCACCCAACATATCTGACGTGCGTGCTCGCGTTAAGTCATCGCCGTATAGGCGGAACGAGGCAGGCACTTCGCTGGCGTCTCGTGAGAACGTAGCCAGTGAGAAAGCGGCCGCTCTAGTTTGGCCATCGGCGTAGCGGCGCATGGCGTAAAAATAACCCGTGCGAGCCCGCGATGTTGGCGGGTTCGCACATCGCCGCAGGTGCGAGGCACAACATGAGTTCCGGGAGCAGCCGATTCTCAATTCGATTAGGCGCGGTTCGCATCGTGCAACGTGCGCCTGGCCTCAGCCACGGCTGGCCGCTCGCAGCGTGAACTGTTGCGCGCACACGGTGGTGGGCGCAGGGTCGCTGTTTCCCACCGCTGACGACACGCAGTTGTCTCCTATCGTCCAGCAGGCAAATAGTGCGGCACCGCTTGTGATGGCCGTCTCCCGAGTCAAGTTGTAGACGTGCTGCACGAAGCTGTCTCGTCTATGCGTGAAAACCGGAAACCATATCGTCGGTCCTTGCTGAGCAATGAGAATATGCGCTGGGTCGCGTAGATCAGAGCTGTGTCGACGCTTGCTCGTTAAATTTCATCATTAGAGCTAGGGAGGCCACGTGCGGTTGCATATCAGAGGAGCCATCGGTGTCAAACGAGCCCATTTTCTCGAACGGTATACAGGGCATAAGCGACGATAGGTTCTCGGTAGTAGCCAACAGAATAACACCAAGGTGTGCTCTATGATTATCAAGAGCTGATGAGAGATTTTGTATAACCCATAGTTACCTGCAAAGAGCCACTTATGAATCAGTGTTCTTCTATACGGAGTCCAAAAAAAAAAAAAAAAGCGCCAGCGCTGAATTGATCGCCCGAAACGCGTGTTGTCCCGGCATGGAGGAAATTGTAGAGACAACACACGCAATGGCGTAAAGCAGGGGTGTGCGGATACCAAAATTTTCGGATACAAATTGAATACGAAAGCCAGCTTCGAATATCGAATCGAACATCGAATATCAAGACACAAATGCGTTTTTCAGTAATTGTGCTTCGTTTAAAGGGACACTAAAGGCAAATATTAAATCGACGTGCACTGTTGAAATTTCATTCAAGAGACGTCGTAGTGCTTTGTTATGTGCCATGAAAACGGATAGGCTGAGCGAAAATCGTATTCAAGTGGTCAGCATGGCATTAGAACTATCAAAATTGCCCGCCTAACCAAGTATACACACCGACGTAGTCTATTTTCTCTCTTTACTGGCCGAATAATGTCCAGCCGGCTGTGCGAAATGCAGGAGCAGGAGAGAAGGACAGTTTAGCTATTGTGCCTCAATGTTCCTCTTCGCTGGGCGTGAAGGACATCGAGGCGCCGTGCAGCCGCTGCATACCGCCGTCTCGGCTACGTCACCGCGCCAAGTTCCCAGAATATCCTGCAGGTGGCGCTAGCTTTGTCATGAATTTACCTAAATTTCCCAGTGAAGAAAGCCGTGGTGTAGATAATATTAACGCTTCAGACTTTCTCGAGCACTCATCCACCATTCTAGCAAAAATAGTTGTTTGCCTTTAGTGTCCCTTTAACGCGTAATTATGTTAAGAAAAGACACTAATAAGCTATCGACGCAAAACATATTACTGCCACGAACACAATCCCTAGACTCAGATCGTAAGTGCACTGATAAGATATCACACCATAAAGCAAATGATATCTTATCATGAAGGAATATAGTGATAGGCTATCATGAAGGAATATAGGATGCTTGACATGGTCAGGCCGTTGCAATGCATGGCGAAGAGGTCCTGCACAAGGACGCGGCTGGCAATGTCAGGGGAAGACGTTTCGGTTGCCTGATAAGAGAGTGCAGTGCCCCAGCAAGCTTACGTCAGAGCCAACAGCGCTGCCAAGCATGTGCCGTAAGACGCTTCTCGTGATGCCGTATGTTGGCAGCGAAAAAGTCGTACTATACGCCCTCAGGCCTCCAAGCATTACCGGTGCTTACCGGTACAGGTGTCGCCGGTCTCGGCACCTTGCGTAAGCGCGGAAGATCAGTCATTTTCAGCAAGATTAGTCTGCCACACATTCAATCTTTTCGAGTTTTAGATGCGATTCTAATGTTAGGAAATGTCGAATAGCCGTCGAATATTCGAAACATTCGAATATTCGCACGTTCCAAGTGGAAACCATAGGCATATGACTGAAGGGGCAGTGTAATTACGCCACATTATTTTATGGCGCTATGCCCTACACAGATTGATCGCCGGTATACGTATATTCTCTATGTGCGAAAGAGCCGTTTGCAGGTAACGGAAGCGATATCGTTTTCGGATGCACTTTTCTGCTAAGTATAGACAAACAGATGTAAGGCGATGATCGAAGTGCTTACCAATCTCACGTGTCACTAGACTCCATAAACATGAAGTCATGACCGATGTACTCTGCAGTCAGTCAGCAACAACGATTTTTCTGGCGGCTCTAATGCTTTGCAAATCGCTCTAACTGGTGTCTATACGGAAAAATAAAACAACAGCAACTCTAAGGCGCATGATGACGGCAAAAGTTTTCAATCGCGCGCCATGTTTATAATTACACATTCTGTGCATTACCGACGTCGCTGGCCTGTCGAAAAACGAAGAATACAAAAATAAAGACAGTTTCCGTCATATTATTACACAATTCTGGGACATTGATTCCCCCTTCCATTTTAATGAAATATTTACTTCGCTCATCCGATGTTAATTCATTGCCTCGCTCGGGAAAGCAAAGGACTATTGATAACGCAGCAAACGTGCCGACGACCTATGTGAAAGTGACGCGACCATGTCCTGGTAATCATAAACAACCAAAAAGAAAAAAAAGAACACGCACAAAACAAGGACAAGCCAGTTCAACGCTGTGAAAACCGTCTGAACAACGAAGCTGTTATTTTAGAGTTAATCGTGACGTAACTGGCAAGGGTGTCAGATTACTGGTGTCATGACGCATCAGTAATGTTAGTCGTATACGTTCGTACTCCGCTGAAACGTCCTTTATAAACTGACGGCTCGATACTCCGACCTTCACCATTATGTACAGACCGTACGTGACGTTTCATCATGCGCGAGTACACTTCTTTCTTTCAGCCCGTGTGCTGTGCGATGCCAGTGCACGTTAAAGAAACCCAGGTGGTCGGAATTTCCGGAGCACCTCCACTCCACTAGCTGGTTTTGGGGCGTTAAACCCCACAAATCTTTCTTTCTTTCTTTCTTTCTTTCTTTCTTTCTTTCTTTCTTTCTTTCTTTCTTTCTTTCTTTCTTTCTTTGCATTTCGCGCTATGGAAGCGCAGCCGCGGCTGCGGGGATCGAACCCGTCTCTCCAAGCTAAACCTTTCGTACACTTCATCGCATAACGTCGTTGTTCATCGTATAACGTCTGACATGCAGCAGTGGGTTGAGGGCAAGAGTGGGCCTTTCGCGGCAGTAGGTGGACGACTAGAGCCGGTGCCCTTTCCTGTCCTGCGCGGCGCCGCACAGACGGCGAAGCGTCGACTGAACAGCTCTGCTGTTAATATGTCGACCTTCCCCTCTCTCACTTCCTCCATGCGCTATATGCTCTCTAAGTAGCCATTTTCGGCGGTCTGGGAGAGCCCTTATAAGGACATAGCTTGAAAATTTTTGGAGGAAATAATAAAGCTTGGTGCCGATGCATAAGGAACAATGCCTGTCTGTGAAACGTCCACATTAACGAGGACGCTGATGCAAATAAGCTGGCACAGTTCTTTAATCACGCCCACGTTATATCGATCATGCGGTGGACATGAAGCCGTCTCATTTACAGCAACGCAGTCTCACGCGTTATACGGTACACAGCGTCGCACCCGCATCCGGCCGCGGAATTATCCCTCTTTTTTTTTTTTCTTCTTCTCGTGGGATGAGAGAATTTTCCAGCAATATTTCGCGCGTTCTTCAGGTCCCAAAACCACGTTTCGTAGTGCAGCTGTATCCGTGACGGCGGACGTAAGTACACCGACAGGCCTGAGTGAAAATCCTGTCGCCGCTCCAGAGCAAATGTATTAATGAAAAAATACACACACACACACACACACAAAAAAGGCGCAATCGACGGTTTAAGTTCCTAACAGAACGCGGCCATGCGTGTATACGGCCACTCTCGTATCTGTGGGCGTGCACTACAGGAGGCAGGTTATCGCGGCGGGTCCCACTCGAACCAGGCGACCTCTCCGCGCATCGAAGACCGCAATTTGCATAGCGGCGCGGCGACTCGCCCGACAGCAGCAGTATGCGTCTGAACAAGTCGGCGGCGACTCGCATACCGTCGGTCGAGTGGGCGACCAACCGCGCATTTAATTTGGCTCAAAGAACAGAACGAGCCGCATGGCGAAGTGGGTGGGGTATGATCCTCGGGGTGAAATCCGATTAAAAATACGGATCATCACGGCCGGCGGTAAAATGGGTCCGAGTTGCAGCGGCTACAAAGCGCATCTTTCCGCGAGTGTTCTGTCAAGATTGGGTGCGTCCGAAGTTTTCCTTCGAGGCTCTGGAAACTAGTCCTCGGCAGACAATAATGTTTCAGCGGCCTGCTACTATAGATTATTATTATTATTATTATTATTATTATTATTATTATTATTATTATTATCGTCGTTGTAAGCGAGTATCAGCTCGCAGCTCTTATATAAGATCAGAGTAAACATCTTTTCTCGCCACACTGACTCCGGACAGGAAAGCAATATCAGGCCGAGCTCACAAAACTCAGCTTTCGCATGTGCACGCTGTTCGTCGTTGGCCCACCGGCTTCTCTAATGTTATGTCCAGCAACAGGACTGAGTTAAACATTCTCTTACGATGAAACTCAACGCGGTGTATCCGGCCAGCTAACACAGCCCGTGAAAGTTCTGCGACGAGCCCTGCACCTTGTACCGCATGGTGTTGCAGGACGAAGAACTCTTCTTTGCCTCCCGTACCCGAACCCTCCCTTGTCTTCCGACCAGTGGGGAACGTTTGCTAGTCAATCGAGACCTTGCCGATCAGAGCCTTCTGATCGCCAGAGCTAGGCTGGCTTCTAAGGTGCATGGCTTCCTCGACTGAGCCTGACCCCCGACCAGGGGACGACCACCTGCTTTCGTCTGCTCGCAATAAACGTTCGTTCATTCATTCATTCATTCATTCATTCATTCATTCATTCATTACGACGAAAATTCCTGGGTTACGAGGTTTTCCTAAACACAGGTCCTCCCGTCTAAAAGGAATAATACTCGATCCACTGATTGATGATTTGTGGGGTTTAACGTCCCAAAACCAGCTCTGATTATGAGACGCCGTAGTGGAGGGCTCCGGAAATTTCGACCTGCTGGGTTCTTTAACGTGCACTGACATCGCACAGCACACGGGCCACAACATTTCGCCTCCATCGAAATGCAGCCGCCGATCCGCTGATGCTAGAGCTCAAAGTTTAGTCGTGTCTACGCACGATTCTCCTTGTTGAGGCTACTTGAAAGGGTATCTGAGTTTGCTGAAAGTGCAGCCTGCCTCCCAGCCGGTCACTGAAATGACCCCTACTTTTGGGTCATATGCCCGTGGCAAAGTGCGAGCCAGCCACGCACCATAAATTAATTTCATAGTTGAGAAGGAGAATGCAGAAAGGAACACGGTACTTGCTACTTTTGCGCGACGGCTATTCCTTCTCAAGTCATGACCCAACTTACCCGACACAATTCTTTACTACGAGTTATAGCGAACTTGAAGCAACTATGATTCAACTTTGGCCATTATAGCTGCTTCAAGGCGCTAAAATAACACAAAGACAACAAGAGAGAGCGACGCTTGGGCCAGCCAGACTATAATGCGTGTGCCCAGGTTATGGTAGATACAAGGTGGTAAGAACGATAAGTATGCGGCCGCAGTGGCCGTGATCGCGACTTTCCGTTACGCAGCGGAGCTTCAAGACTACTGTGCAGAACGTCGATATTCACCTGCTGCTCACGGCACTTCGTGATGCCGTCACCTATTCTATTTCTCGTGGGCGGCCGCACCACGGGCCGCACACGCGAAATAAAGTTGGCCACCAGGAATACCACCGCGGAACGATGACGCTTTACTCAGTTCGGGAAGTGCCTTTTTTGACTAACTGCACCGAACATTTTTTTCCCGCACTCGGTATGCTCTGTGGTGAGCTACACGTCCGCATATCAGCGCCGGCTCTTCAATAATAGGAGACAGTAGGCTTGCCCTCTACAACACCACCGAACGAAAAAAGAAAAAAAAAAGGGGGGGGGGGAGGGGCTCCAGCGACCAGACGGGAAGGACACGATGAGCAGACGCAGATATCCGACGAACCGAAAGAAATTTCAACAGAACAGAGAGGGAAAGACAGCAAGGCGTTAAGCATATCTGCCTCAAGAAGCTACAAAGCCCCCCCCCCCCCCCCCCCCCCCTTACCAAGCAACTCCCATCGCAACTTCTACCTTAATATAATAAAGAAAAAGTGGAGGGAAATGGCGACTACGCAGGGAACTTCCTCAAAGAGTCTGTCTACCTTATCTCGTCGTGAATTACGACGACAAGAGACAGGCCGCAATGTTGGCCGACCAACAAATCATCAGCGATGTGTCACGGCGTCAGGCCTGCCTCGAACCGGTGTTGTCCTCCTCCACGGCTTTTCCCGCCGTTGCTGCAAATCACCTGGGCTTCTCGTTCTCGCGCTTCCACCGCGGCGACGATAAGACGCTTCGGCGATACCTCTGACAATGTGCGCAAAGTATGCTGCACCTAATGCGCCGAAACGTACACACACGTTCAAACACGAGCCAGCAACGTCCGTCATATGATCGCGTTAAGTGCAATGCAGTAAAAGAGCTCGAGAAGGATGCAAACAATACGGCATTTCGGCTTGAAGACGCGCGGCGCAGGTTGGGGTCCAGAAAGATGATACACGAGTTACGGAAACAGTATAACAAACAAACAAACAAACAAACAAACAAATAAACAAACAAACAAACAAACAAACAAACTGTAAATAAATAAATAAATAAATAAATAAATTTAAGATGTACCGTCCGTTACACCCGGTCGTCACTACAACGGCGAATCAACCGATGTAAACTGCTAACCCTCGCTGCGGATTCCGGTGAAACCAAAATTGTACACGCTGCACCGGAGCACTGGTGTCTTCAGGCGTTCAGCGCGCATTGCGTGGAAGGCGAACAGCAGCTGGCGCTACAAAGAGGCGAGCACGGGGGGCCACGTACAGTAGCGAGTGCAGAAGAAGCAGGCGACAACGGTAACTGCTACGAGCGGGAACAAATAGGGAACGAAACGGCACATAAAAACGTCGCCTCACGCCAGGGTAACAAGCTACTCCGAGCGCTGTGAGATAGTCGTTGCAACTTCTCCACAGATGGCGCCGCATGTCTCCGCGATAACGAAAGGGAGGCAGGAGCTGCCGTGTTACGATAGGCAGGCCAGCGAGTGCACGGGGAGTGATGATTAATGTTGATTCCGAGAAATGTCCGGTCCTTATCGGTCAACCGGGCCTACTACGTCCCCCTCCACGCCCGCGACCCGTGGCGGCAGCAGCAACGGCACCGGCGTGTTCGTGGCATGTTTGGAGCGCTGTTTCTGCTGGGCGCAGCGACGACTGCCCTCACCTGCAACCGCCGAAGCGCGCGGAAGCGACAAGCTTATCGCCGCAGCGTCCAACAAAAATGGCGCCTGCTGCGGCAGGAAGCCGGCGTTCCTATCGCGGGACGACGCGCGGCGGTTACATGCGCGGTAGCCTCTTCATCGTCCTGTCCCCGGAGAAGCGGACAGAAAGAAAATGCAGAAAGACGGCGCGAAATACTATTTATTCACGCCTTGTACACCCGCGCCAGACCCATAAGTTACGCGTGGCGTTTCTGGGCCGAAAGCTCGCCCAGATTAGGGCGCCTTGTCCGTGTCTTAGATAGGGCAACCCTCAAGGCGCCCGGCGTGGAGACCGATCAGAAACGTATCACTCACGCCTGTCGTCCTTTGGCCGGAGCTGGTCCATACTGCGTTACGCCGAGAGAGCGCTTTGCGATCTACGTAGAGAGAACATGCGCAGAATAAGTTTACGTAGGCAGTTGTACGGCAAGTTGGTCACCATCAGGACGATAAAGATGTCGCTATTAATTATTGAGGTATTCTGTCTTCATCTGCGAGCGCACGAACACACCAAGTTTGCTGCACACACGTCTACGTCGATTGGACTCGTCTCTTCGAATTCGACACCGCCTGGACCATCTCGACGCGAGACAACGGTGCTTTACCGGCTGTGGTTAGGTGTCGCATTCACACGATCATTCGCCTTCCGGATTGGTACGGACGATAGTGCTGCTTGCCGTCACTGTTTTGTGTTCGCATACGCTCCCGCTAGCGGCTACGCTGGTACACTTTGACGACAGACCGCTATCAGAGCGGACAATCTAGGAGTGTCGGCTTCAAATGTCATCGCACCGGAAGACGGTCAAGGCTTTACTAACTTTCTCACGTGACGGTGGCCTATTCGAAAGACTATAATACTCGTGCCTTTTCAGTTTTTTCTTCGTTATTATTCTATTTCCTTTTTATTTTATTCTTAATATATTTATTCCCTCCGCCTTTATTTCCCTTCTCCCTTCCCCCAGTGCAGGGTATGGCCAGCCGGATGCTTTAATTCTGGCTAACCTGCCTGCCTTTCTCTCACTTGCCTCTCTCTCTCCCCCTACTAATAACACACTTCTAAGCATGACGTTTCGCCAACCCAGGTTATAGCTATTTGTCGCATGTTTTTTTTTTTTTTCGTATATCGACGGGTTTCAGCGAAAGGTGCACATTGGCGACAAAAAATAATAAAAAATAAAAAGAAATAGAAAGCTACCGCTTAAGTTACAAGTATCGGTACAACGCAGCGCATTGTTTTCGACCAAGCACAGATGGATCATGGCTTGCTAAAACGCCTGCTCCTTTCGTTTATCTATAGTGCACCAGAATATGTATTTGTATCCCACGGAGACGCCAGTTAGAATTTTTTGCAAACTGCGTTCGTTGTAACAAATGAGACCGACACGTGCAGTGGCTAAAGAACGACTGGTGTTTATTGGGCGAGCACCGAAGTGCCCGAGCACGCTGTCAGATTGTCATGGGCGTGCACCGTATAGTTCTAGCTGTCACCGTTACACCCTCTGTACGTTAGCGAAGCTATACAGTATAAGGGCTTCACGAGCGCCAGGAGTGGCATCTGGGATATGGCACGTCTTGGTGGTAGCCCAGTCGGCGGGTACGTCTTCTCAAGCTCGACGACCGCCGGCTTACTTCTGCACCAACTATACTTTAGCAAGAATGTTCTGTTGCAGTCTCAGCTGCTCCTGAGGCCCGAACAGCTGCCCGCTCCCCTGCTTGTTGCCTGGGCGACACGCCGGACTCAGCTGCACTAAACGCTACAGCTAGTCTATGAGGTGTTGTACACAAAAAAAGAGAAAAAAAAAACACTCTGCGGTAGCTGTTGCTCCGACTACTGACAGGGGTGCTGTAGGCGATTCTACTTTAGAAGCGATGCTGTAGGTGTTACTTTAGAAGAACTGGGCCCTACCAGGTCGAAAAAAAATCACAGCATATCCACGGGGTGAATGATGATGAGTGGGCGAAGCTCCGGAGGGAATCATCGGTAAACCGTGAATCTTTCGCGTAAATCGCCCAGTCGATCATCATGTAAAGGCGTGAGAAACACTGTATTCGTACGCTGGGATCTCGCGTTTAAGGGGGATATGCTGTGCTAGAGCCAGGCCTGCGCGGAACTGCAGGACAGTGACAGCGTAAGCAGGAGGAGCTACATTCTTAGAGGCCACTTTAAACGCTTGAGGAAACTAGTGCAAGTAGAAGTGGTAGGTATCTCCTGCGCCATAACTTATCATTTTGCCAAGTAGGCAAGTACCCACTACGCCATAATTACCAGTGCCTCCGTAATGGGTTCAAAGCTACAAAGCACGCAGCTCTGTGTTCTTTCAAATGATGCCTCGACCTCGTTATACAATCCATTTTCGCGTCGTGTAGCGGTGTATTACTATTTTTCAACGTAACATTACGTTTGTTAATGCGATTCCGCGGGAGACATTATACATGTTTAGGTCTTTTAGCGATCATTTTTCAACCACAGGCGTAGCTCAGACCTAAGGCCACGTACATTCAAGGTAGCAAATGTAAGTTGCTCGGAGTGCGCCATGTACGTGTACGTGTACGTGGCCTTAGGCCATGTACGTGTACGTGGCCTTAGGTCTTTGCAGAAACAAGCGCAGCTTCGCAGGCTTCTTACAAGGAAGCGTATAGATTTTGTCGCTCTGCAGGAAACGAAGATTGATGGTGACGAAGAGACCGAAAGGGCCCTACGGCCTTTTCTGTCTATCTATAACGTTTTCGTTTCGCATGCAAAGGGTCTATCTGCAGGCTGCTGGTTGTTTATAAGAAAGACCTTACCCTGTTCAGCAATTAGTTATCAGGTTGACGGTGAGGGCAGATATGTATGTTGCGATTTTGTACTGCATGGAGTGCCATGGCGAATTATTAACCTGTATTCATTTAACGAGGTTTCAAAGCGCATACAGTTTTTTGAAACATTGTCCAACCTAACTGACTTTCGACCGCTGTGGGAACTTTGGAAGCTAAACACAGAGCTTCTACACGATCAGGAATTCACTAATCGTGTCAGAACTACAGTGTCGAATTGTTTTTCTAAGGGTCTGCATATATTCGCTGCTTGGGAGCTTTTTAAGCAAGAGGTTCGCACAATAGCCATAGAGATCGGATCTGTTAAATCATACTACCGGAAAAATGAGGAAAAGACACTCTTCAAAAACCTTTGTAACCTTTATGAGATAGAATGCGAAATGCCAGGCACGTGTGTCAGTGACATTTCAGATATTAAATGTCAGCTTCAAAAGTATGACGCTGTTCGCTACAGAGGCGCACGTATTCGATCTCGGAACAGAATGACTTTGAACTCTGAGCAGCCGACACGTCATGCTTTAATCGATGAGCGACGACACTCAGTGTCTAAGGTGATTCAGGAAATGTACTCCAATGGTGCTCTTGTAACAGATACAGCAAGAATTATTACGCAGTTTGAAAACTACTATGAAGGTTTGTTTAATGTGCTCCCTGATAGCGCAGATGTCGAGCTCAAGAGAAGTTTTATTTCTCTTTTAAACCCTTTGCAAGACGAAGATTGTACAGCCATCAGTAGCCCGATAACATTGCAGGAAATTGAGCAGGCCATCGATCAACTGCCCTTGTCGAAAACACCTGGTCCTGATGGAATTGCGGCGGAATTTTACAAAGCTTTCAAAACAATCTTGTGTCCCCTATTGCTGGACATCTTTAAGATGAGTTATGACATGGAGATGCTCCCGCGGTCTTTTTCCAAAAGCCACACAGTTCTAATTCCGAAAAGTACTGAAAGAGAAAAACTTCGTTCAGTTGAGGGCTACAGACCAATAGCACTCTTAAATGTTGACTACAAAATTTTTGCAAAAGTGTTATCAAATAGATTACAGTTTGTGATGTCGATCCTGATTGGTTCTCATCAGACGTGTGGAATTCGAGGTCGCTCCATACAGACCAATATTCATATCGCTCGTACAATCCTCCAGTACTGCTACAGTTCTCAAGAGCAGCTTGCAATGCTTCAGGTAGATCTCGCAAAAGCCTTTGATCGCGTCAGTCATTCGTTCCTGTTTTCTCTTCTGGAGCATAGCAATATTGGCTCTGTCTTGCTCAAGGGTGTCCGACTTTGTTATAGTGACTGTTCGACTCGCCTAATTATCAATGGTCATCTCTCAAAACCTGTTTCTATTCGCTCGTCTGTAAAGCAAGGCTGCCCAATGTCTCCACTCCTGTTTGGACTTTATCTCGAACCATTATGCTTGAGCATAATGCGAGCAAATCGTATCCATGGTTACAGCATATTAGGTAACGAAGTTAAAGTATTGGCTTATGCAGATGACTTGGCATTCTTTTGCACAGACAAACGAAGTGTTGAAAATGTGCTATTCACAATTGAAAAATTTGGTGTTGTATCAGGTGCTCGTTTAAACGCCTCGAAAAGTCTAGGATTATGGTTTGGTACGTGGGGATGTACACCGAGTCAGTTCGCAGGGATTAATTGGACTCGTACTCCCCCAAAGTATCTCGGAGTGCCGCTTGATGCATATCGATTCAGCGCACATTACTGGAAAGAGCGCGTCCCTAAGCTTGAACGTCAGGCCCAGACATACGTTCCACATCGCCTTTCAATCTTTGGGAGAGCTGAAGCCTGCAACACATTTCTTGCAACAAAGCTTTACTATGTGCTACAACTAATTCATTGCGCTCGGTTTTACATACAACGCTTTCATCGGACATTTGCTACTTTTGTATGGTCTTCCACTTTTGAACCAATGCGACGGGACAACATATTCAGACCAGTGAAAGAGGGCGGGTTGGGACTTGTGCATCTCTACTTATGGCAAATCGTTTCGCGCTTCTTCTTTTTTCGTGACAGTTCTCACCCGATAATTCAATCATTCTTGCAGGTCACACTTGTTAACGCTTTACCTGATTTAATTGTTTCGTCGAATTTCTCTGTACGTCCGTGTTTGTGGGGATTTATGCAGGAAGTGCAGTTTGCGGTCCAGTTCCTTAAAACCCGTTTTTCGATTGAGTACTTGTACACAGTGTCGCGCAAAAAGCTGTATAAGGAATTATTATCTATGCTTTTTCCACCTCCATTTTATCGTTCTTTGTATGTCAACCTTCCAGGCCATGATGTCCTCAAGCGCGTTCGCAAAATGTACGTTTCTCCTAATTCAAAAACCTTCTTTTATAAACTTCACTCTGAAACATTGCCTGTGAAGGCATGGCTACACAAGAAAGGCATTTTTGTTTCTTCAGTTGACTGCCGTCTTTGTAATGTACCGGAAACAATAGAACACTGCTTTATTAACTGCAAGGACGCTATTCTGTTCTGGGATATCCTTCAGCGAACTCTAAAGAAAGATTTTACCTTTAATCCGCATACTATACGTTACCTTCTGCCAACATCCCTGGATGAAGTGCCGTTTGATATGTTCTTTCTTATGGGAATGCATAGCTTGTGGAAGACGCGCATGCAAGACCGCAACGCAGAACCAGTCACAGCATCGACAACTCATTTTGTTCAAATGATCATGCATCTAAAGGACATCTACGACGAGCTTGACGTCAGGCCTGAATGGTACCCCATCTTGGTGAAGTGCTCATCCCTACCAGCCATGCTGTGCAACACATCTTGAACTCTCCCTAAAAAACACTTATGTGCATCCCGTCAGTGAATGTGTATTTTAGGCTGACATTGTCATTTGGATTGCTTGTGCGATTATTGTCGCTGGGTCACTGCAACAGCGCCTTATGCAATTTGCGAATTTCTTAGCGCACTTTAATAAATACCATGTATGAAAGAAAAAAAAAAAAAAACAGGCGTAGCTGAGTGGTAGAACGCTCGACTGCCACGCCGAGAGCCTGGGTTCGAATCCAGGCAGAGGACACAACTTTCGGAATTTTTTTTTTCTATAAACGTAGACGTGGCTACGCACATCACCAACAACGAACACCATGGGATGTACAGACCCACGCCCTAAGGAGCTTCGCCCCTAAAAGTTACTTTCGGTGTCCCGCTTGTTTCCAGACCAGACCCAAACAGTGTCTTCGGGCTGAAGCGGCCGAAGGGAGCTGCTGTCTTCTGTTCATGTTTTGCTTGTGTTTTGGGAACATGAGAGCTGTTGAGACGAATTCAGGCAAAGGGCCGGGAGTGGCGTTCTGCATTTGCGACCCATAGGACACTGCGATTGTGAGACACCGTTTTCAAGCGGCGATGCACGGTAGTTGATGAGCCCAAGCCAGAATTCCTTCTTCGCGGATCCTTCCTTATTCAGCAGCCTCTTGATGCTGACTCGTACTCCTCTCTCTGCGAGTCCACTGGATTTCGATCATGTGCTCAAAGTTAGACACAAAAGCAATGTCTAAGTTCCTTGACTGTGAACTCGGGACTCAGTTCAGGTAGCGTGCAAATATCCGCGACACTTTCTCTACAACTTCGACTGTCGTGGTTCCGCGTAGCTCCTCAACCTCGATGTTTAGAGCGGGCATCGTACATGACTGCTCAATGCTCGCACAAGTCTGCTCCCACTCTACCAGGAGGATCTAGGCATATCACGTAGCAGCAGGGGGTTCACCAGGCTGCCTGTATGCATGTATCTGGCAGGTCAGACATCCCTCAACCATTTACCTTATATCAACTACCGCCCTAGGCCGGCACATGAGACTGCGTGCGCGTGATTTGCGCTCGGCTATGCCCAGATGCCTCTGATGAAACCTACCGAGCACTTCCTCTCTCAGCTCTGCGAAGATGACCACTGTGGTGCCCGAGCGCGTTGCCAGACTGCCTAGGCATGCACCGTGTCCAGCGGTCACCGATGCACTCATATTCGCCATTTTCGTTCTGCCTTCGTCGACTTAACGGTCGAACCTGTTTTACACTTGGCACCAACAAGAACGAACCAGCCACCGGGAATCGAACACAAAACCTTGGGGCAACGGTGTAAGCGGCAGACAAAACCACTCACCTATCGCTCGTAGCAATCGCGCTTGGTAATATGTGCAGGACAGAGAAGAAAAAGGAGCGATTTGAAAAAGCCAAGGATGACAGCAACAGTGCAGTACTGTTGGTAAGCCGCTTATAGTCTAGTGGTTATGGTGCTTGGCTACCGATCTGAAAGACGTGGGTTGGATCCCGGCCACGGCTATTGCATTTTCGATGGCAGCAAAAATGCTAGAGGCCGATGTGCTGCGCTCTATCAGTGCACGTTAAAGAACCTCAGACGATCAAGATTTTTGGAGCCCTTCACTATACGGCATGCCTCATAATCGTATCGTAGTTTTGCCACGTAATACCCCAGCAACTATGATTGAAAATGCACAGCAGTAAGCATTTTGTGATCGACAGTGGTCGTTTATCGTATATAGCCGCGATATTCAAGAAGAGACGCCGTCGGCAAGCAGTCGGTAGCGGCGTGTCCCCACTGCTCTTTGCCGACTTTGCTGAATGTTTTGTGTTTGTCGGTTCAATTTACGGACTCGCACAACAGCAATGCTAAAGCGCATTTGGCCTACGCGACAGAGTTCTATAGCTGAAGATGCGAACTATACATAGCTTCTTAAACGAGCGTTGAGCATTAATTGGCTTAATTTAATATAAGCCTGTGCGCTGTACAGGCTGGATGAACTCACTCTAAACTTCCACGTGTTCTGTGAATGCTCGTTGTCTGTTTACGCAGAACGGGAATTTTCTCACGAGCGTTGACAAGGTATCGCGGCTACTATATGCCGCTTGGTCGGTGTATATACGGCTGCGTACCGTGCACGGTCTACAGATGCGCTGTTTTCCTTTGCTATATGGTTGTGTGCAGGTGCGACATTCCTTGGGGTTTGCACGTGCGATATCCGATGCCTATATGCGACTGCAGCGGACCTCTTTTTACGGACTGTCAGCGGAGCATCCAGTTTTCTTTCTATGCGGAAAAGCCCACGGGAATTTTACACCGCCAACTTTTTCGCAAACGGAGAGAATTTCTTTCTATACCGTGTACAAGGACGTTTAGCAAAACAGACAAACATGCCCGCGCGGAGTGACTAATATACTATATTCAGATCTAAAGCGACGTCTAGCCATGTTCGTAGACTAAAATATTGATCTGTAACTTCCTCAATTAACAAGTGAAGCCATTAAGCTCAGTATACGTGTCGGCGTATACTTGCTCCAGAGTAGGAGTGCCTTGTGACGGTTTGCCTATATGTCCTTAACTAAACAACCTAAAGCCATAATATACGTGCCTATATTAACGAAAATCACTTACGATAGAATTGCTCGAAAGAAGATATATCTGCTAGCCCGTATTCTTATTCAACTATACCCATATAAACATCTTACGCAAGCGTCGTTCTGAATAGAAAATTTTGGTCAATTCCGCATGATGCTGGGCATATCATTAGAGGAGAAGTAGACTAGCCAGTGGTAAAAAGAAGTGACGAAAAGAAAAAAAAAAAACTTCTGAATTGGGCTCCTGACAAATACGTCCAAAGTGCTATTTAATTTTAGTTATGTTAATCGTTGTGGGTTTTACGTCTGAGAGCAGTTCGCGGGATATAAAAGACATCGTATAGCAGGACGGCTTTGTATTCACTTGATGTTGGGGGGGGGGGGGGCATAACTGTGGCGTTTTATGATTTCATCAAAGCACGGTAAGTGGGCTTTGGTATGCCCATTTACTGCCGCCGCAACAGCTGGAAATCGCCCCGCGACCTCCTGACCAATACCAAAACCTGAGCCAACGATTCATTGCGTAAGTATACCGTTAATTGAGTAATGGCGGCAAAGTAACGTCGTCTAAAACTGCAGAAAACAACAATGTGCAAAACGAGAGATAAAAACAACAGACTTCAGATGTGCATGACGTTTGTTCACAGTGGGTTAGGGAAGTACGTGATGGCGTCAAGCATTTTAAGGAGAGCCCGAGGGACCACACTGCAGTTCTTGACACACACACACACACACACACACACACACACACACACACACACACACACACACACACACACACACACACACACACACACACACACACACACACAGGCGCGCGCACGCACGAAGTGAAGTGCGGACCGCCGCAGAAGAGAGCCCTGCCTTCATGTGCACCACGAATAAGCGCTCGCATTCGTGGGGCTGCACCTTGGTAGTGTTGGATGGCACCCGCTACCTGCTGGACCCTGTTGCAACGCGCGGAACAAGTGCGCCTTGGGATAAAACTGCAGGCGTTTCTTTAGCGATTCCATACGCCATCCGTTTTCCTATGGGACGTGTATATCTCCTTAACATACTCTCAACAGGCACATTTGGGCCTTCTATCAGGGCATGGCATGCCGGGGGGAGGGGGGGGGGGGGGCAGACCGAATCTTAAAAGAAATTCCACAAACTGCAGCAACCACACCCTTCCGCATGCACTTGCTCTGTATACACCCACCCAGTCATGCCTCTCTGCGGGGCAATGAACGCACGATTGCCAGCGAAATTTCCATTTCCATATTTCCATTCGGGGGGAAGTTTCGCTCGCAATCAAACCGTGCCGCCGACATACTTCTCGCAAAAGCAAGCCAGTGACAGTGCGCCAACTACAGACCAACCCTTTCTAAAGCTTTGTACGTTCGAGTAAATTCTATCTGCACTGTACACGGTTGCCATGGGCTGTATAGCAACTTACCCGCGATCTTCTATGCCACGATTGAGTGCACTGCAAGCATCTTCCGTCCCTTGCCAGCTCTCTTTCACCTCCACGTAACAAAGAGCTGTTGGATGATCCCCTCCGCGAAGGGCCCCCCAACGTACTCCGAGCCCTAATACATAAAAGGTTCGATGGGGCTCGATAAATTAGAGATCCTTGGGAGAAGCTTTCGTCCTGCAGCGGACTTAAAACAGGTTGATGTTGATGATGAAGTCGACTCGGCCTGTTTTTACGACAAGTAACTTGTCACTGTCACTAAAACGAAACGTGCAAGCGCATTCGTTGTACTATAACAGTACTGGTATATATGACGTAAGATAACAAAGAAACTCGACATGAGGTCAAGGACTACGCAGCGTGCGACCGCACGAAAAGTACAGGCGGAACATTGAGGGATAGGAAGGCGCAGAGGGTTACAGAGAACAAGGAACAGCTAACATTCTGGTCGACATTAAGGACATGTAAAACGAATGTTCTGAGCAGGCCATATAAGGCGGACAGACAACCGATGCTCCGTTTGAGTGACGGAATGGGTTCCAAGGTGTGGATAACGCGACTAAAGACGGCAGAAGGCTATAGGTGCGGTGATGAATTTAAAAAGTTTGCAGGTATAAAATGGAATCAGTCCGCGCCGAACAGAATGAATTGAAGGTCATCGGAAAAGGCGTTCGTAATGTAAAGGACATGTGCTAGGTTGACGATGACGGTTTAATTCGCCCTCCCCACGGCCCGCGCCACCGCTTGGTCTTTCAGCATTTTCAAACCAAGACCGAAAGAGGAGGGCGGTGCCTCCTCTAATGATCAGCGCTAAATGGGGACGGACGCGCACGCGTGCAGTCTCCGAAATGCGGGCGGCATAGCTCCCGTTATCTGGCTATCGGCCCCGATCGTGCGCATAGCTACGTGGTGGGGAACACCGCCGAGTCCGTTCTACGAGGATGGGGAGCGGCCAAAGGCAATGCACGGCGAAGACTGGTGCAATCCGTTCGGATGGTCTTTACGGCACACGCGCAGTGGTTGCCGGCGGGCTAACGTCATGTGGTCGCTAACCAGTGGGCGTAAAGCCACTGTTGTGCCTGTACACTCGTGCAGACAACCGCTACACGGATCAGTGGTCGCATGGAGTTAGGCAGTGAATGCCGTGGAGCGGTTTTGCGCACAGTTAAGCAGCGGATTGCATTCAAAGGTAGGCGGCCACTGTATATACCGTTTCCCCGTTCCGAACATTTATAGCAAACCAGCTGCTGCGCAAACGGCAAAAAGGGGATGGCCACTGAAAGCGGGGCTCCAATCTGATCAATCCGATGAACGGCCAGCCTTGCCTCCAACTCCGGCCGAGGCGCATTACGAACGGTGCTTGGAATAATTTGCAGTAGCGAGCGCGTTGCTCTTCTCAGGAGGAAAGAACGAGCGTGGCTAAAACAGGTGAGGCATATGCCGAGTTGTATTCATTTTGCCGAGTCCGTTATAAAGAGCCCGACTATAACGTTTCGAATGCTTCGAGGGGTGCTCTGACAGCAGTCTTGTCAAATAAGCAGTTAGTTGCAGGGGAATTTCCTAGTACTTAAATGCCCCGCTGTTGAATATATGGGGATTTGAATTAAATGCACCATCACCGCACCAAGCCCCATTCACCTGGGCGCTCTTGCCCAGAGGCTGAGCATTAAGGCGCACCCGCGCTGCTCTTGGCGGAGCAGTCTCGATGAGCCGGGAGGCTCATTACAGGCGCCCCTTCAGCAATTAATGGTTGCAACTTGCTCTTTTCCACCCTATTAAGACTGTCTTAACTTATCGGCTACTCAGATGCCCGCACTGCAGCGTTATACCGTTAAGGGGCCGCCACGAGGGCCCTGGAATTCATTAACATTCCTACGGCCAGCCGCTTGACTCCATGGGTATCTCCTGCATGCCACAGGCGTGTCACAATGACACTTCGTTAACGTTCACGCGGCTAGCTATACGTTTCACACCTTGGGCATATCATTCATCTCACAGGAATGTCGCTCGTCCGCTTGCACCGCCCTCATCCACCCCCTGCGTGCACCACGAGATATATCCACGCCGGTGTATAGTTGTGAGCAGGCGGAACCCCCCCCCCCCCCCCCTTTATCCCAGTATATATATATATATATATATATATATATATATATATATATATATATATATATAACATGATGACGATGCCAGCTTATTCATTTTTCTATTAATTTTCATTATTTTATCCATGAGGAAAGATGGCACACTTATTCTTCCACGAGGAACGTGTTCCATGACGCCTAGTACTAAGTGGTATATAAATCCACACATTCCTCCGTCATCTGCGATTAGGCTAATCTATGCCCCTCTCACAGATTACAGGGACGGTGTTCTGACGTACGAGGCATGTGGGACAACCTTAATCCTGTGACATACGAAAGGTATTTTTATAATTGGTTTCTGGACTTCTATAGCACCACCACGCTGTAAAACAGTGGTTTAAACCTGCACCGTCCTACAGGGCAATGTGTGACGCAGCCACCCAAAGCTTGCAAAAGGCCGCAGTTACACCGCCGTCTATACGAGGTATAATTTAGAAACCTGCCTGCGTGGCCCACGTAATCGGCGCCGCACGACAAGGGAATGCTGCAAACCAAGTTGATCGCAGACTTAACAAATTATGTGGACTGTTCTTCCACCATACATTCGAACTATTTTCAGTGATCGTCCCGAAAGTCAGAATGTGCGCGAAAGTGAAGGTGTAGAAAAAAAAAGAGGATTTATTGCTTCTATTGCCAATCCTGGAGTTATAGAACCACATATTTGGTGTTGCTAATAATACGAATTAATATTCCGGCTGTTGTAATAAATATACAGATATATTTGTACTAGTATACAGAACCCACAAAAAACACGCGTAGAAAAGGTTAAGCACAGACCTGTATGTCCATGCCTTTTTTTCTTTTTCGCGCTCGAAACATCAGCCAAGAAAGCACCAACTAGACCCTGATTGATTGATTTGGTTTGTGGGGTTTAACGTCCCAAAACCAGCTCTGATTATGAGAGACGCCATAGTGGAGGTCTCCGGAAGTTTTCGGCCACCTGGGGTTCTTTAACGTCCACTGACATCGCACAGCACACGGGCCTCAACATTTCGCCTACATCGAAATGCAGCCGCCGCGGCCGGGATTCGATCCCGCGACCCTCGGATTAGCAGGCGAGTACCGTAGCCACTAGACCACCGTGGCGGGGGCCCCAACTAGACCCTCGAAAGTACCTTGAAGAGAAATAATTTGTGCGTTGCATGCAAAACGGAGCAACTACAGTATTTTTGTGAGTGCGAGGTCCGTAAAACTTAAAATGAAGGCAACTTCTACAATTTGATGTAGGATTAGTCCATATTTATGCACATGCATTATTGACCGCAACTTTACTCCTTCCATTCTCCGAAGAATGCTGTGGCCCTCGCCTGCTCATTTATTATTTTCTTCGTGTCTTTTCGTGTTTATGAATAATAATAATAATAATAATAATAATAATAATAATAATAATAATAATAATAATAATAATAATAATGTAAATGTGATATCGTTTCGAAATCTGTATCAAAAAGCGCACATTGTGTCTATGACGCGCCCACTGAAAAGAAATGACGGGACACTTTTAACAATGTGTGCTAGCTGGTTGTGTCACATAAGTGTACTTGCACATAGCGTGTCTATTTGATTGGTTTCTGCTGCGGACAAGGCTTACGGAAGCATCAACGCCATTAAATACCTATGCTCATTGCCAAACTTGCCACTTATTGACAAGTTACGTTGAAAGTGATCAACGCATAAGGATTCTGGAGCAAGAGCTGAATGCACCATCAATCAGTACACTCAGCTGCTTCGCTTCGAAAGTATCAGCTGCGCTTTCCATACAGCATGTCACGCAGCCGCGATGAACGGCTGCTGAAATTCCGCCCAGTGGTGAACGGGTCAGACGAAGCGATCGCGAGCGTAATAAATGCGGTACGGGAAAGAGAAGCGAACCGCAACAAACCGCAACACTGATGTCTCGGTGCGCAAGCCGCGGAAAAGCGAGGCCTTCGTTTTCAGCCCGGCGCCTGATGAGAGCTGTTCCATTAAGAGAAAGTCGGTGGGCGATACAACTGGAGCGCACGCAAACCGCAGGCTGATAGGGAGCCAACAAGTAAACCACGGGACGGAAATCGGAAGCTGCGCGAGCGGGAGAAAGCTCGCTGGGCGACATCTTTCGCCCGAAGTGAGCGTTATCTCCAAGCCGCGCTCCGTTGTCTTTTACGTCTGTCGGCGCCCGCGCTGCGGACGCGATAACGCCGGCAGATCGAGCAGAAGGGGCAGAAAAAGAAATAAGGGCCGAATGAAAGCCGCAGCGACTACAAAAGGAGCCACGCAGAGCCGCAAAATGGCTGCCGCAGCCTGCAGCTGAACCTAGAGGGCGCCACAAACAGTTGGTTGGCGGAGATAGCGCGACGTGCGCCGCATTTCGCGCCCCCTTCTTGTTTGGCTGTTATCTGGCGAGGCTCCCGGCGCAAAGCCAGTGCTAGATCCTCTCTGCTCGCGCTCGAATCGGCACCAAAAACCAGCGCAGAAGCATTGAAAAAGGAAGACGCGCGCGGAAAGACGCGGCCGTTCGAATAGGCTATCTGGACGTCGGCCGGTTGCAGATCTGAAGAGGCCCCGGTGCAGAAATCGTTGGGAAAATATTCGCACCAGGAGAAAGAAATCAAAAGGCAGTGCGTCCTTATCAGCGGCTTCCGGCCCTTCCGTCGCCGCTCCACCACGCTACGCCGGGGAGAGGAAATGACGTCACCGGAAACGGCTTTTCGCGAACACCAACTTCTGCGTCTCCGGCATGGCCCTCGCCGCATCGCGTCCTACCCTTTCCGATTTGTGCCAGAAGCTGGCTGGCTTATCAGCCTGTCTGCTGCTTTTACCGCACGCAGCCATTGTAGTCCCCGGCGCCTTTATTTACTTGCGCTGCCGCTGCTGACCGCGACAGCGCGCGCGCGGCGCACCGTGAAGGGCGTTCTGCGAGTGCGTGCGAAAAGCGGTGCGTATGGGAGGCCATGCCAACAACTGCAGTGCTCACGGAAGGCCAAAACCATCCAGTCGAGCTGGCTCCAACTTTACCGGTGCTTCGTTTTTTTTTATTTATTTATACTTGCGCCTGGTGCGTTCGTATTACACTGGCAGAGAGGGCAATCAAGAAATTAAACACGCACAAATCAGTCATTGCATTGTAAATGGCTTCATACCAGTGACATTACGCTGCATACGACATCTACAGAGGCAGACAAATTCGACTGACGGCACACAACACGAGCAGCCTGAAGACGCTGCCAAGAACAATATGGCAAGGTAGCGGAGCATTTTGAAGACGAGCGAAACAAAATATTTAAGACCGGGCGCTTGCTCTATATCACTATGAACTAAGGCACAAAGTTACGCGGAGACCCGCGAACACCAAGCACGGAATATTTTTCATGTCGTTTATTCATCGCCCCTTCGGTTTCTTTTGCTGTTGCCAGCGTCAGCTGTCTTGAAGCCAATGCATATCGTTAAACTTGCCTCTTCGACACTGTTCCCGGTACACCGTTCGTACATGGGATTTATCAACCACGATAACGCCTCTGCGCGCAGTGAGTGCGTGCCTACACTCTACCTACACGCGATTCGTATTTGGTTTCTTTGTAAGAATGGCTGCGACACGCAGGCCGACCGTAACGCGATATGGAGTATTATTGCGCCGACACACTTCCCACGGTTCCACAATGCCAAAAGCCCGCACCAACACTGACAACTTCCAGGCGCGGAACCGATCCAGCTGATCAGTAAGTGAGACGCTCGACACGACAAAATATCATTTACAATTCTGCTTATTTAAATTTCATTACGCGTCGCAACTATTTGAAATTGAAACTTCACATTACCTTGCGCAATGCTATACATGTGCGCCACATACCTGTTACAGTAGTATATTTCATAGTGCTAATGTGCCGAAGCTGACAGTTGCCTCTCCTGGGTTCGAGCTGGCAACTTGTCTGGCAGGAAGAAAACGCCAACGGTGCCACGGGTTGAGAGACGCAACCACATTGACAGTTGCTCCCTTTGAAAAGTAATGTTTCATGAATGAATGAACGATTGAATCCATTTTGCTAACGACTCTCATCACAAAGAGAATCGTAGGTGTTGGACAAGAAACACAACGTCGCTATGTGCTAGTGCCATTGAATTATGAGGCCCAACGCACAGCGGATAGTCGCAGCGTAAGCTGGAGTGGCGGCTCCTTCAGAACTCGTCGCAAACCGTTTGCGGACGCTTACTCGATGTATACTGAAGACAGAAAGTATAGTGGTTGAATGTCCACACATTTGTCGAAGAGTATACAGTGAAGCGACCATATTTTGCGATCGAAAAATTCGTTTAGGAGGTCGTGCAGGATGACTATAGATGCTTTGTCGTGTACAAGCACAATTTCGAAACAAGATCCTGGCAAGATGGTCGTAGATCGCTTTTCCGTAAGCGACACGTATACAATGATGAGCTCTCGAGGAGTTGGCGCTCAGCATTTTGTCGTTTGTGGACAATATTGTATACGTCTATATGTGACTTTATGCGACAGGATATGCCTGAACAGTCATTCTCCTCGGATATTGCAAGCTATATCGTGCTTCAGTGGCAGAGTAGTGAGTGGATGCACGCGCAGCAAGTGCCCTTTTTCGATCTCGGCGGTAACTGCGGTAACTTCTCATTTCTGAGGATAGCACCGACGGACAATGGCCGCGCACGACATCGCCACCAAGAACGGCTATTGGAATAAGCCGGGGAGCACCAGCTTACGTTGTAAAAGTAGTGCAAGAAGGGCTGCTGCTACTTGTTCAAAACACGTTTAGTGCACAGGGCATGCGGCCACGAGGACGTGGTTGTCTACACATCTTTTTTTTTTAGGGTTTCAACAATGACGCGAACGATTATAAGTACGGTGCTTACGTTGCTGTTTGATTGGAAATTTCGAGGCAAATTCAATAGAGCAAATGCGCGTGCCTCTCATACTTACATAAAGGAAGCAAAATCGCTTATAAAACACAACGTTGCACGCCACGCATAGAGTAATTCATTCGAGCATCGCACGGCTTTTGGGTTCGACACGATTTCATATTAGAGAGTTTTAGTTTGTCCGTAAACTTCTTCACGTTTACGGATACCGGTTTACCGGAAAAGTGTACGTGACCGGCAGCGCTGGTGGTGACACCTGATGATGCGGAACCTAACCAGGCACACAAAGAGCTAATATTATTGTGCCTTGCCCGTTTTGCTTGACTCCTAGTGTAAAGTATTGGAAGTGAGATAATAATTGACTCTGAGTACTTTCATTACCTTTTTCGAAGAAAACGCTCACGCTACTAAAAAGAAAATCGTATGCATTGTAGTTAAGCAAACCGCGAATAGATGGCGCTAGCAGTTCTACTTCCACCGTAAACACGCACGGTAAACCGGTATCCGCAAACGTAAAGAAGCTTACGGGCAAACTAAAACTCTCTATTGGCACAAGGGGACAGTGACGCACATGCGAAGGAATGTAATACAAGAACGGACTAAAGAAAGACCATGGATACATAAAAGCGCGGCAAAAGAAGAAGAAATCATAGGGAGAAATATGTATCGTGCCAGCTGAAGCTCGAAATTTCTGCCTGAGTACAAAACATACCGCAGAGAATAAACGCAGCGGAGTAACTCATGTGTCGGGGCCTAGAAAAGACCAGAAGCTACAGAACAGGGACCGAATTCACAAGACTTCTCCTTCGTAAGTGCTTTTTGCCATTGGTTGGAAGGCGTCTCTAATGATATGTCCAGCAGTGTCTTTGACTGAAATTTTCTTTTAAAAACTTTTTTGTCGTAATTCGTTTCCACGAGTACGGGCCCAGAACGAGATATGTACCCGCAAGACCTGTATAGAACGCTCGTTTATCAGACGCTATGGGATTCAAAGCAAGTATTAGCTGGTGAGTGGTTCAGATAAGCAAGAGAAAATTAGAGCAATAGTAGAAAAGAACAGGCAAGCGACTGGTAGAACGACAGTCGCTAGGCGCGTGTAGGTTTAATATAGAAATAGGGGCTTGTATGTGAAGAGGAAAAAAAAAAGTCGAAAAGGTATAGCCAGAACGCTCGAATAGAGGTAATAACACCTCTTGAGTATGACCAATAGGCTGGGTGACTACTTGTCGCCGCTCCTTTTCAAAAAGAATGCTCACAGAGATGAACATGCGCATCACTATAGTAATAGGCAAGCAATATGTCTACTAGTGCTGCTCAGCAGGAGATCATCATCATCAGCCCATCTTATGTCCACTGCAGGACGAAGGCCTCTCCCAATCCTCGCCATCCTGGCCTGTCCTGCGCGAGCTGATTCCATTTGATGCCTGCGAATTTCTTGATTTCGTCCCCCCATCTTACTCTCTGCCGCCCACGGCTGCGCTTATCCTCTCTTGGTATCCATTCCGTCGTTCTAACTGTCCATCGGTTATCTAGCCTTCTCATCATGTGGCCTGCCCATGTCCATTTTTTCTTCTTAATAACGTTCACTATGTCGGCGACCCCCGTTTGTTCTCTGACCCACTCGGCTGTCTTCCTATCCCTTAGTGTAACGCCTATCATTTTTCGTTCCATCGCCCGCTGCGCGGTTCTTAACTTCCTCTCTAGCTTCTTTGTAATTCTCCAGGTTTCTGATCCGTAAGTCAGTACTGGCAGGATGCAGTAGTTATAGTGTAACGGTTTCAATGTTACAGAACCAAGTTCATGCGTTTATTGACGATGTTCCCACGATGGCCTTAATAGACACCGGTGCAAATGCTTCTGTGATGAGTTTAGTATTCAAAGAAAGGCTTGGTCGAAAGGTTATGTTTTATTGGGACAAGCCCGCTACCTTTCGCGCAGTGAGCGGGGCATCTCTGTGTCCGCTTGGCGTATGCACCCTGTCTGTTCGTGTTGCTGGAAATGTGTACAAGGCGGAATTCGTAGTGCTTGCCCATTCAACGCATGACGTTATCCTTGGCATCGACTTTTTGCGAGAGTGCCGCGCAACTGTAGACTGTGGCGCCGGTGAGGTTCTATTGTCCGCTCTCGCCCAGCAGCCTCACTGTAGGAGACAGAACCTCGTTATAGCTAAGGACGCGTTACTCCCGGCTCTTTCCATGGCCAGCGTGAAAGTTACTGCTTCCGAAAGTGACTGGAGTTCACGTTCATTCGACGCGTTGATTGAGCCCCTGCTTTTGCCGTGTATGAAGAAAAATGTGTTTGTGCCGCGCTGTGTGGTTTCTCTGACTGGCGGGAAGACTCATTTATGGGTGACGAACTGTGCGCCCGAGCCGGTAGTACTCCCGAAGGGCATGCACCTTGCCTTGTTTCAGGAGGAATGTGACATCTGCATTGGAGCCCTGAGCGACTCAACAGTGTCGGACACCGCTGATGACCCTTTTATGGAATCAGAGTTCTTAAAAATGGTCAGCAAGTCTCTTTCGTCGCAGCAGCGCGGAGCCTTGGCCGGATTGCTCGCCAGACACGCTAATGTATTTGATTTCGCACAAAAGGCATCTATAACTAAGGTACCGAGCACACGCAGTCGTCACAAGATCGACACCGGATCGGCGCATCCTCTCAGACAAAAGCCCTACCGTGTTTCCGCGTCGGAGCGCAAGGTCATCGCACAGCAAGTCAGCGACATGCTACAAACCGGTGTCATTCAAGAATCGTCGAGTCCCTGGGCAGCGCCTGTTATCCTGGTTAGAAAAAAGGACGGGTCATGGAGGTTCTGTGTTGACTACCGGCGTCTTAACTCCATAACCAAAAAGGACGTCTACCCGCTTCCTCGCATCGATGATGTCATCGACTGCCTCCATTCAGCGTCTTACTTTTCCTCCGTAGACTTGCGATCTGGATATTGGCAAATTCCTATGGATCCGGCTGACAAAGAAAAGACGGCTTTTGTAACCCCAGACGGTTTGTTCGAATTTAATGTTATGCCGTTCGGCTTGTGCAATGCCCCTGCCACGTTTGAAAGATTTATGGACACGGTATTGCGGGGCCTCAAATGGGAAATCTGCTTATGCTACTTGGATGACGTCATAATCTTTGGCCGGACATTTGAAGAACACAATCACCGCCTCGACCTTGTCCTAACCTGCCTGGAGACAGCCGCACTTAAACTGAACTCCAAGAAATGTCGCTTTGGAGCACGTGAAACTTTGGTATTGGGACACCTAGTGGACGAAAATGGCGTCAGGCCGGATCCGCAGAAAGTCGCCGCCGTCAGCAACTTCAAGCAGCCTCAATCTATCCGGGAGCTGCGCAGTTTTCTGGGCCTGTGCTCATACTTTCGTCGCTTCATTCCAAACTTTGCGGATAAGGCGCAGCCACTAACTGACTTGCTGCAAAAGGATATGCCTTTCCAATGGACAAAGGATTGCGAATCTTCATTTAAGCAGCTAAAGTTCTTGTTGACTTCAGGGCCAGTGCTACGCCACTTTGATCCTTCTGCTCCAACAGAAATTCATACAGACGCTAGTGGTATCGGAATCGGCGCAGTGCTCATTCAACGTCATGGCAATTCTGAGCACGTGATCGCCTATGCTAGCCGTTCCTTGAACAAGGCAGAGCGCAACTATACAGTAACGGAACAGGAGTGCCTGGCAGTCGTTTTTGCTGTTCACAAGTTTCGTCCATACGTGTATGGCCGACATTTCTCGGTCATCACCGACCACCATTCACTGTGTTGGTTGGTGGGACTACGTGACCCCTCCGGACGACTTGCGCGGTGGGCTCTCCGCTTACAAGAATTTGACTACACTGTATGCTATAAAAGCGGTAACCGCCATGCAGACGATGATTGCCTATCACGCCTTCCTCTAGCGACGACTGAGTGCGACGCTGACAACTTCGATCAGTACATCGGGGCTGTTGACTGTCAATTTCCCGATCTGGCAACTTTCAGGACGGCCCAGCATGACGACCGTACTTTGGATCCTCTGTTCGCCTCCGCGAATCAGCACGCCAGTGCGAGTCGCTTTGTGGTTCGTGACGACGTCTTGTACAAAACAAATTACTCCGGCCAAGGGGCACTTCTGCTTCTCGTCGTTCCCCGCACTTTGCGTTCTCATGTCTTCCGCGTCACACACGACGACGCAACCTGCGGCCACATGGGCTTCGCAAGAACATTTCACCGAATTGAGCAACGATTCTACTGGCCCAAAATGCGACGCGACACGGAAAAATACGTCGCGGGTTGCAAGGAGTGCCAACGACACAAGCGTCCCACAACTACCGCACCAGGACCTCTCCATCCTGTACCGCCTCCTAGCTCTCCCTTCGAGACTGTCGGCGTTGACCTTCTAGGCCCATTCCCGCGATCGAACAGTGCCAACCGGTTTGTCGTCGTCTGCGTTGACCACTTGACGCGTTATGCAGAAACTGCTGCAATACCTACTGCAACGGCCTTGCACGTGTCCCAGTTTCTGCTTCGCTCTGTAATTCTACGCCATGGCCCTCCACGCGTCGTCATCAGTGACCGGGGCCGTCAGTTCACCGCCGACGTCGTCGAAGAGACCTTGCGTCTTTCTACTTGCCAATTCCGTCATGCTACACCATATCACCCTCAAACCAATGGTCTCGTAGAGCGAACGAATAGGACTCTTACGAATATGTTATCAATCTATGTCGATGCCAAACACAAGAACTGGGACGAAGTGCTACCTTACATTACTTACGCGTACAACACCGCGAAGCACGAGACCACGGGGTACCCTCCATTCTATCTTCTCTACGCTCGCTCTCCTCGTAGCTATATCGACACTATTCTTCCATTTACGCTGGACGTTCAAACTTCCGTTGCCGAATCCCTCTGTCGCGCAGAAGAGGCCCGTCGCATCGCGCGCCTCCGAACCTTGGCATCTCAAGAACGGTCAAAGACTCGTTACGACGCCCGCCATCAATCCGTCGTATATGCAAGAGGTGACCTTGTATGGCTGTGGACGCCGGTGCGTAAACGTGGTCTGTGCCAGAAGTTCTTGGCGCAATACACCGGCCCCTTCGTCATTCTGGATCAGCTCAGCGACGTGACGTACGTCATTTCTACAGTCACACGTAGTGGTCGTCGTTCTAGCAAGACACAGCTCACACACGTTGCCCGTCTAAAGCCATACTACCACCAGGTTCCTGACTAACTCGCCCAGTGGGCATCGTCTGTGGACAGGGGAGTGTAACAGGCTAACGGAGAGCAGACGAGGAGGACGAAGCTGAACAGTGCTCGAGCGGCCATCTCCTGCTATGACTGAGCTACGCGACTGTTCCCATTTTTCCATCGTGTAAATAAACGCGATCCATCGTCACAATATAGTTTCCGCTTGAGTGATAGTGGTAGGTTTCCGTTCATGAGTTGGGAATGTCTCCCATATGCGCGCCATCCCATGTTTATTCTACGGTGGATTTTTTTTGTATGGGTGGGTTCTCCGGTAAGTAGCTGTCCTAGGTACAGATATTCTTCTACGACTTCTAATGTATGGGTTTCGATCGTGAATAGACGTTTTTTCGCCGTGCCACTTAGCGTTAGAATCTTGCTCGCTCGAGCGTATAGTTGCTCATGTATACGTGAAACATTAAGAAACAAATTCAACACTGGACTCCCAGTGTTGGTGTTCAACCAAACAGGCGTGAATAGGGGACTCCCACACTAAGGCGTTCGGAAATTTCGCAGCTAATGAAGCAAATCACCGAGGCAAGCATAAGTGCAATAAAAAAATTTCTGTGTAAACCGGAGAAACCGACAAAATAACGGCAGTGTATATACCTTCACCAGATTGTTTTAAATCTTATTTTAATGTTTTTTTTTTATTTTTCACGTCAGGGCGACGAAGGCGAGCCTTCCCCGCAAATGACCGCGGCTATACGCTGACCGCAACGATAAGAATGCATTAAGAAAATGAGGGCGGCGGCTGTGCAAGGGTAAGGCCACACGATGCAAATTAACACCACGTCTAAGCCACCCGTATTCTGATTTAAAAAACAAAAACAAAAGACAAGCTGCTCAGCTGGAGATATTACGTTAGCAGCTTGCCCGCTCGAGCGTATAGTTGCCCATGTATGCATGAAACATTAAGGAACAAATTCAACGCTGGGCTCTCAATGCCCAGTGCAGAATGTTGGCAGGAGGAGGCGGTAGTGAAAGCAGCGCACGTGCCGAGTAAACCTCTCGATATGTGTCAAGATAAGGGACTGTGTGAGAATTTCCAAGCGTCGTAATGTTCGCTTCCTGGGGGACCACTCGTTTTCTTTACGCCCTTGGCAGTGTGCACAGTGCACGGCGAGCCCCGTCCGCTTGGCCGGCCTGCCCTGAAATCGCGCCATCTAGACCGCTCCATTAACGGCTTCGCTGGCGAGTGCGGACGTTCCGGCCTTGGCGTTGACTTCTTGCGGCGCGATTATAACCACTTACGCTTCTGACCGTGGAACCGATCAAGGCTTCACGCGGAGATAATCTACAGCGCCTGTTCTCCTGCTCTTGAGTTTCTTCGTGAGCCGCATGTGTGCTTGTTATACGCGGCGAGTCTTCGGATGCGGTAATACCTTGCGGAGGAACGAGAGTGAAAAGAGAGCGAGTGATAACGAGATCGAGGTCTCTGAACATATATATGCGCTGTGCGCGGTGCCTCGTCGCCAACCAAGGAAACGATCAGGTCTAACGGGACAAACCTCGAAATCAATATATATATATATATATATATATATATATATATATATATATATATATATATATATATATATATATATATATATATACACTTGTGGGCAATATGACCAGCGCTCGCCAAAAAAAAAAAAATACTGCCCGCGGCAGCGGTGTGTGTGTCTGAAACTGAAGGAAAGTGAACGAGCACAGATGCTTGACTAATGTCGTGACATTACAAAAAGAAAAAAAAAACCGTGAAGACTGACAGTGCAAGCGGTTGCACAGCCTGAAAACTGTCGTAAGCGGCGAGGTATCAGAAATTACTGCGAGAATGTGTCTGCCGCACCTAACTGCTAATAGTAAAACGACAACCGTTAGAGCCAGCCTTCGCTGTTGGATATAGGAGCTTATTTGCAAGAGTATATCGGAACGCACCTTTTCGTTTAGTCACGGCACACATGGAAGACGAAGCATCGCCTTCCGAAGTGATGTATAGTTGTATGCACTCCTGTCAGCGTCCGAAGACAGCCTGCAGTGCACGCAACTAAGATTCTAAAAAGGTTGCTATATACATAGACTTAACGGATTGACGTACACAGGAAGGAAGAAGATCCGACGTTCTCGTCTGGCAACCAATTCAAGTGGGCTGCGTAGCTTTCCATCCATTAGCCGTGGTTCCCTATGCGGGACCTCATAATGATCGCTGAGATCATCTACGAGCACGGCCTGATGGCCATTTCAAACAAGCAACACCTGCGGGACAAGGCGTCGCTTGCGTAATCTCCAAGGCGATGATCTGCTAAAAACGTTGCTCACCCCTCTCATCGCTCCTTGTGCTCAGTCTCCCTCCATATACCGCAACGATTTCGACAGCCGCACTTTTTGTAGCGCCGTCCCCACGCTATATATAGCACGCGCCTTCTGGTCCCGCGCATTCACAAAAAACGGCCCTTCAGCTAGAATTTATCGCAGGACGAAATTTCGAGGAAGCATAAAACTAGCTTTATTATTATCGAAGGAGGTCAGCTAATAGCAAATCGCTCTTACGAATGAAAAACTGCGTTTATACGGCCTCGACTTCTTGTTTTCAATAGCATAGTATTTTACTCCACGCTTTGAAGGGCGAAGCGCAGACCAGCAACTACGTCTGTTTGTCTTTTTCTTATTCCTTTCTACTACTTGCACCAGTGTCACCTACCTCTCAGTGTACACCAAGCGCATCCTTTATTATAAACAACTATCCGTGAGTCGTGTTTCCTTTCTATCATCTTTTGTGTTCCGCTTGTGCTACGCAGTCACCTGACAGGTGCAAAGCTGGAATAGAAGATTACACAGACACCGAACGTCATACATATATGATCACCCAGAGCGCGCACATATGCGTGTATGTGAAGGTAAAATGAGCAGTAAACGACGTCTTCCAACAAATTAAGCAACAAACGAGACTTTACCGCAGCTGTCATTTCTGATAGCGACCAGTGACACACAACATTAGGAAACCTCCACTAATGGAGCGCCACATTTCATTGATGTGTTCTACGGCGTCAACGCCACGGCTGTCTCGGTGATTATTATTATTATTATTATTATTATTATTATTATTATTATTATTATTATTAGTTGTTGTTGTTGTTTACGCTTCGCATTCTCTTATAGTCACACGCAGTCTTCACCAAACCACCAAAAACGCGCGCATAGATTTTCTTTTCGTGTAGTTTTCGCTCCGTCTTGAAGAAAAAGAAAAAAAAACAGAAAATAAACGGCATGTCCTTTCCCTGTCGAGAGAATAGGTGGATAGCAAAATCTCGGTTGTCGCAAGGAATTGTGGGTTACTCCGCAGTCTGCTACAACGTCCGGCTCGAGGCTTCGCGCCGCCGCCACATGCCGCCGTCGTTTCGTGGTTGGGAGTCGCGATTCTCCGTTCACGTATGCGCTTGACGTTTGATTCAGGACGCAGCTTTGGTGAAAAACCGCAATGCAAGCATCGCTCGACAGTTCCGAAAGTACATGTGAGCTGTCAATGCTTCGTAACCCTCCAGGACTATGTCTGTGTGGTGGGTATGTCCCCAAGGAGTCACGTCGAGTAGTCATAGCACGCTTACGATTAACTAGGCTAGGTTCTATGTAGCCTCTAATACATTGCAAGTCAACCACAGAAGTGGATGACTTGTTCTTGCAACGATCGCGATCTCGACAACGCCGATCGCGAAACGTGGTTATGTGATCGGCGAATGCCAACCTGAATGGGCAATCGGTTTTGTAACTTGCGTTCGCTGACACACGTGGTTGCAATATGACACTTGGCGAAAGATGTCGAGTGCTAGACGTTCCGCAATCGCAGTTATCACTATGCGCGGCAGTTGTACTTTGCGCATATTTCGTTTCAGAGGCTGTACCGTGGCTCCGTAACATCACAGAGCGTGCGTTGTCGTCCGCTGCTGTCCCCTATTTTGCATGCCTCCCGTTTTTTTCTTGAGAGATAGGTGCCTCGTATCACTGCACAGAGAAGGCACTTATTGCTTTGAGTACATTAAAAACGCATGAATAAAGTTTACCTCATCTCTCTTCCCTCTTTCGTGCAGCCTCACTATTTTTTTTTTTTTTTCATTGTACCGAAATAAAGACGGCACATAATCGATGTGCTGAGGATCCTTGCTGGGCTCACTTGTTTGTATGCAATTGATAGTTAACTAAGTTACTGGCACTAGAAATTAAATGAGTCAAGTTGGTTGCCAAAACATTTGCCTGTGACAAAATGGTCTTCGCATATTCTGGCTCCTACATTCGGAACCCAGAGCTCGCCTCTCACGGTTGCTCGTTTGAGGGCAACTGCCCATTTATATTTGCACGCTTCATTCCCAGGACAACGATTTTCCTTCCTTTCACGGAAGAATTCGCGCATCCTAATGCCGAGCAGCAAACCATAACTTCACAGAAGCGTGTTTTCTCTGCGAGCAGCGGAGTCGTGCAGCAAGAACCGGCATACAAGGCTGAACGAAGGAACCGGGCAGCTAAGCGTCGAACCGGAAGTCGGGGGCAGACGAAAACGCCATTTTGCTATCCACCAATTGAGGGCAATCGAAGTTTGTCGCGAGTACACTCGAACTAGTAGTTGTCCTACCTCTCACGTGATTTACTTATTTATTTATTTACAGCGGAACTCCTTAGGTTCCGCCGAGTATGTCGAACAAGTAACTATCATCATCATTGATAACGCGTGTATTTATGCAATACTCAATGTGCGGCATTATGCGGAACAGAAAGCGGGTATGCGCCAAGCACTCCTAACACAGCATAGCCATGCAAAGTACAGCAATGGAATGGGGAAGGAAAGTGTAAGGGTAAGGAACTCAGCGGGGGAGGGGGCGGCACAGCGCTGTCGGTGCCGGCAGCGCGGTGCCAGCCACGGCAGAAGACGCGCCGAAGATGTCGCGCCATGCCTAATTGCCTCGGTCGTTGCATGGGACTGGTCGACAGGTCACCACGAACCGACAGCGCAGAAGGCTGTTCCCAGAAGGGATCCCACGTCGAAGGATGAACCCATGACGTGCGCAGCGTCTTTCGGAACAGACTGGCGAAGGTCAGCGCGGCATTGTTCGCACGTGGGTGCGCCGCTTCCCCTCTTTTCAAAAATGGTGCGGCGCGCTGGAATGGGGTTCTTTCTGGCAGGAAAGCTGCGATGCAGCGCTCGAGGTTCTCGAGGCCGGACGTGGTCCGGGCAGAAAGCTCAAAGTTGTAAATATTGTTCCCTGTATAGAGGCTCTCCTTGCGTTGCTTAACCTGTGAATATTAAGTGTGTATAAAGTATATCTCCAAGTATCTCCTCGTGGGACTCGTCATCTCTCAGCCTGGTACTCAGTACCTGGCTGAATGGAGCAAGAAAAGAATAACACGCGAAATTACTGGTGGCAGAGGTGGGATCCCTTCAACGATCCTCCGATGGCGAAGGGAACAGGCAGTGAGCAGTAGTTGACGTTCAGCGAGCGAGTGAAGACTGCGTGCCAAGACGTAGCACGCGTGGAGAGAGCAGCAGCAGGAGCTCAGCAATACAGCAGCAAGCAACTGCACAAGGACTTGGGCGCCAGGGACACCGCGAGGCAGCCACAGAGGTTGGCTAGCCAGCGCCTTCAAGGGATGCGTCGGGCGCCGATGGATCAGGGAGGCAACCGCAAAGACAGCGCGGGAAGGAGGACCGGAGATTCGCAGTGGGCGTCGCAAGCGGTGAGTGCTCTCCTTTTACCGCCTGGGCTTGCGCACCTGGTCGGGCTAGGCTAGACAGGCATTGAATGGAAACGCGATGTGCCCACCTTAACCCATATAAGTGCAAAATGAAACGAGCTGGCGACGCGGATGACGGCAAGGTGGTCGGCAACGAGCCCACCGTCACGGAGGAAACCGGGAGTCAGTCGGAAATGGAACTGCTAAAAATGAAGGTTCTACTAAGAGAGCTTGAACTGCAGATCGCGAGAGAACAACGTGGCTCGGGACAGAGTTCTCGCGTAGAAGGAGGGCAGGAAAGTCGCAGCGAACTACGGAACTTTTCGAAATTAATTGCAAGTGTGCTCCCGAAATTTCCGATGGAAGCGGACGTACCAGCATGGTTCGAGGCTGCTGAGAGCGCTCTCGACGCGTACGCAGTCCCGAGAGACTGGTGGGGCCAAATCATGTTTCCGTACGAGGCACTTAAAGGGGCGGTGTTAGAGGAGCTGAAGCCATCCGCCGGCAAGTACATACGCAGGTTCCAAGGCGCTCGGGAAGCGAGAAACAGAGGTGTGGCGGGCATTATTGCGACCCGCCTGCAAAGCTACACGCTTCTAAGTTGAAGCGAGAGGCGTGAGCACCTTTGAGCAGCTCTTAGAATTATTTACCATTTAAAAGAGAGCTTATCGGAAGCGGATTTAAAGTATGTAACACCCTAAGAAGCAGGGAGCTGGCGCAAGACTCCCGGGTTAGCTTCGTTGCTTCTTACGTTTGAGGACGCGGAAGGCAAGAACAGCCACAGTAGGCTGTGTGAATACAAAGCCACTGAAGCGTCGACCGAGCGGCTCCAAAAGCAGGTTAAAGGAGTACTGACACGATTTTGCGGCGGCGCAAAATATACATTTTTCGTTTCCTAGCCATGTATTGTTAACGCCTTCCGCACACGGAAGCCAGGAAACACGTACAAAATATTTTAATTTGGTTTTAAATTTCGCGTCGCCCAGCACAGCAAGCCAGCCCCATTGCAGTGGACACTACGATGACGTATGAACACGGGCTCTTAAAAATCGCCGAAATCGCGGTCAGAGTCACTGGACGACCGTGAAATTGCTGTTGTTTGCGTGCTTCAGGTGTAACTGACCAAAGACGACAGAGTTGCAGCGACGCTATGTAGAATTTCTGTCGCTACGTGGCTCAGACGTCGTCCGACTATGTTGATACGTCACTAGGAAACCGCCCCCTCGAAATCGAAACCGAAAGTCAGCTTTTAAGGAAGCCGTATTAAAAATATATTCATTGTGTTGCGGGCCACCATGACACTGTTTTTGGGGTTTTCCACGCCAGTGCTTTCATTTACAGCAACAATACGAGAATGTCAAAAATTCGTGTCAGTACTCCTTTAAACTGTCGCCACAGCAGCAGTCAACAAAGGCGCTTATACCGGAGGGTAAAAGGCAACCGGGAGGCTGTTTCTCGTGTGGGTGAAGGGGCACTTCAAAGCGGACTGCCCGCGGGCAAAAAACCGCGATGTGGAAAAGCCCAAAACACAAGAGGGGTCTGTCAGCAGGCGTGTCGGCCAAGGCGATAATTGCTGAAAGGTGTGAAAGCGAGCCTATTAGACTCGATTATCAAGGCGTCGAGGTTCGCGCAATCGTCGACATAGGTGTAGATATCACGGTCATCCGGGAGAGCGCGGTCCCGCGAGCGCTGGTGGAGCCGTACGGGTCGATGAGACTCGCTTCCGCGTTCGGGGAAGAGGTACAGGAAAAGCTAAGAAAGCTACCACTCACGCTCTCTCGGAACGCGGGAGTCTTCGCGGACATTAATGAGGCGTGTGTTTGCAACCTTAGAGTAGGCAAAGCTGAAGGTAGCCTGGAAGACCATGCGCTTTTTGGGCCACATTGTAGGGTTGGGACGTCATACCCCGGAGCCAGGAAAGCTAGCCGCCATAAGCGGACTGAAAGCGCCAGTGACAAAAAGGGAGCTACGTAGTGTACTCGGGCTATGTGGCTATTACCGTAGCTACGCGAGCAACTACGCTGAGGTGGCATGGCCGTTGACCGAACTGACCGCGGAAAGAATCCCAAAGATGATCCAGTGGACGGAGGCTGTGGAAAACGCATTCAGGGCACTCGAAGTAGCGCTTTGTGAAGCGGTAGCTCTCGCGACACCAGACCCTTGCCGCCAATACTCGTTGCACACTGACGCGTCCGCGTTCGCTGCGGGAGCCTGCCTATCCCAACACGCTGAGGATGGTTCGGACCAGCCGATAGCTTTCGCTAGCCACAAGTTCTCCCCGACACAAACGCGCTGGTCTACGATTGAGAGGGAGACATTCGCAGTGAACTGGGGGCTCAAAATTTTTGACTTTTGGCTCTCCGGCGCCCATGTTACGGTGGTCTCTGACTACAATCCCCTCACTTTCCTCACGTTGACGACGCCGCCGGGGGCAAAGCTAACGCGTTCGGCGCTTGCCCTCCAGAGGTATAATGCCGTGCAGAAAGGGTAGCGGTCACGGCGTCCCGTGTTCCGAATACTTGTTGGGACTCGACCGACAGTGCTGGGCTGGGCGGGAGTGGAGGAGTGCTCCCCTTAACACGCCGGCGGAATGCCCGCGGAGGAGACTCCTTCGGCAGTCCCGTGTCACAGTGAAGTGTTGTGTGTGCACAAAGACACCGAACTCTAACACCGATATCAGTGTGTGTCGCCGAAAACTGCACGGTGCACGCGCATGTATGTTGTTTTGCACGCCGCGGAGGACTGTCCGTGCGTGCACGAATGTGTTCTTTTTGTTGATGTTGTTTCTTTCGGCTGACCGGGTTTCGGTTCAGCGTAACGAGAGCCTGACACAGTGTGCTTATCGTAATGTGATGCATGCAACCCTCCTTCCGGCGCAACGTGCTTGAGTTCCTTCCCTTTTGTGTTGACGTATTCCCATAAGACACCTGGGCCTCTTATTTGAATCTTAAGAGGGGCGTGTAAGGGTAAGAAACTCAGTGGGGCAGGGGGCAGTCGGTGCCGGGCCGCGCGGTGCCAGCCACTACAGATGTCGCGCCGAAGATGTCGCGCCAGAAGTACTGACGCGATTTTGCGGCGGCGCAAGATATACATTTTTCGTTTTCTAGCCATGTATTGTTAACGCCCTCGGCACACGGAAGCCATCGAACACGTGCAAAATATTTTAGTCTGGTTTTAAACTTTTCGTCGCCCAGCACTGTAAGCCAGGCCCAGCGCAATGGACACTACGATGACGTATGAACACAGTCTCTTGGAAATCGCCGAAATCGCTTTCAGGGTGGCTGGACGACCTGTCGTTGTTTGCGTGCCCCGCGTGTAATTGACCCCAGACGACAGAGTTGCAGCGACGCTATCACGAATTGTTGTCCCTACGTGACATGGACGTACGTCCGACTATGCTGACACGTCACTAGGAAACCGCCCCCTCGAAATCGAAACCGAAAGTGGGCTTTTAAGGGAACCGTAACAAACATATATTCATTGCGTTGCGAGGCGCCATGACACTCTTTTAGAGGTTCTCCATGCCAGCACTTTCACTTACAGCAACAATACGAGAACGTCAAAAATTCGTGTCACTACTCCTTTAAAGTCCCTGAACTTTAAATTGCCGCGGTCGTTGGGACTGGTCAACAGGTTACCACGAACCGACAGCGCAGGAGGCGGTTCCCCGAAGGGGTCCCGCTTCGAGGGATGAATCCATGACGTGCGCACCGTCTCTCGGAACAGAGACTGGCGAAGGTCAGCGCGGCATTGTTCGCACGTTGGTGCGCCGGCTCCCGCTCGCTGGACGGGGGTTATTTCTGGCAGGAAAGCTGCCATGCAGCGCTCGACGTTTTCGAGGCCGGCCGTGGTCTGGGCAGAAATCTCCAAGTTGTAAATATTGTTCCCTGTATTCCTTGCGTTGCTTAACCTGTAAATATTAGGTGGGTATAAAGTATATCTCCAAGAATCTCCTCGTTGGACTCGTTATCTCTCAGCCTGGTGCTCAGTCTCTGGGTGAATGGAGCAAGAAAAGAAGAACACGTGGAATTACTGGAAGTGAGGGCAAGGAGGAAGGAAGTAAAGGCAGAGGGGAGACGGTAAACCACGGCCTTGGCCAGCCTAGCTGTACTCCAGCTCGCGTCGCCAAGCAACCACCCGGAATAGTCGGATCACTTATAGTATACCTTGGTTATGGCTAGTGTAACCACGTAAGGTGACATCACAGCTGGTTACGTGATAGTCGCCTCACCTAGCAACTACCTAGCACAGCCGCGCTTGCATAGCTAAGTTACAGGTATCGTGACCACGTAGGATGGCGTCACACGTAGTCACGTGACCCAGGCATGTTCCCCGCCAAAGTCACGCAAGAAGACGTCACTACCGGATATTTTTCACCAAGTAAATTTGAACCTAGAAGCGTGATCCAAATCAGGTAACATGACTTGACAACTGGTCACGTAACATGTTCCCGCCAATATCATGTAACAGCTAGTTATGTGACTTAGCCGAGCTTGTAGAAGCCGGAAGAAGCTAGGTCGGCCACAAGCTCCGCTGTTAGTCCAGCCTTGCACCACAGTGCAAGCTGCCCAAATAATAATATTTATTTGGTTATTAAATAAGTAAGTAATCACGGAAACATTATTCTGGCAGCAGCACGCACCATTACGCTGCGCTAGCCTCACTCCAAGTGGTCCAGGTCCCGCGACAGAGCGTTCAAGTTAACCGTACTGACGGCTGTACGTCGAAGTTGAATCGTACATGTTTATATTGCTGTACAAAAGACACGTATTTGTATTTGTGATTACTATTGTAAGCCTGATCAACTAGACCATGATTACGCAGCGTTTGAATGAATGAGAACTTTTCGGGCATCTTACATTCCCAGAAACTAATACTGGAGCGCGAAGAACAACACTATGACATTTTCTCGGAGAAAATACACAAACTATCTCAACTAGAAGAGATGCTCAGGGGAAGACAAGTACACGGCGAAAAGTGGACTTGTCTGCCGTCTTCACGAAGACAAGTCCACTTGTCGAAATATTAACTCCAGCGACATTCCCTGTTCTACATGGTTTTTAGCGATCTGTTCATAGATACAAACTATCTCAGAAGTATGTATTGTAGGTTGTTGATCAACTGCGACAAAATGGGAAGTGTGACCGCCTCATCAGCACGAATCCTAAAATAGTAGCTAAAGAAAAAACAATGGACAAGGTAAAAACTCGTGCAGAAATAAACTGCATGAATTAAGTATTTTCGCGTTTACTTACAGAACAGCTGTCGATAACTCGTCGTTCTGAAGAACAGATTCATTCTGCCCTGGCTCAATGCCTTGGTGCATCACGCCTGCAGATACGTAATAGATACCTCCTTCGTGCCTCATCCACTGGCACATCTGTGCCATCGAATACCTATATTGTCCAGAAAGAGCAGACCTGACATCTTCATCCGTCATCTAGCCAATCAATACGCTTCCCACATGCAGGGTGCAGCGATTATGTGCACACACACATAAACGGATTGGTTGTGCCAAGCACTTCCCAGGAATTTGTGATCCCGAACGAACAAGAAGCACCATCAAGTGAAACACTTGCCATTTAACAACAGAATTTGCGCTTCCTTGCAGAGTTCCCAGATATTTATAACAGTGAATTCCTAAAGCTATGAATCAGCACGAAAAGGTTACTGTCCGCGGACTCGAAGGCTGCACGACAGTGTGCGCAGTCAGCGGCGTGCACCGCACAGATGTCTGGCGGTTGACGCTGTTGCGACCATATGCATCACATCAGCTGAGAGAGGACAGCAAGACATCTTTCGTGGCTACCAAGTAAGTCACCGTTTAAAATTAATAACATTTTCGCACACTAATGCGCATGTTTGAGCACGCCACGACAAAGAGTAGCATGCGTTAAATTAAATCACGTTCTTTCAACGCTGACGTGGAAATGGCGTGGAAATATGCGAGGAATCTGTGCATTTTTGCACGCCATTACCCCGTACATCTTAGGGCTGCAGACACTTCAGACATGGCGGTATATATACCTGTACCCAACCACAACATTTCGGTTTCCCTGAAAGCTGCATCGTAAAAACTGCCACGCTTTTGCTTCGAATGAGTTTGGACGTGCATCGTGTCCACTAACGGCTTTACATTATGACCTACACCGCAACTTGTGACAGTGGTGAACTTAATAGTAATCCGGGCCACAGCTGCTTACATTTATGGGTGCAGAAATGCTCCCTCTCTGCTGTGCCGACGTCTTCGAAGTCCGCGGCCTCCGTTGGAAGAACTAATTCTGCGACTGGCGTCGTCCATCGCCACACCACAGCAACACTATATGCTTATTGTTATCCGCCGGCCCGTGCGAACGCCTGTACCATTGCTTGTCTTCTTTCCGTTCCTCCTCCAGCAGTTCTCGCCCTTCTTGCTCAACTGTGCAAGCCGGCAACATTAATGGGGTCACCCTTTTCTCTTTTTCTGTTAGGATATATGAACGGGCGTTATCGTTTACATAAGCAGGGGTAGCGCATCCAGTCGAGATGGACCCGGGGTCCCCCTTTTTATCTCGCATCACCAGAAGACACATGTGAAGCAAATAGAATGGGGATCTCCAGCAGTTTATGATGTGCACGAAAAGTGCGGCCCTGTCATGATGGCCGAACATTACTGCACATAATGTTTAGGCTTGCTCCACCACATGAAGCCGCTGAAGTAAATACATCCGTTTCGCCTTATTGCAACTTCCCCGCGAGAGACGTACGAGTTAAACAAAGAGGCGAGCTTCTTATATATGAAATGTTGAAGCAAGCCCGGGAACCATAAGATCGCTGTTAAGTGCAAAGCGTTATATATTTCTGATGACCAGCATGCCTATTATGCATAACATGCCTTCCTCATAGCCGTCACACTCATTTGCCTGGCACAAAAGTCAATTATTCACAGCGGCATGTTTCTCGACTACATTTTAGTCCCTCGCTCATCGCTTCAGGGAGCGCCTTCCTCAATGATCGTTCTGCCATTATTAACAACGGACAATCAGTCACAGGTTGGGAGGCCGGGACCCATGGCATGCGATCAGCAGCGAGGCGGCGCCGTTTGAGGCCACCGCAGGATCTCGTTTTTAATAAACGACCCGCGCACTGCCAAACGAACCGCAAGACGGCAGCGCGGGATCGCGCAAGGGCGAGACGGGCGTTATCGTTTACATAAGCCTCGCCTTCCTTCCCGCGTATTCCCGTCGAGATGGACCCGGGCTCCCCCCTTTTTTATCTCGCATCACCAGAAGGCCGTAAAGAGTGGCCCAGGACCCTAAAAACGGGTCAGCGATGACCGATCTGCGCTATCCCTGATCAAGCATGATTATCGGGCGCCTGCAGGCCTGGCCAACCGCGCGCGGGGCGCTTCAGCTTCCTCCGTAGAACGGCTGTGCCATCAGCGAGCGCACATATCCGCAGCCTCTAGCTGCAAGCGCCCCCTGCTACAGATAGCCCCCCCTCCTTCCGAACACTGCCCATTCGTCGCCTATATACGCCGTGCAAACCACGAGCGCCGATCGGGAGAGCCGCTACGCGCAGGGCTCGTCGATGCCGGCGGGCAAAGCGGCTCTCCGATGCCTTACCTGAAGGCCACATTCTACGGCATAAGTCGCGGTGAACGCGATGTGCGACCAGAAGCGAAGGTCCAAGGACTTACCTGCAACAATGAAAAAGAGGGAGAAAGAGGACGAATAAGCTCATAGCAATGAGCAAGCAAGTAAAAATAAAAAGAACACTCCTATATAAGTGCAGGTCGTGCGCTCGGATGGCGTTAGTCTCACAATTTGCCCGCATCCTTACGAAGCACTGCACTGCGAATTCGAAAGTTGTCGACACTAACGACAACAAAAGACTGCCAACACACCAAAAAATGCGCCCCAAGGCAATGCAAGGTGTTGGTCTGCGAAGTTAAGCGGACTAGTACCGAAACACAAAGCTAGCATAGTTAAAATTCCGTGTACCATGCGCTCAAATAGTATGTTAGTCATGTCCGTTCGGAGTGACTAATCAGTGCCAAACTTTTTTTATTTACTTAAATGTGAAAACATGAGAAGGTAGGATACCTTTGAGCCGGCTATCCCATCATCATGATATTTAACCTGAGAACAATAAACACGCATACAGAAAAACACCTACAAGGAAGGATAAACGCATAAGGAAAGAAAAAAAGATAAGACTATTTACAAACTGCGTACAACCATGATCGATAGCGTGTAAAGGATAGCTCTAAACTATTCTGAACTGGCACAACTTATTTATTTATTTATTTATTTATTTATTTATTTATTTATTTATTTATTTAAATCCCTAGAGAACCAGTGAGCATTACATAATGACGGGGGAGGGGGAGGATATGATACAATCGGAAATTGCAAATGGATGTCAGTGGCACGACAAAAAATCAGATCAACAGAAAAGCACCATATTATAAATCACTGCACATATTATTAGACACTCAGTAAGTATAAATATATAAACCAACACTTCAAAATGAGAAACAAAAACTGAAATGGAGCGATTATCAATGCGCATAAACGAAGAGATCGCCCTATACGTCATCTCTCCTTTGACGAAATAACATACTAAATAAAAAAATTACAGCATATCCACGGAGTGAATGATGATGAGTGGGCGAAGCTCGGGATGTTCATCGTAGATCGTGCCGAGTTCCGGATTAATTTAGTTAACGCGCACGCTACGAATCCTCATGGTTCAACTATGCACAAGTGAAATCTCCCACCGGCACTTCATTGCAAGTCAAGATCCAGTGCCTATATATATATGGGTTGCCGGTGAACGCTTTTCCAGCGCGAGCTGTCGGTATTTCGCAATCAAGAAACTCGCTAGGAGACGCTGCCTGCGCCAACGTTGTCTCTCGCGGGTGAGGGCGCGTTCTCCTTCTTTGCGAGCCCGTAGAGCGTTCCTCTAAGAAAGAGCGTTTCCACAGCCAACGCGCGCCTTTCGCTCTCTCTCTCTCTCTCTCACACACAAGACAGCAGAGGCACGCGCCGGGTGAGAGAGAGAGAGAGAGAGGCACGTACCGGGAGGCACGCGCCGAGGGCGAGCGCGTGCCTCCCGGCACGCGGGTTACGCCTGACGACTGACGCGTGACATGGGTAGACTAAGAGGAGCTTCGCCCCTAAAAATTTATTACACGTGCCAGTGGCGCGCCGACGGGGGGGTTTCGGGGGTAGTAACCCCCCCCCCCCTCCCTGAGGCCGACCTAACCACCCTCCCACTCCGTAACTGCTCCCATGTCCTAGAAGAATGTGGCGCTAATATCTCTGCAAAGCACCGAAAACACTATAAAAATCATCATCATCATTGATGTTACTATTATTTGGCATTTTATTTACGTTTTTACACACGCAACAACTGTGTAATCGCATGCCCGGCCCTTCGTGAAAAAATTGAACCCCCCCCTTGGCAGAGATCCTGGGTGCGCTACTGACACGTGCATACATAATATCACTGCAAATGAATGCTAGCACAACCAAAATAGATCAATAGTTCTGTCCTAAATGATGACGTATCAGTGATAGTAACTATTTTTACCGGCAAAGCATTCCACTGTTGATTTGAAACTGCACATGGTAATTTTTTATATTTCAATGTGCTCGTAAAGATTGGCTGCCCTTTCAGGTGGTGATATATGCGTGAAGAAATGCGTGTCGCTGGTAGGATATTTTGAGCTGCGTTGGCGGAATTGTTATGTAGTGCAATGAGTAAGAAAATGGTAATCGAGATATCGTGCGTCGTGTACCCAAATCAGTAAGAATAAGTCTTTGCCTTAAGTCCGATGCACTATCTTATCGGATGAGTACCTACTGAAGCGTATTCTGGGCTGCGATTTTGTGGCGGTGTCGGTCTTTAGATTCTGTGCCACTCTTATCCCCAACCCTTTCGTCGCTGGCTGGACAAGCCTTCAATCACGCGGGCAGAGTGCCCGACGAAGCATGATAAGCAATAGCGCCAGAAAAAGGCACCTCTGCAAAACGGTGGCTCCGTTTTCTCAACATCCAAAAGCAATATTGACGGTGTTTGCTACGATGCGTTCAGTGCATATTGTGCACGGAAATTTCACAAGAAGTAACAGACCAAACGAGACAACATGTAACGATGGCTGGCGTAAGCAAAGAGTTGTGCACACTGCTATACCTGTGGGTAACCCCCTATACTTACTCGCCACACACACAAGAAGAAAAATCTAATATATTACACATGTTACAGAAGTACCTGCCTATTTAAGAGTTATATGCATGGGTAGACACATACTCCTAGCCCGACGAATGTATGCCGCCAGATGACAGAGTTCTTAATAATATGAGTTTCGAAATCCTCCTCTGGCTACATGTATCAGAATCTGAAGCGTTGGTCGAAATCGCGAATGTCTGCTGATGGTATCACTGTATGACGACGATAAAGAAACAACTAACAAATTATATTTATTTGCGTTTCTGTGTCGTACGATCGATCACCACCTGTCTGAAGCGCGCAGTGTGTTTACGTTTGCGGCTTACTTTTTGCAGATGGTACTGTGATTACAGAACTCTTCGAACTTTCTTGAAAGTACCTCCACTAATTCTCACCGTGGCATCTTGCAATGTGACAGCGAAAACTGTAGCGATGCGACCTGTTCTTTTTCTTCCTAGGTAGGTTGCACGTTTGTTCGCTTAGCAAGTTTGTTTATGGACAAGCCTGGATTTCAGAATAGAGGAGCGGAAGTGGTATGATTGAAGAACTCCGAGCATCTGAGAATGCACCCGGCCATTATCATTCAATCAATATTAATTTTGACAAAGTAAAATACAAAATGGACATCAGGACATATTCCCACGCCCCCGAAGTAACAACAGTCCTGGGAACCCCCTAACAAGACACGACGGGGGTCAGCAGAATATTGGCAAACAGTGAATCAAACCTGTTCATACTTCCTAGAACAGTAGCATAAAAAAGGACGACTGAGAAAGGAACAAAAAAAATTAATCAGAAATTCACAAGGAGAATCACAAGGATAAAAAGCAAAAAAAAAAAAGATCACATAAAAATCAAGTTCATCGCTTACGATTTGTAAACTCGTAACACTTGTCGAGCCATTTGCGAGAAAGGGGAGCCCACTTCAGCTCTTGCTTTGTGAGTGCTATTTGTCGTTGGCTTCCTAGATGCCTTCTATTGGAATATGACTTCCAATTCGATTGGATGAAACGCGCTCTTTACAAACAGCTTTAACGCAAGAACTGTTCTGCAAAAGTGAGCCCAGGACATTGAGGAAGTAAACCACTTAGGAAACTACACCACGTTTTCTGAAGCGAAGTGTAAGGGCTAGCTCCTCGCCAATTGGTCACGGTTCAGCTCGTTTGCGCATGCGCCGCTACCGTCGCGGAGAGCAAGGCACGCGGACGACCTCGCTTGCGCATGCGCAAGCGGAACATGCGGTGCTTGCACAGACGAGCCGCTCGAGATGACGGCGAGCCAGGACGTATCAATATCACCTTCAAAAACGCATGACCTCCGGCAGCCCTCCGCTACGTTGCTTGGATAGCGAGGGTAGGGCGAGGGCTCCCTCCTAAGCTTTCCTTTCTCCATGGCCCAGAAGGTTCTTATGCAGGGAAAGTTGTCGAATGATCACACAGGGGGAAGTACAGTGCTAGGTAATTACAAGTGGACAGCTGTTTCATGTGTTTCATTAATGTCGTTAAACTGGGCCCGGCGGATTGAGAAGTAACAACATGTCACTGTCACCTTGTTCCTGTTATAGTGTACCGATATTTGGAATTCCGGTTGCAAGCAGCCATTACAAAGCTACGGGTTCGAGCGTAAAATAATTAGAGAGTTGTTACCACTGCTTCGTGGCTGTTTTCACATTAAGGGACAAATGCAAAGCATGCCTGTCGACAAAACGCCTAGCGCAAGGGGAAAGAAAAATACAGGCAGGAAAAGTTCATTGTTTTACAGCCCTTTCCCGACCAGATGTGGCGCCTGTGTCTCAGTGCCTTAGTCACCGATTAGCTCAAATACCTAACTCGGCTTCAACAGGTTCGTCACGGAGACGAAAAAGATTGCGTAATTTTATTCCATCTTTCTCTGCTATCAATTCCAAACTTATTCATTATTCTTTTGGCTTGATTTAGCTCTCGCTACATTTAAATTCTGCGCACTGCTTTCTCTGGGGCTTGTGTCATTAATCGTGCAAAGCTGCGGTCACCCTTAATTTTTTTCCCCGGACAATTTGCATTTTAATGGCCTACATTTTTCTTCATCGGTTTATTGGCGGCTTTACGTAAGCATAGAAGGACTGCTTTGCGCCTGCGTACTGAGAAATCTTGCGTCCTGGAGAACCCAAACTATTTAGGTGGCCTGAAATTCAGGGTGCGTTGCAAAACTTTGCTATATAAGCCATCAAGCGGAATCTTTCGCGTCTGATCTACTACGTCACACGCGAGTCGATGAAGCCTGTTTGCCCTTGACGGAAACCGAAAGTCGCACGTGCTCGAAAAGCTCAACGATAACGTGACCGCCACACTGCAAATCATCGGCGCGGCTGGGCTCCTCATTAAGTGACGGTATCGAGACGGACATGGAACCCTGAGGTAACGCTGCAGAAGAATGTCACATCTAACTAACGCTTACGTCATCAGCTGCACCGTCCGAGACGATGTAGAGCATAGGTTGTGACATTGACTGATCTTTACCACGTGCTGTTTAATATGGGCCCACCCAAAGTATGCAGACAAGAGTTCTGGGCTTTGTGCTCATATAAGATATCCTTGCCACCTCGTAGCGTCGAAATAGCAACATCGTGATGACGCTGTACCCGCACATTCACTGGGGCTTAGTGTTAATGGGAACAAAGTATATATACAAATAAGAATGAAAGAATGAAAATCGCCATTTGGAACACAGGGAGGCGCATGATAAAAAAAAGGGGGGGAGGGGTAGAAAACATAAAGCATTTCGCTATATTAATACGGTTATTTAGTGTTTAATTATCTCTTACCTTAATTAAGAACATTCTAACATGATAGGTTACGCAAAGAACGTTGGCTGTACAATACAGTAACTCAGCGGTACGTTGCGCATAGTTCAAATACGTGTGTATATAGTACCAACAACTCCGTGCAAACAGCACTACGTTATTTGACGCTGCTGTCCAACTCTTTCCAGCCACTTGCAATTCAAATGATCATTCCATCACCATCACCGCGACGATGCCTATCGTGTCATCTGTACAGGCTATGTATGCTTCTGAACAAACACATATGGCCACAGTCTGAGAAGCAAAATAAAACCGGACCACCTTGACACTTTCCTCGCCGTTTGGTGCTTCAGCCAGCAATGATCGCACGCATAACTCTTTCAAAAACGTGTCCCTGCCTATCACCCTAGCTTGCCAACAACAATAACGCCCAATGAATTTTGACATAATTTACTGTCACCGTATGCAGCGTTAGCGCCTGCGCGCAGTCTTCGTCGCAATCTATAGCTCGTTTATGCGCTAACTTAAAGGATTTCCGCTATGGAGAGATGTTCATGATAATTATCACGAACATCTCTCCACGCACGGGGAGGACCCGCAAAAAAAAAATATCGTAATTGCATTAATGAAAGCAAGCAAGACGCGAAGAATACGTGTAGAGGACAGAGACGCGCTTGCATTGGTAAGAGCGTGGGTTTTCCACAGCTAGTCACAGTCGGGCTCGTGAGAAGAAAACGCGTCCTTCACGTTATGGAAATGTGTCAAGCCGTAATTCAGACCCTGCCGGTTGCATAACAAAGTCCAAGCTGGTTTCAATTATATCGAAGCCATCGATTTGATTCTCACAAGATATAGCGAGCGCCAAAAGAGTTGGCAGGGCATCCAGCTGCACCAACAGGAAAAAGAAAGAAAGAAAGAAAGAAAGAAAGAAAGAAAGAAAGAAAGAAAGAAAGAAAGAAAGAAAGAAAGAAAGAAAGAAAGAAAGGCTTTCTCTTTTATGAACGAGAAACCGGGCCCCGTGGCAAGTTTCCAGGTCACGACAAAGCGTGGAGTGGGCACGGCTACACTGTCGTGTCGTAATGTTTCTATTTTTGAGCCCTTACATGGCCGCATATAAAATGCGTCACCGATTTTTCACGACTCCGACAGCCCCGGGGCAAAGGGTGTCTGTACCGTGAACGGCTCCGGCCGAGTCACGTATCGATGCCAAGCCTGTGCTATAGTCGTATGTGTATGCAAGCGTGCTGTTGGTATACCCATGGAGCAAGCAAGCGTGCTGTTGGTATACCCATGTTGGTATACCCCTGTTGGTATACCCATGGAAGGCACCACGTTAACGGGACAGTCAGTGGGGGGACTTGCTACAGGGCAACGTCTGAAAGAATTTAACCGAGCTACGACTTTTACTAACTAAAAGAAAAAAGAGCGCGAAGTGTTATAAGATCAATCCTTCTATTCTTCTGGCACAGTATAGTGACGTGCAATGGGCAGGTTTCTGACGAAAAAAAAAAAGTAAGAAAAGGACGCTCCGCCCTGTGAAGGTTCTTGACAAGCGGAGCTGTCGGGGTTTGCACAAGGAAGTCCAGTCACGATTAAATGTTTGCTTTCTTCACAAGGCCCTTCTTGTACGTTTGTCTCGCAAGAAATCCACGCTCGATGAGCACGTCGATCACCGTGTGATCGTCGACGCGGCCACGCAAGCTCTGTACGGCGCGTTGTACGCCAATACAGGCACGTTAAGCGCCTGCGGTTGGAAGCCGAACTGACCACCACAGCGCGTAAAAGACGGCGGATGCACATGGATGGCACACGGCGCGAGACGAACTGCTCCTCCACGGCACTCAATTTTGGCAGGTGCTCCGGAATCGGAGGGTATCACATTGTGTCGGTTCGTCGTAGATAGGCGCTGCACCTCGACGCGACGTTTCCTTGCACGGACACCTTCATTTTCACCACATCTTCTTTATCCGGAATGCTCCGTGACAACATTCCGATCGCGCGCTTACGCTTTGTCGCGCATTTAGCGACCATGGAAGGGATTAACGAGAGGATGAAGTTACGAAAGAGGACGCGCCAAACTTGGGCCCGCATTGGTCCACAGCTTGAGCATAAAATAAAGCTTGTACCGCTCTAGAACTGCGCAACTTCCCACTCACAACGAACAACAACGGTAATTTCACAAAGGGCCGCTGTTAGAATATAGTGCCAGGACCTTGTTCCGCAGTAATATGAGCTCCTCGCAGCAGAGTAGTAAATGAATGACCACACGCTTCATTCTCACCATCTCGCCAAGACACCGGGAGTTAAAGAAGCACGCGCTCTAACACACACAACTGTACCTTTGCTGCCATCCGTTACTTTGCTCAGTTGGTTTACGAATGTTCCTTCCGACGACACCTCGTTTAGAGTGTGCAGTGGTAAGTGCAAGTCGCGGATATATGTTGGGTAAGGTGGTGTCGTGGACTACGGACCCTTCGGAAATGGAAGCCCACCTCTACGCGAAAAATGGCTGAATAGAACAAATCGGCATCGAAATCAAACGAAGATGCACTGGCCAGAATAGGTGATGTCCCGCTATTTCCTACAGGTTCTGCTTCTGGAGCTTTGTGGCTTTCGTGATCACTGGGTGCCCTCGCGAGACTCCCAGTTTTCCCCTGCTTCTCTCTACCTCTTCTTCAACCAACGCATAAAGAGGATTAAGCTTGTTATACACGACGGATGCTTGTTATACACGGCGGATAACGCGTTTTCACAAGATTTTGATAAAGCGCTAAAGTAAATTTCACGATGATCAGCAAAATGTTAAAGCAGACGATTTTCATAGTCGCAGCGTCAAAAGAAAAAAAATAAGATAAAGGGGGGGGGGGGGGAGGCTAGAATGTTTACCTTCCTTTCACAGTATCACGCATTTCGCTCTCGAAAAACCTATCCAGCTATAAGTGAGGTTGTAAAAAAAAGTGAAATCCTTTTCTTATTAGCAGCCCAGCCAACGTATTGGAGCTTTAGAAACAATATGAGACTAAATCAGCGTACACTGCATTCTGTGATAAGGTCGCATCGATGGTCAGTCATCGGGAGAACTGTGAACGGGGTTTGGCAAATTGAGCTTTCTTTTTCTTTTTTGAAGTGAAAAAACAGCTCGAAGTTAAGCGTCCCCCCGCCCCCCTCTCAATTTCAACGACACGTTCGGTATTACTGAGTTGTTGGGCAAGCAGGCAGTAATGTGCTCCGGACAAAGGCAAGCAGCTGGGAGGAATTAATCGTAGGTCATATTTCGCTCAACATGGTGGTCTCAAAGCACGTTAATCGGAAGATTCTCAGGACAACGGCTTACCTTCTTGCAGCGTAGTAAATGATGCGAACGTTAACCACTACACGTGACCACGAGCTGCGCTCGCATAGTATACTCCCAGGTGACCGGGAATGGGGTTGCTGTGAAATTCTCTCGCTATCGCCTGTCCCTCGACGTTGCCGGCATTACGGAGCACACCTGACCACGACGGACGTTCTTTAGGCGCGCGCATCGGGAGTGGGACGGAGAAAGCAGGAAAACGAATCTGGTTTAGGCTCGGCTATCTGTCGAACCATGTCGTGCAGCGTGCCTCAGCTATCCTGCATTAGCAGCGCGGGCCGGCAATTAATTCCCGACACGCATCGACGACCAGCCAACATCAATATCAACGGAGGATCTCTTTTTTTTATACGTTTCTTTCTTTGCTTTCTGCACACACCACGCGGCCAAATAAACGTTCAGGAGTGCGGGCGTTGATGCTGCAACATGTCAGCGTCGTGGCAGCGGTGATTCGAAGTTTCAAAACGAATACTTTCCGCACTTGGGCTGGCCGCTGTGGAACACAGATGCATGTTGCTGAATACGAATTGGTCGTTCAAGGGAAGCATGTGTGAGTTATCTCGGACGGCTATACAATTCGATGTTATTTACCGTGGGTAAAGTCGTCTTGAATAGACGCGCGAAAAAACGTCGCCGCTCATCTGCCCTTGCCGCAATGCATGAGTTAATACTCACCGTGTCTGTCGGATAGCGTGAGGCTAGATTTACAGCACTATTCGTTCGCATGAGCGAAGCTAGTGTACATTTGCTGTTATCCCCTTCCATGCACGGGTATTAGTCGGTATGTTTTGTTACAAAATTTTTTCGCGTTGCGAAAAATTTTGACACGTTATTTTTTTTTCGACAAGGGACGCATAGAGTATACAGCTCGATGATATCCTTGCGCTGTTGTGTGCTAAGACAAATTCACGGATTCTACTGGCCTAGATTAAGCATTCGTGCACTAATTTTTCGCGTCCAGGCACACGTATATTCACTATCGCAGGTGCTTTTCTTTCTTTGTACGTGCATGGACGCTCCGAGTTACTGCCCTATGCAGAACACAAAAGCTTGGGCACTTGACTGCGCTACATACGAGCTGTAAAGGGCCATACTGGAGGATTAGCGCCTATCAGATCACATATGATGTACTATACATTCGTGGACACGCTAAGTCGAGCAAAGCAGAGCATAACTAAATACCTGACGCCGCCTAAAAATGCATACGACGACTAACATTCAGTGCGAGAGGTTTCGAGAAACGTGCGTGGAGGTGAGGGACGTGCTCGTAAAACATTTGTGTACAGGCGACATTGGCGACGCCAGGTGAACGCAGAGACCCCGCCGTGGTGATGTTGGGATTATGGGAGTCGGGTCGTCGGTCCTAGGTTCCCGCGCTTCCAGGTTGACGGCTCCACGTCCCAGCTCGAAGGTGAGGTTTCCGAAGTACTGAGCGGACTCGGAGACGATGACGAGAGATGATTTATTTTACATGATGATGATCGAAGCTGACGCTCGAGCGCGTTTGCGCTCTTATTATATACAGTACTATTTACAAAGGCCTCCAATCAAAATGTCGTCTCCGTCCTCGAAGGAAGGAGGTCACGCCCCGCCTTCGCTGCTTCTCTGCGGCAAGGGGTGACGGGACCTGAGTGGCAGCGGATGATGATTCCCGGAGACGGAATAAAAGGTACGGTCCGGCGAAGAGGCTTGCTGAAAATAACAACAGCACAAATAAATGCACTGTTCCCGGCCCCGTACTTTTGACGACACGCTGGCACCTTCTCCTAATGGGGCAGCCGTAGATTCACCTGCTGGCAGCAGTCCTCAGTGTCCGGTGCGCTGCTGCGCCACTCCCGCTGCGTTGGTGCGGCCGAGAAGTTCATATCTCAAAAGCGGCACAAACGCGCGCACACACACCGCACGACACACTGACGGTCGACGGATTCCGGGAGCTTCACGCGGGTGTCACTGCGCTAGTGTTCCATGCGGGCTGCTTTGAAGCTCGAAGCAAGCGGCGAACATGGACGTCGCGGCAGCGTCCAACACAATGCGACTGTCTCTTCTGAGACCACTGTGCAGCGATGTCCAATCGTGGGAACGCAGGCAGTGCGCGTTACCCGCGGTTTTTTTTCACCGAAATGTTTCCCTCCACCACATTTATAGAAGGGGGGGGGGGGGGGGGGGGGTCTACGCCGATCCCAACAGTGGTCTAGTGGCTACGGTACTCGGCTTCTCTTCCGAAGGTCGCGCGGTCGAATCCCGGCCGCGGTGGCTGCATTTCGATGCAGGCGAAATGTTGAGGCCCGTGTGCTGTGCGATGTCGGTGCACGTTAAAGAACCCCAGGTGGTCGAAATTTCCGGAGACCTCCACTACGGCGTCTCTCATAACCATATCGTGATTTTGGGACGTTAAACCCCAGAAATCAATCAGGTGAACGCATTACATATTCAACGTCACCTAAAGAAGTTGGACAGGCGACAGGGGTGCGCTTTGTGGTCCAAAGTTGGTCCCAGAAAACCTGCATGAAGAATATGGAGCGTAGCGCAGCCTGCAGGGCCCCACCGACTTAACTGCATTTTTACAGTTTTGTTTCACTGTTCTATAACGTCAGTGAGCTGTACATTGCATATGTTTTTTTTATTGACGTCTACAAATATGCTACGGCAAGCACAGCATGTAACTAAATGTTGTTATGACAGAATGCATAACTGTGACGACTGAACCTTCCTCACTCATGGAGCTGCTTGGCGCCCTGGCTTCGGTGAACAAGGCATAATTTCCTGAATCCTATTCCATCAGCTATGCTCAGCTGTCACATCTGAGTTACAAGGCGAAGATGCACCTTATAGCCATCGGCCATGCCAACTGGAAGAAGGGTCGCCGCCAACCAAGCTGGAAACCGCGGCTAGAATAATCCTTTGTAAAGGCGACTATACAGCGCGTTTTTGTAGACGACAGACGAACCGACGTAGACGAGCGCTGACCTTAAAGTGAAATTTTATTGTGAAGGAGCATGTATGTTAAGAACAGCGTGGCAAAAACAAAACAAAAAAACATGATAAAAAGCGCTCCCTTTTTTTCGTCGGCCTGTCTGTCGTCTGCAAAAACGCGCTGTAGTCATCTCTAATACAGAGAGCCCTTCTGTTACGTTCCCGGCTGCTGCGTTTTCCCGGCTGATACGTCGTTTTGGCCGGTCCCTGCATAGCTCCCATAGGATTCAATGCATTAGGAATACCGCTGTTACGTCGCAAGCGTGGGAACGTTCCCGCATGTTACGTCACGAATCGGCACTCCCAGCGGCCAGTGCAGGCGGCCATATTGATTTTTCGCGTAGCTTGACTTGGCTTGAGTGTAGGATTAGCCGCACAGCTGGCGAAATTGTGGCCAAGTGTGCCGATGCGTGGAGCAGCGAAGACGAAGTTGAGGAGTAAAGGGAGCAGCTGCCGGAGCCAACCTCCTCGTCGGCCGTAACGGCACTAGATTTACTCAGAAGATACGTGAGCTCAAGCGACAATGTCGACTGCCACACGGCACTGCAGCTTCTCGAAAAACGCCTCGTGCTGCTGGGGAGTGAGAAAACGCGCCAGACAGAGCTTCACGATTTTTTCAAGCGCTAGCACTGAAATCAAACTGCATGCCATCACCACTGCTCTCATTTTTCAACTTTTCCCGTTTCTCGGCTCTTACGTTTCCCCGCTCTTACGTTTTCTCTTTTTTCACGGTCCCGTGAAGAACGTATCAGCGGGGTTCTAGTGTATTGGAATACCAACTAGCCCGTACTGAAAGCTCGCTTTGGAACCATCAGTGTCCTCGAAGCCTCGCAAGCCCCAAGTAGACATCAAGTTCTACATATCGTACGGTAGCTTTTAGCTGTGTGGGAGAGCTTATGGAGAAGATGGTGCTGACGCGTCTGGGCTGGGTGCTGGTGAGCGCTAATACCTATCCCCCACAAAAGATGGTCACACAGCTCCTCAGAGAGTGCTTAGAGTTGTCCAAGACGGTGTATTAATTGAGCTCGACTTCATTTCATACATCTGCCATCGGACTGGATAAGTGTGTCCATGCATCAATTGAGATTTATGCAGATGACAGACATCTCCATATGATGCTGCGGTAGAAACCGACGAGTGGTACGCGCAACATTCCAGAACGTCATAAACTACACCGAACCGCTTTTACTCACGCGCGGACTAATCGTGTGACCACACAAATGTGCCACCATCGCGTTTACTATATGGGATATGTCGCGCTACAAGTTAAAGGTGGCAGGCTTTCACACTCTGGACGTGTCAACTTTCAAATCACAGGTTCTTGGGAGTGACGTGGTCGCCCCACATTCGAGTGCTAAAAGAAAAAGCCGGGTGTGTATATATATATATATATATATATATATATATATATATATATATATATATATATATATATATATATATATATATATATATATATAGTGTGTGTAGTGTGTAGTGTGTGTGTGTGTGTGTGTGTGTGTGTGTGTGTGTGTGCGTGTGTACGATCAGGAAGTCACAGTGACAACCATATTATTTAGTATTTATTCTGACGTTTCGGAGACCAGCCTTTTCAAAGGCTGGTCTCCAGCTGAGACGTCAAAATAAATACTAAATAATATGTTTGTCACAGTGACTTTCTCATAGTATATTTATCCCGATAGCAAGGCAGCAATTTGGGCGAGTTGGTATACTGTCATGGTGGAACAGCGTGCACAAACAAGGACTGAAGACAAGGAAAGACGACACGTCTTCTTCGGTCCTTGTTTGTGCGCGCTGTTCCACCTGCGCTGTCAAGCAACGCTGCCCCACTGCGAATGCATACGGCTGTGTGTGAAGGTATCGATAAAGCCTTCTTGCCCTACAGGGCATCGCCAAATCTAATACAGACGTGCTATGCAAGCCAAATAGGTGAAGGCAAGCCTGGGGTTAACAAGAAACTCTCCGACTCTAGGAACACTGACAAAATGTCGGCGACTTTCAGTTCCGCTGCTAGTGAAGCAAAAGCTCCTTCAAGCCGATATCTGCGTTTTGCTGCCAGGGTACACAGCCATCCGCTTGTTTCAACCAGCACTTCTGAAGCGCGAATCAATAATAGAAATCTAACATTTCGGACAGGGTCACCATGGAAACTGCCTTGTTGGACCACAGTCACGAAAGTGTCGGAGTTCAAGGACAAAATAAACATGCCTCAGCCAGCGCTGACATACTTTGCTCTTGAGCATATTGCCATATGGCGTCTTTTCATTTATAGCGACAGACGCGCGCTCTTTGCATTTCTACCTTCGGCTTGCGTCTATGCATGCGTAACACTAGGCGTCTAGTATGAACGCGCGTGAATGATGCTGTGGCGTTCGACTTTCATCCTTAGTGTCGATGCGTTCTTAAGGAGCGTCCAGCTCGAACTCTGCGGGGTATAAAACGGCGTGCGTTGCCGAGCCGTGGTGCTCTATTCTCTTGTGACCCGCCGAAAGACAGCTGCGCCTGTCGACGCTACCACCGCCGAATTAGGACAAGGTCTGCCCCAAGACGCTCTACGTCTGGCTCTTCCTAGTCGCAATACTGCGTGACAATATTAACACCAGCTATACTACTCGAAGTCACATTACAGTGACGGCTCTCTCGCAGCAACATCTTACGCGGTATGTTAAGAGGTTTCCATCGGCGAACATTAATATCTGTGCCACTCTCAGTCACCGTACTTCTGCCGCAGCTACTGAGATTGCTGATTTACTAAGGGCGCTTATGTATATTACACATTAGACAGGAGCTGAATTGACAAAACATCGTTTTTGTTCTGGCACTGGCTGGCGGGATTTGCTGATTATATATGCAGCATCGTGATTGGCAGAAATATTTTCTTGCGAACGTGTTTGGCATGAAATGTTGTGTATGGATTCTTGCGTGCTAACTCCGATTCACAGGTGGCATTGCAGTAAGTAGGCGCGTCCCCAAGAACAACGAGTTGTGAACATCACGTGCCCAGGCAGCGGTGCTCAGAACATCACCACCACGTTGCACTGTTGTGATTAGCACCTCACCGCGGTACAGAAGGAAATATCTCGGTTCATTCCGCTACCAGAGCAGCACACGTGACTACATCACTGAGAGTTGCAATACCTTTTTTTTTTTTGCAGGAAACAATGCGACAACTATAGCATTGGTATTTCCTTGGAATCTGTAGTGATATTTATAGTGTGGCGCTAGCAACCATGCGCGGACCACTGCCCAAAATAGACCCCTCTTGTAGCGTTAATTTCGTGTAAGGTTTAAGCAGGCCAGCTGAAGTACGTCTCCACCTGAATGGACTCAACGGAGCCCATACAGATCACGTTAAGTACAAAATGCAGCGGTCGGACTCTGGTGTGTGCTCCGCGTACAATGAAGACCTCGCTCACGCCCTGCGTGATTCTCAATGCTACTAAACAGAGCGCCAGGTCTCAAAGGCCGCACTGCGCTTGCAACGCGGCTCGAGCTTGAAGGTGCGGCGCATCTTCGGCCACGCATCATGAACCACACAACACGAATGCATTTGTGTTGTTTGGATATCTTGTCCGTGTTTGTGCGAATATGGGAGACAAAAAATTGTGCAGCCTGTACAGGAACGCCAGGCATTTGGCTTCCCGCGCTGTCCTATATCATGCAGCGCCCAAGAGAGATCACGGCGTTCTCAACGGATGCGCAAGGACGGACACTTTTGGCCTAAAACAACGAATAGTAAAGCTGAAGGCCCGCGATACCGATGGCGAATAAACACTACAAATAACAGAAAGAAACAGTGAAGGGAAACCGCTACTTGAAAAAGTCTGGAGGCGCATCGATATTTGATATCTCGTTAAGCAACGACGAGATACATCTCGTGCTGTATCGTATAATTGTCCTCAGATCCTCTTGTAAAATCCCACACTATTGCGAGATCCGGAGCCGCCAATACATCGGCTGCGTGGTTAGCGTCCCCATCCTTCTTCCTTCATCAGCGTGAAAAAGCCCAGATCTTGCAAGCAGGCGCGAGATGTACACACGGACACCGTAAGGTAGAGCTGCAACACGGTTGCCTCATGGGCGAGACGCATGCGTATATAGTGTAGCCCCGTACGTTTTATTTCTGGATGCTTCGAGCGATGCTATTTCGGCGGCTGCAGTATATACGCGTTTAAGCGCATCGAGTGCCTTTGTGGCGCCTTAGCGTGAAGCGCTGTGCACAGTCGTATTTAGCTCCTTTATTGTACACAGGCTTATACAGAATAGGTCCAGAGGCCACAAGCTACCTCACCAGGATAACGTTAAGTCCTCAACAACGCAGCCACATACTGTCTTCGAGGCCCCCAGGTTTTATTGCTGGCGAACGCATGCAGCGCCAACTCAAAAGAATTGTTATACGCTGTTCATATAGGGCCAACAACTTTTTTCATTCGCGTAATAGCTGAATTTTGTTTAAGAATTTGAAACACAGCGTGCAAAGTGAACAGGGAAGTGTACAAGTGCACCTGCAAAACTGCCAATAATTAAGATGAAACATTCGGGGAGTATCGGTGCGCGTGCGGAAATGTGATTTTATGCCGGCTCAACAAGAGGCGTGCGTCCGTTACGTAAGACGAATTGCGATAGTGAAATACATATACAAGCGAAAAAGAAAGCTTTGTTGAAGTTAATTATTTGGTGATGGCAAAATAAAAGACCTCCGCGGGACAACAGGTAAAGCTGACATGGAGAATTCACCACAAAAAATTCCGACACTGTCAAAATTCAGTGCCACGACCACCTGTGTGTTTGAGTGTTGGCGAGGTGGACCTTTCACTCGTTCTATCCACGCGCTGACGAATGCTACAAGAAAGTTGGACGCCGTGGCAAGGCTGCACGACAACAGCGTTCCAGAGAAGGACGCAATCGCGGCCGTGTTCTGGAGAGGTGACGCGACGCGCGTAGCCACTTTCCTCTGGCAGCAGGCAATTACCTAGTACCATATACGCTTACGCATCACTCAAGACAACTCGCTGGATTAGAAATCGTGAAGCTTTTTTTTTTTTAACTCATACATTTGAACGGTGTATCTAGAACATCATGTTAAAGGAGCACCCTCCAGCCCAGGGTCCAATGTTATATACGACACAATGAAGCCACTGGCATGCATGCTGAAGCTGCCTGCTTTAAACAATATACTTTTTTTCCCCTTAAACTATGCTGCCCAGCACGGCTCACATACTTCGACCGCGCTTCGAAGTAGCCATCCTAATGCCGTTTATGCGCACAAGAATGGTTCTTAAAAATGGATAGTGGCGATAAGCAACAGTGTGCAATCATGCCGAACGAAAAGGCCCTCCTTGCACATACTTTGCGCAATGGCGTTTCCTTAACGAATGTCATTTCTGCAGTGCTGTAGTGCTTCCATGTAATCGTCGCAAGAACGGAAAACATCCTTGCGGCAAAACTCGCACGTGGAAGGAGCATGCATTCGTATACACGCGAATGTTTGCAAACCAGGGCCTTGGGAACCAATTCATAAAAAAGGATTCACCGTAAGAACTCGTGAGAACCCTTCGTCAACCCAAGGAAGTAAGTCTTGCTGTAAAACATCCGCCGTCAATATATGTCTGATACTTGTTCTTTTGAATCGTTAGCCGCGTACAGAGAGCTTTATGAATGAGGACCCCAGCGCCCGTTTTGACAAGGTAAGTCGCACGCCAAGTGAAAGCGTTTCATAAGAACAGGCCAAAGCGAAATTGTGAAATCTGATACCCATTACAGAAGTCGGCTCACCAAATGGCATACTGTTTTTATGAACGAAAATATTCCTGTTCCCGGCCTCCGATACATAACGGCGGATACGATGGCTCACCTTCAGAAGCGAAATAAGAAAGCTTATCTAACTGCCCCTCAAAGGGATATTTCAGTGTGGATTAAGAGGACGTGGCAGGATATGAAAATGGATCGTATGCAGAGCAAGAGGCCTTCACGTACCTGCCAGTCTCTTTGGGCCGTTATGTCCTCCTGTAAACAGGAAGAGGAGAGGACCGCGCTGAATGGTCCCGGCAATGATGTCGACCCTAGCAGCCACTACGCAGCTCGACGGACCTCGGCATCACACAGCTTTGGGACGGGAACCCCCGCATAGGTGAGCGCGATATACTTCGAGGTGAGCGCTCGCGCAATCCCAGTAGAGAACTGCAAAACGAGCTTTTCTCGCACACGTCCACGCGACCATCGATATAGGCGGAGTTGCCCACGACAGGCGCACCCCGGCGCGTCGCGTGCTCTTTTTTTTTTTTTTCCCCTGTAGCTTTCGCTTCTTGTTTTGCGAATCTCATGCTCGCTCCAACTCGCACTTTCCGTCTGGCGGCCATCTCCCCTGTAACAGCGATGCAGTTGGGAAAGGGGACTGGGCAGTGCAGGGAGGATGTCGCTGACAACGCGCCGTGACAGTGTGGAATAGGGAACCTTACCACGCAGCAATGTAGGTGCGCGCACGAGGGCTACTACGCATAGGAAGAGAGTGAAAATCGTGGAACAAGCGTGGCGATGACTTCCCAGATTCGACCAGTCACTTAACGCTGATGAATAGAGTCGCACGCGTCACGGCGGCTCTGTTGTCGACCTCCGCATGCGCCAGTTCGAAGCAAACGAGCGTGTCAGTCTACAACTATAGGCAGCCAAGGCCGCCGCCGTTCACTTTGGCCGCCGTCCGTCGCGCGGCCAGTGCAGCTCCAACTTAAGAACGGCATTCCGCCTCGTCGGGTCACGCCACGTGCTCAACAAATGCTGAGGTTAATAATGTACTGCGTCTTTAATGGCAACAGCGAAGGCCGAATTCAGGCCAGCTATGCTTCAAGTTTTCGCCCCAAACATCCGCATTCCCGACAGAATCTGCGAGCAAGCACGGAGATGTTTCATAAGTAATATTGTGTGTCCCGAAAACTGCCCTCATTTACCAAAGAGTTCTACTGGAAAATTGCAAGGCATTGGTAGACTCCCGAAAGGGAATCATGGATCGTCTAAGTGGCAGCTTCTTGAAACTTACAAGATTTGGAATGTACAGGTTTGGAATGACGCAAAGGCAAAAAGAAAAAAAAAAACCGAAAATAGAAGAATAACACGAAGACAAAATACTAACTTCCAACATGAAACAAAGTTGATCCAAAATTTCCCTAGAGATTAACTTTTTTTTTTCTTTAACGGATGGCAATGTGGCACCACACAAATGGTGATTGCGAAGGCGAAAGACGTGGTTGTGTGCCCAGACATCCTAAGGACGTCGAAGAGGCAGACGAGTCGGAACGGCCGCGAATGTGGAGCAAGAACACAACACCACGCGAGGGCGTTCACAGTAGGGCCAACGGGTTGCTTCGTTTAAAGATCGGGGCTCCAAAGTTGTATAGCAATACATTTAAGGTAAACGTCTGCTTAGCAGCCAACCAAGGCGTGATGTGCGACGAAAAGTTTCCGATTGAGTCGGTGCGATAAGCCCTCAGATGTCAGCGCTGCAACACGCTGCAACATCTACCCTGCGATCGCGGAAGACAGCCATGCGAGTGGAATACGAAGTGGGCCAGTGACGGAGAGCGAGCCTGCACCCGCAGGGGCGACGCGCCGCGTGGGCCGCCCGAGATTGACAGGCATGTTGTATTCCCACGGTAAATGCGGTGCCCAGGTCACTCTCACGGATTCTTGACGCGAATGGGCAACTGCGGGGTGGACAGAGCTGGCGACCGCGTAGCCACTGGTTTCTTTTATGCTGTGTGTTTTCAGGTGTTACATTGCACCTTGTTACGTTTCAGGTGTTACATTGACCCAACCTTTATGTGCTGCCTTGATGCCTCATTGAAGCATAAACCTCTTTAGCAAGCCCCTTTTGGTCAATATGCTGCTAAAGACAAAAGACATTTTTCTTAAAGGTTAATATTGCCATGTGCTATAGTTATGGCAAATGCGATCACGAAAGTATCACAACGGCCTTCAACGGAGATGATTGTTTACAAGGTAACGTGGCGAGAAATAGAGGACTGAATAAGTAATAAAAGGTGCTCGTGTTAGCCTAACCACAATTCAAAGAGCAAATAAAAGCCAGCCAGTTTTCTTTAACGCAATACAGGACAGCTCTATAGCCCTGCAATCGGTGCAAGGGGAAGGGGGTATACAAATGGCATATTATATAGGCTTGTTTCAGAATTCTGGCAGTTTATAGAAAGATAGTGTACTGCGGCAACTGAGCTGGAATCAGACATTATGCGGGTTAAACGAATAATCGTACAACACCATTAAAACTATCGTCGCCTGCTTGCTCTGGAAAATAATTTCAACGATTTTAATGTTGTATTGCAGGACAGCGAAGCATTGCCATATCGACATGAACTCAAAAGCGAAAGGCACTCAAAAGGAATGCAAAGAACAACGCAGTAGTTTATAACAAAGGACATTATCAGCAAAATATAAACAAGGCAACGAAAAGACAGCTCAGTACAATACAGTGCGTCCTCATTCACTAAGCGAACTTGCAACGCGAAAACGAGAACACTAGCGCTTCCAGTGTGTAGCCAGAGAGAACGGCTTGGACTTAAAAAGAGAAAATCCGCAGCCGCTAACTGCAAAGTATGCGATAGTCACCCCATAGTTTTAAATGGTTTTCATGTAGTAAAGTGACGTTAAATCCAACGCACACAGGTACTGGAATCCAAGGGAAGCAATGTTTTCGTGATGCGGCGAATCGATTGAAATGCTACAAAACTGCACATATTGTGAGCCACATGTTGAAGCGTAGCCGACTGCCTGTCAGTGTAATCTTCCTGGAGGATCGGCCTACTTCTCCCGATGCACAGTAGACGTTTCGACAGCTGCCGACCGTCCTTGCACGCTCGCATTCATCAAAGTGACGTTTCTATGCCCTGCATCTCTTACAAACTTGCCAGTTCGTGCACACCGCGATGCGCTCGCGCATATGCCGAACGCACTTCGAGTTTTCATTTATGTACCTCCAAAGTGGGTAAAAGTCGGCCTCTAATGCCATAAGGAAATGCGTGACCGATGGCCAATGCGACGAAACGTATGCCTTCCAGCGCAGCGGCAATGAGTCTTAATCATTAGGCCACGATCGCACGCGTGCTTTTTTCGTGCCAATTAAAGCCGCCACCTTTTGAATGCGTCTTGCAGGCGCGTGGCGTGCCAGTTCCACTGTTCGCTCGTACAGTGCTTCAAAGACGCCGCGTTGTGCTGCGCGGCGCTCGCAATCAGTCCATGTTTTCCGTCATACTAACGTCTGCCAAGTGAGTGCATACCATCTAAATTGCTGTCGAATAATAATAATAATAATAATAATAATAATAATAATAATAATAATAATAATAATAATAATAATAATAATAAAAAGCATTTGCTGACGCAATCAAGCATGATGCAAATGTTACGGTTGTTCAGCCCTGCAACGTAACGGTAAGTTATTCCCTCTCGATGGCGCGTCCGCGTAGCCAAATTTCAAAAGTTATATGTGGGAACTACAGCACACGCAATACGTATCGAACTATGCGGCTTCGAGATCAGATAGTGCGGCTTTTGTGTCACATGGGCAGTCAGCAAATGCGACAAAGGCAGGTCGCATTCTCGAAACGTTGGCTTTAGCTACATTTCTTGTTCGAAGATTCCCCATCAAGCTGCCACCTTGAATTTGTGTCCCGTTTCGAGAGCCAGGAAATACGCTGCCCCGCAACGTGCAATATTTTTTAATCATCATTTTCGTCAGGTTCCACAGGCGTGCAATGCAACGTGTGTGCGTGCCAGTAGCATAGATGGTGCCACGGGGAGGAGGGCTCTGAAGGGAGCATCTCCTCAAAACATGCCTCACGCTTACACGGATCCATTTCACTCGGACAAGACAGAGGAAAAGCTAGCAGGCGGCTTCACTTGCGTCGTTCGCACATATGTCCAGGCGCTTCTTAATCAGTTAAACGAACGAAGAGTGCCACCTATTAATGAAATCGCTCTTTCTTTGTTTTTGTCGTTGCAGAAAGGCCATATGAAGAACGAAATAAAGATAAAGAAGCTCCGAAGCTTCTCTTTTCTTTCGCAATACATATCTTATTTTTGCGTCTTGGCACGTGCCGAGTTCGCCGCACACTGTCTGCGCTCCGTTGGTATATAGCAAACATTAAACACGCCTCTGCTTTTTAATTGACGCTGATGTAACATCTTTTTTTCCTCCAGGATGAAGGCCGGTGACCGTGACGTTCCTTGATTTAGAGGACGAAGCTATGATTTGGGGCCGCACTTAAGCCAGGTTGCGAGACTAGAGGAAAGATCGGCGCGAGAAAATCATGCATATAACTACACATATAATTCAGTCCACGTTGAGGAACGTCGGGCTGCGTTTAGTTAAGTCGTTTGAACATTACGTGCCCTGTAAGAACTTAGGTGCTGCCTCAAGCCAGCAGAAAGAGAGGGCGATTTAATGAATCCTGGAGAGCTTTGCTTGGCGGGTGTGCTTTCTTATCTCGCCACTTCAGATGAATATTATGAAACGAAATGAGATGCACAGCGCACCCGGCACATATACACGGCAACAAACTAGCCGAGGACACGGCTACCACAATTCCTCTCAAGCTCATGCAGCGAGAAATGGCGATCAGAACAAAACAGCAACCCCAGAAAAAAAATAATAAAACAAACCCGCAGCGACGATCACAACACCAGCAAATATTTTCGGTGAAAGACGTAGGATATACTCAAAAAACTTAAAAACTTCACAACGGCGCAAACCATGAGCACGTTCGTAGAAACGTCGGCACAGTATTTAGAGCGTTACGAGTCCTATTTGCCCACCTCTCAAACCTCTTGCAGATATCATGTTCTACAACTGTTACCGCGTAACTATGCCTGTAGGTTCATTTTAGTTGCAATAAACCTATTCTTTTCGGGTATCCTCTTGTGCTCTGTTCAGGAAACTTCGCCCGCGCTCACCGAGAAATTCGTGGATCCACGGACATCTATTGCTGCTCGGCAATAATGAGAGTGCAAATAAAACAGGCCAACGCGGGCACCCAAAGCAATTTCGAAGGTGCCAAGATTTGTGGCGGCACGGTAATCAGGGCACGGCGACGAAGGGAGCTCACGAACTCGCTTGGGCAGCCACCTTCGAAGGCGATGAGGCTCCGCTCAGAGGATGCTTGCAGGGCGCATGCAGAATGGCACGTCTTGAACACTGCAACTGAGCTCTCGTCACTGCTACGCACTCGTGCCACAGATAAGTGCATGCGGTGATCCCCTATACCTTGGCAATCCGTTTGCATAGACGACGCATTGTATGAGGTATTGAAATGGAGCAGCGTCGCCACACTATACTGCATGGGTTCAGAAGCGGCAGGCGGATAGCATGGTGGAACAGGAGGTGTCTCCCAAGGACAATCCCTCTTAGCAATGTTAGCGAGCCTCGACGACGTGCCGCTTTCCGAGCAATCAATCTTAGGGTGCTGGAACGTTGGACCCTACGAGACAGCGAAGGAGTACTGGTGAACCATGCACAGACAACCAGCCTCGTTAAACGACAATGAGCACGCGCGCGCGTGTGTGTTCTTTTTTCTTTTTTACCTATCTCTCCATTCTCCTTATTCTTTCCTATAATGTCACCTTTCCTTTTGTCCTTACCCTTTCTCCAATGCAGAGTAGCAAACTGGATCTTCCGGCTAAACTCCCTGCCTTCCGCGTAACATTTACCTCACCCTCTTGGATTTAGTGGGACATGCGCACTCTGCAGCACCAGCATATCATGACATTCTCTGTAATATGGTGCTGCAGTTCAGCCGTATATACCACGAACATAATAAAAAAATTCTGATGCATGCTCCATTGGCAATTTTTGATTGCTGCTGCACCTGTGTCCTGACTACGGTATGGTTGTGAGAGTAGTATTTCTTCGCTCGTAGTAATGAGCGGTGGTCCGTGTCCAGAAGAGTTTGCGAAAGAATAACACGTTACCTAGCTGTGACTCGGCATCGCGTTTATTACGTCATATTCATCATCAATTCCAATGGTCGATAGCGGCTTCGCCCGTGAAACACTGCAGTGGGCATGTTTTGTCCGTTCATCCCAGTACTGAACAGCGAGCAGAAGCAGGTGATGTGAACTATTGGCCTCGAGATCTTGGAGTGGCGCCCTCTCGCGTGTGACGTCAGAGCGGGGACTCCAATTTCAACCGCGCTGCAGCAGCCGCTGCTCCTGTACGCGTGTCGTCTGCTTCACGTGAGAACTTTGTCGAACGAAAAGCCTCGCGACGGTCAACTAACGCCTGCAACGATTGTTTTCGAGTGTAATCTTGAACTTGTTTTAGTTGCGGCCCAATCGACAGGGCCAAGAAATCCCCCGGATGGCCGACGAGTGCGCGGATGCCACCGACCGCATTGCTCGTAAGAAAGTGAAACTATGTGTGAGTGTTCGCGCTCGTTATCTTGTTTCCGCCGTACGATACTAATTAGTTTGGGTGTTTCTTTCGATATTACAGTAAGCGTGCCGTTCTCGAGCATCTACAAGTATGTAGATAAAGCTTGCGCGCCTACGAGATATCCTTGAGACAGTTGACTGCACGCAGCTGCTCAGTTCGAAGAGATCCTTTGCAATATCTTGGAACAAGGATCTAAACGCGCTGCTGTTAATGCCTGTCGAAAGTAACAGGGTCGAGAACAAGCTTCTGATGAAGAAAATATCATTGTTAACCTAAAGAGCGTTGTCTTGGTACAGCGAAGACCGAGAGCGAAGGCGGCAAGACAATGTGCATGTATGCGTGGAGCGGCTTGTGGTCAGTGCCTATACGTGGCTTTGAGGGAAGGCTGTGCAGTTGACACGCTCACTGCGAAAACGTCGATTCCATCGAAATCACTGACAGTACAGGAGACAATATGGCTCGAGAGTTGTCACGCAAGCCCTGTTCTCCAGCTTTTCGTCGAGAGTGCGGGAAATTCGAGTGACCGAGACATTCCTCCTGACACTGGTTACGCTAACATTAAACACGCCTCTGCTTTTTAATTGACGCTGATGTAACATCTTTTTTTCCTCCAGGATGAAGGCCGGTGACCGTGACGTTCCTTGATTTAGAGGACGAAGCTATGATTTGGGGCCGCACTTAAGCCAGGTTGCGAGACTAGAGGAAAGATCGGCGCGAGAAAATCATGCATATAACTACACATATAATTCAGTCCACGTTGAGGAACGTCGGGCTGCGTTTAGTTAAGTCGTTTGAACATTACGTGCCCTGTAAGGACTTAGGTGCTGCCTCAAGCCAGCAGAAAGAGAGGGCGATTTAATGAATCCTGGAGAGCTTTGCTTGGCGGGTGTGCTTTCTTATCTCGCCACTTCAGATGAATATTATGAAACGAAATGAGATGCACAGCGCACCCGGCACATATACACGGCAACAAACTAGCCGAGGACACGGCTACCACAATTCCTCTCAAGCTCATGCAGCGAGAAATGGCGATCAGAACAAAACAGCAACCCCAGAAAAAAAAATAATAAAACAAACCCGCAGCGACGATCACAACACCAGCACATATTTTCGGTGAAAGACGTAGGATATACTCAAAAAACTTAAAAACTTCACAACGGCGCAAACCATGAGCACGTTCGTAGAAACGTCGGCACAGTATTTAGAGCGTTACGAGTCCTATTTGCCCACCTCTCAAACCTCTTGCAGATATCATGTTCTACAACTGTTACCGCGTAACTATGCCTGTAGGTTCATTTTAGTTGCAATAAACCTATTCTTTTCGGGTATCCTCTTGTGCTCTGTTCAGGAAACTTCGCCCGCGCTCACCGAGAAATTCGTGGATCCACGGACATCTATTGCTGCTCGGCAATAATGAGAGTGCAAATAAAACAGGCCAACGCGGGCACCCAAAGCAATTTCGAAGGTGCCAAGATTTGTGGCGGCACGGTAATCAGGGCACGGCGACGAAGGGAGCTCACGAACTCGCTTGGGCAGCCACCTTCGAAGGCGATGAGGCTCCGCTCAGAGGATGCTTGCAGGGCGCATGCAGAATGGCACGTCTTGAACACTGCAACTGAGCTCTCGTCACTGCTACGCACTCGTGCCACAGATAAGTGCATGCGGTGATCCCCTATACCTTGGCAATCCGTTTGCATAGACGATGCATTGTATGAGGTATTGAAATGGAGCAGCGTCGCCACACTACTGCATGGGTTCAGAAGCGGCAGGCGGATAGCATGGTGGAACAGGAGGTGTCTCCCAAGGACAATCCCTCTTAGCAATGTTAGCGAGCCTCGACGACGTGCCGCTTTCCGAGCAATCAATCTTAGGGTGCTGGAACGTTGGACCCTACTCTGCATTGGAGACCCTTTCTCCAATGCAGAGTAGCAAACTGGATCTTCCGGCTAAACTCCCTGCCTTCCGCGTAACATTTACCTCTCCCTCTTGGATTTAGTGGGACATGCGCACTCTGCAGCACCAGCATATCATGACATTCTCTGTAATATGGTGGTGCTGCAGTCAGCGTATAGCCGACATATAAAAAATCGATGCCGCATTGAAATTTTGATTGCGCGCACCTGTGTCTGAACGGATGGTGAGAGAGGATTTCTCGGTGTCGAATGAGCGGTGGTCCGTGCCAAAGAGTTGCGAAGAATAACCAGTAACTAGCTGTGATTGGCATTGAGTTTATTGCAATCTCATCAATTCACACGGCGATAGGGCTTCGCCGTGAAAAAACGCAGTGGCATGTTTGTCCGTTCATCGCAGTACGCAGCGAGCGAAGCAGGTGTGCGAATATATACGCTGGACACAACGACCAAACCTTTTGCCCATAGGACAGTAATCAAAGTGGCCGACTGCACGGCGTGTTATGTGTGCGTGTGCGTGCGTGCGTGTGTGAGTGAGAGGCCCCATATATATAAAGAAAGAGAGAGTTAAGGGGCGAACTGAAAGGCAGTGGGGCATGGAAACCGGCACCAGAATGTTTAGGAAGAGGAGGACCGCAGAATAGTGATGCTGGAGAAAGTGGTTGTTGGAGACAGTGTTTAGTGTTCGTTTTATTTGTTTGTGAAGTTAGTCGTTACATTTTAGTGGCAGCGGTGGAATACGGAAGACGGAGAGATTTAAGAACAAAGCAATGAGCGACCTACGAGATATCCTTGAACAGTTTGACTGCAGGCAGCTGCTCAGGTTCGAAGAGATCCTTTGCAATATCTTGGAACAAGGATCTAAACGCGCTGCTGTTAATGCCTGTCGAAAGTAACAGGGTCGAGAACAAGCTTCTGATGAAGAAAATATCATTGTTAACCTAAAGAGCGTTGTCTTGGTACAAGCGAAGACCGAGAGCGAAGGCGGCAAGACAATGTGCATGTATGCGTGGAGCGGCTGTGGGTCAGTGCCTATACGTGGCTTTGAGGGAAGGCTGTGCAGTTGACACGCTCACTGCGAAAACGTCGATTCCATCGAAATCACTGACAGTACAGGAGACAATATGGCTCGAGAGTTGTCACGCAAGCCCTGTTCTCCAGCTTTTCGTCGAGAGTGCGGGAAATTCGAGTGACCGAGACATTCCTCCTGACACTGGTTACCGCTACCAAAGCAGGACACTGGCTACTACCGCGAAAACCTTAACGACGAAGCAGTGCTCAAGATTTGAGATTATCAGCTTCGTCGCTTGGTGGGGTCACAAGATGTTGGCAGAGTGCCTGCGGTGAAGCTAAGGCCGTCAAAGCACCTCTTCGTACCTACACCCATGTACAAACCCAGCGTTCAGAGGACGCGTCGTCAGAGAAGTTCTGCCGTGTGCTTCTAGACGCCCACAGAGAGCACACGTATGTGAGAGGAGACACGACGAGGAGTGCGCGTACGCGGAGGGCACACAGCTCAACCAGCTTGATATCGGTCGTGTTTCCAAGTCAAAGGAGCTCTCGTCACTGAAGAACGTGCAGATTTCCGGCCTTCTGAATGATATAAACTCACAAAAAGGAACGCGGCCAAGTCGAGAGCCGACGAGAAATGCAGTGAACTGCAGTTTGAAATGAAGTGCAGTTAACTGCAGTGAAAGAAATGAACTGCAGAAATGAAATGCAGTGAAAGAAATGAACTGCAGCGCGAGCCGACGAGAAATGCATCCAAGGCACGTTGTACGAGAGAAACAAACTGAACAATGTTTGGTGTACACAGGAGCGCGGAGCTAAATCAAGAGACAATGTCACCGGCATTGTGCTTGTGCGACGTTGTCTGTTACGCGTAACAAGGTCGCTCGCGACCGCAAGGAACGCAGCTGCGCGTAGCTGTACCGTACAAGTGCCCGTTGCCAAATGTAGTCTGCTGACACGACATTCTCGTGGTCAGCGGCGTGGCGAAGGTGAAATCTACCGAGGAACTGGTAAGACATTCTCACAGCCGCACCCCCCTCCCCCCCTTTCAGTGTTTTCCCCAGATGTTTTGACGTGGTTTGAGTGGCGCAGGCTTCCCCCCCTGCCTCCCCGGTCGAAAGATGTTACGGGACAAACTGAATGGCAGCAGAGCACGGGAATCGGCACCAGAAGGGCAAGGAAGAGGAGGATCGCGGAACAGTGATGTTGGAGAAACTTGTTGTTAGATACAGCGTTTAGTGTTCGTTTTACTTGTTTGTAAAGTTAACCGTTACAATATATATTTATAGGGGGCATTTCGCACTATAGCCTGATTAGGCTATATTTGCAGCAATGCAGCGCGTCATGTTATTACAGCTGGCGACGCGATCGCACTTCTTAGAATGACAGCGAAAAGCATTCGATTTGTTTTGGTGCATGCACTCGAAACACGGTAACCTTTAGATTATTTTATACGTACACAAAAATGTGAAAATATGCTCCTTTACTAAATGTTAAAACACTTTGACTATTTGGTAAAAGAGCAAATTTTCACATTTTCGTGTACCTATAAAATAAACTAAAGGTTACCGTGTTTAGAGTGTGTTTAACATAAGGCAGCAGCACGTGCGACTTCCAATCTCTGTCTAGAACCTACATACTTCGCCAAGCTCCATTCTCGCATACGCAGTAGCGACGGGAGAGCACGAAGGTTAAGGCACCAGAGGCCTCTCTCTATCTTAGAAGCCCCGAAAGCGTGCCTCATTCAGCAATTGTGCCGCTCCTGCGCGAGAAACTTCTCGCCTCTTTCTTTTTCTCATTACGCGCAGACATGCAAATAGAAGAAAAATGAGAGAGGAAAAAAAAAAAGAACGACGAAGATAGAGTTGTTATGGAGAGAAGGGTAACTATTCCTGATCACGTTCGGGTGTGGCGAGACGCCGGGATTCCTCCTTTATTTTCTTTTGCCGCCGTTTTCATTATTCCTTAATCATTCAACGTCCTCCATCTTGGTCTAGCCGGACAGGACGACAGGAGAGAGATTGCACACACGGCGCATAATCTGTGCCGAGGTTAAAGTGTTGGTAAGGGACGTTTAGCATCAAAGGAAACAGCGTCGTTGCTCAAGAGACACGGGGCAGTTGTGTGCGGCTCGTGACGTCGGCGGCGGGCCATTTCACAATGGGCGCGCGCTCTCGCGCGCTTCTAACGCGGTTTGCGAGGGCGACGCGTTTTGCATAAGGCTCCAACTGTTAAAAGGATTAACCAGCAGTGTCAGCGGAGAACGATAGCGTGCGCATGCGACGGCCTTGCGAAATGAGAGCCTGTCACGTGAGCTGGCTGAGAGGGCTCAAGAATCCAGACAGTCCGGAGTCGCTGACCAGAAATTCTACGTGGAGGTCTTGGCCGAGGACTGTCAGCTATATAGGTGCTTGCGTGACGCAAACGGGAATGCAGTTCTTAAAGAAAATACAAATTGAACAACATCGGCTTGTTTGCCCTACCTTGTAAATGAGATGGCAGACGATAGCAACACGCCGCACCACGTAATAATTATTTTCGTCTGATTTTATTCGTTTCATATCGCCAACCCCACTGGTTGCGGGCTCAGCTTCGTGCGAACCATTGACCGATGAGAAGAATGAAATTAAAAAAAAAATCACTTCAGAGGTGCGGCTCCTAATCGGTACATTTTGAACCGCTACGTGGTCTATAGTGGCTTATGGCACTCGGCTGCGGAGCCGAAGGTCGCGGGATTGAATCCCGGCCGCGGCGGCTGCCTTGCGATGGAGGCGAAATGTTAAGGCCCGTGTATTGTGCGATGTCAGTGCACGTTAAAGAACACCAGGGGATCAAAATTTCTGGAGCCCTGTACTACAGCGTCTGTTATAATCGTATTGTGGTTTAGGGACGTAAAATCCCAGACAATAAATTAATCGGTACAGCTTTGTCAGTTCACATTAAGTTCGAATACAGGAGTATGTGTCTGAAAGTGTGAAGGACAATATAAACTGATTTGTGCGTGCTTCAAAGAGCGCCGCCGTTGCATCGCCCAGTACAGTGTCACTTCAAATGGGTGTCGTAAAAAACACTGGCATTTTTTGTGGCCACGGTAATGGGGCACATCCTATCCATGGCAAGAGAAAGAAAAGCAGAGTGCTGTATTGAACTGTTTCGATGTCACTATGCATTCGTTAATGGGTGGCAATCAATCCTGTGCTTTGGATAGTGCCGCTCAGCCAGGGCAGCCTTCAGCAGTGACTGTCAGTCACACACTGCATGAAGGAGCATCAGCACTAGTACTATCTGGTGAGTTTGCCGTGCAGTCTCAACAGCGCGTCACGAACAAGTGAAGATGATTTCACGCAGAAACATGCTTTAACGCAGAAGCATGCTTTCACGCAGGACTACGCTCCACCTGAATATAAAAGGGACCACGCCAGCGCGTGCCGAAACAGCAGCCTGCGCCGTCTCCAGGCGATTGCTTTGCTATCGAGAGCTTTCCATGGGAGCTTTCCATGACCCACTGCAGAGCTCGACCCACTCCTGCCCTCCGGCTACTGTCATGCGAACGCCAATGTGCAATGAAGCGTAGAAAAGTTTCGGGTTCGATTCTGGCCGCCGTGGCTGCATTTCCATAGCGGAAAATACAAAGAAAGAAAGAAGTGCGTGAGTGCATGGTCAAGCGTCACGTACGGTCAGTACATAAGGGCGAATGGTGGCATATATGACTAACATAACTGATACATCATGGCATCAATAACTTGCCTTGCCATTTACGTCCAGCCTTGCCAGCCTTGACAGCCTTGCCATTTACGTCACGACTAACGATACAAGATGTTTTTAAGGCGTGGAACTGGCTTAAAATTTCTTCTTCCTTCATTCTTTTTTTTTTCTTTTTTGACGCAGGAAACGTCTAGTACGCAAACGAAGACGAATGCGGTGAAAGCATTTACGATCACGTCCGATCTCGCCGATCAAGTCCACGTGTTGTACCGACAGGTGATTTCCATTTTCTATCTTATTCGCTTATCATGGTTCCTGTGTCAACTCCACACGGCGTAACAAAATCACCTATTTGGTCGCGATTGCGAACGGGTACGTGCTGCTTGTCGGTAAAAACAGCACTCGGTGCGTAACGCATAAGCGAAGACAAACCGGCAGTTCCAGAAGTAAACACCCAAGCGCCACGGGTAACAAAAGATAATGCTGGAGCACGACAATAAGGCGACCTCGGCCTTAGCGTATAAATTAACCCAACGCCCAAAAGTGTAATACTATGAGTCCTCCATCTTGCAACGAAGAACGCTAAACAGGGCGTCCCACCCCGCCGTATTCACGGCAAAGTACACATGCTGCGCGTTTATGTGTCGAGCTTGGCTTCACACTCTAGGTTCCCAGGCGATTAAGTACAGCGCTTATCATGCGGTGTGTCCAAGAAGCTTACCCCTAATGCATGGCAAGAGACAGTTTAACAAAGCATTGTATTTTACCATCAACTCCTAATTTTGCCTCGCTATGAATGGCACAGCCGATTCAAACCTCCCCGCCACGGTGGTCTAGTGGCTATGGTACTCGGCTGCTGATCAGAGGGTCGCGAGATCGAATCCCGGCTGCGGCGGCTGCATTTCGATGGAGGCGAAATGTTGAGGCCCATGTGCTATGCGATGTAAGTGCACGTTAAAGAACCCCAGGTGGTCGAAATTTCCGGAGACCTCCGCTACGGCGTCTCTCATAATCAGAGCTGGTTTTGGGACGTTAAACACGCCACAAAACAACAACAGCCGATTAAAACCAGCGAACCCAGCAAGCAAATGTTCCTTTTGCATCGCGCAGAGAAACACACGCACACACACATACGAGGCGATACGGGGCTTGGAAATATGTTGCTATAAAAACAGCTGAAGTAGCACTTCGTGCTGTTTTCCACGTTCATAACTATCCGTTGCTTCGCCTTTGTGCTTGGAGATGTCATTTGTTTCTTTTCACATCTAGGGAATTCCTTCTTTCAAGCACCTTTTCATTTTCCTGTTGGGGCGTCCAGCGCGATAAATGCTGTTGCGTTCAAACCGATGCTCAAAACTCTGCTGCTTTACTCCAAGACAGAAGCCCTGGAACAGCGCGCGTGCAACTATTCGTGATTGCTGCCCCAGTAACCATGAATCACCGACTCGCCCAATAAACCGCTCTGTAAAAACTCTGTAATGTTGCTGAGCCGCCCCTTCCAGAAACTGGTTCGGGAATTACTGGCATGAGAGCTGCTGTGTGATAGACCAAAGGCAGCCTGCGCTTGCACTGCCGCGACGGCCACCGCTGGAGAGGTAGGCACTGTGATGGTTTTGACGTCATAGATAGGATGGCCCCATCCTATCTGACCCTGCTGATGCGCAGATCGCTTGTTTAACGCAACGTTCGCGTCCAATCGAGCATCGTAAGTGCTTTGTCGAATTAATTCTCGGCGTTTGACGTTCACTTCTCGGCGTGTAAAAGTTCATGATCAGTATATCAAGCATTATTAGACCACCTAGGGAGTTTATGACCGCTGTGTTGGGCGCGGCAGCGTATGGTACGGCGCCGCAGTGCCAGACATATACATATGCTACCGAACCCGACATAAGATGTGCAGGAAGTTGCGGGAGATTTGGCTAATAAAGCTAATAAGAGAAACAATATGCCATGTCGCAGCATGAAAAAAAAAAAACGTGTAAAACCTAACATTTTATAGAATACTTGGTTTAGTGCGTGATTTTTTTAATGCAATTGTGGTGTTAATAGATATGTGGATATATCAAGAGTGGAATCTTCTCATAAGCATTGGCTTTCAAACAGTTGAAAAGAAAGCACTGAACACGCTATTTCTTCCTTAAATTTAAATCCAGGCTCTCTTTTTTTTTTTTTAACGCAAATGAAGAATGTTGCTACCCCTGCAATTCTGCCATAAACCACTCGGCGTGGTGTACCGGACGAGCTCGTAGGGACCCTTGCTGGTGACAGGTAAGTTTGCAGGACTGCAGACAAGGTAGCCCCGTCATCTTAATTATTGCTCTCATGACGCCGCACTAAATGGCATGCTTGGCCTCGTAAGCATACTCTCCTTCGGTAAGCAGGCGCGAATTTTCGGACTGTCTCTCAATAAAGTTACTGATGCGGCTAACTGCAAATGAAGAAAAAAAAAAATAGAGGGCCCGCGTGCACGGCGAGGTCGCAAGGAATTCGGTCGCGGCGACTGCATATCGGTGGAGGCGAAATGCCGCAGAGGTCCGTGTGCTGTGTGATGTAAGTGCACGTTAAGAGCCTAAGGTGGTCGAAAGTTCCGAAGCCCCCCACTACGACGACTCTCATAATCATATCACGGTTTTGGTACGTAAAACCCCCCAGATCAATCAATTCTTGATTCCACAGGCACGCTGCTTAGTATAAGCTTAAGTTAATTTCGACGCATATGAGCAAACAAGTCTCCGAGCACTGATATCTAGTACCACGGATCCGCGTGCTCTCCCTCGTTCATTTGTATACTTTCGATTGCAATCAGGTTTTTCCTACGCCATACGTGCATGTGCAGACTCTTAAGAATATATCCTGTTTTAACGTTGTGGTCACAAAGCTTCTTGTCGCAACATCTGACGCGTTAAGCTGGCATATATACTTGATATCGTCGCGATCGCTATCACGTTTGGACGACACCTGTTCTTACGAAACCATACAACGCACAAACAGCCTCGTGAATGCGGGCCCTGTTTCCCAATAATATACGCCGGTGCGAGAAATAAAACTACTACGCGCAGAGGAATTAAACCATGCCCGATCGCTCCGCCATGTATTACGTTTCAGAGAGGCGTCGCCCATGCATCGCGCTATCGGCGAAAGCCAAGATTACTTCGCTGAATTTAAATCTACCGAAGTAGCGCTGTGCGTCATTCCGTACGGATATACCGACCACAGGGAATTCCCGAGTCACTCTGAACGCGTTTTCCGAGGAAAACAAAACAAGCAAGTAACTTTGCTCGAGCCTCGAGAAAGAGCAGCGCCATGTAGAGATCACGCTCGGACAGGGAGAGCAGGTCGACAGTTTATGCAACAAAAGTATTCTTCAATAAGTCGATCGAACGTCCTTCGTGGCCGACCGCGATTCACCCAAGGATCGCAGGCCACGCACCGCTCTACATTTTTGGCGAAGTTGCCTACGAATATTCAGAGACTACATGAAGGACCTCCACAGCTGCGACTGCAATCTATGCATGAAAAGCTGGAATTTTTCTTACGGATTAGCCTCTCCTCTCTACAGTCGTAGATAAAGTAGACATGTTTTAATTTCCATTACGAAAGCGATAACGAATTCATCTTCGTATTCGGTATATTCCAGGGGAGGCTTCACACAGAGCACTCATAGCTTATTGTAAGGTGCTTTGTATGATACACCTGACCCTGTATTTAGATCTTCTCTTAAGGAGTCGGTGCTTCTGATATACAACTGCAGCGATCCTTTTAAGCGTCGTGTGTCCCAATGTTAGCCACTAAGGAAATGCTGCGATCTAGTCTACTGTTTGACGAAGGACATGAATAAAAGACCAGACCAGGCTGTTGGCCTTTTGTAAGTAGGGTCTTGAGATAAGCAGTATTTTTAGACAAGAAAAGGGGAGAAGCCACGATTATGGTCAAATCCGTGGCTTCTACGTGCCTGGAATCCACCGCACTGATCTTCTAAATATATCAGTAACCCAGATTCGAATCCAGGTGGCTAGTGTAGGCCTGCCCTACCTCAGCCGTAAATCGGCATTATTGAGGCAGTTCATCTCCTCGACTAGGTGATGACAACTGGACTGCCTTGCCTTTTTTTTCTCTTTTTCTGAGGGGGAGGGGGGGAGGAATCTTCGAACTCTCTTAGTGCGCGCGATTGGCGCTAATGTCGCCGCCGACATGCCACCCGTCGTGTATCGTTGATAACAAGGCGATCAGCGTCAAACCGCTTGGTAGAAGAAATCTGCTATAGGATACGTATGAGTGCCTTCGTTTTTGCAATTCAGGATGTGGAAAATGCCGCTTGGAAGGTTATACTCGGTGCGAAAAAACTTCAGACTTCCTCGGAGTTCAACTGTAAGTGCAGAAAAAAAAAGGAAGATATTACGCCAGAAATTGGTCAGTGCCATTTATCACCGCCCTTGCGAGTGGAATAACGGCGACTCGACGAACAGTGCTGTGGAAAAAGCGCCAAGCGTATGAACATGCTTGCTTGCATGCAGGACATTTTTTAATCTTTACCGCACGACCAAGCACGTGCCTGTGGCGTAGCGGTCTGAGTATTATGCTTCAGTACTATAATGAGACCCAGAGCTCTGACATGGCCGTTCGGAAACATTTTCATTTCTGTTTACCTGGTGTATTATCGTGAGCAATATGAAAGGGAACACAGGAACGCTTGGCAAACAGTCTCTAAATCGACTCAGAGCGATGTGAAAAACAAGGCGGAAAGGAAGGCACTCTTCCACTAACTGTTGGCACTCCCACCACGCTGGCGTTTCTACAAAGCAGGAACTGACGCCATTTCACCGATAACATGGTATCGCCCGATATTCGATAAGACGCGGTAATTGTCGCAGCGACACGCAGCGATTCGTTTCCTTTTCTTTCATTCTTTTATTTTCTTTCTTCACACAAGCGCGAGGCGCAATGCTAAGTCCTGCGCTTTGTACCGACAAACGCGTGGCAGGAGTGCCAACAGTTGTTAGAACAGCCTTGCCCTCCCCGCTATCTTTTCGACGGCTGCCGCCACGTATCACCGATACCTGGGTCTCAGGCTATTTGCCACGCGTTCCTGTGTTCCCTTTCATGTTGCTCATGATAATACGTATGCGCTGAGTTGACGTCAAAAATGCGTGTGCCGTCACTCATGTCATGTTGGCTGAGGATCTCGTCCCCTCGTGCCCTGCGTGTGTGCGTGTACGTGCACGCGCGAGCGTGCGCGATGATTTCACGCGTTTATACACTTGCAAAGGGGTTGTCAGAGGCAGTATTGACGGCTTCTCCAGACTGTAAAAATCTTTTATTCACCTTGCGTAGCGGATTATGCAGCACAAGGGAGATGGAGGTTGCCATCACAAAAATATGTTGCCGAATTCTTCCCTCCCCCCCCCCCTTCCCCCCCTGAATTTTTATTTGCACAGGTCCGGTCTGGTTCCTTCCCCACTTCGGCCTTTCTGTAATGAGGAAGAAACTATTCACTACTGTTTTTATATTTTGTCGCCGCTTCAAAATCCAGCGAAAGGATATTATCGAAACAATTATTCGCCAGCTAGGCCTGGAATTTACTAAAATGAGCATTCTTTCGCCTGGAGGGTCCACTTTGAGGTACAGTTACAGGGATGTCTGTTTAGCAATAATGAAACTTGTAATTTAAACCATAAGAATTTTACCTTAATTTTCTTCATTTGTGCTTCGCCAAACAGCAGATAAATAAAAAGTGTTCCTTTAAATCAAAACAGTCCTGGCCAATCCCCTGCATTGAGTATGTGCAAAGTGCACCTATCCGAAACCATTTGCGGCAGTTAAAGAAACGGCGTTCACTTTTAAATGAGAAGACAGTGCTCATCATCGTTGCCTTTACACATTCGACAACAATTCATCAATGCTAGTGAGAGCACTGATCCGAACATATTGCCCAAATAGATTTATAAAGCACTTATGCGTTTAATAAACGCGCCGAGACTACGGACTACGATAGGTACCTCACATTACCACAGAACAAGTGTGGCGCACTACGTTGCGGCAGCTTAGAAGGCGCCCACCAGCAAAACGCACGCGCTGGACGGCGTGGCACGGCAACTATATATGTATAACGCAACGGCCGGCGATAATCGCGTTGGCGAAGAGTTGCACGCCGCTATCTCCGTGCGATGCGTGCGCCCACGGCCGCGCATCCGACGCTGATGGGGCGGCCGATAACGAGGCCCCCTTATTATTCAGTACGGGTCGACCTTGGTTACGATGACGTCAATGAAACGGGCGGATGGAGGAAGATCAAGGGTAATCTTTCGCCGTTTAGTCGGCGCACACATTCTCCCTTGCTCCGTATTTTCTTGAACCCCCAGCGGAGACGTTTATTCACGCTTCCTCGTCGCGATGCGCCGTCTCGAAACGATGTGGCGCCCCAAACAGGGAGGACACCGAGCTCCCGCAAAACACCACCCGCTCACCCTGTAGCGCCGAACGTCGTTCGGCATCAATGACCCTCTCGTGTTGCGCAGTCTTCGCGGCCGCTCTCATATCCACGAGGTCCACATGACACGCCACAGGTAGTACAGTACGACAACGACGAAACGTGAAGAGAATGAAACAGATTCAAGCGCAGGTGGTGCTCAAAGTTTATGACATTGCATCTGCACACAACGCATTAAAGTGCGCAAGAAAAAAAGAAGAATAAAGTACGAACCATTAGAGAACGTAAGACACGCGCGAGCGCTGGATTATTGAATAACGTACAGAGTTGACGGAACGAAATGGGTCGATTTAGGGCAAAGTAGTGGCGGTACATTCGTTTCCTGCGTATTCAGTTCATGTCACACTGACAGGAGCGTGGCCAGGGGGTGGCACACCGAGCAGGTGCCCCCTCCAATATTTATATCTACGTGAGATACGGAGCATAAGAAAACATGCGACGACACCCCGCCTGCACAACCTCCACTTCGTGTCAAGAAAGTGTCCCCGCCGAAATATAATATATTCCTAGCTACCCCACTGCACACCGGCACGATATTGGTCTGCAGGCTTACATAAGAGACGGTAGACTTGCGTCACCTTTAGTGAGCAAATGCGTAGCGACATGACGTGTATATACGTCACAAGAAATGACGCATTTCATTTGTTATAGGAACAAAATGTCAAGTTGGGCTAGCTGATTTAGACTCATCGTGCTTGGGGTTAAAGCGCAACAATCATACGGTCACAGCAAAAAAGAATAAGCTGCGTTTTTTTTTTTTTTTTCCTTCTTGTGTCCGCGTGATTGTTGCGTTTTACCCATGCACGATCAGTTTTTATGCTTAAAGTTATGATGTCGCGTCTTATTCCGCATAAGTATACTGTACTTTACAAAGTGGTAGGGTTATCAAACGCTCTATAACATACACCGGACACATCGTCAATTCAATAAAGCAGCATTGGAAGTACTGAATTTACGCATGGCAAACGATTTTTCGCGGTACATGATATCGAGAAACGACTGTGAGCCTGTATCACACATCCATCACTTCCGTGGCACACTGATGGAGGCGAAACGAAAAAAAGAAACCGCAGGTGTTACTTACATTTAGGTGCACGTTAAAGACTCCCAGGAAACTCCATAGCCCTCCATTCCCGCGTGTGCCTCGTAATCACAGCTGGTCTTGACACGTAAAACCCCACCAGTTATTATCATTATTATTCGCGACACATTAGCAGCGATGAAGGGGGAGCAAGCTGCGTTTGTCTTAGGTTGCTTCTTCATTACCATTGTTTACGCAACACATACTACAATTACCAGTTCGTACATCCGCCAATTTCTGCGTTTTCTGCGTTATCATATAACGCAGAAAACAAGGGGAAAACTACTCGGCACTTCGTACTGCTTTCACGTCGAGTCGAACTGCTTTACCGCTCCGTTTACCGCTGGCTTTAAAATTGCGTTTTTCTTTGAGTCTGTGCGCTTACTCTTTGACCAGTCTGTCCGCGCATAATCCTACGCGCGTTTATGAAACCCATTCTTGGTACTACAAACCTTTATATGCTTTAACGCTGGAGCTGCGGTATCACACGCGTGGTGATGCTGGCTGCGCAAATCGTGCGCACCGTTTACCGAAGCCGCACCCAAGACGACGTGCTAGGTAGCGGTTTTGTTCGCGAGCTCTGTAACCCGGACGTGCCTTCTTGAATAGCCGGCTTCGGCTAAATTACAGCTGCCCCGAAATTGACGAGCGTGAAGCCTCGTAGCACGCTAACCTGACTCTCCATTGTTGTTTAGCTTCCTTACGATAGTACATACCGCTGCAGCGGACTAAAAAAGAAAAAAAAGAAGCGTGCAAGGTTATTTTGCACGTTTCATCGCGAGTGGCCGAGGGCACCGCCATCCTAGCCCGAGCAAAAAGAAAGAAAAATGAAAACGCCTTTCGCACGTCTAGGTGCGTGCGCCGTGAGATGCAGCAGTATCAGAGGAGCAGCATTAATATGCAACGGCAGACTGCCGGATCTTCCAAGTACCGCTCGAATGTTCATGTCTGCTGGAAGCGCCGAGAAAAGTCGATTTCCCTCCCGCCACCCTGCGTGGTCGACACGGATCACCGCGTTGCCCACCGGTTCGCAATTAGACCCGCCGCATGCTCGGGGATGCGGAACCCATGCGGCGCTGTCTATTGTTCAACAAATGGCCTTACTTCGTGCAACCACGTTTCCGGAGCGTTAATTTTATGGTTATACTCATGAGGCACACCCCTAAGGCACGCGCGCGTAAAGGCATTCGCGTGTGCGTGGGGACGGCTGTGTGGATGTATGACGCGGGAATAAAAGGGCCGACAGCAGAACGTGATGCACGGAAACCCTATAGCTTCTCCGCCTCCATATACTTCCGTTACAAAGCGAGTACTCAAGGGCTAATGTATTTAGCCACAAACGTGCAGGTTTTCCAATATCATCACGTAGTCACCAAAAATTACGAACCAGCTACAGTATTTCAGCAACGCAATAAAGACAAACCCTCGCGGCTTCTACAGGGCAACGACTACTTATCCTGATTGCAAGATCACATCGTGTATCGTATAACGCTCACTGTGAAACAATGTCTATTGTTTCATAGTAGCTTAGTCATTTAGTCTTTAGAACTTGTGAGCGTAGATTAGTACTAAGACTTAAAGCCTAAATAAAGTAGCCATTAAGACACACTATGCACACAGAGCGAATAAATCTAAATTAGAGCATAAGGGAATGCTGGCGTGGGCCTATAATTGAGCAGCGAAGTTGCACGCGTGTCCAAGAGAGCGAGCGATGGCCATACAGGGGTCTCCGTTAAACTATTTCCCTTACGATATGCGTAGCTATCAAATTGGATGGAAGGATCTTATAAGCGTCCTCATCATAATGGGGCGGTGACCTGAGTGTCGCCAAGCTCAATACGGCCTAATGTGATACATGCCTAAAGCTTTCACATGCATGGGGACTAGCACCTCCATAGAGCATCCATATTGCGGGGGTGTCGTCAGCATTTCGCCGCGAAGGCCTGCTGGCGCAGAGAAGGACGGCGGCCGTGTAGTCAGGGAAGCTTGAGGTCCTGTCTGTGTCGTTTCAAAATGGAGCTGGTGGAAGTGTCACCTCTTCCGTCGTCGTTGAGGCACTCGGCCATCTTTACGTAGGACAGCCATGTGCCAACCTTGTTGTCGGCCAGAGGCACGGTGTGGTGTAGACCGGGTCTATGTTAGCGTTAGCGAATACGGCCCCCTCACGGAAGCCTAAACGCAGCATATATGGTGACTATAGTATGCATGAGTATTTGCCGACACGTGTAGGCAGGCCTTCTAAATGAAAATTTCGGCCACGTGGTACCGTGTCACGTAACTTTCTTTTGCGCAGTCTTAAAGCTATGAACCAACTAGTGCGCCAGAATGCCAAGGAAAGCTTCCTTATTGCCGCGGCGGCTGCATTTAGATTGAGGAGAAATGTTATGGTCCGTCTACTGTGCGATGTGTGTGTACCCCAAGTGGTCGAAATTTCCGGAGCCCGCCACTGCGGCGTTTCTCATATTCATATAGTTGTTTTGGGACGTAAAACCCCATTAATCGGCCAATTTAACCTCCCTTATCTTCTGGCTGGTTTCTGAGAACGATCGCCTCTTGCGATGTCCCCGAAGTGTTGCCTTTGGTGCACGGTGATTGGCTGGTTGAGGAGGCAAGTAGTCGTTTCGTCAATCGACATGCGAGGTAATACGTCACACAACGCGACACTGTTGCCTTTGGCTTTCATCCCTGCGCCACAGGGAAGGTCGACGTGGTATATTCGTAATGCAGGGCGGTTAAGAGCGATGCGTCCTGGCTTTTCCCACCAGCGAGACAGTGGGCCGACTCGCTCCGCGTGCCCCATAACGGAGCCTGGCACGTGACCATTCGAAAGTCGTCTATGCCGCGGTGCGACGCTAGTCCGGCATGATCAGAAGGGAAATCGGAGAAGTCCGGTCACCGTAACTGCTTAACGGTCTTCGTGTTCGAGCAGAGTATACCGCAAGGTCCTGATGGCTCTTACAAGTGTCGTCATCACGCGGAACTCAATACAAGACCTCAATCCAAGGATGGTTGAGGTCTGCGGTGCATGATGGTATAGTTTCGAAACAGTCGGCGCGATTTGCAGCGAGCGCCTGTTGGAGATCTGCGGGTCGATCACTACACACCGCACATCACTTCACGTGATATCTACTCTTGCTCCGTTGGCGCCTAATGCCTTTCCCTCTGATTATACGCACAATTAAATATTTCTAAATTCGGGAAAATACGATACTTTCATAATATTTTATGCCACTCTAAAATGTATAACTCTGACGAGCTTCACATTTTAAACCGCGTCAACATTATTTTACAAATCTAGTAAAATGCCCACAAGTCCTACACATTCAGTTCTTGAATCAGGTGTAGTGAAGAAGGGTGGCCTGTGCAACAATAGCATTGCCATCAGCATGAGCTCGTGATTGTTTCGCTGGGCCGACCATTTCTTCCGACCGCTGCTCCTGTCTCTGCGTCCCTGCTAGTAAATCTGTTAGCAAGTGGTGGAAGCTGCCGGGTTTCATCCGTCCCAAACCTGGAACTTCGGAGTCGCACTCTACGTCCCTTGATGCCCGACGACACAAGCGGCACCTCTTCAACAACGCCACACCCGTGGTATCCCCCAACCTTCTCCGGTACAAACGGCAAGGACGTTGAAGACTAGATCTCCACATAAGAGCATACTCATAATAAATGGGCTGACGAAAGCAAGTTGGGCCACGTTTCATCTTTCCGAGGTATCGAAGCTCTGATTCCTAAACCATGAAGTCGAACAAGTTTCAAGAGGAACATCACGCAAGTTTTTGATCGGCCAGAAGCCGAACAGCGGCTGCGCACTTGATACCAACAAACGGGAGAAAACTTCACCAGCTATTTTGAGGACCTCATCAACCTTTGCAGACGGATCAACGCGTCCATGTCGGAGGCAGAAAAAATCAAGCACATAATGAAGGGCATTGAGGATGATGCATTCCAAATGTTGCTGTCCAAGGCTCCTAGCACTGTCGTTCAAGTAAGTGAGCTTTGCCAAAGCTACGATGAGCTGCGCAGACGACGTCTCCAGACCACACGTCCCTCTGCGCCTGATGACTCACTCTCCAGTCTTGGCATTGGCGACGAGCACGCTCCTCTGCTACTGAAAATTCAGGAGTTCATTCGCGCAGAGGTGACTCGTCAGCTATATTTGTTGCCTTGCGTCCCAGAAACACAACAGCCTTTGACGCCCACACTTCGCTAAGAGGTTTATTAGCAGGGACGCAGAGACAGCAACAGCGTTCGGAAGAAACGGTCGGCCCAACGAAACAATCAGGAGCTCATGCGATGGTGATGCTATTGTTGCACAGGCCACTCTTCTTCACCACACAGGGAAATATTTTCTCTAATACGCATGCGTATTAGAGAAAATTGCCCGCCAAAAAATGCCCGCCAGAAAGGTGCTCGCCAAGAACATGAGTGCCGCTGCTCTGCATGTGCTTAACAGCTCGCTCCCACGTTCACTTGAAGATATGTCATCTACATATATACGCGCATAGATATAATAACAATTCGCCAGCATCTTCGTTCGGGGCACGGCGTTACGCATAACGCTTTCGCTTGATATGACCTACCCTACAGAGAGATCAACCCGACATGAAAGCTATAAAGAACGCCACAACACTGTGAACGTGTTCCACGTTGTTGAGAGCAGCTCGACACAGGATCAAGTAAACCGAGTAAATTCGCTTTCCCTAAGCAGTGCCCTGTGCAAATGCAATCGAAAGCATATACAGGTATAAACACGACGGGTAATGTGGCGAACAGCGCACAAAAGAAAAAAAAAAGATGGTCGGAGGGGCGAGATGTTTGTATTACAGCGCTCCCATTCGCTCGCACCGCGCCCTTGTACGGCTCCGTGGAAGACGTGTGCCGCGCCGTGTAAACTAGTTAGTATGTATACACGTATCGGCGCCGTATCAAAATCCGGTTTCGGCAAGCGCGCCATCAAAGCGATGTGTCGCGATTCAGCAGGATAGGAGAGGGCCGCTCCGTGCGCGTCAGGAGTTAGCAATGCTGCGGTGGGACGCACAGAGGAGTCCTAATGAGCCGCTATCGGCCGATGAATATAGCGCAGAAACGTGCACAGAGCTACACCTCGGCGATGTCGCACAAACGCTGGCCGCATGTCTGGCGCGAGCATAGGATGCCGCTTCGCCGCATCCGAATTAGGCGATTCAGGAGCCGCGTTCTCGGGAGCCTGGCGTATACAGGGTGTTTCAAAAGATGTGTCCAGAGATATTATAAATGCAGGAACGCAGATGTTTGTGCATTTTTTGCAGAAGTGTTTTATTCATGGTGGCACGCACTGTAAATTGTGCAGATGGAAAATTTGAACAGTAATTAACAAAATTAGACTGATTTGCTTTTAAACTAGTCAGATATACGCTCAAACCTAATAGAAGAATTCAAGTTATACAGGGAAACGCTGCTAAAATCTACAGATTTATGAAATCAGACGATTTTTCGCGCAGGAAACCGACATTGAGCGGTGAAAGAGCGCGATTGCCGCTATACCTTCCCCGTGTGACACCGTTGTTGCCCTCGCATTGCCGATTGACGATGAGTAAGCGTCGTTCTCGGGCGGCGAGCTTCATCGTTTCGTTGCTGAGCCCGACCGCGCTTGCCGTGAAGCCAGTCGACGCATGGTCGTATAGTCACTAGGCAGTACGAGGGGGCCAACTATGTGACACAGGGCTCTATAGCATGTAGCGGCAACTATAAGGTCGTTGGTCCTTCAGTTTCGGTTTCCACGGTGCTATTAGCCGGATTTCATAAATCCTTAGGAATTGACAGCGCCGCCTTTTTGAAAATACTACGACGGATATGGATTTTTTGTATAAATAGTTTCCATTCTTCAATTAGGTATGAGCGTCCAGCTGTTCGGATTTTGAAGTTGAAGTTTGAAGTTTGGTTTATTTAAAGTTGATGCATATACAGAAATAGACAATTTTGATACAGAAAAAGGTCCCATAGTGTAGACACTGTAGGGGGACCTTATTATAATGGTAGAAAAGAAAGCATTAATTAACAGCAAACAGCAAATATTTAGAGTAGAAAGTAAGAAATGAAACAAGAAAAGAAACTTAGTCTAATATTGTTAATACTGTTAAACTTTTCCCTCCTGCGCATTTTATAGTGCACGCCGCCATGATCGAACCACTCCGCAAAAAAGTGCCCAGATGTTTGCTTTTGTGCATTTGTAATAATCTTGGATACATTTTCTGAAATACCCTGTACATGTGCCCTAAAATGCAGGACGCGACTCTTTTCAATAACGATGATGCACGAGCGAGGGCGGCCAACCCACGAAGTCGAAGGACGTCGTTTAAAAGAGAAATAAATCATCTGACCGAAACAGCAACGCATTCGTTAATGTGAGCACCACATAGGCCACGAGCACACGATGGTTCGTTGCACGAGCTGCAACATATACTGCGCCCTGCACCCAGCGACAACGCTGCTGCTTTGGGTAGCTCTCTCATAACAGCCACGAAGGGAGCGGAACTTCACTGAGCGACTTCTGTGCGCTGGGCAACAGTGTACCCGTTAAACTTTGCACTATAACCTGATAGAATTAAGGAAAAAGAAACGATTAATTTTATTTGGAAGTAAAGAGATAAAAACACTAGAAAACAATGGTGGCTGCCTACAACGCAATCTCGAATGAGCTAGTAAAACAACGGAATCTCCAAGCGACCATAATGAAGGAACACTTAAATTCGAAAGTATAAAATACCGAACCAACCCACAACAACGGACGTAAATAAGGTACCTATAAAGCGAAGTAACAAAACTGACCACCCTTTCCGCTCCATGAAGACGGTCGAACGGTGAAGCTGTTCTAGTTGCACCGAGTGTTACTCCAAGTCCGAAAGTGTCGCAAGCAGTCTGTATTGTAAATCGCTTGTTTCAGCTTGGGTGCGTGCTCTCGGCGCTGCCGTTTAAACTCTGTACCTTTGGCGCGCGCCTCGCGATCTGCGCGACGACCATTGGCGAGCCGATTCCCGCTGAGCGTCGCGGTAGAGGCAACCTCTACCTCACGAAGGCGCATTACTCGTGGTCTTCCCATAGTTGCAGCTGGATGCAGTGCGCGTAAGCACCAACCCAAGGGTCCGTGTACACCGGGAACAAATACGCCCTTCCGAAGTCGCCGTCCAAAACAAAGAAAATCCAAGACATTCACGAATCATATGGTTCACATGCATCCGCAACTCGCAAGCGTGGTGTGTAGTGGCCTTCGGAGCACGTGGGGAGCTTTGGTTCGAGCACCGGCAACAAATTCTTTAGTCTTTATTCCTTTCATACTTCCCTCTTTGGTAGAAGGTCCAGGCCGTTCACACGGTTCACATATATCTGCATCTCGCAAGCGCTGCGTGTATAGTGTAGTTGTTGAGACACTTGTCTTCAGAGCGTGCGTTCCCTTGTTTGGACCCTAGCACAGCCAACAAATTTTCTTTCTTTTATATGCGTCTGTCTTTCCCTCTCACGCTAGGTCACGTGACTCAGTTTTAGCGAACGCCGACGATGGCACAGGATCCCCATAAGCAGTTTCGCTGTAACACCACAAAAAGAAAAACACAAGAACACATAAGCGATCCTTATGATCCGAGAATGCGAAAACATTCACGCCATTCAATTGAAACGCCGGTGAGGGGTCCTTCGAGTGGTGCGCTGCGAGTAAAATCAACGGCGTCCTGCTCGACGAGAGATCGAGCAAGCAGCAACAGCCACAAAAGTCGGCAGACGTGCTAAGAGCCCTGTGTGTGTGTGTGTGTGTGTGTGTGTGTGTGTGTGTGTGTGTGTGTGTGTGTGTGTGTGTGTGTGTGTGTGTGTGTGTGTGTGTGTGTGCGTGTGTGTGTGTGTGCGTGCGTGTGTGTGTGTGTGTGTGTGTGTGCGTGCGTGTGTGTGTGTGTGTGTGTGTGTGTTATATACACATAGCATGATATCATAGGGCAAAGTGCATACTCCCGCTATCTAGGAGGTGAGTTTAGACCATTGCGTAAGACGACGGAGTGCGTAAGACACTGGGCTTCTGAGTGTCGGTTCTCAGGTTCGCAACTCGCTACCACCACCGTTGCTCCTTTCGAATTTATTCTATGCTTTATGCATTATTTTCTTCATCGCGATTACCGAGGCGAAGTTTGGACGCAATCGAGAGCTCGCGCGGACACGCGGGTAAGATCGAGACGCTTCTGAGAGCGAGGCTGAAATGGAGCAGCGGCGATAGACTCACGAAACACCAGGTGCGCCAGAGCGGCATCCTTTCTCACCCGCTCTGCTCCTTCGACGTGCGCACCCGACGTGGCATCGCAGCCGATGCCAGTAGAAATTTAAATCATTATGGATGCTTACATCAGTGCACACAAAAAGACACGGACGCAGGGACGAATACACACAGAAAAATATCACCAAAGTGCAAAGAAAAGAAACAACAAAACATCTTACAAGCGCAAGAGATCATTTAGCATCCATAAAAGCGAATTCACTGTCATTCAGTGCAACTGACAGCTCACTAACACAGTTAGTTGCTCGTCTTCTTATATAGAAATGTTCGGTTAGTTTGCGTGTTAGTCTAGTTTTATCACTGAACAAAATCTTAGTGCTAGCCCACACAGGCTGGCATTCGCAGTTCTTACAATGATTTGCTAAGCGTGCATGACTACTTTTAACAAATGAGTGTTAGCGCTCTTTCAAACGTGTGTTAATACAGAGACCGGTCTGACCCGTATAAACACACGCGAAGGTTAAGGAAAGGATATACACTACTCCTTTTTTGAACTTCACTTTATCTTCATTATTAGGGGAGCAAGTACACTTTAACTTACTTCTATCGTCCACTTTTTGTCAGCAGCATAGCAGATTCTTTGCAGCTTATTAGGAGGGGTAAAAGCAACATTAACATCAAACCGGTTGGAAACAAGCTTCAAACCATGCGAGAAGTGATTAACGAAAGGCAAAACTGCGGCGCGTTTACGTTGGAAAGCGTGTGTTCTAGCGGCATTCCTTTAGTCAACCATTTTTACTACCATAATTTTATTATACCGCTCTAGAAGTAACGTTTTCTGGGAATTCAGCAAATTTCCATCTATTAACTTGTCTAGTGAATCCTAGATACATTGCGTGAATGCAAGATTTGAACAACGCAGCCCTAAGGCAAGATACTGCAACTCCATTCGTTACAATTTTGGATGATCGGAGGCTTAGTTTAGAATTGGCTTCATTGATCTAGGATTGTACATCCAGCATACGTGGCCTGGATAAAGGTGTAATAACCAGTCAGGAAACTGCAGCTGATTATTCTGCGCAAGCTCATGAGTAAACTTTACACCCATGCCACACTCGCGATACACCTTTAAACCATCCTTGCAATGATCTGTGATAAAGTAATAAACAGTCATCGAAAAACCACAAAGCCCTTTTTTTTTTACCGAACCTAGCAAACCATTTTGAATGTTTCTGCCAATCCTAGCCAAGAAAATGTCACCCAGGACTGCGGCTACTTTCGGGCCAATACAAACAACAGTATTTTGTACAAACATTACATCATGCCGATCAATAAATGTGGATTTAAGATAAAAGGTCAAGATTGCAAGGAAGATTTCAACATATACGTCACATTCATTTCTAAATTTGGCTTCATCACTGTAGTCACAGATGCACAATCTGACACTTTTCGCAAGCTCAGCATAAGGAATGGAGTAGTACAAATCTTGTACATCTACACTCAAAGCGCTGCAGACTCTTGGATTTTCTTCTCTCAAATACTTAACGACCACTTCAGAATTAGGCACGACTAGCGGGTCACAAATATTTAGCGTCCAAAGACGTTCATGAATAAAGCATGCTATTTGTTGTTGACACGTGTTTCTTTCCGTGACATCGCTCTGAACAAATGATCCTGCTTACGTGTTTTGCAGGAGAAAAGCATTTCTAGATCTATGCATTTTGCTTTTTTGACCGATGCTGATAGATTTTCTAATTAAGCGAATATAGCAATTCTACAGCCTGCTGTTTGATCTTAGGTGGTTTTACATATATTTTTCTGACATTCTTATTAATGGCCTCAGTTGCTTTTCCACACACACACACACACACACACACACACACACACACACACACACACACACACACACACACACACACACACACACGCACGCACGCACGCACGCACACACGCACGCACACAAGTGGAAACTACGTGCGTGTGCGTCGCGTACTTTCCGCTTAGCTTGACAAAGCCACTCCTCCCACAGGTGCCTAATAGACGCAACCGTGACGAAATGCGAGGCGGTGTCTACCCTCCCGGCTCACTGCATGCTCATGAACACGTTGCCTTGGGCAGCGAATGCACAGGACGTGGCGTGTCGTAGCCAAAAAAAAAAAAAAAGAATAATAACTACAATAACTCATACGAGCAGGGCAGCAACACTGCTAACGTCCGCGGCAAGGATTCGCGCACGACGTGCATTTTCCTATACACGGGGTCTCGAAAGGCGCAAGGTGAACAACGGTTCAGGCAGTGGCGGCGAGACAATGGTTGCACGGACAGCCATCAAAGAACACGCGAGGCGTGCAGTATATCAGCGGGGCAATCGCACTATCGCCGGGAACCCGAAGGCTTGCGCTTCCCGAAAACGACGGCGTTGATTAGGCGGCGGCCACCTTGGGCTGTCTGCTATAGCACAATGGCAGCCGCCCACCGTTCGGTTAGACGCACAAGGTTAGACACGGGCGCGCGTGCTTTGGAGTGCCTGCTGCAGCCTGAAGACAAAGCCCGAGTAAGGGTAACGCTCGAGATCGTACGTATTTTGTTTTTCAATATTCTTAGGTAAAACGCAGCTGTCACGCTATGGAGAAGTGAGTAACGTTTTGGCCAGTACCGGCAAGCTTACCTTCTACCGCGCCGCGGTTTTTCACTATGTACGGCGCCCTCTGCATTTCTGAGAGGACATCCTACACAGTAAAAAGCATAACAATCGCGACTCACATAAAAATGGCCATAGCTGCAATGCCAGCGGCGGCAGCACACACCTTTGCAGCAGATAGCGTCCACTCATTCGCTGATACGATACTTAACCAAGTCACATGGGACTTGAGGTAATCGCTGTAAATAAGGATGCGTTTTCATACCTACCAACTGATGTCTCATTTTACGACGGCGAGATTCCGACTAATCATCATAAAGAATGATTAAAGAACAAAGCATTGTCGATAAAATGTCGTTGTTCCCATCAACATATATATGTCCTCCATCAGCACAGATCCAGATGCCAGCCTACATGCACAGAGCCAACTTCCACAGAAGCACGCCTTTCAAAACGTACCATTCGCGTAAGCCATTGCAGTTGATGTCGCGTGTACCTTGCGAGCGTGGCTGAATGTGACTGCGTGTGTTGAGCTGTGGGCTCTCTCTCTATCTTTGTTCGCTGGATCCCTGATCCCTTTCCCCTTACGTGGGGTAGCATACCGGTTGTCCTGAACTGGTTGACCTCCCTGCCTTGCCCTTCTCCTTTCTCTTGTCCTCTGTATTTCATGAAAGGGAGAAATAGCCATACACGCGTTTGTGGTACGATGCTACAAGGGAATCCCCGGATTACACGAAAAAAAGAAAAGCTTCCTGATTGATGAAAACTTCACACTTCTCCGGGGTTCGAACCCGGCACCAGCACTTTCCCAAGACGGTCACTCTAATAACAGAGCTATAACGAAAAGGCCAGTTATATCGCAGCGCGAGGGCAAATTCACAGATAACTCGTAGCACCCGGGTATAGAACACGACCACGGCCGGTCTGGACGCGCGCGCTCTCTCTCTCTTTTACGGCCTGAGCAGCTGCCACGACTACAATGGATCTGTTTCTATACAGGACGACGGCGCGTTCCGCGCGAGGGCGCCGCGAGCCAACCCCCCAAAGTGCGTTGCTCTGCATGCGCTTCGTATGGTAAACCAGCTGTACCCGGCCACTTTACCGTGCTAATTATTTTTTCCGCATGTAGAAAGTGGTGGAAGCAGTACAGGTGCGTGTGGGGACAGTCTGGCTTTCTAGGTACTCATGCACTCGGCAAAAGAAGAGGCACACTCAGTGCTACTAGCAACAAGGATGGGTTGGCTGGTTGGTCAAACTTGACCATCTTATATTTGATGGAGGCGAAAATGCTTGGGGCTTGTGCGCTTGGATTTAGGTGCACCCTAAAGGTTACCAGGTGGTCGAAATTCCCGGAGCCTTCCACCACGGCGTCCTTCATAAACATAACGCAGTTTTCGGATGATAGACGGCATGCTGATGCAGATGTCCCGAAGTGCGTCCTTTTGCTTAGTTTCTACAATGGGACGGATTTGCTCAGCCTTGTGGCGAACCGCTCAATTGTGTGATTGTCAAAATGTTTCCCGGAACCATCATATGAGGTTGTGACGTTCTTCGAGAAGGCAGTGAAATATCTTTACCGAAAGAAAATCCTCGAGACACTGCAATTTACTGTTCAGTCATATCTTGAAGATTCGCCGCTTCTGGACTGTCCGGAAGGTGTGGACAAGAGTCACGCCAGAGTGTCGGCGCACATCATCTCTGAAAAGTTTCTCCGGATTCGTCTTGTGAACTACACAAAAATGTTAACAGATCAGAATGACAAGCCTTCTGGCTATATTCACAAGCCCACGCGGAAACATTTCCGGCTGTGAACGATGTGACTACTTTAAACTAGCTCTAAGCATCACGACAGTGTTTTACCAGCAGTGCTTTTTTTTTCTTTTTCAGTTCTTCTTGTGCATTATATTATTTTAGTACCAAGGAAAACATTCTGTATGATGCTGAAAGGTTTCTGTGAAAGTTCTTTATTTTTCTTCGCCTGCGGCGTACGTTATTGCATAAAAAGATTTTTCTCATCTCTTTACTTGCACGCTGAAGACCGCGTCTGGACACGTGAGAGCTTGGGAATTTATATGCATGCCGGGACTCAGCGTGGTGTGGTGCGAGTTTATTATTATTATTATTATTATTATTATTATTATTATTATTATTATTATTATTATTATTATTATTATTATGTTCCTTCTGCTGTGATTGCGACTCACGGCTACTTGTGGGGAGTGTGACTTTCCCCTTTTCGAGGTATTTATTTTAATAATAAAGCAAGAATTGCGACAGCTTGAATAAAAATGACCATATTTTATCACTTTCAAGTACATTAATGGTTGGCATATGTGCATTTGACGTAAACGTTTTGGAAACCAATTTCTTTCAAAAAAGAATGTTTCGTGTCATTTGTTCTGACGGTCGGTGACGAATCATGTGGCCGAGCCTTCTGAGCGCGACGCGCATCGCTAAGTGCTCTCACGAGCGGCAGAAGCGGGCGAATCAGTGGCTTGTGCCTCTCCCTCGGAAAAGGTGAAAGCACCAGTGTTGCCATATATATGCTTGCTACCGTATTCTCATCGCATTGGTACCATGCATAGCATATAGAGGAGCTTCAGAAAGTGACGCGGCAAGTCTGAGGCCGAGCATTCCCAGCGCGCGCTAGCCTCCGCAACGGCCGGGAGCTGGTTTAGAGGATGGATGGATGTATGGATGCTATGAGCGTCCCCTATGTAACGGGGCGGTGACATGTGGGCCACCAGGCTCGTAAGAAGACTTAAGTACTTTTTTTTCTCTCTCTCTCTTTAAATTTTCCTCATGCCTTTTAAATTTACTTCACTCAAATCGATCATACTATAGCAAAAAACGGAAATTCATAGCCCAGTTCCCTGCCCCTTATGGCAGAAAGTCCATATTTTTCCCTATAATTATTTTTGTCCGTTCTCTCTAGTTTTCTGCCACCAGTATTCTAACCGTCTCTTACTTATTTCAATCGCGGCTATGTTCAGCTTCCCGTTGTTCGCCCTAAAACCCAAGGCTTCCTGTAGGGTGGTGCCCAAACGTACACCTGGGTGGATATTTCCGCATTCAATCAGAACATGCTCAGTCGTTTCCCTATCTTCCTCACTGCATGTGCATTCTTCTTCTTCTTTACTGAATTTCGCTCCGAGGGTTGGCTCGGAGCGCCCCCGCCAAGTTGCGGCGATAGGTAGCAACAGCCCCCCGTGCGCAGGCCGTAAAAGAGAGAGCGAGCGCGCGCGTCCAGACCGGCCGTGACACGACAAGTCAGTTCTGCAGAAGACCGCAAGGGAAGAAGGATCATTCGCCGTTTTACACTGCGCCACGATCGTGGTGCACGGTGAGTCCTCGAAACAGCTATGTTTAGTATTATGCAGTTTACGTTCGGCATCACTTACACTTCGATGAGGGCAAAATGTTGAGGCCTGTGTGCTGTGCGATGTCAGTGCACGTTAAAGAACCCCAGGTGGTCGGAATTTCCGGGGACTTCCACCACGTAGTCTCTCATAATCAGAGCTGGTTTTGGGACGTTAAACCCTACAAATCAATCAATCACTTCACATGCTCAAATGGATGAAGAGTACTTTAGTGATTTCGCTATCTGAACCAGCATGCCTCCCAGATACACGACTAAGTCAGCTTGGCTGTAAAAATGACAAGGAAGCCAAATAGACGCACGCTCCTTTCAATCCGTTTAGGAGCGAAGCATGGATCCGTTGTACATTCTAGAGCAGGAATTAGCGTTGCACGCATGCGCAGTAACACTTACGGGGAGTAGTTGAGAGCAAATTTAACGTTAGCGTAGATCAGCATGACTAGGGGAGGGGGGGGGGGGGGGCGGCCCGTAAGCGTTATGTCTTGTTTGCAAACAGGCAGTTAGAGGGAACGCTAGTGGAATTGTATGTCGTGGCACTGTCGTGCCATGGATATGTCACTCATGTCATGGCAGCAGAAGCTAGAATGCTGCTATGGTTCAGCTGGCGAGCCACCTTCTTAACGGCGGGTCCATGGCTGCTTTATAGCTATGGAACGAAAAATGGTAGGTGTAAGGGTCGTCGGAAAGAGACGGAGAATACGGTGCGTCGAGGAGGTCAAGTAGGCGCCGACGCTGTAAGGGTCGTTGGAAAGAGACGGAGAATACGGTGCGTCGAGGAGGTCACGTAGGCGCCGACGCACAGCCACGTGGTGAAAATGTGGGGGAGGAAGCAACCATTGTGGGGTTGTATTGTACAGCTGGTTTGGCGCCCTCACCCACCCCCCTCCGCGGCGTGGTGGGCAGCAAGCGTACCTGCTGTATTGTTCACGGTTGTCTTTTGTTAGTGCGGCGTCTGACATTCGATCGGCGTTTGTGATTGGCTGTGAGGGATTCAGTGGCGGAGCAACCGGTGTATATAAGGTGGCCCCTTTGCCCTGGCAGGGAGTCGGGAAGCACTGCTTGTAAAGTGTATGTACTGTCTGTCTGGTATATAAAGTCACATTGTGTTTGTGTGAAAGGCTGGTCTCCATCCTTCAAGTCGACAACGCGACGGCGGACAGGTAGCAGGAAGGCTTCCGTCCATCCTTCTTCGCAGCAGCAACGCTAGCTGGAGGAGCTCGGCTCCAAAAGGAAGAAGGGTAGCAGGAAGGAGGAGAAGGTGGGAACTGAGGACAAGTTCACCACGACAAGGTCACCTTCTCCACAATCTCCTTGCCTGGAAATTTACTGTAGGTGTAACTGTTATGTTGCCGCTCATAAGGCGATCGTACAGAAGAGACGGCGTAGCACCGTACGCTATACAAAGCTTCTTTCTCGGCTCTCTCTCTGCATGGTCTTTGACAGCAATTATCAATGGAAAGCAAACTGCTCCCATTGAGCGGCTGGTCTCCCACGCTGGCCCCCAGGGGTTCCTGGTACGAGACCCTACCCTTTCGCTGAACGTCGCTCGGGGGGGTCGCGGCTGCGCGACCGTACTTGTCCTCTCAGTGGCCGTTTCGGGGAAGAGCAGCTCGGACGCGTAGGAAGGAATGCATGAGAAGTGCGCCGTCGCTCGGAGCGACAATGCGCTTGGCCCAACCAATTCTTTAACGACCGGCATGCGCTCTCGGCGCGCCGACTGGAACAAAGGGTTGAGTCGCAGCAGTACACGGTCCGAACTGCGGGAAAGGCGAAGACACGCTGTGTTTCCTGGAACGACAGGGTTCGACTGGATGAGCGTGGGAGATGGCCCGAATGCCGCAGGGCTGCTACGATACCGATATTTCGATTGTGAGAATATCTGAGAGCGTGGGATAAGGAGAGGGAGAGCCATGATGGGAAAGAATGCCAAAATGCCTGTTTAAACTGCAAAGACGCTGCTGTCGGGATTAGGGACAGCCCACTAGGGAGTGGCTTAATCTGAGGATAAACAGATTGGATGACAGAAGGTTGAGGCGGACCAGCAGTGGCCACCTCCCCTCTTCTTTGTTACCGTAAGGTACTAAAGACTGGACGGGATTCGTTTCCCTTCAGTCTAGGCTGTAATCACTTAACTGATCGATCAGTAAGACTCCGTACGATGCAACTTCTGTCTGGGCCGTAACCACTCGGTGGTCGAACAGTGAGACTAAGTTCGTTGTATGTAGTAACAGTGTTCTAGGCTCTAACTTAAGAAAAGTTAAGTAGAAGAGTAAGACGCTGTTGATGTCTATGTTATCATCAGTGTGCTTCGGCAAGATGTACATATGACTGTAAATATTTGCTGCAATATACCTTCAAGTTCATTACCTCCAACCTGCCTCCTGCTTCATCGACGTCGATCATCTCCTTGACGGGACTTCAATCCACATCAAGGAGAAAACGAACAAGAAAAACATAACTGGCGCAGTCGGACAGGGATCGGCGAAGCTCTACAGCACCATACACCGGACCAGTGCCGAGGAGACCGAGGGGCAAGGCATCCGTCAGCCACCAGCGGCAACGTCGAGACGATCCCACAGCAGCCAACTCCGGCACCGTGGAAGAGATCCAGGAACGACAGTGCATACAGCAAAGGGTGAGCAGGATTTCTTGCGTTTTTCTCTAGTTGGCATGGCAGTTTATGTGTAGAGCACATGGTGAGAACACGCGGGGGTGCTGAAACAATGGAGTCTAATGGAGATGAAGGTGTGAGTGCGGTAGCAATGGATCGGAGTCGAGAGCCATCAAACCATGGTATTCTAAATTCTGATCAGTCAAATGAGGCGAGAGTGCCTACTCAGAGGCAAGAATCGATGCAGCTGGCATCTCAGGTTTTGCCGAATTCAAGTGAAACGAGAACGCTCGAACTTGAAATTCAAAAGCTCAATCTCCAGATTGAGTACGAAAAGCTATTGCAAACTAGAATGAACGCGGAACGTCTCAATGGCACGTTGTCCAACTCTGGGTCGGAGACGGGCGATCGGGGGCGACGGTGTTTCGATTCTGTCCAGCAATGTGCAAAAGTGCTGAAAGGGTTCCGCCTGCCGAGTGACGCGGATGTGCCATTATGGTTTGAGGAAGTAGAAAAACTATTTGCTACTTACCAAGTACCGTATGAGAGTCGCGTGCATTTGGTTATACCAGCACTAACTGAACGAGTTCGTTACTTACTGCGTAACCTCAACTCTGAAGAGAGTGCAGATTACGAGGCAGTTAAAGCAGCAGTACTGACGGAACTGAAGCTTTCTCCGGCAGAGTATCTGCAGAGGTTCGAAACAGCGGTAAAGCGGAAGGAAGAGACGTGGGCGCAGTTCGCGTCCCGCGTGAAAACTTATTTCTCCTACTACCTCCAAGTGAGAGAGGCCGACACGGTAGAAGTGATGGCAGAACTCATGGTTGCTGACCGTATAAAATCGGGCCTTAGCACGGAGGGTCTTGAGTATGTGAGACTAAGAGAAGGCGAGGGATGGCTTAGGCCAACTGAGATCGCTAAAGTGCTGCAAACTTTCGAACAAGCGAAAGGAAAAGGGCGTGCTTCAAAGCAACCAACTGTAGAAATGGGGCAGAAGCCGGCGACACGAGTAGAGAAAGGGGCTCTGAAGTGCCACTTATGTCACGGCTCAGGCCATTTCGCTAAAGAGTGCCCGAAGTCTAGTGATAAGGAGAGCAACCCGAAGAAGGCTACCGAGCCAAAGCGGAAGGTCCAAAAGGTAACGTTATCCCACGAGACGGAAACTGAAATACCTGATGGAGTACTTAGCGCAAAGGTGAAGTCTCTAAAACACGAGGGTGAAGGCACAAATAAACTGCAGTTAATTCCCGTATCATGTGCAGGTATATCCGCAGATGCAATTTTGGATACAGGGAGTGAAATAACTGTCTTTCGGGAGAGTCTGCTTCCGAGAAGTTTAGTAGAGCCGTCTGGCAAGGTGAGATTGGTGTCTGCTTTTGGTAAAACTATCGAGGCAAGGCTAGTTACGTTGCCGGTCAAATTAAATAGCCCGCGAGAGGTTACGGAGCCTCAGAGCGTCGACCTACTCTGCGCGTTAACTGATGAGCTCGTCGAGGGCACAGATTGTTTGTTGACCGAGGAAGATTGGAAACTTTTGTCGAAGGCCAGCAGCCCTCTGGCACCCTGTCGAGCACCGGCCGAGCCTGCTCCCGAGGCAGAACAAGCAGTAGAGAAACCAAAGGTCGTGGCATGCAATCTTACTTTGGAGAAGAAAGACGTTTCCGGCGAAGATGCGCAAATTGATGAAGAAAGGGAGGCATCATTAGGCCAGAGAGAAGAGTTCCGCAAAGTGCAGTTGGGTGACACTACGCTAAAGAAATGTTGGGAAGATGCGCGTAGTGGGAAATCCGGCATGTTCATTTCAGACGGACTGTTATATCACTGCGACTCAATAGCAGGCACTCGAGTGAGTCAGCTAGTTGTCCCCAAAGATAAGCGCACTGAGGTGATGCACTTAGCCCATGAGTCGCTATGCGGGGGGCACCTGGGGCCAAAGAAAACAAGAGCTCGCATTAGGTATAATTTTTTTTGGCCAGGTATGGCGAAGGAGATATTAGGGCATTGTCGTTCGTGCCATGAATGTCAAATTAGGTCAGACAGGCGTCGCACAGATAAAGTGCCTATAACTCCGCTCACTAGACCCGAGCACCCTTTCCAAGTTGTCAATGTAGATGTGATCGGACCCCTCGACACACCGTCAGCGAGAGGGCATAAGTACGCGCTGTGCTTAGTGGACCTTTGCACGAGGTGGCCGGAGGTGGTTCCACTGCGCTCTTTGACCGCTAAGGCGACTTGCGATGCACTGATTGAGATATTCAGTCGCACAGGCGTTCCGGAGATGATCTGCTCCGATCAGGGCACTAATTTCAAATCTCAGCTCACGCAAACGATGATGGAGAAATTAGGTTGCACGCCAAGGTTCTCAACCCCAGAACACCCAGAGAGTAATGGAGTTGTAGAGAGGTGGAACCGAGTACTGAAAAACATGTTGTATCATGTCATTCAGAGAGACTCCAAGAATTGGGACAAATTGATCCCAATGGTTTTATGGGCTTATCGGGAAGTTCCCCATGAGGTAACCGGAGTAGCTCCGTTTCGTCTATTGTATGGAAGGAATCCCACGGGACCGCTTCTAATATTGCAGAGGACGTGGACGGGAGAAATGCCGGTGCCCGCAACATTGAGAGAAAGCCCCGCTAAGTATTTACAGCAACTTAAGGAGCAGCTCGAGACGGCCGCTAATATTGCTGAGCTAACTAGTGCAACTCATCAGGAGAGTTACGCCAGTGCCTATAATCGCAGCACCAGGCTCAAAGCTTTTAACGTTGGCGACCAGGTTGTGGTTTTCGACAATGATCGGAATTGTAAGATGTCACCTAAATGGCTAGGCCCATTCACAGTGGTTGGACGTGAGCGCGAACACTCTTACCGCGTTGAAACATCTGAGGGAAAGGTGAAAAGTGTCCACGCCAACAACATTCGACCTTACTATACAAGGGTCAGTCATATTGGGGTAGTCTTCGATGAGGACCATGATTTTGGGGAGGTGGAATATGCTCCACAACCAACCACTATAAAGCGGGAAGAGCTAGTGCTAACGAGCGAGAAGGTTGCTCACCTTGATGCTGACGCGCAGGCGGAAATACAGGCGGTGTTCCAAAGACATTGCACACTCTTTGACGGCACCCCGGGTATAGCGAAGGTAGACGAACATAGGATAGAAATAGAACCGGGCCACCAGCCAAAAAAGGTGTTTCCTTATCGGGTGCCGGAACTATTAAAGAAGGAAGTCAGCCGGCAAGTTGACGAACTTTTGACTTGGAAGTTGATCTACCCCACGGAGAGTGAGTTTGCACACCCGGTAGTATGCGTCGGAAAAAAGGATGGGACTATCCGCATGTGTGTGGACTACAGGGCGTTAAATGCCGTCACCAAAGTGGATGCGTTCCCTATGATGAATCCTCAGGAATTGATTTTCCGAGTAGGCAGAGCGCAGTTCATTACGGTAGTGGACCTTAGGCGCGGGTACTGGCAGGTACCGATGGAAGAGAAGAGTCAGAAATTCACCGCGTTTGTAACGCACGAGGGTCAGTACGCATGGAAAGTGATGCCTTTCGGGCTAAAAAATTCCGCGGCAACCTTTCAAAGAATGGTGAATAAACTCTTGTCGCAACATCAAATGTATGCCACGGCATACCTTGATGATATTGCTATTTTTTCTAGCACTTGGGAGGAGCACTTAAAGCATCTCGACATTATTCTTAATGTCTTAGAGAAGGCGGGACTGAAAGCCAGTCCGGAGAAGTGTCAGATTGCGCGATCCCATATACATTACCTGGGGCATATTGTCGGTTCAGGGACACACGCACCAGACCCTGAAAAAATAGCAGCGATTAAGAACCTGGTACCACCGCGCACCAAAAAGGAACTACGCAGCCTGTTAGGACTGTGCGGTTACTATCGCGAGTACGTCCGAGGATATGCAGAGGTGACGAGCCCGCTCACGCTGTTAACAAAGAAAGCGGTACCTAATAAGATACCCTGGCCGGAGGAAGCTCAGGCAGCATTTGAGATGCTCAAACAATCTTTGTGCGAGGCCGTGGCGCTAAACACCCCAGAGCCATCTCAGCCCTATTGGCTTTTCACAGACGCCTCAGCTACGGCGGCGGGAGCATGTTTGGCGCAAATGTCAGCCGATGGGGAAGAGAGGCCTATCGCCTTTGCAAGCCACCGCTTCTCACCGACCCAGATGCGTTGGTCGACAATTGAGAGGGAAGCGTTCGCAATAATATGGGCCTTAAAGAAGTTTGACTACTGGCTTTTCGGTGCCATAGGTAAACGTCGTTTCCGACCACAATCCGCTGTCGTACCTTACAACTTCTACTCCGCACGGGGCGAAATTGACAAGATGGGCGCTGGCTTTACAGCGATATCATGTCTCGGTACAACATCGGAAGGGTATATGTAACGGGAATGCGGATGCATTATCGAGGCTCCAGAATAGTTTGTGGAAGCCATCAGAATAACAGTGCCATGCCAACTGAGGGGGGAACGTGAATGTTCCTGCCCACTCGCTGCTGTATATTGTGGACTGTGTGATTGACAATACAACAAACAGACACTAGTGATCTTACTGCTTGAAGCAGCAATGGTGTGCTTGATCGTTTAGCATGTATTTGTTTTCGTTTCTTGTATTCTCCTGTCGTGTTGTCTCGCAATTGTGTTTGATGTTTGTGTATGCTGTTGTATGCTTAGAAAGTCCAGTGACCTAATCGCGGCAGTGATTTATCGTACCACTGAGCGTAGAACAGCCCAGCGTACTCTTAAGGGGGGACGTGTTATGTTGCCGCTCATAAGGCGATCGTACAGAAGAGACGGCGTAGCACCGTACGCTATACAAAGCTTCTTTCTCGGCTCTCTCTCTGCATGGTCTTTGACAGCAATTATCAATGGAAAGCAAACTGCTCCCATTGAGCGGCTGGTCTCCCACGCTGGCCCCCAGGGGTTCCTGGTACGAGACCCTTCCCTTTCGCTGAACGTCGCTCGGGGGGGTCGCGGCTGCGCGACCGTACTTGTCCTCTCAGTGGCCGTTTCGGGGAAGAGCAGCTCGGACGCGTAGGAAGGAATGCATGAGAAGTGCGCCGTCGCTTGAAGCGACAATGCGCTTGGCCCAACCAATTCTTTAACGACCGGCATGCGCTCTCGGCGCGCCGACTGGAACAAAGGGTTGAGTCGCAGCAGTGCACGGTCCGAACTGCGGGAAAGGCGAAGACACGCTGTGTTTCCTGGAACGACAGGGTTCGACTGGATGAGCGTGGGAGATGGCCCGAATGCCGCAGGGCTGCTACGATACCGATATTTCGATTGTGAGAATATCTGAGAGCGTGGGATAAGGAGAGGGAGAGCCATGATGGGAAAGAATGCCAAAATGCCTGTTTAAACTGCAAAGACGCTGCTGTCGGGATTAGGGACAGCCCACTAGGGAGTGGCTTAATCTGAGGATAAACAGATTGGATGACAGAAGGTTGAGGCGGACCAGCAGTGGCCACCTCCCCTCTTTCTTTGTTACCGTAAGGTACTAAAGACTGGACGGGATTCGTTTCCCTTCAGTCTAGGCTGTAATCACTTAACTGATCGATCAGTAAGACTCCGTACGATGCAACTTCTGTCTGGGCCGTAACCACTCGGTGGTCGAACAGTGAGACTAAGTTCGTTGTATGTAGTAACAGTGTTCTAGGCTCTAACTTAAGAAAAGTTAAGTAGAAGAGTAAGACGCTGTTGATGTCTATGTTATCATCAGTGTGCTTCGGCAAGATGTACATATGACTGTAAATATTTGCTGCAATATACCTTCAAGTTCATTACCTCCAACCTGCCTCCTGCTTCATCGACGTCGATCATCTCCTTGACGGGACTTCAATCCACATCAAGGAGAAAACGAACAAGAAAAACATAACTGTAACCTTAAGGGACAAGAAGAGCGGAGTGGGTTGGGAAACAAACGCGTGTTAGGGACATATTTATAGAAATTAAGAATAAATGGGCGTGGCCGAGCCATGTAATGCGAAGACAAGACAACCGTTGGTCATTAAGGCGAACAGAGTGGATTCCTAAAGAAGGCAAGCGTGGCAGGCGGCGGCAGAAAGTTAGGTGGGCAGATGAGATCAGGAAGTTCGCGGGGATAAATTGGGCCCAGTTGGCACAGGACAGGGTTAATTGGAGATCTATGGGAGAGGCCTTTGACCTGCCGTGGCCGTAGACAGGCTGATGATCCGCGCCTCGCCCTCGGGAGTTAAGACAAAGGGAGGGGTACAACGTATAGATACAAATAATCCTTTGTTTTCATAACGTACTTGTTCTTGGGGTAGCTGTTCCCTTCGGCTACACACTTTGGAAAAAAAGAATAGACGAACACGCACGTTCTGGGCTGCTATTCACATACTTTCCAGGTGTGATTATTACTTTCGGAAATGTAAAACTGTAAAAAGGTTTCTTTAGGCAAGTTTATTTATCGATTGCAGCCTTACTATAGTAGCCGTGTCCGCGTTTTCTACTCGTATGAATTAAGCTGTCGAAATTGTCAATGCGAAATTATCTTCACTGACCTCTAACCGGAGGATGCGTAGGCGTCGAATAAAAAAACACATGAAGACCATAGCCAGCAGACACGCGGAAGACCGGCGCTGCGACGCGTGCGTTCACAACAGAAAGTGGCAATCGAGACTAAAGCAACACGGCAGCGGTGGAGGCTCTTGCACGTGAAATAGCCAGAAGGTCAGCAGGTCGTCAGCTGCTCTGTCCTTTGCACAGTCCCGCCAAGTGCGGGGTCCTACAAACCATGCATAAACGCGAAAATCAACGTTAGTACTTTGTACTTTGTGTTGTATTGTACTAGACCTTCTAAAGTCGGCTGTATGGTATACGTACGCGGTGTGCACACGCAGTGACATTGTTTTTCACCGTCCATGCACTGTCAGAGCGATTGAAGGCTGCAAGCAACGCGTCGCAGGCTGGTACGTGTATGTGCAGCGATAGGTTGATTCTGGCGACCTGGAGGAGTCGGTCATTAGCAAAAGCGCACAGAAGCAGTGTTTTTTGATGCAGTGCGTTGGCAGGCCGGAGTGCGTACTCCGATAAACACGCGAGCACACGCGAAAAAGGAGCCGGCTCGCGCCTGGGGCCATGCAAACAAACAAGAAGGCACCGCGTTACGAGTGAAAGTGAGATTGATCGAGAAGAGCTCAGCTGCCGGCCTCACTCACCGTACCACAAAGCGTACACAGAAGCCCAGGGAACAACACGTTGACGTTCATTAATTAAGGCGTGTCGCAAGCACTGCCCACCACAAGTGCCCGCTTCCAACTTGACGCCAAAATGCCTTGCATGCATGGTCTCCTTGAGGGATGGCGTGTTTGGATATATTCGAGTCGGGCTGCGTATACCTCTGCGTGGCATTTGCAAATGGATTATGTGCCGCTCAACGAGGTCGGTGGTCCTAACGAATGGTATGTGAGTCGCACGTATGGCTGCGCCAATTACAAGGGCCTTGCACGGCAACGGTACCAATACTTTGGCGCTGAGGTCAGTACAAGGCTTATGGGCCGGTGGCCGTGTCCGCCTTTTCACTGAATGTGTTTCGTAATGACAAGCGCGGTACCCGTTGCGGGAAATGCGGCAACTGTGGCTCGATATAAGCCTAAATCGGATACCTTATCTCAGCACTCCTTAATGGACTATCGTAAAATGCTTGTATACTGTAGCTGTACGATTAAAGCGCCATACTCATGGCTATAAGAATGTTAGCCGTCGATGAATGCCGGTCGTGAACCTAGTGCGCGTACAGCTAACGCGTGTTTGACGTCTTTAGAATATGACAAATGCATGTCCTACAAGCAACCGCTTAACGCCGACTGCGCCAGCGAGTACAGCAAGCGCAGCTTAGCCTTTTCCCATATATGCTTATCATTTTTATGGCACCAACAGCTTAGCGTTCACAGCTATAGTGAGACAAGCGTCTTTGTCATAGCTTCACACCTTTTAGCGGTCACAAAAGAAGCCGAAGGCAAACCGGTGACCAACGAAGCGCTTGTGCGACTTCTCGAGAACTCACGCATCGCTCAAATTTCACTCCTCTAGTATAATAGATCGGCTTTCGAGCGCCTAAGACCGCGTTCAACTAAACAACGTGGGACCTGCATATATGAAGTGATTTTAAGCCGTGCAAGAAATGGCGACATAAGTCACCCAAATTATGTAGTACATGCGGAGGAGGCACACTGCCACGCTGTCTTGTGTGAACATGAGGCACGCCTTAATGGTGGACTCCGCATTACACACTTGACCATCCGGTTTCCTTCAATATGTGCCTAACTGTAAATACATGGGCATTTTGGCATTTCTCAGCTATTGAAATAAACCGGGCATGGCCAGCAATCGAAGCCGCGCACACAGCCTTTGCAGCGCAATACCCTTTAGCCACCAAGCTACGACGGCGGTTTCAGCTAGCCTACGATTCTACATCCTCTCTGGCGTTGAACCCGCATCAGCTTCTCCTACGTAAGTGCCAATTCGCATTACATGGTCCGACGAATCCGCTAAACATGCCCAACGCCACCATTAGTTGTAGCGAAATAACCTTTCTTCAGAATATAGCAATTGAAATCTTTTCCTCGTTGTTTTTTTTTCTTTTGTTTGTCTGTAAACTGCTTTGTGCATACGGCGCGCTCAATAGAATTCATCCCTCTCCCCTCACGAGGCATTTCTACTTCGACGCCCCGTTCCCCAGACGTTGCCAAACTTGGTGCACTCCATCATCGAGCCCGCTGAAAGGAACAATCAGAGTTGGTCGGTGGCCGCAATGGACGAGAGCAACACAAGACACAGGCAGCAGGTGGTCGAAGGGAGAGTCACCAGGCTTGAGTCGAACAAGGGACGAAGGCGGTGTCTGCCCGTCGAGCCCTTAACAAGTCTCACACGGCGCGATGAGTTGAACGCTGCGACGTGTGCGTGCGTGAGCGTGCGCATACATGCTTGTGGACGACGTATCGCCTTGCGCAACGGAACCAACAGTGCGAAAAATGCGGGCGCAGCAGGAAGTCCCAGAGCCCTTAATTGGCCACGTTGCGCAACCACTACATTTTGTGCTGCCCTGCACTCTCGCAGAGACGGCGTGGACGAGCGCCACCCCTGGATGCCATCCCCTGGCGCTGCATCAGAGCGCTGAACTTACGTCATGGGCGAAACGTACGCGACTACCCTTAGGGCGACGTGGCCCGGACTGTACGGGCAGCTCCGCTTAGCGCATCTTCTTTCCAAGCAACACTCCATTGGGACGAAGTGTAGTGCACACCAGACGTCGTCACGGAGGCGCTAAGGATGCTTCTCGCACAGGCAGTCTGTCAGGAGCGTATACACGTGTGGTGCTCCAGAGTTGCCCAACGACGCTCCGGCATCCAGAGGGACTCTGTTATCAACCACGCCTGATCATTTGGCGCGTAAGAACCGCCGGCGACGTCCTCGACGGCGGACCGGTTTCACAGACGTGACGACGGAAACGGAGGAAAAGATTTAAAATTCTACGCTACACGGCTGCACCGTGTCTCACTGATAAGCGGCATCTCAATCGTCTGTTGCAAAAGGTCCTCACAAAGCCATAAAACAGCCCGCTTTATCGGTTGCTCCCGGAGATAGCAGAGAACGACGAGCATCGGCGCACCTTTAGCTCCGCGGAGGCGATGGCTGCTTACCCATTCAACGCTGGGGTTCCATGTCGCGCCTACGGCCTGGTGTAACATACGTGTGGCATGCCCGCCGCCAACATACCCGGGACACTGTAGCAGCTGCCAAGCACACCACGGCCTGGCCAGGTTGTCTCTATTACGACCCGGAGAAGACAGCAATGGCTTTCGGACTATAAATTTACTCAAACAACTTTACGACCGAGAATGAGACTATATAAAAGAAGTGCAGACGCAGCAGCACAGAAACTAAAATATTTACCTCGACGTATTTCGGTCGGGGACCAGTCTCGAAAAAGGCTTGTTCTAGGCCAAGAAGTGCAACTGAAATGTTCTTTGTTGCGAATGTACGCTTGCATTACCTGTCAGTTTATCATCATCGTATCGTAACCAAGAAATATATTATATATATATATATATATTATATAATATATATATAATCCCGGCCGTGGCAGCATTTTGATGGAGGCGAAATGTTGAGGCCCGTGTGCTGTGCCATGTGTGCACGTAAAGAACCCCAGGTGGTCGAAATTTCCGGAGACCGCCACTACGACGTCTCTCATAGTCAGAGCTGGTTTTGGGACGTTAAACTCCAGAAATCAATCACATACACACACACACACACACACACACACACATATATATATATATATTATATATATATATAATATATATATATTATATATATATTATATATATATAATATATATATTATATATATAATCCCGGCCGTGGCAGCATTTTGATGGAGGCGAAATGTTGAGGCCCGTGTGCTGTGCCATGTGTGCACGTTAAAGAACCCCAGGTGGTCGAAATTTCCGGAGACCGCCACTACGACGTCTCTCATAATCAGAGCTGGTTTTGGGACGTTAAACTCCAGAAATCAATCACACACACACACACAGCCTTTGCAGCGCAATACCCTTTAGCACCAAGCTACGACGGCGGTTTCAGCTAGCCTACGATTCTACATCCTCTCTGGCGTTGAACCCGCATCAGCTTCTCCTACGTAAGTGCCAATTCGCATTACATGGTCCGACGAATCCGCTAAACATGCCCAACGCCACCATTAGTTGTAGCGAAATAACCTTTCTTCAGAATATAGCAATTGAATCTTTTCCTCGTTGTTTTTTTTCTTTTTGTTTGTCTGTAAACTGCTTTGTGCATACGGCGCGCTCAATAGAATTCATCCCTCTCCCCTCACGAGGCATTTCTACTTCGACGCCCCGTTCCCCAGACGTTGCCAAACTTGGTGCACTCCATCATCGAGCCCGCTGAAAGGAACAATCAGAGTTGGTCGGTGGCCGCAATGGACGAGAGCAACACAAGACACAGGCAGCAGGTGGTCGAAGGGAGAGTCACCAGGCTTGAGTCGAACAAGGGACGCAGGCGGTGTCTGCCCGTCGAGCCCTTAACAAGTCTCACACGGCGCGATGAGTTGAACGCTGCGACGTGTGCGTGCGTGAGCGTGCGCATACATGCTTGTGGACGACGTATCGCCTTGCGCAACGGAACCAACAGTGCGAAAAATGCGGGCGCAGCAGGAAGTCCCAGAGCCCTTAATTGGCCACGTTGCGCAACCACTACATTTTGTGCTGCCCTGCACTCTCGCAGAGACGGCGTGGACGAGCGCCACCCCTGGATGCCATCCCCTGGCGCTGCATCAGAGCGCTGAACTTACGTCATGGGCGAAACGTACGCGACTACCCTTAGGGCGACGTGGCCCGGACTGTACGGGCAGCTCCGCTTAGCGCATCTTCTTTCCAAGCAACACTCCATTGGGACGAAGTGTAGTGCACACCAGACGTCGTCACGGAGGCGCTAAGGATGCTTCTCGCACAGGCAGTCTGTCAGGAGCGTATACACGTGTGGTGCTCCAGAGTTGCCCAACGACGCTCCGGCATCCAGAGGGACTCTGTTATCAACCACGCCTGATCATTTGGCGCGTAAGAAACGCCGGCGACGTCCTCGACGGCGGACCGGTTTCACAGACGTGACGACGGAAACGGAGGAAAAGATTTAAAATTCTACGCTACACGGCTGCACCGTGTCTCACTGATAAGCGGCATCTCAATCGTCTGTTGCAAAAGGTCCTCACAAAGCCATAAAACAGCCCGCTTTATCGGTTGCTCCCGGAGATAGCAGAGAACGACGAGCATCGGCGCACCTTTAGCTCCGCGGAGGCGATGGCTGCTTACCCATTCAACGCTGGGGTTCCATGTCGCGCCTACGGCCTGGTGTAACATACGTGTGGCATGCCCGCCGCCAACATACCCGGGACACTGTAGCAGCTGCCAAGCACACCACGGCCTGGCCAGGTTGTCTCTATTACGACCCGGAGAAGACAGCAATGGCTTTCGGACTATAATTTACTCAAACAACTTTACGACCGAGAATGAGACTATATAAAAGAAGTGCAGACGCAGCAGCACAGAAACTAAAATATTTACCTCGACGTATTTCGGTCGGGGACCAGTCTCGAAAAAGGCTTGTTCTAGGCCAAGAAGTACAACTGAAATGTTCTTTGTTGCGAATGTACGCTTGCATTACCTGTCAGTTTATCATCATCGTATCGTAACCAAGAAATATATATATATATATATATATATATATATATATATATATATATATATATATATATATATATATATATAATCCCGGCCGTGGCAGCATTTTGATGGAGGCGAAATGTTGAGGCCCGTGTGCTGTGCCATGTGTGCACGTTAAAGAACCCCAGGTGGTCGAAATTTCCGGAGACCGCCACTACGACGTCTCTCATAATCAGAGCTGGTTTTGGGACGTTAAACTCCAGAAATCAATCACACACACACACACACACACACACACACACACACACACACACACACACACACACACACACACATATATATATATATATATATATATATATATATATATATATATATATATATATATATATATATATCTTGGTTACGATACGATGATGATAAACTTACAGGTAATGCAAGCGTACGTTCGAAAAAAAGAACATTTCAGTTGCACTTCTTGGCCTAGAACAAGCCTTTGTCGAGACTGGTCCCTGACTGAAATATGTCGAGGTAAATATATATATATATATAGCTCAATTTTGCGCAAACAGTTTCGTTTCTTCATTACGGTACGGCATCGAGTTTGCCACTAGGCTTAAGGTAGAGTCAGTGTGATTTTCCACCCTCATGTAAATATGTTCATGTCATCACGCGGCTTGCTGTCCTTGAGTAGCCAAGGAGTAATATTGTTTTCATAGATTAGAGGAGGAAAGTAGCCAAGACATGTTTGAATTGAGTTTGCAAAAAGAATAAAGGAAGAAAGAAACCTAGAACGCCGCTGTTCGAGTTTTATACGTCTTATGAACAGCACAGCGAATGATATACTTAAGCATAAAGGAAGGCTGGCTGTTGAGGACTGATAATGTCGTTGGTATCAAAGTTCTGGTACTGCGAGACGCCATTTAACATGGCATAGGTATTATTAGATCAGGGGAAGGCAACTAAAGACGCTGCGGTCGCATGTTCGATGGAAGCGAACATGCCAGAGGCTCGTGTACTGTGCACTGTCTGTACAGGTTAAGGAACCCCAGGCGGTCAGACTTTTCGGAGCCCTCCACTGCCGGCGTTCCTCTCCTTTCTACTCTTTCTTTTCCTTTCCCCTACCCCAACCGACGCTGAGCCGTGTACCGCAAGGGCTGCCGGAAATGGCGTCCTTTCCTCAGCCGAACCTGAATTATTATTATCGCCCAACTGTCAGGCCCGAGCGCGTTCTCGAGGAGATAAATCATAGGATTTTGAGCATCTGCCACCATACTCAGCGAATATCCGACGTAAGCAGCTGTTGGGATCCGACATCGTATTATTCGCATTAGTCAATCCTCTCTCAGAACGGTGTAGGCGGTTACACGGCAGGCGCTGCAACCAACGCGTGCGCTGAGTACAGCATCGACTTGCTTGTAGCAGCTAAGAGGAAGTATTTTGGAAAAATGTCAACATTAGGAGCGTACGAGACGAAGCCAGTGATGAAGGCAATGACAGGCATAAGGAGGCACAGTTCGCGAATGCCAAACTACGTCAGCAGCAAGTGAAGTACGTCACGCGATTGTGGCGCAGGTAATTCTCCAATGGTCTAGCGCACTCAAATGAATGGTAGCAAGATAGGCTAAGAAGTGCTAGCTGGCACTGCGCTTAAGAAGGCCACAGCACCAGTGCCAACCATTATCCTTCACTTCACTCTTATTACATTGGATATTAGCAACCTTTTTTTTTTTTTTTGGTAACCCTCAACTTGCTCTCCAAACGACATTACAGGACCAGGTGCCGAATTCACAAACCTTCTCTTTCGTTGCCTTTTGCCATTGGTTGGCCGGCTTCTCTAATCATATGTCCATCATCATCAGGATTGGCTGAGCTCTTCTCTTACGAACATTTTTATCGCAAGTTGTTTTGGTGAATACGGGCCCAGCACCAGAACCTCCAAGACGGAGGCATACGCTTCTCCTCTTATATGTTCTAAATACGTGGATGGCATAGAGCCGGGCCGCCCTCGCTGTGGTAACCCGCGTTGCACTTTACAACACATGCTGTGGCAATGTCCTGCACTGCGCGAGAGCCCCGGGTCTCCCCCTACGGAGGAGGACTGGCGATATCTCCTCACTAGCAAAGAGAAAGAAGACCAGCGAAGGGCTATCCAGAGAGCCCATGACATGGCCGAGGAGATGCATCTCCCCGTCCCGTAGTGGGTGCGGCCCGCCGATGTCGCCCCCTAAGGGGCTAGTGAGCGTCGTCTCCGGATCAAAATAAAGTTCTTTGCCTGCCTGGTGCCTCCAAGACGGAGAACATGCTTAGGCTAATGTTAAGGGTCTCAAACCGCAGGCGTGGGCGGCGGGAAGCAATCTCCTTCGGCTCTACAACGCGTTCCTCATGAGTCACCTTAATTATGTGGCATCATCCCTAATTTGGTATAGACGCGAGGAGGAAAAACTCAACACTTTAATGCGGAAAAGTATCAAAAGGGTGCTAGGACTCCCGATGAGCACCGGCACGGACAGGCTCATGAGCATTGGCATGCACAACACCCTCTCGGAGGTGATTGAGGCACAGAAACTAGCTCAGAACGCGCGGCTCTCCGTCACGAAGGCTGGGCAGCGTCTCATAGAGTCGCTGGGATACCGTTATATGGGCAGCGAGGAACAGAAGATCTTATCACAAACAGTGAAGGGTACATGCGAGGTGGTGCCCTTGCCACGTAACGTCCATCCGCAGTACAATGTTGGCCGGCGAAAGGCACACGCGAAGTCTCTGCTTGATTTCACCGGGAAATGAGGCTTTCGTCAATGCAGCGCAGTATGGCCGCTCCGATAGCTTTGCGGCCGTGGTGGTTGATCATCGCGGCCGCGTACTCAACTCAGCTTCCGTTAGGAAGGCGTGCGCCTCCGTAGCAGAGCAGGTAGCGATAGCTCTCGCGATGAAGGACCCTTCGCGTCCTGAGATATTGTCACGTGGTTGTGACACACGCAGCACTCGAGACGAAGCACGCAGGACACAAGGTGATGTCAGGCGAACTGTTTATTGGGCGAACTTGTGCCCAGCAAAACAAGGCCAATCACAATTCACAGCAACAGCGGCGTGAACAGTCGTCGGTCGACGGAAAGACTGACAAGCGGCGTAATTCGTCGGCTTTTATACACGCGTCATAACGCGTTCTCGCATTATCTCTGGAGTTCCAGAATTCACTGAAATGTGCGCGTCAAGCATGCAAAGTCTCAAGAATGGTCGACACGGTTCCAGAAGTGGCATGCGAGACAAACGCGGCCTGCGTTGCGCGTAACAGAAAGTGATAACAGCGCTCGTCGCAAACAATCAAAACGTGCGCGCGTGCCACTAGGAAGTGATAACGGCTTTACACTTAAATCAAAACAACCGCTCGTGTCAATATTTACTGACTCCAGGGCTGCCGTCCGGGCCTTCGCCTAGGGGGCGATCTCCAGGGAGGCTGCCGCTGTTCTCACTTCTAGGGGCGTAGTAAATTTTCATGCAATATCCTGGTTCCCGGCCCACATGGGCTCAGGGGTTCATCCGACGGTACCCAACGTCAACGAACTTGCCCATAACCGTGCGTGAGAAATCCACTTGGTACTTTTCACGAAGTTACGTCTCACTATCAGTTGTCAAGGCAGAGGTACCATCTCCCGCATTCCAAGCTCACTAGACCGCAGTCGCGGCTCTCCCGATGCTGCAGGCAGGTTCGCTCCCGTCTCGTAACACGTACAGTCACTTTGCTGAAGGCACAAATTCAGGATGCCCTATAGCTGTGGGGCGGATAACTGCACACTCACTCACATGCTCTGGCGGTGCCCGGCGTTACGTAGCGCAAAGTTCAGCACAGGACAGGACTGGGAGAAGGCCCTTGAAAGCTGCGAGCTCTCAGTCCAGCTCTCGGCAGTCCCGGAGGCCTGAGTACCGGCGTGGGCGCGGCCAGCAACTGCGGCGGACTCCTCTTCGGGGGGTGTCTGATCAGGGTCCTCCAGGACCAAATAAAGTTCATCTCACCTTCACCCAGCACCACGGTGTAGACAATAAAAAAAAAAAAAGAGCCGCTGATCCCGCGCATTGTGGGAATCGATGTCGTGCGAAGCAGTCAGCAAGAAATTTGCCAATGCTTAATTGTTTGGCATTAAGCCAAGCGTTACGAGTAGCATCGACGTCCTTGTGCAAGCTGAGTAGTGGCGCGCGTAGCCTGGGCTTACCATGCACGTTCAACAGCACAGTGGCTACTAAAGCGCAGCTCATCGTGCGATGTTACATCGGTGCTCATACAAGTTGCAGAAACCTGTTTTGTCGAGGAGAAACCCATAGTATGATGCGCGTATGTACGTATCCTAAGCGTGGCTTGTAGGAATATTTCTACGGGATCAAGAAAAGTGGGACAATAGCATGCTGAGAGATAGTATAGTATCCAGCGGTCGTGGTAGCACCTACGCATTGCTTTCTTTTTTCTTACATTTCTATAGGAGCGCTTAACAACATACACTAGAACAGCAAGTGACGGTAGACAAGCACCATCACTATAACTGTTGAGGCAGTAGGTTTATTTGCAATATCTACAGCGTGCGAAAACACGTCGTGGACTTGAGATAACGTGCTTGCTTGGCCAATCGGGGGCCTGGGTTCGATTCCATTTCCCGCCTACCACGTCGTGAGTTGCACCCGTCATTACTGTCCGTCTGTCTGTGTCCGTGTGCTTGTTATGTACATTTCAATCGGAAACGACGATAAACCGTATGTGTTTTTCTTGTTTACCAAGGCAAACTGTGTTCTCATAAAAGTTTCACTGTCTACTTTGGTTGGTACTCTATTGGCACAAGGCATCAATGCTAACATTTAGTCACCTGCGGCGCATAGCGCACCTCGCTGTCCGACCTTTCCGTTCGCACAAATGCACCAATATAGAGTGCAGTATATATAGTCTCGACAACTGAATTCAGTCCACTTCCTAGGGCGGCCTGCGATGCCTCGTTTGCGATGAAGTTTCCAGTGAGTGAGCAGTATTCGTTATTCTCCGCATTGCTCAGGCATTCCACAAGAATTCGGCCTCCCGAGCGCTACTGGCAGTTACGTATGAACATCCAACTCCGTTGGCGCATATATGTGCAGATAGAAGTCTCCGATATCTTTCGGTTCGGTTCGTGAAACGAGTTCTCCAGCGAAGCCACACAATGTGTTTAAGCGCCTACTCTTGATGCTGTATGGCCGACCCGGGTGGAATATTGGCAGGGAACGAGGTCGCCGATCGGTCAACGCCGAGACCTTGATGCAGCAAGCCGCTCTGTTCGCTCGCAGCAGTGTGAGAAACCGTCGGCGGCGTAGCTTCTTTTTCTATTCCTTCAAATGGGAAAGGTTGTACTTTGTCATAAAATGTATTTATGCGAAACAAGATGGACGCTATGCTAACCGAAGCTTGAGGCGCCATCAAAAGAAAATTGGGTCTCGTTTGCAAACCGTGAAGCGTTCGTAGTGGAGCAAGCAACTTAGATAGGTCTGCTGTCGAGCATGGTACGAGTCTCCCTCTCTCTCTCCATCACACACACACACACACACACACACACACACACACACACACACACACACACACAAAGCATGCGGGTGCGAGCCTAGTTTTTGTTTGTTTGTATGTTTGTTGGCAGCATGCTGTTGTAGCTACGCGATTAATAAGCACCGAGAAAAATCAATGAGAAAGATACTCAATTTTTCCTGTTGATGCTTTCTTCATTTCATTTTCGATGGTACCGCTATTGTGTCGGTATGCATGACTTTTACACGCCTAGTATCCCTTTCGCTTTCGTGATGTCATATACACGGGAGACATTCACAAATCGCTGTTGCAGAGCAACTACTCTACAACCTGCTAAAACGGCTCGGAAAATGACCCAGTCAGGCAGTAAAGGTCACCCTTCTTTCTTTCATGAGAATACTTCTATATTGCCCCTTCAATAAATATGTTATCGAGTCTTTCATGCTAAATAAGAAAGACATTGTTAATAACCAACGAGCCACAATACCTGCGTCATACCACACTAAACTTGTTGTTTATGGCATTATATTTCCGGAGTTTTCTGTCCGTTTTCGTAACAACAATCCTCCGGAGATGAATAATAGGAAGTGCTGAGCAAGACACACGTTGTCGATAGCTGCCAGCGTCATAAAAACGAACAAAAAAAAAAGAGAGAAACACTGAGGCACATCGAATGCTTGTATACACCATACATAAATGCCATCACCCAATTCTGAGTTAATTCTGAGTCACTGTTGAGACCGCCACATAGAGTCCCAACGCGAACTTCTCGCCCTCGAAGTCCCAGGCTGGCTCGGTGTAATGGACGAACGACACACGACACTGCAGTGCCCTCCTCACGAGGAAACAAGCCACGGTTTCCGTCCTCGGGCGGCTGTTCTTCGAGCGAAGCTGGCATTGGCACCAGGCAACGCGCATGTGTCCTCCACGCATCATACAAGGGCAGTACGTAACCGACGCGCGAATCACGTCGAGACTCGGGAGACGCGCAACGCAGTCCACAGAGGGAATAGTGGTGTTAATTCGAACACAGAAGTCGATCGACCTACTAAATAAATTGCTTTTTTCTTTTGCCCGAAGCACAATAACATATGAGAACCAATCATTCCGTCCTCCTTTCTGCTGGCTACGAAAAAAATGGGAGGAAGCATGGCCAATTTCATAGTTGTATCCAAGGCCGCGCGCTGCCTAAGCAGGTAAATGTGGGACGAGCATGTGGAGCGAAGCCGTGTGTGTATCCACCACGCGTTCAAGGTGAAGACTAGTGGCAAGGCAAGATGCGCCGAGTCGTACAGATGAAGGGGTTCAATCCTCCTTACGCGATGTGCCATGACACCGTGATTGCCGCGACAAGGCGTCGGAGTGCGCTCACTCGTGCGCTCTCTGAGCGAAGGTGCGAAGATTGCTCCGGAAATCGCGCGGACGCCGATAGTTAAAACATGAATGTGCCATCCATCAACGAGCATGTCCCACGCCGAACCCCTCTAGCCAAGGAGAAAAGCGAGCGAAATTAGCGTTAAGGGGGCAGAAAATGCCACGCTCTGCTGGTTACGCTGGCTTAGAGAAATCACTTAATCTCAATTAGTTCTGCGCCATGCAGCTCAATCTTGGCAGCGCTTAACATGCGTGGCGAGTGCAGCATGCCGATCTTAATTCGTGGCGATATATACTCTCGAGTACTTTGGATACATGGGTAGCGCAGTTTGGCAGCTAGACCGCCACAAGTTAAACGTTGCGGCAGTCTGGCCGGGCCCCCATTGCTGAAGTGATAAGCGATCGCAGGCTCTTCTTCATGCGACATGGACAGGCCAGGCTCTAAGAAAGAGGACTCCTGGTGTGTATGCCTCTCCGATCGTCTGTCCGCAAGAATTCGAGTTTTCTTGCTTTGTCGCCACCAGCTTGAAGACCCGATCTATATTTACAACTTAAGCGTCATAATTACATCACACACAAGAGAGAGAGAAGAAGAAGGAAAAAAAAAACGAGAAATAGCAAGAGTTAACATTCGTGCCTTACAGCAGACAGCAGTAAATTAGCACTTAATGGACTAAAATTTTGGAAGCAATTCGCAGTAAAGACAAAAGGTTGAGTAATAACTTTAGCCGCATAGGTGTCGAGAAACAGGTTAGGTTACAGAGACAAGATGAATCATCGCGTTCTTTTCTTTCTTTGCCGGTTGTAAAAGGTGCGTACCGTTAATACACGCGCGGGCCTTGCTCTAAGCTTTAGTAAACACATGTAATTACTTGCCGACAAATTAAGCGAAGGCGGCAGCTGGGGCGGACGCACGGCGGGCGTCACGGTCGCCGCCTCCCCATAATAATCGTCGCTGGTCAACACTCGCCTGTGGACGTTCTTCGAGGAGGAAAGCAGAAATATACCTTGGATGCAAAATAAAATAAAATAAAAATAAAAATGAAATAAGGAAAGGGACCGCGCAGTTTGACGTAAGTGTGCATTGCTAAGAACGAGATGATGCGACACAACGGAAACTCCTCGCGAAAGTCCCTGCCGCAAATATAGTTGTCCAAACGAAACAGTCAGCATGCTTCAAGCGTTTTCACCTTATTTTATTGGATGATAAACTGGTTGTACACCTCGGTATACTGCACGTGTGAGCTCTCTGCGAGGTCTATAACACGGAAACTCCGAATGCGCAGTTACAGTTCTGCCCAAGCTGGGCCTTCAAGTAACTCTAGCAAAACACCAATGCTATCCGTTGCTAGGCGGGTTGAATGTCCCACTAGCATTTGGGACATTGAGTACAGTGATAGGTAGACCTTTATTCTTGTGTTCCTCGTTATGGGATGAAGCCTTAAATGTGATGGTTCATTTTTATGGAGATAACGTCAACAATACTATGGCAAAGTTAGCACTTTCGCCAGGAATATGCGAATTTCATTTATGCTCTGCCAAGCATTTGAAAGATTTGGCCGAAACTGTTTTATCTAGTATGCGCAATTCCATTGGAAATAACCACGTTTCGCTTCTGTTTGTGGAACGGTATTCTATCGACGTCGAGGGACGCTAATACATCGCGTGGATCGAGTCATGTGAAGCTTTACTGTACGAATGATACTTGGCTCCGAAGAATAAAGCTATCTCTTAAAAAGGAAGTGCCGCCATATTTGGCAAGACATGCGCAGGCGACGTGATGATTGACTGAGGCTTTATTCAAGACAATTGTAAATTGTCTTAGCGGACGTAGCAAAAGGCCCGTAAGGTGCCTGACTAGGCTACTTCTACTAGGTGCCTGACTAGGCTAAGCAACAGGCCCCTCAGACGATGATCGCGTGCGTCATGGGCCGCCATCTCGGAGCACGACCTCGGCGACCGAGCCACACTTCTCTGAAGTGCTGCAGCGTGCCATTCATTGTGGCACCAACAAGACCGAGTGGTGCTGGAAGTGGTCATTACCACACGACAGGATCGCATCGTTACGAATGGGCGAGATCCCGAGGCATCCAATAGCGGCTTGCTCAAGCGTCTCTCGGAGGCACGAGACAATGCGTTCAGATACGTGGCTCGATTCGGACGGCCACGGCGGAGAGAGCGGCACTCGACCACGCTATACTACCGCAGCGCGCTGCATCGGCCCGATTAATGGCCGCTCCGCGAACCCATCAAAGAAGCCGCCGCTCATAGTTGCCGCGTAATCGGCAGGCGCGCTACTTCCTACACTCGGTTTGTGAGCGTTCCGCATACTCGCCATGAGGATGTGGTGCATACGGCCAAGCGGCAGAGCGTGCGCCTAGTCACTCGGATTGCCCGCTCGAAATGCGAACGATCCCCAATCGGTGCAGCCTTTCTTCTTTTTTTTTCTCGCACCCATCACGAGCTCTGCAGATGCCGCTTAATTGACGAGTAGTCCCTCAACATTTAGAGAGCACGTCATTCACCAGGCGGCGGCAACGAGCCGCCTCAAAGAGCCAGTCATGTACGACTAGTGAGTTCCGGACAATTAATTTGATGCATTTCCCACGATGTAACACGGAGGGTCCCTTCGAATCAACTATACACTGCACGTAATGCACTCTAGTAGGAAGCAGCTGCGAATAGGGTTATAGAGGTGTCAACTGTTCACTTAGCAACGGCTAGCCTCAGAACGGTGGAGCGTGCCACCCAACCTGTACTTAAGTTCCAAAGCCCGACAGTAAAGCATTGCAGGCGAACCACCTTTAGGGGCCTGGCAGCTGAGCGTCAGGTATTAAACCTACGCTGGCATTACCTGGCATCTGGCATTACCTGTATCTACGCTGGCATTACCTGCCATCGTAGATACAGGCTCAAACGATAGAAAAATGCGGTGGCCAAAAAGACAGAGAAACCAAAAGACGAGCGGCCGTGAGGTTAACCCGGCAAATTGTTCCGTTGGCAACTCTGCATGGCAAAATGGTTTAAGGATAGAAAAACTAAATATAAAAGTGAAACCTGTCAGTTAGTACAGTTTTTCACTCAGTCCATATGACCCTCTTAAGTCGTCATTGTCATATCCTTCCACCCTGCCTCCAAAATCTTGACCCATGCCCTTTAGCGAGCACGCGCCATAATAATGAAGAAACAACGTCATCATTATCATCAGCATCAACAGCATGAGCAGCACCACCGCTATGTCCTAGCGCTTTCTGCAAATCCACCAGCGCCCTCTCCGGGGCTGACGATGGCTGGCCGCAGGGCCCCAATGTCTGTCTCCGCGGTTGACTTAAGCTTCGTGCTGACGTCTTTTCTGAGCGCCGTTTATCGCCACTCGCGGAGTGTTTGGCGAGGTTAGACTTTTGTGCGTGCGAAGATCGTCAGGAGCCGGAGTTCAATGAAAGTTTTGTCTAGCTTAATGCGTTGCACTATTGTGCAAAGGGGGGCTAGAGAAGGATGCGGTGACTTCAATAATGGCTCAAATGCCTCTGATGAACACCTAGTTTCAAAGGCTCATTTCTGGGACCGATGAAATTGTTGATGTGAACCAAGAACTGCGAGTTCATCGATGATCGAGCATTAGTACACATACGGATAAATTAACTTTTTTACGACACACCGCTACCTACACCATCGTAAAGAAAAGACCGCGATACCAATAATTGTGGGAAAGTGGGTGCCAAAAGTGTTTACCGACCAGTACAAAGTTAAAGGAATGTAAGGTGAACAAGCCCTTTCGAACCGCTACGGACAAAACGGAGAAGAGTTGCTTGCCCAGTTTGTTAGGGGTGTGAAGACATTACAAGTTAAGGCAGAAACAAAACAACAGTCAATGCACCGTCGCTGTGAAGTGGCACTGTTGTCAACAGGCGATTCGCACGCTTCTGTATACGAGAAAGAAGCCGCAGATCTTCCGCGACACATAAGGACTTTGATTCACAGACTTCGACTAGAAGTGGCATATACAAGTAGTTTCCTCCGTAAGATATACCGTTCCAATGCACCTGAGCGCAGCTGTGGCAACGAAATAGATAACGTTACCCACATTCTCATGGAGTGCACAAAGTACGCAAATGAAAGAAGGAGGTTGGAGAGAAAACTCGGCAGTCTGGATAAGCGCCCTTTCTTTCTTATTTTTTTTATTGCGAAATGGGCTTGCCTTTAAGGCATAGTTTATGGTGTGTTATGTTAAATGTGTGCTGCAAATCCTGTGGTGTGTTTGAAATGAATAGTTTTTGTGTTATCTGTTTGTCGGGTTATCCCAACGAACATAACTGGTCGAGGCACTGTAGAGGAGACACGTCTTGTTGAAGGAGACGGAGGGAGAGCTCCCGATGGAGTCCTGTGCATGTTCCATATGAGGATGGTGTGGCATCTGCTGTCCCGTCACGGGAACAGAACAATCGGGCACGTATCACCAAGTGGTGCACCAGTTCCACGCAGAGATTACAGCCGGTGTAAGGGCCACCCCGGCCCGAAGTCTCCCAAGCACAACATCCTCCGCCCTAGTAAGGTGATGGGGGAGGGAGCAGACACACGGTGGGATAAGAGCACGTGTGTCCTGCCGGAGAAAGTTCTTACGGGCGCAAAAGGAGGTGAGGGCTTGGGGTGGGAGGGGAATGGATGGAGAATGTGGATTAGGAGGACAGCGTTCCGCCTTTTCGGCAGCGATGTTGTGAGGGTTCGCAGCATGTCCTTGTACCCAGTGTACCTTGACGCACGTAGTTGTGCGATTTAGGGCGTGTATGGCTTCGCAGATTTCCATTGCCTTGTGCACTTTTTTAAGTTCTTGTATAGCCGCTAGAGAGTCGGTGAATATATCTAGTCGCTCAAGTGTAGGTAGCTTAGAGATGGTGTCTTTCAGGGCGTTATGAATGGCTTGAAGTTCCATTACCAGAGCACTGGCTTCTTTAGATGTATAGTGTTGGTGACCGCTGATGAAGGAATGCGTAGAACTGAGGAAGTACGTCGTACCGCCGTCAGGTAGAATAGCAGCATCTGTATATACTGTGCAAGTATCAGCGCATGTAGAATCTACTGCCTTGTTCGCACCAGTATTTTCGGCGTCGCTTCGCCGTAACCTCGTTGTTTTATTAGTCGTGATGTGAGTAAATTCCCAGGGAGGCATTGGTTCAGTCGCATTTTCTATTCGAGAGCAATGCTGAAAATGTGCATGCAAGCGGCGACAACCGGAAACAGCTGCCTTTTTATTTCACGTGCTTGTTCACGCTGCGACATCAGTTCTGCAATTGTGTTCAGCTGAGCATGTTCCTGCAGAATTGGCACTGGTGTGATTCGAGGTAGCGAAGTAATGGTGCGCATAGCATCACGATTTATTAGATGCGAAGCAGCTCTTTGACTAGCCTGTGTAACGCTGTCCCTCCGTCCGTACGAACGCGCCGCAACGCGCTCCCCTCGCCGCAGGTGTTGGAGCGGTGCCAAGTAGGTCACGCCGCAGCTGCGCGTTGACGTCACGCTCCCCTCGCAGTGCGCGCTGACGTCACTCTCTCCCTCGCCTGCCGCGCGCTCGCCGCAGCGCCCGCAGCTGCCGCCTGACGGAAACCTGACGCGCGCCTAACGTACGTGTAACCTCTCTCTCGCTTCACCCTCTCCACCGCTCGCAACGCTCGAGCGCACATCGAGTGGTAACACTCTTTCGGCTCGTTTATCTGCGATTTCCGAAGAAATTTCCGTGTTTGTTGCGCCAGCCATCGCTTCAAACGAATCTTCCAGCGCTCACCGCAGCACCCACGTTAGCGCCGTTCAACCCGTGACGCCACCCGTGCGCAACGCTGCTGCTTCGCATCCCATCAGGGTTCCCTTTGGGAAGATGGTGTAATTTTTTTGTCTCCAATTGTGCCAGCTGAGCCAAAGTGACACGTTGAAATTGCACTTGGTAGAAAATCCGTGGCTGCAAGACTGCACGTACGATTCGTCGAGCTACGTCAGTACGAGCTCCAGCTGATTTTGAAGCAATGCGTCGAATGAGACGAAGCGTTTGTGTGGAACTCTGTCTAATTTTGCGGAGCCAGTGTGGAGCACTGCCGGACCGGTGACTATCAAGGCCCAGGACGCGGATCTCTGAAGCTTCTGGGATCGTAGGCACGCCAACTCTAAGCGTAAATGGGCACTGAGTGAGCTTTCTGCGTCCTGCTTTATTGGCTACCACAACGTAGCTAGAATTTTGTGCGGAGATGTCAAGCCCAGCTTGCCGAGCGTAGTTGTGCACGACATCAAGGGCTTCTTGAAGCTGTCGAGATTGTCTTGAAATGTCTTTATATACGGACCACAAAGTAATATCGTCCGCGTATATTAAAAACTTAACATCCGGAATTTGGTGTAGTTGCCAAGCAAGAGGTACGAGAGCAATATTGAATAGAACAGGAGCCAAGACCGAACCCTGCGGGACTACTCTGTTCGACGTGAAGCACCCTTCTTGCCTTCCATCTACTCTTATCGCAAAAGTGCGATTACGAAGAAATGAATAGATGAAGTTCACGACCCTTCGTGGAAGCCCCAATTCGATGAGGTTGGTGATAATAATTTCATGGTCGGTATTATCGTAAACTTTCGTTATGTCTGTGGCTATTACTGTACGCACGGCGTGACTGTGTGGTGAAACCTGCAACACATCGTCCGATAATATGGAAAGTCCGTCTTCAGTTCCCAAGTAAGAACGAAATCCAATAGACCGATCTCACAACGCGATCTGCGCATGCGCGTGTTTCCGAGAGCGGCGCCGCCGCCATCTTAGTTGTAGTCCTCAGAGCACAGCTGCTACGGCTGTGCTTGCTGCGTGCTATAAGTTTACTCGTGTTTCTTACGAATCCTTGGCGTGGACGACGATTTAACGCGCCGGAAAACGATGTCCGAGCCTCCTGTGGCCGTGTTTCACTTAAATTTACCTCGCGATGTAGCGCTGGTAACGAAAAAAAAAAGGGTGACAATGTAAACATGCGACCTGGTCGCAGTAGCGCACCCAGGATCTCTGCCAGGGGGGGTTCAATTGTTTCACGAAGGGCCGGGCATGCGATTACACAGTTGTTGCGTGTGTAAAAAAGTAAATAAAGTTCTAAGTAAAATGCTAAATAATAGTGACATCAATGATGTTGATTAATTTTATTATTCTTTTTGCATTTTGCAGAGACATCAGCGCCATATTCTTCTAGAACTTAGGAGCAGATACGGAATGGGAGGGGGGTTAGGTCGGCCTCAGGGGGGGGGGGGTTGCAACCCCCGAACCCCCCCCCCCTCCCCCGTCGGTGCGCCACTGCCTGGTCGTGATCTCGTCGTTGTTCGTGCGCCCGTGTCGCTTCAAATTGCTGTTACCCGTATTCGCTGAATTAATCGCAATAAAAAGACAAGTAAGAAAGTCTTAGAGCACGTATCGTGCAGAGGTGGGACGCCAAGAGCACCAGAATGGTGAAAACTGAAGACTCAGTCGAATTAACGATTTTGCGTTTGCTTTGTCAAAGCAAAACTTCACATGCGCAGTGTGTTGTTTATATACATGACTTCGATCATAGTGATGCGCTAGATGTGAATGGATAGAAAACGATCGCGATGAAGATGTTAAAGGCGCGTCCGCATTAGCGGAATGATGACTTGCCGCACACCGTTAGCGAAAACTTACGGGCCGCTGCTAATATCGCGAACAAGCAGTTCCTGCTGCATAAAGTACGGATGAGTCGTTGAGTAACTTTGACAACAGATCCAAATGACTAAAAAGTGGCAGCTCGCTCTGCCCGTCGCCCTCACGCCCGAAGGCTCGGCGCCGATGTCGTCGCTAGGTCTTACCGCTAGGTCTTACCTCAGTAGGCGTATGACCCTATGCAAGCCACTCGCGCACATAAGATGACACGTTTTGTCATTGGTATTTACGCTTTCATTTGTGCTCGCAATAAAATCACACACTGAAAACCATAACACCGGCGGCGCCGATGGTGGCGACGCCGGCGTGGCTGGGAAATCGCTGTGCGCAGCGTGAAGTATGCGCTACAGTTGAGCTGGGCTTGTATCAGATACCTCATTCACGTCAGACGCTTGACAGTTGCCATCGCTCGTAAAAGGTCAATTTAGGCATCTTCTAGCAATCACTATTTTCTCGAGAAGACAAGTTGTACCCACTCCGACGCCGCTAACGATGATCGCCCGGCAAAATGATCGTGCACACTCTAAGAATCGTCGCAGTCACTGATCGGCCCGTCCGTGATGTGCCTAACCTATTATGACGCTGCTCTAGGACACTGCTAAAACGCCATGCATAAGATAACACAAAATTCACGAACAATGCTGAACAAGCCGTGTGCCGTAGGGGCCGGTCTGTCCGACGCACCAGTTCCTGCCGGAGCTTGACATCCTTCGCGAACGCGAGAAAAGCGAAGTGATTTTGTTTCAGGCTGTTCTGGTAGCATCCCGGGATATAGGACGTAAACCCAACCATCAAAATGTTTCGAAATAAGGCTGATAAAGCTCGTTAACGCCGCTCTCCCATGCAGCGGCCACGCATTTGAGCGTACCGCGACTGCCGCGAGAACTACAAGTTCCGGCATGCACTGCGGAAGCGGTGGCGTGGTGAAACAGCGCGGTGAGATCGGTCTATTTGTGCAGGATGGTATTTCTTGTTCCGTTCAAGCCACCAGGAGACACGTGTAGCTAGCATCTTTTCTGCGAGCTTGCAAATAGTTGGGGCTAGTGAGATCGGCCGTAAGGATTGCAGATTATTTGGAGGTTTTCCTGGCTTTGGTATGGGGACAACAGCTGAGTGCTTCCAATGGGGCGGAACAATACCAGTCTCCCATACTGTATTAATAGCCTCTAGGAGTGCGTCAAGCGCTGCCCCTTCCATGTTCTTGAAAACCTCATAAGGAATGCCATCGGGACCCGTTGTCGTTCGTTGCCTGGACGTTTCAATCACCGCTATGAGTTCAGCCATGGTGAACGGGCATGATATATCCGACGTAGCACTGGGGTTGGACTCATCATGGTCAGAGAAGGTTATGGGTGACACATGATCGTACTTTGGAAAAAAAGCTCTAGCAGCGTGTTGAGCAAACTCACTTGGCGTACTTTGCATCGCTAACCTCACGCTTGCTGCTGGATCACGTTGCTTGTTCCCGCGTTCCATTGATCGAAACGTGCGCCAAAGTGCTCTGTTCCCAATTCCGGATCCAAGGTTTTCGCACCATTCGTGCCATTGTCTTCGAGAAAGTTCCTTTTCGTGTCGACGTGCCTTCGCCGCTATGTGGTTAGCGCGTGCGCGGCCGCCAGGTATGTCAGGATTTCTCGACGCATACACTTGTGCTTGACGTCGCTTTGCCCAAAGTTGTAGAAGACCAAGATCCGGTTGAGGTTGTTCCTCATCAACTGTGGTTGTAATGGTGCTATTCCGGAGCAGTTATTTCACAATAGCGCCCTTTCACAATAGAAAAGCTATGGGCCGTGGCATAAAAATCGTTTGCAGCAACAGGCAAACATCGCCTTAAACGATTTCTTAAAGGAAACAGAGCTGGACAAGTGTTTGTCGCGAACAGTGATGTGTTAAAAGCCTGTGAAGCGACATACTTGAGCATTGTCATGTGTTCTGTGGTTATAATCAGGAGCTAACCGGGTACATGGACGATTCTTCATTTTGTAACAATTATGAGTTACCATGGATCTAAAGTATCTGTGAAAAGCGGTTAAGGACAGCGATGTACATGAATCCATGTATGGTGTTAACGCAGTACACTCTAAGCCAAAATGGACGAAAATGGGGTATGCTGTTCGTCCTTTCGGGGACTAAGTGGGCTGCCACAGATTTTGAACCAATTTTGGAGTAACTGCAAGACTAACAGCAGCGGTTCAAGTTTTTCGTCCCCTGCAGTTACCACTCGATGGCTTAACGGTTGCCCTCGGTGGACCATTCTAGGCAGACGAACTGTTGGACCAGTTCAGACCAAACGCAAAAAAGAAAAATGGAGGCTTCCGATTGCGATCACATTTTCACTCGATCTATCAGCATTTATATCACACATGCATATTTATCAGCATTTAATATCGCATATACAGACTCCAATGCATTCAAAGGAACATCACACACACACGTAGACACTCAAGCTTACACGCAAGCATATCGAAGTAATGCACCACAGACCACTCAAACCGCACACCGACGGTCGGGTATATATACTCACATATATTGCCCCACATGTAGTGCCGGTGGCAAGTTGCTGTTCAGCGCAGTTACAAAATATATATTCACAGAAGAGCCGTGCGGTTAGCGTCGGCTCTTAGATAACCCATCACCGCACAGATCTGTTAATCTAAACCCGCCATATCGTGAGCGCGTTTTTAATTAACGAATTCCAATTAGTAGCTAGCACCTCGTCGATTGAAGCGAACGAGCGTTCGCAATGCCGTGCGCGAGCTCATAAAACACCCCTGAGCACGCACAAACACAGTAACGGCAAGCATTCTCCCGCGGCGGCGAAGAAACGCGAGGCACAGTTGCCCCGCCGGTGTACCTTCTTGCCGAAGTCGTCCGTAGGCCTTTTCCGTAGAGCACGGCTGTAGAACAAACGATCACCGGCGCTCACAAAATACCCAGTCCTGTGCTATTTCTACGGTCGTTATTCCGCACACAACTGAAGAACAAGTCTCATCGTCACTGTCGCGGCTGAGATGTGATGTACTTACCCTACTCACAACGAACGAGACGGCTCGCAGTCACGATATGCAGCGTAGTCGCAGCGCGCCGGCGGCAGCACGTTGGTTCGGTCAGCCACGTATCAGCGCTCGCCTTCGCGATAGCTGCTTCACAGTGGTCGTCGCACGAGGCGAAATACACAATTTTAATTACACTTTATTCTACGATACAGACAGTATTTCCCGGAAAACAAAAGTACTTTTCTTTTCCTTGCGCCGGCGATAGCTCACGACGGCCGCCGACGGGCTCGATGCCGACGGCATGCGAAGTTTCTTTTCGCGTACAAATTGCAGCCATTTACTCTTCGGGCACTCGGCAAGCAACCGCTGACGATCAAAACAACTTACTTTTGTTAGCGATGTAAATATCCGTTGTAATTCGGCGCGTTCAAGCAATGTATCCACAGCGTGTAGGCTTGGAAGCTCGCACTGGCACACACACACTACGCCAGCAAACTCGCCGTAACACTACGCGAGCCTCCGCAGGCCTGAGACGGCAGCCGAGCGAGTGGTGTCCTCCAGTTGTTGAGGAATGCATGTTTGCTTGCTTTTGTATTTTGTTGCTCTTTTGACAACTCACGTGCTTGAGCCTCTGACAGGAAGGGGGGCCTAAAGAATGGCGCAGCGGGGCAGAAGCATGCGAACGACGATCGGCAGACGGACTCGGGGGAGCAGACGAGAAGCGTCTAAATTTTCCCTGAACCACTCAAACTACATGGCGCGGCCAGGCAGCGCGGACGCAGACGAACGAGCGCAGACCAACGGGTGCTTTTAGACCCCCCATTGGTACTTTTCGTGGCGGGCATTTGCGCACGACACGCACCGGTCGAACGGTTCATCCTTTCGGATGAACCGTTCGACCGGTGGTCTAAATGTATGCAGTTAGTCCACTTTTTCCCAATTCTGGTTTAGAGTGTATGGGCAGAATTGAGTGCATGTGAATTTTTTAGTTCAATATGGTCTCTTGACAGTGAACTGACCATTGGCATACTTTTATTTCCTTTTATGTGTGTCAGTTAGCTCTTAGTGTCCTTACATATCTATTTATTTTCGTGTAACGTCTTTCTCAATTTTTTGCTGCGAAACGTAGAGAAATAGAGTAGCCGAGGTGGTAACCTCTCCACAGCACTCAAGATAGAACAGAAAAGAACAGGATCAAAGAAGCCGGCGCAGCGTTACTACGGATGATCTCTAAACGTAACGTGATTACAAGGAATTTGAAGGAAGGTTGTACGAAGGTAAATCTGCCACGAAAAAAAAAATTGCTCACAAAGATGCTTCTCTTTATGCGCAAATGGCTTTTACCGTTCGAATAAGAGTACAAAGGAAAACTTTATAACCTGTAAGTGCCCTTTGCAATTCGAATTCTTCAGCCGACTTTATTTGATTATATGCCCAGCATAAAAATTCTTTTTTAAACCAGCGTACATAATGAACGAATGATACTTTCGTCCCGGATGTCCTGGCTCGCTCGTGCGGCGTTTTTCTTTGCACTGAGTCAGTTCGTACAGCGCACACACACGGACATTGAATTGATCAATCTCAGTACAGGACTCGAGCTTAATTTGGTCTTACGAACCGTCATCGCGTAAGACGCTTTTGCTAATACGGACCCTGTGAGACAAGCAAAATGCTAGACAGCTATACTTGTGTAAAACCTGTTCAACCCGAGCAAGCTATAGGCGGTTAGTTTCTACCACCTTCTTTCGAAAAGGGCGCCACCAGAAATATCCCAGGCGTTACGTTCATGGATTGAAGTATAGAAAAGAAAAGCTAGAAAAAAGAAAGAAAGAAATAACTCCTGGTGGTCCTTTATCAATTATAAAAGCGACTTCGCCCCGCCACGGTGGTCTATAGTGGTTATGGCATTCGGCTGCAGATCCGAAGGTCGCGGGATCGAATCCCGGCCGCGGCGGCTGCATTTCGATGGAGGCGAAATGTTGAGACCCGTGTGCTGTGCGATGTCAGAGCACGTTAAAGAACCCCAGGTGGTCGAAATTTCCGGAGACCTCCACTACGGCGTCTCTCATAATCAGAGCTGGTTTTGGGAGGTTAAACCCCACAAATCAATCAATCAAAGCGACTTCGACGGCGAGAAAATTCAACTGACGACTTCACTTCGTCAGCGACTCCTATAATCCGCTTCCTCCTTTCTTTTTCTTCTTTGTGGATGCTGACTGCACTTGCGACATTGTACAACGATATCTTATCCATGTTATCTCATGAGTTGCTATGTATTTCGGTTTTATTGTTAGCAGAGGCGTTTATACGATTCATGACTATACAAATTTTATAAATTCTTACCGACCTCATCTGAACCTGCACTGCCGTCCTTTTCGTGCTTTCATACCAATATTAGCTAGAGCAATCTTATCAGTTCTTAGCGATCGTTACCTAATCATGCAATATTTTCTATCCGCCTCTACATATCTTCATTGCTCTCGGTCTAACTGCATTTCTCCCTCTTCATCTTTCCCTATCTCTTTCCTGTCGTTATCTCTTCCTTTGTAAGTTCTGATCAATCTTTATCTCTATCTGCTATCCATCTTTATCACTCTCTCTTTCATTCAACCAGTCCCCGTCTATCTTGCTCAATTTTCTGTCTTTTCTTCCGTTATCTCTTCATATGGCGCTGCGTATCTTTATCTACCTCTTTCGAGTTCTATCTACTATCTATCTCTGGCACTTTCAGTCGAATTCTATTTATTAGAACCTACCTTGCTCTGCCTGTTCTCTGCTTTTTCTTACTGTCCCTTTCTACATCTGTCTCTGTAGCTATCTCTCTCTATCGCTTTTTACTGCTATCGCTCTTTACTGCTTTTTATGTTTTATTCATCATAACGCTCTATAACTGGTTCCCTTGACTTACGCTGCGTTTATGGAGAGTTTCGGTTTCGGGCGCCATGTTGCGGTACCGTACATTCGACACACGAGGACAGTGGCATTTCTCGCGTCTTCATAAGGACTTTCGCCTTAATACACTCCTTCGCGAGCACGGAAAGAGTCCGCAGGCTTCAAACGTGCCTTCCTGAAGTTTCGCGCACAGGGTGCGCTCACCTTGGGCATGGGCCGAATGGGTGTAGTCCAAGGCCGAATACGAAGGCCACTGCCTCATGTATAAGCGGTCGCCGGTGGTCCGGCATGGAGGTGAGTAATGATGGTCCGAACGTCGGTCCAATTGCCGGGGCACCCTATTAGGCGACGAGGCGAGGGGCTTATGCGCAAGTGTCAGATGCACGCAGCAACGTGTCGGGATCCGGCCGAGCGCGGAACAACGTGCGCGATACCCGGCGCCTCGTATTCCCAACTGACAGCTTTCGGAGATATGACTGCTAGTAGTGCGCACTGATTGGCTAGACCAGCACAAGTGGATCTCACGAAACAATCGCCACTCTTTCTCCCTGCTGCGTATAGGTATGGCTATATTTTTCGATTAAAACTCGAATGCACATAAATATAAGCATGTATACGCCCGTTCCATGCCGAGACTGCAGCAGCTATTACCCCCGTTGTTGCGAACAGACGTAGCCATTTCATTTTCCTCTGGATGAAGTGGCAGCCCCTACACGCTCTAAGAATATTGAAACGGGCACAGGGATACCCTTCTGATGGTAGTCTATTTTACAACGGGGAGATTAGCCGGTGCAGCCCCAATGGCGGACCGTCAGCCTGCGCCCCACTCCTGCGTCTTCTTTGTTCCCCTCGAGATCGTCGTCTTCGTCGCTGTTCTTGCACCGTGACAATATTGATTTCTGGGGTTTTGCGTCCCAAAACCACCATTGATTGTGAGAGACGCTGTAGTGGAGGGCTCCGGAAATTTCGACCACCTGCTGTTTTTAACGTGCACTGACATCGCACAGTACATGGGCCTCAACATTTCGCCTTCATCGAAATGCAGCCGTCGCGGCCAGGATTCGATCCCGCGACCCTCAGATCAGCAGCCGAGTACCATAGCCGATAGACCACCGTGGCGGGGCGCGCTCTATAAATAGTACAGCTATAGTATCACTCATACATAGCTGCCTTTGAGCATATTCGACACGGGCGCTATAGTGTTCCTGCTCATATTGCTCATGACGCTCTATGAATAGTACATCATGAGCAATATGAGCGGGAACACTAGAGCTCGTGTCATATACGCTCAAGGACAGCTATGAGTGATATCGTGGCCGCTGTAGAAAACTACGCTGTAGAAAATAGGCCACTTTTCTAATAACTGTCGAGCTCCCGGCCTTGCACCACACAAAAGTTCACAATAATTCGAAACTTCGTGTGGTCAGCAGGCAGTGACGACACTGTTTTATACTGCAGCTGTTGTTAAATATGCGCCGAAGCGTTCTAAAACGCAGCACTCCTTCTTACTCCCACTCTGATGTATCCTTCATATGGTAAACGGGGTAGAAATAGACAGTAGGGGTGCGTTCAAAACAAATTCACTGGCGCACATTCGAATTGTTACAAAGTATAGGGGCAGATGAAATGTGGCTCAGTGTTCCCTTTCGGAGGCAGTGACCTTTCAAGCAACCCGTGCGCAGTCAACGAGCTGCTCTTGTGACCGGAGCAAACGCGTATTTGCAGAGGAGAGCCTGCCGAAAGCGGAGGAGCACTTCAGACCATCCTCGATACCGTCGAGCGGGGCTTTTGACTAATACGTCGATACGGCTGCATAAATGAAGTTTCTTTAAAATAAAGCCTTTGTAAACTGACGTCATTCGCCCATGTTACATCTTACGATAAAATGTTTCTCACCATCAGGGCGCAATCGAACGGCGAAAGTAAGAAACAGATGCCAAACGGACGTGAGAGTTGACATTGCCGTGTCTCTTCCAGCTTTAGCGGCCGGTAGCTACTTTTTACGTTCTATAAAACAGTATGTACAAGGAGAAGTTCTCAGACATAAATAAAGCTTCCTCTTTGTTAATACCAAGAAAAAAAAAGCTCATTAAGGGCTCTTTCAGCGCGAAATTAATCACTGTGACGAACAGAAGGCGTCCAAGGCAGACGCGTCTTCGAGGCGTCCTAAGAACGATGCCCATCTAAATCAGACATATCCCAGCATTACGATACATACAACAGCGTTTCAGCGCCAGTTTTCCTTCTAGGTAATGGTAAGAAAACTCTATGCTTCAGACGGTTTTCGTACTGTATCAAAGCACTCGTCTGTGCGCCGTCGCAGCCGTCGTTCAGAGTTCTAGTATAGAGTCACTCCAGTTCCAGCCGCCGCTCGCGTATGGTGTGGATTCGTCGGTGTCACCGCACTAATGAGACCAGAAACCCACGGTATAAGTGATTTCGAATGACCTGTGCACGTTTGTGGTGTCAGCTACAGCAGTTCACGAGTTATATACGGAATGACGCGCTGCGGAATCTGCTGTCGAGACCAGTCAGCGACAAATTAAGAACAAAAACGAAAATATACAGCTGTCCATCCGTAGACGTGCGCGTCCAATCACGGTTGCTCTTCTTTACGACGTAGCGCTTATAGAGATCCAATGATAAACGCACCATGGCGTCGTTTGCTGCGACGAGAGACGAGGCACTGCTGCACTGTGGGCCGTCAACGCCGCCAGCACGACTTTCCTGTGATGTTTCCTTGTAAAGAAGTTATTTCGTACTGCTACCTGCACGTACCTCGGCGTCCGTACCACCACTCTTCGACGCAACATAAGTTTGTGGTTGTGCCACCTTCTAAGTATACCCACGCGGCAGTCGTTCGAAGCATGTTTTACGGTGTTTTCCGGTGTTTTTCACGTACCGTCGTACAGTGGCAACTTGCAGCGTGACATCCGTTTCTCGTACGCCTCCAATGCAAGCACTGTATCATCCGTTCCCGTATGTGCGTTGCCACAAACACCGTTTTTCATCGCGTTCATTTGTCGGTGATGTCAAGATACAGCCAACGTTGAATGCGCGCGTCTGGGCATGTGTGATCCCCTTCGAAAACCTTCGGGGTAGCATTGGGTCGGCCGCTCCATTCAACGCCGTACTGTGTCGGCAGTCTTATTTTAATGTTTATCGAGGTGCATCTGCGCTGCGCAACAATAAAGCTCCAGGATCAATTTTACACTTCGCTTTGATTCACAGTTGCAGCAGTTACAGAAGACTGTGACTTACTCCGTGTGCGAAAGTTTCATCAAAGCCAAACGATTCTAAAACGGCGTCAACACCTTTGTTACTTGTTGCAAGAAAAAAATGCGAACGATTAAATTATTTAAGTTTCACCAAACGTGGTATATTGCGTACGTATAGCATGACGCTGCTCAAAACATTGCCTTTTCAATGGGCAATATCGACTTCGAGATGCCTGCGCGGAAGGGTATAGATTTAAACAATGGATATATAGTTCTGCTGGCTCCAAGCTCAACGCTGCTACAAAGAAAGCCGTTTAGCTACCTCGCCCTTACTTAAATAGCATTTCACCATTACGGGACGCTTTTTTTTTTATACACTGAAATATTTGTCATTCTTTGGGAACTATACTTGCTAAGCTGCGCAGACGCATGCAAAAAGAGCGCAGTGAGGCCCCGTGGGTGGAGCTTATATTAATTCGTAGGTTGTAACCGACTATAGGACTACGGGTCTGGCTATATGACCAGTCTTTCTGGTCGGAGAACCACAATACTTGTTTTCTCTGTTGCAGTGCAGGCTTCGTATGCTGCTAACGCGTGTTAAACGCGTGTTAAACGCTCGTCACACTGGATGACGCTCTAGTATCATTACATTCGTATGAAGTCCGGTGCAACGAATGTCGTTATACCCGTGGTGATGCTACACACGAAAAATTAATGTCATTTATTGACGATGTCAGTGACAATAGTTCCAAAAGAATTGCCCAGAAGAATTGCAAAATATAAATGCAGAGAGGCTGAAAAGGTCATCTTAAAATAAAAGGGCTTTGCTTCACTTAACGGGGACGCGCATAACGAGGACACTTAATTACTTGTAGTAGCTGAAGCGCTCAGCTGCTGAACATACTCAGAATTGCAAGCAAATCGCTTCAACCACACGTAGTGACATGATCGTCACATAGAAAGCACGATGGAGGAGACCACTCAGCCTCTGTGTGTGCGTGCGCGTAGCGGTAAAATGATCAGCCTTGTGAACATCAGCGGCGATTTTTTGCATGCGATGCCCGCTGCGGCGACGTCATGTGCAATGTGTTGGCGTCTGTTTGCCCGGGGCCGCGCCGCCATTTACGAAGGGACTGCGCGATTGCGGCGCATAGCGAGCTCAACCAAAGCGAAGGCTTCGAATGGCCTGCGCGTGTTAGGTATATCGAAGTGCGTTATCTTTGTTTAAGTTGTTTTGTAGCGTTAGCTACACTGGCCTAGCCAAGCCCGTTTCGCGCGGCACATCAAGAGCCGTGCTGCGCATGCGCAAGGATCAGTGATGTCACACAGCTTGCGCACCGGAGCCACCGGAGCCGGCACCTCTCGCGCACTCCGCCACCGCCGGTCTGCGCATTCCAGAGGAGTGACGTCGTAGCCGTGGTAGACGCACTGGCGCCGGCGCGCGCTCGCTGTGCAGTCGCCGTCTGACACTGCGCTGGAACCGCTGCGCTTCTGACTGGCGTTTGCCAGTGTGGTATAGCCATGGAGAAGGAGAGCGCAAATGCTGCTCAACAGCGCAGAAGAGCGGAGAAGCTTGACTCATCGGATCCCGAAGTAGTTGCCTGGCAATTAGCGGTTGAGCGTAGGAGGCTAAACGTGCTGCGGAGACACTGGAGCAAAGGGACGAACGTCTAGCAAAGCGGCGTCGCCAGGAGGCTGAGCGACGTGCCCGACCACCCCTGCAGCAACAACAAAAATCAGCTGAACCTTTGCTAACGCTACGTATATCGTGGCATAGCCGAGCTAAGCCACTGCAACATTTTTTTCGTTTGACATCGACGTGTGTTCCTTTCGTCGAAGGTGCCTTTCCTTAAAAGCGTTCCTTTCTTCCTTAAATCGTAGAAACAAGGCCTTCTTACTCCATGCATGGCGCGAAAGGCTGCACTCGCGCTGTACGCCGACAGGCAGCTCGCTTTTCAAGTTTCCTCGATACCGTCTGCCACTTTGCGCTCTTTTCGGTGTTCCATGCGACACGCTCACGAAATGCTCGACGTTTTGTCACTAGAATAAATATTCTATTCAGTGTACGGTGCTTGTGCTGTATTCTGTATCAAGAGCAACTGTTAAAAGTCCCTAAATATGATGGCGTTGAATATTCTGCCACAAATGAATCCCTTCAACAATTTATTTCACTTCTAAATGCTTAAAACACTGGCTTGCGAGCAGGGGCTTCCATTAATGCGAGACTGCCCCCCCCCCCTAATCACTTAAACGCGAAAAAAAAAAAAGAAAAACACTTCGGAGGAAACTTCAGCTGCCAAGGTTGCCATGTGGTATCACGAAGACTGCCATTAACCTGGAATGCCTTCGCTCCCATTCACAACCCATTCTGCCCGGTGAATGCGCTCATCGTGCCACATGTGCAAACGTCTATAGAGGCACAAAGGGAGGGGAAAAAAAAAAAACAGAACAAACGCTGTGCCTGGTATGAATTCGCATTGTGAGTGAGTGAGTGAGTGAGTGAGTGAATGACGTAAGTTTATCAAAATTAAAATTGATCCGTTTCCGGCGGATTGCTAGGTCGGGCCACCTGCAGAGGTCGTGGCCGTGAGTTCTCGTCTCTTGGCAGCTTCCTCTGCTCGCTGGACTACCCTTCTCAGTCGAAATTTCTGAGGGGCACAATGGGATCAAGAATGCCCTACTCGCATTGTGTCCCGCAGAAACTTCGACTGCTGCAGTTTTTAAAGACGACAGACTTGCACAAGCGACTGTAACAGCGATGTGTGATGTCGCATACCATGCAGGTGCCGCTGACTCTGACATTGTGCTATATGTGCGCCCTCTCTCTTTCTCTTCCTCTTTCCTTTCACCTTTCAATCTCCCCCGTCCCCTCGTGCAGGGTAGCACACCGGTTGTCCTACAGTGGTTAACATGCCTGCCTTTCCCTCCCTACTATTTCCTTCCTTCTTCGACTGGGACGCAAAGGGCGTGTACTATGCGAACAGAGATTGGCGTGAGCTATCACGTCGATCTCTTTCTCTGTCTATCTGTCTCTTTGTGTTTGTGTGTGTGTGTGTGTGTGTGAGAGAGAGAGAGAGAGAAGATTACAAGTTGCTACGTGGATACCGGGCTCTTAACGCCGCGTTGTAACAGTACGTTTAATCTTTAATCAGACTGTATATATCGCTGTTGTATGTGGATGCTGTAATTATTCAGTGAAGTGGACGAGCCTGAGTCGCATCGCACGCGTTTCAGAATACTTCAAGTTATCAAGTCTATCGCGCCTATGACAGTATAACCAATATAGTATATGCGGCTTCAGTTCAGCAGTGTAGCTGCGACTTGCATATTCTAGGTCGCCACAGACCATGTCATAATGCTACATCGCACAGAGATAAGTTTCTCCAGTGAGATTATGAATGTCTAACCAGAATGGGAAAGAGAAGTTCAAAAAATCATCATTTGGCCATAACTGTCACATGAGGAGTTCTCAGGCGCACGAAATCTACGACTGAGTTTCTTGAGCAATACTGGAGAGGCAAAAACAAAACCAAGAACGATGCTTGAGAATGCATGTGTGTGTCTGTGTGTGTGGGGAGGAGGGCGGAGGGAGGGGGGTCAGGGCATACGTCACTGATCCCATACACGAAACAGAGAAAAAGATAACATCAGCAAATTAACTGTGCAATTTTGTTGCCATCCATCAATTCCGGCGCCGTGAAACTGATCGCTTGGCAGCAGCGGTCTGTGCATGCGGTAAGGTTGACGGATGTGCGTGCGCAGTATCCGACATGCTATCTGCATTGGGTTGGTCGTGCTTCAAAGCCCACGTTTCGGAGGCAAACTACCGCACCCCCAGTGAAGCGCACGTTCAACCGCTTCACAACAAATTCATCCATCAACGACGGCGACAAACCATACACGGTGCCCATCAGGGGAGCCTCTCAAGCTAAACTGGCTGACTACACGGCGTGCCCAAGCCGACGCAAAACCAGTTATGACCATACGTCTTCCTATAGAAGGAATAGCTACGAGACGAGTCGAAGCAGCGTCGTGTTCTCCGACGCAGGATGACGACGGATTGAGCGGGAACGATTTCAGTAATGACGGTGTAGAGCTGGCACCGGCTACGGGCTTGGATTTGACACGACCACCGGAGGACGCCGTTTCATAAGCATCCTGGTGCAAGGGCTCATAACCAACCAGGAGTACAGCACGGAAATGACCATTTCGTCGAAATTAATAAACCACAACATATATTATGGAAGAGCTTCCCGCTGAGCTATGGTTCGTGCAGTAGAGTGATGCTTTCACGTGTTTACTATAACACCGCAATCTTACGTACATATAAAGCGCTTACGACGGCCGTTCAGTCATAAGTGCATCCTGTGCGCACAGATATTTCAGACGTTGCAACAGGAAGAGGAAGTGCGCAAGGTGCTAGTCACGCCTCGGCTGCACGGCGATAAGATAGAAACAGCCAGATTCGAGAATTGCTAAATCCACCATGTGGTGTATTCATAGTTACCACCGGCGTCAAAACAATGGGGAACATGGGATCTGCGAAAACGTAAATTTCGGAGCAGTTTTGTCATTTCGCTGTCGAATGAAAAAATTCGAATGAAATTCGAATGCCGTATTGCGGTGCCCAGGCAGTGCTACTGAAATATTCCGCAGTCCTCTAATCTACCCGATCCATAGTTTTTCGACAAAGACAGTCCTCTATTCGATACTGCCCTCTTATATGCCGCTATTTCTTTGAGTCTTTCGGGATCACCATAACCGTACTACGTAGCGTGAGGCAGTCAAATGTACCTGTGTTTCACAGCGCAAGCCATTATGGGCTCGTTGCAATAGCCGTTAATTCGTGCCGATTGTGTTTGCCGCCGCCGCCGCCGGTGTCGGTAAGCGATATCGCTTACAATAAGAAAAAAAAAAAAAAACAGCAGATTCCACGTATTGTGGGAATCGGTGTAATGCGAAGCAGTCGGCGAGTAAATTGCATATGCCTGATTGTTTGGCAGCGAGACAACTGTTGGCAACAATGCCAAAAGTGCATGAGTGGATGCATGCTTAGCGTAGGCTAACCCGAAACGTCGACAGCGCAGGGGCTACTCAATGGTAGCTCATGGTATACGAGGTAACGTTGGCACTCACGCTAGTGCACTGCACAGGCGTCCGTTTTGTCAAAGGAAATGCACGCTGGTGCGCTGACGAGAACCCCAAAACCGTCGTTCGTTTAAATAGTTCTATGCGGAATCGAGCAAAGTTGGACAGAGGCATAGGCTTGACGCATATTAGAAGCGCAACTGTCGTTACATAAGCAGCAGCATCACAACTGATAGTGCAACAGGTTTAATTACTGCGTACTCAGTGAGACGAGCGGGCGTAGCGCTGGGACCCAGCTTCGACACCCCCTACCACAAAGTAGGTTGCGCGTGTGTGTGTGCTTGGTATGTCTGCATTTCAGTCGACAGCTATGCCAAACTGTGTACCTTGCATGTTTTGTAATGGTATGCTAAATGTCTATTTAAGTTGGTCCTTGCTTGACAGGCTACATAAAATTCAAACACCAATGGTGCATACCCGCACACCACGGGCCAAGGACTGCGGATATGGGCCACACGTGAATACAGCATCGTTAATCGTGACGTACATGACATGTATATCATGTTAGTGTTGAAAAGGTCAATCACTCATGTTTGCCATACATTGTAGCGTCGCGCGTGAGCCGTTCGTGTAGGTGATCAAGTTTGGCTTTGCTGATGAAGGCACGACTTCGAGTAGTTGAAAATTTACATTTTAACTGTCGGCACAGCGAACTCGGGCATTGAGACCCTGGCTGTCCGATCTCCGTCTCTCGTCTCCCTCTCGTTTCATCCGTCGCAGCCTTCTAATCCATCTCCCAGGGCCATTCCAAGACAGGAGGGGTGGCTGGGCGGAGGCGAGGCTCCCTCGGAGCCGGAGCACAGCAGGGGTCGAAGCGTGCGTGCCAGGTTGTCCTCCGCCACGTCGATAACAGGTATCTTTTCGGTGGGCCAGAAAGTCGACTCTTCCTCCTTACGCGCCGTCTCCTAATGACACCCAGGTGTCTCGGGCTGGGTGGTCGCGACCTTGGGTGTGAAAGGAACACGTGCTCCCCACAAGGTTATCTCGCAGCCCCGATGCCCGCGGCTATGGCGCGCTTCACCGACGCCTTATCTTGAAACGCAACAACATGTATACCTACCTCCCAAATTTCTGCGTATGCCTGGTGAACGAGGCGACCAGGAGAGCACCGGGACGCAGACAGATAGATAGATAGATAGATAGATAGATAGATAGATAGATAGATAGATAGATAGATAGATAGATAGATAGATAGATAGATAGATAGATAGATACGGCCAAAGTTGCTGAATTTCGCCAAGAAATGCTTCGCATTAAAAAGAAAAGTTCCGTACTTGTGCAGATTTGAACCCAGTTCAATAAGAGATGTGGCAACCACCCCGACTCTCACAACGTGGTTGAGCGCTTTGTGTTCGCAGCCACGGCTCGGGTATGACATAAGTAGTGTTTCGGGACATTATATGTCGTCAGCAGTCGGCTGTGGCTTCACTGACCAAGACGAGGAAAAAGGAATAGGAGGAAGAGGTGGTGGAAGGCGAAGAAGAAAAGGAAGACAACGGAAGAGGCAGGAGAAGAAGGGGGACAGCTAGAAGCAGGTACGGAAGCAGAAAAACGAGAGTTAGCATGCAGCAAAGTCTAGCTTACGCTGTCACGGTTCTCTCGCAGGCCGGGCATTTCTATTTATTTAATTTTATTCGTCTGGTTATTGATTTCCCTGAATTTCCCATTGCATTTTTCGCTGCTTTATAAGTAGAAGCCATGCCGCAGCATCAGTTCTCATAAGCACGGTATGTATGTATGTATGTATGTATGTATGTATGTATGTATGTATGTATGTATGTATGTATGTATGTATGTATGTATGTATGTATGTATGTATGTATGTATGTGTGTGTGTGTGTGTGTGTGCGCACATTTTTTAATGCTGCGGCACTACGCCTTCTTCAGTTTGTTCACGCGAACTCAACGTCGATGCGCAAATACATCCATGCTGAAAAAGCTACATTAAAATTACTAATTAACGAAGACTTGTTAACATTTTATGCCTCAATTTGAGGACGCTAGTTTATATGGGAAGGGAGTAGAGAGCAACAATTTATGGCGTAACCGTATTTTAAAATCTTGTATTGCAAGTATATGAGCTTTTCAAAAACAATTTAGGCAGGCACCACACTGTTTGTTTAACTATCGTACGCTTCATATAAACGTTTTATATAAAATAAATAAATAAACTACAGGTAGGCAAGTAACGTCTACCACTTTATCATTATGCCACACAATTTCTTTCTGTCTAAACCGTCTAAATATTCCTAACAAGATCTCACATTCACACGTAATACTCACTCCCACTGTACACTATGTATATGGCATTTATTGTCGCGTAGTTGCATGTCTCTGTAATGTAGCCGTTTCCTTTGAGGACGCAGCCCTGCTTTTTCTTTGTTTGGTTGCTTGTTTGTTTTGTTTGTTTTCTCACGGTACCCCTTTTCCCGATGAGTTGGGTGTCGGTCGGGTTGTCCTTGAACGGAGACGAGGGAACCGGTTAATCTACACGCAATAAATTTGCGATATGTATTGCAGCGTCGCCTGCTCCGTCGCCTGCTTTGCTGTCGGCGGCATCGCACACATATGCAGATGAGTTATCCCAAGTGCACGGTGAAAGGCTAATGGCTATCTCCGTAGTTTTCTGCGTGTTTTTTACTTTGGTTATGCCGTAAGATAGTCCGCTATTGCGTGTCTGTGTCTGATATTGCTTGAAGTGATTGGCTGTGACCGACGGAGACTTTTGATTGGTCTTTTTCGTTTTATTGGCCGCTGGTCTTGGGTCATTTCGAGGGAGGCCGCCGGAGTCGGCGCCGGGGACAGCAAGAGAACAGGTCGCAGCAAATGCTGCTCTTTGTTGTATTTTGTAAAATGTGCCTAAAAGTGTCCTTCGCAGTAAACATAATTCAATAAACATATTCAGGAAAATACATCTGGATATTCTGTGTGCTGGTGTTACCACTTCGGCGCCGAACAAGCAGCGAGACAAGAATTGTACGCTACAATACATATCGCAAATTTATTGCGTGCAGATTAAACGTGCACCGCCATGGCTGCTGAGAATGTTTCGGGGAGACTGGACAGCGGGCGCGGGGCGGGTGCCACCTTCCAATTATGCACTGGACTGCGTAGGCCCTGATCGGCGGAGACTGCGCATATGCGCCGCTGCGTTCGTAGCGGACACGCTCGCACGTCACACACCTGGGCAACGAATGGGGACTCGGCAAGTAGCGCTGATATGCATCGGGCAAGAGCAGCCCGCCAATGACGAGCTGGGGCCTCGGGCGCGCAACAATTACCGGCAAAGGTGCCGCGCTATCTCGGCCAAAGATAGCCGGCGAACTATGGAGGCCATTTCCTCGAAGACGCCAAGTTTAGCAATAACCAGAACGAATGAACGCGAGGCCGCTTTCCCGCTCCGCGGTAGGACCAAGGACGCCACTCCATGCGTATGGATCACATCTTAACCACGTGGTCGCCTTTAAACAAGATTGCGTACAGATTGGCCTCCACTCTCCCCGCTCCCGGATAGTCGGCAGTAATGGCTCGAAGCGCCTACTTCATTCTCTTCATTTTTCTGTCGTGCATAAAAATAATTAAAGGGAGTGCTATAGGGGCGCGTCTGCGCGGGTACTCCTGAATTAATGGGTGTGTCGGCAAGCACAGCATCTGCGTCCAGGAAAAGTGCGCATTGCGTGACACAAACAACCACAAAAAGCATGCCTTGTTTTCGGCCGTGAGCTACAGACGCTTGAAGAACAGGGGTTTTATTTCGTTTGTATTTATGTCGAGTTGAAATCGACAACCACTTTTAGCGGAAACCGTGAGCGGTTGCCGGAAATGTTGGTGCGCTGTTGCCTCAAACGCAATGCATTTCGCTCGCATGAAAATGAACAGAGAGGAATAGTAACATTCAGCAGCTCCTCCTGCTCCGAACGTATACTTTTACTCCAGGCTGCCATGTTTTGAGAACAAGTAAGGCGTGATACGCCGAAAGCCATCTTCGAACGCACCAGCCTTTCCTGTCATGTGCTCCGAATATATGCATAGGAAACACCTGTCTGACGGTCTGCGATGCACAGAGAACCTCCCCGAAATTGCAAAACATTAATGTTGCGCGATACCAGTGCATAATGCCAAAGGCATCCAATTGAAACCCGGCCATGCGCCGCAGAGGTATGGGGTGAAAGCTTCGAGCTGTTAGCATGTTTCGCAGTGAAATGTTCAGTGCAGTTAAGTCTTTGTGGTTGCTCTGTCCAACGGAAGCCGAATTCATTAATCTGTTTGAAAATGAGCGCTTCAAACTTCGATATTGATGAAGCGGCTATCACGGTAAGCGGCTCAATGTAAGAATTCCTTTTGCTGTATTCCATTCCTTTATCGTCATTCACCGTTATACGCGAGGGCACAACGCGTAAACTTCGCTCAGTTTCAAGTTTGTTGCTAAAGATAACGCGAGAGTAGGAAACTCCAAAGACCCAGCCTGTATCGTCTCAGAATAAAGAGCGACAAACATGGACATATCGATCTGGCTTTTTGTCCTCTGTTAGACCCCAAAACTTCTCCAAAGACAAAAATTGACGAAGGAAGAAGCGACAGATGACGCTGTTGACACAGAACACTCATGTCTGCTCTACCTATATACGCAGTGGGATGGCGGTATTTTGAAGTGGTGGGTTCGCTACGCGCGCCGTTAAGAAATTACAACGCGAGCGGTTCTGGCATTGATGGTGACACCAAGTGCCCAAGACAATGTCCTTCAAATACAGTCCTATGTTGACGCTTGCCATACATAGAAGAGGCCATCGTGTCTGCATCTCCCGCACGTATATACAGATACACGCAGACTATACGTGTGGTCGGGCAGGTGATCAACGCTGCGACACGGAAGCACGGTGGACGGAACGTTGTTGTTTCGAGGTCCGCGGGGGGACTTGGAGTGTAAAACAATGTCAAACCTATGCTGCCCTCTGGGTTTAAACGGCAAATAACTTTTGCATCACAACCGCGTCTGGTACCACAACCGCGCTTGGAAATAAGTGCCCGTGGAGAACAGCTACCAAGTTGCTGGCAGTGGCGTACCCTGCTCTCAGTTGGGCGGCCGGGAGAGACGCGCATGGCAAGTGAGGCGACTGCGGCGAGCCATTCTTGGCGTTAACGTCGATAAAAGCTGCGGTGCTGTTTATCGCTTCACCCCAGCGAACGAGCACTGCACGGATCCTCGGATTCTCCTTTGCTGTCGGATGCTGTTCGTATAGGCGCAGTGATCGCTCCTACGCAGAGATGGAGCCTTGTGTTTTGGCTGCGCTTCGTCAAAATCCGGCGAATGGACCTAAGCGGTGAAGGCTGACAAGTTAGCATAGAAACCAAATAGTTTACGCGAAGACGCAGGACTCCGACGACGGGACCAAAAGCTCAACTCATCCCCACTGGAGAAAAAGGATACAGCACGGAAAGTGAGCCTACAGTAAATTGTAGTCATGTGTACACATGTATTTTTTACGAGTATTTATTCAAGCGCATTTCAAGTGCTCTTTGTTGATTATGTGAGCTCTTCGTTCTGGCTTCAAGTGTTGATTGCCAACCCGCCCAACATCTACTGTTCTTTTGATGGAAAGAGAAGTGACCATTTTATCGGTTTATGTATTTTCTATGCACAGCAGAGTTTCCAACTCCGTGCGGGTGCAGCTTCGTGAATACATAGTCATACACACTGTCCCTGATTTACGAGGATAGATGTTTGAGCATTGTGCGGGAGATCAGGCAAAGTGCGCGCATGTATACGCTCTTAGCACGGTAACCTTTACTTTATTTTATAGGTATACAAAAGTGTGAAAATATGCTCCTTTATAAAAGGTTAAAGTGCTTTAACCGTTAGTAGAGGAGCATATTTTCGCATTTTTGTGCACCTATAAAATAAATTAAAGGTTACCGTGCTAAGAGTGTAGGTACACGCACCCTGATTAATCCGTACGAGCCTTCTCTTGTATATTCGCTAGGCACTTCTAGCCCTGTGATGATGCCCCCCTTCTGCATTAATACGACGAATGCATACTAGGCACATGACGCACACGTTTGCAAAGCTATAGTATACGCTTTACGGATTGATTGATTTGTGGGGTTTAACGTCCCAAAACCAGCTCTGATTATGAGAGACGCCGTAGTGGAGGTCTCCGGAAATTTCGACCACCTGGGGATCTTTAACGTGCACTGGCATCGCACAGCACACGGGCCTCAGCATTTCGCCTCCATCGAAATGCAGCCGCCGCGGCCGGGATTCGATCCCGCGACCTTCGGATCTGCAGCCGAGTGCCATAACCACTAGACCACCAGGGCGGGGCGCGCTTTACGGATTTCCACGATACGTCACGGGCAGGGCGATCGTTTCGTTGTGAGCTCATATGCCATCCTGTGTTGCGGGCACCCCAACACTGCCCGATTAAGAAATGCTCCTGCTCAATGAATGTTTATTGGGAGAACCGGACGAGCGGCTGTAGATAAACAGGGTCCGCAAGAAGAGCACAACTGGACTTGTCAGGCGCCTGTCACGTGCACCGCACTCGCGATGCTGCTTGCCTCTTTTGTTGGACGGCGCTTCATCGCCTTCCCCACGATACTTCAAAAGAAAACAAACAAATCTTTGAATACCTTCCCGGATTCACGAAACCACTTTCTCATAAGTGCGCTTCAGTGATACAGACGTTGGTAGTCGCCAGGGAAAGCGCAATTTATGATAGCGCTCACCTGTGATAACGAACGAGCCGCAGCGATTGCAAGCCACGGGCGCTGAGAATACGGCGCTTATGTGTGACCAGATCTGTGTTATCTATGTGAATGTCTGCACGGTAAACTCCGCAAAAATTTCCGCATTGTCCAGTCTTTCAGTACTTGGGCTGGTATAGCGCATTATGGAACAGGAGAAACAGCCAAGCAGACCGACACAAGAGGACAGAGCGCTAACTTTCAACTGAGCTATATTTGCAAATTGCGTCGAATATGTACACTCGACGAACCAACTCGCCCAATCTTCAACACTTGCAGTCTTTCAGTATTGTCGAATGCATGCAGTATATCTTCAACCTCGTCGCATTCTGCAGTGCTTAGACAGGGCCAAGCCTTCTCATATGCACCTGTTTGGAGCCTCGGTGAGTACAATACCGGCAATGTTTCTCAGCGGACCATCACATACCACCGCACGTGAATGTTCACTCTTTCATGACAGAGGTTGCCAGCTTCACGTGAAGGGCTTATAGTATGAGGTATCACGTTGTTCACGTTTTACGGCTTTTCCCCCTGCAATTCCAAAATCTGTGGAGCCACTGGACTCGCCAAGCAGCCAGGAACACACAGACACCGGCCTCAACGGACCATCGCTGTCCCAATTTCCCGTCATTCACTGGGTCTCTAGAGTTCCGTCTCGGACCCCACACAGCTGACCTTATACGTATATACAGGTGCCATATATCTACATTGACACCGTTTCCACAACATAAACCACAGCTCTGGGCGGCCCCGCTCTTCCGAAACCCACTACCGAAGCATGATCGTCAAGCACCGTTTAGTCGACTCACAGTTCTGCTCCAGTGGAACACATGTTAAACGTAACGTGGTCTTTTTAACGAGAAGTCGCAAGCTGCGACGGAGAGCGCCACCGTGCAATCCGCGACAACAACGATGACACCCGTGGTGGACACCGCGGGGCTGACAGTGAGTTTCGCCCTCGCCAAACTAGCTCCAATGAACGCAAGGCGGACACTCCAGCAGGCGAACTAATGGATGGGAGTGCGCTGCCACTGTCTTGAGAAGGCAAGACGACAAAACCGACAAAGATGACACAGGCGACTGTAGTCACCAAAGGCGACGCACGGTCCCTCATGGTGCAAACCCATCCACAGGTTCAACATTATGAATATTAACCGAGTGCCCCGCGGACGCCTCTCAGCACAACGTGCGCAAACGCAGTGAGAACCAACGCGTGCCTCGACTTCATTTGCCGGATGGAACGGTCATTCCATGTCTCTGCGGATGAACTTGCCGGGGTAAGTAGGCGTGCCCAGCCCTCGCCGGCGCCATAGCGCGGCCGGCTTGACCACCAAGGACCGTCAGGACATCATATTCTGACTTCGACCTCAGCAGAACCTAGCCATTAGCAGCATGCCTCTCACATGCGGCTCATGCATTTGTCAAGGTGCGGGATGTGACGCGCTCCCGCGATTTGTCAGATGGTTCATCTGTTTGCTGAGATGATTTATGCGAAAACAACGTGTTTCATGGTCTTTATGTATTGCCGTACACCATATGTGGTCATTTGCGAGTTGTCAAGGAGACGTGTAGCAAACTGGATATTTTCTTTTCCGGTCAACCTCCCTGCCTTCCGCCCATCATCTCTCTCTCTCTCTCTCTCTCTTGCGAGTTGTGAAGTACTGAGAGCCTCATCGCTCCGCATATGTGCAAGAGAATCGGTACGTCATCTTCCATGCTGATGGACGAACTGTTGGCTCCTTGAAACCGAATACTTCAAAATAACCAGTCAGACTGAAGTTGCACTGGTTACCTTTGAAGGAATGGAGGTGTCTCGCTACATACGCCTCCACGGTGAAGTACTCCGCTGCTACACTGCTCACCCTACCGACTGGTTTCCTTGCTACGCACAAGCTCCCTGTCGTCCTACTCCACACGTACAGTTATTAGCGGGGCCTGCAGGTCTGACAGCCTCACCACGCTGCTTCTGCGCAGCCAGCTCTGTAGATGGTGAGACGGAACTTGACCTATAACTGATCGTAAATGGAAGGTTTTGGAGGAAAAAAAACCCTCAAAACCAGCGTCAACTCCCACGATGCATCGAACCGACCACTTTAACCAACACAGCGAAGCGCAACTTCGCACAGACCGAATGATTCGCGAAGCGAAGAAGCTCGTCCTTGCCCACTGGAACTGAACTTCCACAAGACTTCTCTTCAATTTGGAAACACACTAGGCACGTTCATATAGGCGCACTCTGGTTAAGCGACTGCCAACGCCTCCTACTCACTCCTATGGGCGTCATCTCTTCTCACGGCTGGCTTCTCCATTCCATCACTAGATATTGAACCTCTTGCAACAAACTTATCGGCCGCGATAGAAGGTGCTCGGTGTTCATCCACTGCCACGTAATGTGCGCCCCGGGCATGACAATTACGGACGGCGCCAAGCCAGTATACAGGTACTTGGGCCGCATGCTTGAAGACGTCCCGGAATCGCATGTTCAATATATACGGACACAGCACTTGCTCAAGAGCACAACACCTTAGTACTGATTGATGGCCCCACTCCCTCTGTTACAATGCATGGAAGGTGAACTTCTCGGTGTTGGTCTGGCAAGTCGTGATGCCGCCCATGTTTCCAGGAAAGTGAACATATAAAGAAAATCGGCACAGACATGCCAGGCTTTCTGTCGGAACATTGCATCCCGCGAGCGGCACACCAAATCTCAAACAATAGCCACAAACTGTATCAACCGCACCCACTTGCAACCGTTTACTCTGGACATTTGGTCATGCCTATCCGACGGGCGCGGTCGCCAACGCGGTCGCCAACGAAGTTTCCCTCCGTTCGGGGTGGGGGGCGACGGCGTGGCAAGGCAACTAGTTCAGGATGACGGGATCATCTGCCCACTTACGAAGGTACCCTCCGTCATTATGCACCCGTTCGTCGCACTCGCGGTGTGCCACCAACATCTCGCAAGAGGAAGCAGCGGCATAACACCAATTACAGACAAACCCTTTCCGAAATCTGGCCTCTGCATGTGAATAAATTCCACACGTACTCTTACGCAGACATTTGCCCGGCATAAGGCAACTTGTCCACGATCTTCCATATCACGACTGAGCGCACTGCAAAACCCTTCTCTCCTTTGCCAGATCTCCTTCACTATGTGTGATAAAAAGCTTTTGGACGGTGCACTCCGCAACGGACCTTCCGATGTTCAACACGTTTCGTTTTATTTTTTAAAAACAAAGTAATTCAGTGCTACTTTTCTCACAAAATGACAGGTCTACAGTACGGGCGCCGCCATGTACATACATCCACTATCGTGTATCGAGAATTCTATAGCTACAAGCCCAGTAGCACGTGTTGCTAACAAGTTGTTTTCGGACCAACGTTTGAAGCATGAAAAAAGGGACCGGTAATTGAAGTCGCTACACCATCGCTAGTTCCTCCGGCGCTCCCTTCTCTTACCTTCCCCCTTCATGATGCTTCAGGCTTTGAGCCAGGAATACAGCTCGAAGCTTAGGAACAAAGTAGCCCTACGAGAAATTGTAGAAGCCCGGGTGGTCGAAATTACCAGAGCCCACCACTACGGCGTCTCTCATAAATCATAATCATATCGTGGTTTTGAGACGTAGAACCTCAGAAGTTGTATTATTATTATTATTATTATTATTATTATTATTATTATTATTATTATTATTATTATTATTAAGAAACTGTAGACTTCTGAGGACTTCCGACCCATAATACAGCGGGCCCGAGACATCGCTGGAGTGGTTCCAGGGACTCCGGACTACGGATTTCTCGCGTGCTCTCCTTCATTCCAAGATGAGTAAACATGTTTCACTTCACCTTTTTCATGGCGCAAGTCCTTCAACCTTTCTTAACCTTTAATCCTTTTAACCTTTAACCGTTTGATCTTCGTGAAAAAATTGGCTCCCCTGTAGGCACAAGAACCGCGAGCCTCATTTTCGCGAGTAATCAACGTCCATCAGAACTATAAAGCCCAATTACACGGCAGCAACAAAACCTTCGTACCTGTTTTGTGCCCGACAACCTTACGATTAGCATATTTCGCTGTTTCTGGGATTACGAAGAAGGACGATCTCTGGCTCTCAAGGAGCTGCAGCTGCTATCATGGAACCGGGCATACGGAAACAGCATGCATTCTACACCGACCATTCGACCTCGCCTACCGGCTTAGTAGCTGCTGCTGTCATTCTGCAAAAGCAGGTCACCATTAAGAGGACGCCTTAGCTCGGGGCTAAGTCTAATTTCTCCATAATACATTCACACTAGCAGCTCGAGGTAGAACGCGAGCCACGCGTACGGAAAGAGTAAACCAGCTCTAGAGCGCAGCGGCTGCAATTCTCGGAGCCCTTTCCCTGCCTCCAGACAGTCCTAGCGACTGCAAATCCCAACTAAGAAGCATTTAGAACGCTGAAGTGATTTTACGAGACAGCCGCTAGAGCGATTCAGATGAATTTGGCAGCATTTAATAGTTGAATGCGGCCAATTTCATCTGGCAGCATTCATATAGGCCCTATCATATAGATATAGACCATATATATATAGGCCCATTCATATAGATAACCCTATCAACTATATTATGCAGAATGTTGAATTCATGCAGAGCACGAATTTGTGAAACGGAAATTGCAGAAAATCAGGAAGTTTCGTAATTAATGCACGCGTAAAGTTTACAAATCCATAGCATGCACCAAGAAAAAAAAAGGTCATAGAGATTGTGCAAACTACATCCGTTGGAACATATCAAGTGCACCAAAATTATATTAGTTTGCAGTTCGTGCGATATGGCTGAAATGTATAGGATGGAAGGGGGAGGTTGTCAATTTCGTATTCGCCGCTTAGTGGTGGATGTCAGAGCGTTCTATAATGCGTCAATTTCGTCCTTTTTAAATATATTATTAGGCGCCGTGAGCAGCAGTGTGATATCTTTCTTTTACGTTGCGTTATGGCCTCGTCGGCATGCATCCTCCTGCGCGACTGTACGCCAAGATCATTTTGTCCCTCTTCCGTACTTTCAGAGTCCCGTAATAGAGTAGCAAACCGGGCACTGCGCGATTTCACACGTTCTCCGACATTTGCCTTTTGTTTTCCCTGACTCCCACTCATGCGCGCCACTGCGGTATTTTCGCACATGGATCCGTTGCTGTCCGCCATTCGGGCTGCTGAGTTAAGATAATATAAAAAAAAGGGTATCCAAACGTCTTTTTTTTTTCTACGCTTCATCGGCGGTCTGAACTGTCCTTCGCCTGTATTAACATTGCAAACAGCCAGTCGTGAGTGGTGCATGATAAGGACTAGAAACATATGAAAATGATCCCTCGATTACGCCAGCGTGTGAACTGCTGGAATGAAGGAACTACAAGCCATGCCACACTATTTGAGCAATAAGTGGTTGTGAAACGTTTGTACATGACGGTTTCCTCATGCATGATGTACACACTTTTCTCAGTTTTTATTGAGATAGCAATTATATCGACAGTCTCGAAGGGATTTTGCCTTCGCCGTCGCCGTCATATGTCCAATATAAAGTCAAAACTTATAACACCCCCCTCCCCCCCCCCCCGTGCATCGTACCTTCTTTCTATGTGCGGGTAAAAAGAACGCGGCTGAAGCAGAGATCAAACTAGCCCCGGCCAATCTCCCCCGCCCGTCTTCAACAAGCATCTAAAGACAACACGGGGGGGGGGGGGGGGCTGCTGTAGCTAATTGTGGACTTCGCGAGGTCGCCATCGCTGGCGCGCGCGCTATCTCGGCAGCCATCAGCCGTGCATCGTACAGCGTAGCAGCGCCTTGATCGCGTGCTCCGTTCCAGGCGCCTCGCGTATAGTCGCAACGGCGGAAATTCCCTCGCCACACAGCGCTCACGCGAATGCGTCTACGAGTGCTGGAAGGAACGTGCTCGTTTGGTGCCGCTGCGCTCGGCCAAGTTTCTCGATGGTGCAAAGTGCATGCCGATTAGAGCGGTCGCGCGGTGTGAAGCGCGGGTCAGAAGACAACAAAACAGCATGACTTAGTTCGCAACTCTGCTGGGCCGGTGTCTCTGCCGCTCGACCGTCACATGGCACATTACGCAATTGCATGCTTACTTCATAAGCCCATTCTCTACAATTCAGGTTGCCCCTAAAGATCTCTCATACTCTTACTTCGTATATTATATCATGCATTGCTATCGCATTCATTGCTTCGCCCTTCTGGCGAAACTGTATTTCTTTAGGGGCGAAGCTCCTCTTAGGCTAACCTTGTCACGCGTCAGTTGTCAGGCGTAACCCGCGTGCTAGGAGGCACGCGCTCGCCCTCGGCGCGTGCCTCTCTCTCTTTCTCTCTCCCGGCGCGTGTCTCTGCTGTCTTGTGTGTGAGAGAGAGAGAGAGCGAAAGGCGCGCGTAGGCTATGGAAACGTTGTTTCTTAGAGGAACCCTCTACCGGCTCGCAAAGAAGGAGAACGCGCCCTCACCCGCGAGAGACAACGTTGGCGCAGGCAGCGTCTCCTAGCGAGTTTCTTGATTGAGAAATACCGACTGCTCGCGTTGGAGAAGCGTTCACCGGCAACCCATATATATATATATATATATATATATATATATATATATATATATATATATATATATATATATATATAGGCACTGGACCTTGACTTCCAATGAAGTGCCGGTGGGAGATTTCACTTGTGCGTGCATAGTTCAACCATGAGGATTCGTAGCGTGCGCGTTAACTAAATTAATCCGGAACTCGGCACGATCTACGATGAACATCCCGAGCTTCGCCCACTCATCATCATTCACTCCGTGGATATGCTGTAATTTTTTTTACTTAATCCACACACCCTTTTTCTTCCCGTGCAGTGGTGGTGAACTCAAAGCTGCTCATGGTAGTTAACCAGGCCTCTCTCTTTTTCTATCATTTCTTGACGTCGCATCCCTCAAGGGTTCACAGTAATGAAGATTGTAGCCCTCGGTAACCGCTGCATCTCCAAACATATGCGTGGTTGTTGCCGCTTTCCTCGTGGACGGAGCCTGGACAAGATACGTGTGCCGATGAGTATGAAAAGTTACGCGGCGTCCTTTGCCGAAATCCCATGAATGGGACACTCAATGGCTTCATCTCACTAAACAACCCAAAATACATGGTCCCTCGGCTGTACTACATATCACGAATGTAATAAACTGACCCGCTTCGACGGGCTCCTCGGCAGTCGCGGAAATCACGACGGTGCCACGGATGTGTATGTCAGCAGGAAAACATTTCATTTCTGCAGCCTCTCCTATATACCGAAGACTTTTTCCTTTTTGTTTCCTTAGAGTAGGAGGTGGAATCAATTGTCAATCAATTCTGTGTGAAGTGCTCGTGTCACACCAATAGAGTTCGCCCGTACACACATTTGGTGCCAAGACATGCAGGATTATCTTGCACACAACAGGACACAAAGGAAACAAAAAGAAAAGAAAGGCCAGGCTTCGGAGAAGTAAAAGTAACACGAAGCTCTTATTGCGAGCGGCAGCGGTTCAGCACGCCAGGAGGCACGCCTTGGAAATAACATCGTGAGTAGATTCCAAGGATCGGGTGCTGCGTTATGAATGGTTGTTCGAGGCCATGTCGCTGCAAAATTGTCTCATGGCTACAGATCCACCGCCACAGTATTATAATGACTACGGTGCTAGGCAGCTGACCCGCAAGACGAAGGTTCGATCCCGGCTGCGACGGTCGCTTTTCGATGGCCGCAAAAATGCTATAGAGGAAAACTGTAGCCTGCGATGTCAGTGCACGTGGACCCCAGGTGGTCTAAATTTCCGGATCCCTCCGCAACGGCGTGCCTCACAACGAAATAGTGGTTTTGGCACGTAAAAACCCCGCAATTATTAATATGTCACAAGGCTGCATGCGACTTCCAGTAAGGAAGGTCACGACAGTAGCCGTTGGGGCTAGTATCCTTTCACGTCGAAGGGGCACTGACGGTAATTATTAAAGTGAGCAAGATTGAAAGATAAGATTTGTGCCGTAACTAGTTCGTCACTCCTGGTGAGAACAGAGCAGTTGTTAGCGAGAAAACGACGAAACTGAGAAAATCGAGTGGCGCCCTCTGTACCGCTCTCTGCGTACCTTTCTGAAGTGACGTCAGCTCATCTGCTTTGAGTACTCGACTTACTGCTCCAGGTTAAAAATGAAAAATGAATCAGACAAATTTTGACAATAAATAAACATGCAGCTGCCAGAGTTATTGCTATCATATGACGGCCGTGGAGATTACTGCGCCGTAGTGGCGGCAGCCTAGATAGTCACGTCCTCTTTTCAGGGCGGCGACACCAGTGCACTCGGCAGTTTTCGAGGCAAAAAAAAAAAAAATCGTTTATTGGCGCGCAGAAAGCGGTGACTGACTCCAACGCAGGTAAAACATCGATACAGCCAAACTAATGTTTTCCTTTAGTGTTCCTTTAAGACTTCTTTTCATCAAAGTGCACCCTCGCCAACGCTCATAGGAGAAATCATGAAGGCCTGTCAGCTGTCGTGAATTTCGACAGCGTCGACCTGCTTGGTGCCACGCTTCACTGTAGGCTTGGCAGTAAGTAAATTAGCTTTGAAGTAAAGACTACTGTAATGAATTGTGGTATGGTAATTTAGCAACGTAATGAATTACTTCCGGTAAGTAATTTCAAGAAAATTACTCGTTACTTTCTCAATTACTTCTGACAAACGTACAGTATGTCTGCTTCCCTTATGGCGTCAAAAATTGGCCAAAACAGGGAAATAAAAACAACAAAGATGCGTTAATTAATATGACTGAGAGATATCAAGCGTGGGAATGTGGCAGGCCCACGAAAAGCCGCACATCGTTCAAATTCGTAAGGCCTCGAATAGCATTGTTGGAAGAGCACGGCCCCCGAAGCTCTGTACAAAAAGGCTCTACAACGGCCCCACGCTTTGTAGACTGTCAGACAGTTCGGCAACAGCATGCGAGAAGTTTAAACATGTAGCCGTACCCCCCTAACCCTCTACCCAAGAGCGAGCGCTTTTCTTCAGACAAAACAAAGATAGGTCCTGTGTTGCCAGGTCTCCGTGTCACCCAACTATTCTTAATCTATAGCAACATCAAGCAAGCTTCGATACAGGTTAGGCAGACGCGGTTTAGCTGCTATTTTCAATGATATAGTGTCCATGAGCTAGTGCAAGAACGATGAGCTTTTGTTACAGTAACTTCAAAATGATTTCATTACTTTTCAAAAGTGATGGCAATGTAATATCATTAGTTCTGTCCAGCTGCAATTTGTAATGCAATAAATTACGTTTCTAAAATTCTAGGAACGTCATTGGTAATGTAATTTAATTACTTTCAAAAGTAGTTTTGCCATCTCGGTTTCACTGATTACCTACAAAGCCTACTATGCGATAGAAACTAAACAAGGAAGCGATCTCGAAGGCGTACTATACGTATTGATGCAGGCGAGAACTAGATTGCAATTGCGTGGATCACCTTATTGTCATTAGGCCGCGCCTTTGGCACTAAATTAAGGAAAGAGGACGTTATACCTTCATTTTTACTAGTGATCAGCAATCCTTCACTGCCAAAACAGAGCAACACTAACATTTTGCATGCAGCCCGTATAATAAATAGCGCTGATACCTTGTGTACCTAATATGAGCCAACGGGTATGGCGATGTATGTCTATCTCACGGTTGTCATCCTTCTCGCAACGGACGCGCTGCCGGAGAGAGATGTTTCAAGGAGGGAAGGATGTTTATGTGTGCGCATTGCAGAACGACTCATCGTCGGTTTGGGGAGGTGTGTGAACGAAGGGAGAGGCCATTCTCTCGCGGACCTGCCACACCGATAGAGCGTCTGGTCGGGGCGCTTCCTCACCGCTAGAAAAGCCGGTGGGTGCCAGGCGACATTGGCGATCGAACCCACTACCTCCAGCAATGGAAGTGAGCTGTACCCTGTGACCACTACAGGCCACGGTCGATGCCGGAAGCTGGTCCTCGCGCTTCTAATGCGCAAACGCTGAGCGTAACAGCCGGGGATATGTACTGCAATGTTTGCAGGAAGAGCAGGCGGTTGGCGTCCCAGTTACACCGCTGTCGCTCATGCTGCCACTGACCAATGGCCAAGAGTGACCGCCACCGAACAGTTCTACGCTTATTCAGTCGGGAAGTACAAACGCCGCAAGAACGAACGTCTACCTTCTCCGTGGCGTCAGCCGCCTGGCACGAGTGAATCGCCTAAGTTCATCGTGCACTGCATAGGCGTCATTTTAGGAAGACGCCACCCCACTGAACCCTCCTTCCCCTCTTTTCCCGCTCCATCCGCACGGCGAACGAGGCTGTTGGAGTAGCGGTGGCAGCCGTTGCCGCAGCGCGTGCGCCGTGCTTATCGCCGCCGACGATCGGCGCGCTCGCTGGTTCAGCGTCAGTGCAGCGGCGGCGATAGCCAACGGGGAGCGGGAGTAAGAGACACGTGGGCTCGGCAGGCTTTCCTTCGCTCACATTGTTGCCCGCTTATCGCAGCCGGCAACCGAGAGAGCAGATACGGGGTGCCCGAGAGGAAAAACGGCCGCGAAGACCGGTATCGCAAGCGCAGCCACCACGCGTGCCGAGCAGGAAATGGCCCCGCCCGCGAGATGCCGGCGCAGATAGCGCTGCCGCTCCGAGTCGCCCTCGGGGAGAGAGCCAGCCGCAAACGGCGACTTTCGCTACTCACTCGCCACATTTTTCTCTTTCATTATTTGCTCCCTCGTTTTCTTTCTCACCACTATGGTGTCTTTCTTTTTCCCGCATCCTGTTGACTGCGGTGCAGAATTCGATACGTCGGTTCCGATTCGACAGTGACTGCTGCTGGATGCAACCCGTGCAGACAGCAATCGCAAAAGGGAGTTTGAATGACTGAGAGTAGATTTCTGCAATTCCCTAGCTGGTCAAGCTGAACCTGCTGCATAAGTCTAGCGGCCGTAAAAAAAGCATCTACGTCAAGAAATCTGTCGTGTTGAAACACTGTTTTCACCTCCTCACTCCTGTCGTGTTCAAACACTTTTTTTTTGCTATTATTCCCTCATCATGGACAGTTAAATGCCCCCCCCCCCCAAAAAAAAGGCGCTGTAGTACGACGTAATAACCAACGAAATCCGGGCACTTGCTGAAGATAAAAGCGCTCCTAATCACTCATTTGAGTCAGTTTACATAATGCACTTTTAAAGGAACTTTCACAACCTGTCAAGGAGACTCAAAACTCACAACCGAAAGAACTTCCGTGCAGCCCAAAGTCCAGAATTGCGTGATAAGTGAGGCCGATCGACATCTCTGTTTTCTAAAGAATTATCTTTCTTTCTCTTCGGTATTACCACAGACAAACCCTCCATTCCTTAAACTTTCATCATGCTATAGGGAACCGTATTCGACAGACAGACGACACTGTAAAAGAACGAGTGGGATTGAAAGCAGCCGGTGTAGTTGGCACATATACAACCTAAAAAAAACAAAGTCACTCATGATCTGTCGAGCAGACTGCGACAACTAAAGGTTTGCTAGAGCTCGTCTTAACTTTGGCAGTCGCCTTTGAGCACACACGTAAGTTTCATGAAAGGGAAAATAAGCATCCACCCGTTTGTAGCACAAGGTTAAAGGAAATCCGGCAAATAGGAGGCTTTCCTTTCCAAGAAATCCGCATGGATCTCCTTGTAACCTTGTGCTACAAACGGGTGGACGTCAATTTTCCCTTTCATAAAACGCTACTCCACCTTGCGGGTTTCCGCAAACTCATTTGCTATATTATGCCCTTGTGCTCCTAGTTGTTGATGGATTCGCCCTCGCGCAGCCAATCGCTGAGTTCCTGGTCAGCTCAATTGGCAGAGCGAGCGCCACGGGCAGGCGTTGGTCCCGTGTTCGAACCCCGCACCAGGACGAATTTTTCGGCAAGTAGGAAGCTTTCTTTTCTGAGAAATCCGTATAGATTTCCTTGTAGCCTTGTGCTACAAACGGGTGGATGCTAATTTTCCCTTTAATAAAACGTTACTCCACCTTCCGGGTTTCCGCAGAACTCATTTGTCAGACGTAAGTTTCATGTAAGAGCAATGCACGCGTTACTGCGCGCTGATGCGCACATCATGAGGGGGCTTCGCTGGTGCATTCTTGCGGGGTCAAGTAACGCAAGACGGTAAGTTGTGTAGTCATGGTAGCACACTTGAACTATTTTATTTTATTACGATGTTACAAAAGCGGAAAGCCAACACTACGCAACTGCACTCGACGGCTGAGCAACATTAGCCAGCAGTAGGCAACACAAACTGATAGTGAGGCCTGGGCTAGCCAACACTACGCAACTCTAGTAGACGTTTAGAAAACACTATGCTGTGCAATCCAACATCAGCCAGAACTAGCAAAAACTGGCACGCTAGCCAACATTGACGAAGAGTTAGCAGCCATAAGGCAACTTAAGCAAGAATTAGTTTACACTGGCCAACACTAAGCGACAGTTAACGTACATTAGCCAGTGCTAGCCAACACCAGCCAAAATCAACATGCACTATGCGATAGCGAGCGAACATTAATCATCCAATTTTCGCTAACGTAAGCAGTAGCCAGCACAAGCTAACACAAGCCACCACTCCACTAATATTAGCCACTGGTTTTCCGCTGCTAGCCAATAACAGCAAGCACTAGTCACTTTTAACTGGCGGCCAACAATACGCAGCGCTTCCCAACAGCCACCACCTTGGATAAGCTTTGGATAAAGTTAAGATAAGCTAGCCGACACCAGCCAGCAGTTAGCCATCACTAGACAACATTAGCAAGCACCAGCCAACAGTAGCCAGCACTCATCCACCATTATCCAGTGCCGGTAATGTCCTCACGTCCACCTTACGGCACTTCAAACATCACCCCATACTCGTCACGCATCCGCGCTCTGGCATATACCATGGTAAGGAAACGACCAGCACAGCTTCGCGACGTATACATCATATCGGTGATGCGGTGGTGGCGGTGAATCACGTGGTTTTAGCCTGGCATACAAAGCCAGCGCCGGCAATTGTTCCGCCCGAGCCTCGTAAGTGTTGATTATGGATGTGTCACCAGGCATAGATCAACCCAGTGTCTCTAAGAAAGCCTATTAGCAATCGTTGCACACTCTTCCTTACTGTCGTGGGCCCTTCGGGGAAAACAATAGGGAATTTTAGTTTGGCCGTAGACATCTTCACGTTTACGGATGCCGGTTTACCGTAAAAGTGTACGTGACCAACGGCGCTGGTAGCGACACCTGATGGTGCGAAGCCTAACCGGAGACACAGAAAACTGTTATTACCCGGGCTGGCGCGTTTTGCTGGGCAGCTAGTCTAAAGCATTGGTCGTGAGATAATAATTAGCTCACAATACTCTCACTGTTTTTATTTAACGAGAACGCTCACGCGACTGAAAAGATAATGGAATGCGTTATAGTTAAACAAACCGCCGCTAGATGTCGCTAGCAGTTCTATTGCTTCCGTAAACTCCTCCGGTAGACCGGTATCCGTAAACGTAAAGAAGCCCACGGGCGAACTAAAATTCTCTAATGTCTTCATAAGTCCTGTGTGGAAGTGCGGGCCATCATTGCTCTTTCGTCTTCGAACTGCGGACATAATTAGACGAAATGTTCAATGTCGCCCATAACCCTGCAGAAGGCACACAATGGACAAGCGCATCGTCATGCCATGGTGTACGCGAAGCCAGTCCTAATTCGACACAACAATGTCGCTTCAGCACGAGCAAATCCACGGATCGCATTGGATTTGATGTGGATTTTTGTGGGCTTCCCTATAATGTTCTTCCGGATTACATCTTTAAGGTTCTGATGGATTTGCGGAGGGGTTACTTCTTGGACGGAAGTCAGCACACCGCGTGCAAGAGCGTCAGCTTTCTCGTTTCCTTCAATCCCTATACGTGGGATGGGATCCACTGAAATTATAGGTCGAGCCCCTTGCTCACTAAATCCCTGAGCAGTGCCAGGGACTGCATGCCTCGTAAATTTGCCTCGAGGTAAGCCACGACGTAGTTGTAACGCCGACTTTGAGTCCATCAACACCACGACGTTCTGTGCAGAAAAGACCCGTAGTTCTCGCAAGGCTGCGGTAATTGCAGCTCTCTCTACTTTGGTGCGCGAAACTACGCAATCCCGACGGCCAGGCCACGACACATCCAGTGACGGTATGCAATATGCCACTGAGCACCTGTATATGTGCACACGCCAGTCTGTCTGTGTAAACGTGTAGGTGACCAGATTCTGGTAGGGCTGCTCAAGTGGTCAAGCACCAGAAATTTTGCTTCAACAGCTGGAATACTGCGTTTTACCGGCAATTCAGAGACACTGACGCTGCAGGTGATGTAGGTCCACAAAGGACTGTGGCGGATGGAGACGACTCCGTTTTGACCATTTCAATCCCAAATGTCAGAAGGCGTTCAGCGCCACATGGAAATGGGAGCCCGTTCTCGCTCTTAGCCGACGGAGAAGCGCCACGCCTAAGATGGACTCGCCCAGCCTTATAAGCTGCATCAACAAAGCCTGGGGTGCCAAAAGGCGGAGTGGAAGGGACTTTCCTTCATTGGTCGCTTTGTTGTTTGAAGCAGACCGAGGTACTCCCAACGACAAGCGCAATCCATCTCTTTATAATGCCTCCAGCCGCTCATATTGACTCGGCGATGGTGACATGAGTGTCAGTAGAGAATACGGCTTGTGATCAGCGAAGCATTCATTTTAAGCAAGTACTTAAGGCTGTTTCCCCAACGTACACATGCCATGCGACGAGGTGCGTTGACTCGTGGTACTGATCCTCCAACTACGCGCAGCCACAGTCGATAGCTTGCTGACGATGGTGACACCAAGGAATCGTACACTAGTTGCCTGGGGAAATAGATGGCCTCCAGTATTCAGCGTCGCTATGCCACAGTGGTCTAGTGGCTATGACACTCGGCTGCAGATCCGAAGGTCGCGGAATGGAATCGCGGCCGCAGCGGCTGCATTTCGATCGCGGCGAAATGTTGAGGCCCGTGTACTGTGCGATGTCAGTGCCCGTCAAAGAACACCAGGTGGTCGAAATTTCTGGAGAATTCCACTACGGCGTCTCTCATAACCAAATCATAATTTTGGGACGTATAACCCCATAAATCATTCAATCATCATTATTCAGCGTCATGCGCGTTGACTTCCGCCTCACTCACGGGAAAACAATGAAGGCAGATTTCTCCTCTGATAAACAGAGGCCAAGCGACGATAAGTGACGTTCGATGATGGAAACTGTACTCTGGGCTATTCGGGCCAACCGTTTTTGCAGCCTGAAATCCTAATACAGGTGTCATCTGCGTAGGTGAACATTTCAACAGCCTTCCAACAACCTACTTTCAGTGCGTCAGGAATGTTGGCCATGGCGAAGTTAAAAAGCAAAGGGGATAGAACACTGTGGAACACCCAGGGAAATGCGTCGCTCGTCGCTCATAATATTGCCGAGATTAACCCGGACACATCGGTCTCGGAGATATCCGTGAAAAAATCGAAGAACATTTCCCAAAATGCCCATGGCTTGGAGACCATTGATGATGCCACTCGGGAGTAAACACGTATGCTTTGGCAAAGTCCACAAAGACGGCGAGTATCTTAAAGACCGCTCACGTAGTTGTGCTCAATGAGAGTAAGTATAAGACACATGTCCTGCACGCTCAAACGCGGACGGAATCCGGTAAGTCATACACTCTAAACCAAAATGGACGAAAATGGGGTATGCCATTCGTTCTTTCGGGGACTAAGTGGGCTGCCACAGATTTTGAACCAATTTTGGAGTAACTGCGAGACTAACAGAAGGGGTTCAAGTTTTTAGTTCCCTGCAGTTTCCACTCGATGGTTTAACGGTTGCCCTCGGTAGAGCATTCCAGGCAGTCTAACTGTTGAACCAGTTCTGACAAACCGGAAAAAAGAAAAAGAAAAATGGAGGCTTCCCATTGCGATCACATTTTCACTCGATCTACCAGCATTTATATCACACAGACATACTTTATCCGCACTTAATATCGCATATACAGACTCCCATGCATTCGAAGGAACACCACACACGTATACACGCAAACTTACGCGCATGCATATCAAAGTAATGCACCACATAGACCCCTCACCTCAGGCAACCGTACACCGACGTCGGGTATATATACTCACACATATTGCCTCACATGTAGTGCCGGTGGTAAGTTGCTGTTCAGCGCAATTACAAAATAAATGTTCAAAGAACAGCTGTGCGGCTCGCGTCGGCTCATAGATAACCCTGCACCACGCAGAGCTGTTAAACTAAACCCGCCATATAGTCAGCGCGTTTTTAATTAGCGAATCCCAATTAGTAGCTAGCACCTCGTCGATTGAAGCGAACGCGCGTTCGCAAGGCCGTGCGTGAGCTCATAAAACACCCCTGAGCACACACAAACACAGCAACGCAAGCATTCAGCCGCGGCGGCGAAGAAACGCGGTGCACAGTTGCCCCGCCGGTATACCTTCTTTCCGAAGTCGTATCCTCGGCCTTTTCCGTAGAGCACGGCTGTAGAACAAACGATCACCGGTGCTCACAAAATATGCAATCATGTGCTATTTCTACGGTCGTTATTTTGCACACAAATGAAGAACAAGTCCCATCGTCACTGTCGCGTCTAAGATGTGAACGAGACGGCTCGCATTCATGGTGCGCCGCGGTGCAGCGTAGCCGCAGTGCGCCGGCGGCAGCACGTTGGTTCGGTCTGCCACGCATCGGCGCTCGCCTTCGCCATAGCTGCTTCAGAGTGGTCGTCGCACGAGGCGAAATACACAGCTTTAACTACACTTTATTCCACGATACAGACGGTATTTCCCGGAAAACAAAGGCGACGTTTCTTTTTCTTGCGCCGGCGAGAGCTCACTCCGGCCACCGACGGGCTTGATGCCGACGGCATGCGAAGTCTCTTTACGCGTACAACATGCATCCATTTACTCTTCGGACACTCGGCAACCAACCGCTGACGATTAAAACAACTTACTTTTGTTAGCGATGTAAATATTCCTTGTAATTCGGCGCGTTCAAGCAATGTATCCACAGCGTGTAGGCTCGGAGGCTCTCACATAGGGCACGCACACTACACCAGCAAACTCGCCGTAACACTACGCCGGCCTCGGGAGGCCTGAGACGGCAGCCGAGCGAGCGGTGTCCAAACACACAGCCAGTCCTTCCAGTGCCGCGCACCGCGTGACGCTATGCAGCCTCGCCCAGTCGATGTATGATCGTTGTTGTTGTTGTTTTGTGGGGTTTTCCGTCCCAAAACCAGTTCTGATTATGAGAGACGCCGTAGTGGAGGGCTCCGGAAATTTCGACCACCTGGGGTTCTTTAACGTGCACTGACATCGCACAGCACACGGGCCTCAACATTTCGCCTCCATCGAAATGCAGCCGCCGCAGCCGGGATTCGATCCCGCGACCCTCGGATCAGCAGCCGAGTACCTTAGCCACTAGACCACCGTGGCGGGGCATGTATGATCGTGTGACGGCGATGGTTCGCGCACTTTGCATTTTCTACCAGTGAAAGGAGCGTCTAAATTCTTCCTGAAGCACTCGAACAACATGGCGCTGCCAGGCAGCGCGGAAGCAGACGATGCAACACAGACCAACGGGCGCTTTTTAGTCCCCACTTGGTATTTTTCGTGGCGGGCTTTTGCACACGACATGCACTGGCGCAAAATTTGGTCCTTTGGGATGAACCGTTCAACCGGTGGTCTAAGTGTATGCAGTTAGTCCAATTTCCCCCATATCTTGTTTAGAGTGTACACACTTGTAGTTTACTTCCTTGCTCAAGATGCCCAGTGATTCATTCATGCGCATGTGAGACGTTCCATCTGTGGGGATCGGGGCGCCGCGCATCCCGCGCGACGCCTTGTTTTCCTCGGAATGTCCTCACATCCCCCTCTCCCAGCTGGATGGAGAGGCGGCCCGTCACTGTTGAAGGTCGCCTACTTTGCCCACGTGGTTCATAACCAGTCTGTCATTGGAGAGCTGGTAGGTCCTCGGAGGTTTGCGCGCTTGAGGTTTTGGAGATGCTGAAGGAGAACTCGCTGGGACTCGGAATGGTGCGTATACGTACTTTTGTGACCCTCCGGCTGACGAGGTCGTCGGTTCGCTCGCGCGTCTTCCCGAGCCTCAACGACCGCCAGCAGCGGCCTGCGAGCGGCACCCATCTCTGTATGTTCTTTTCCTTCTATTTTCCCTTTCTGGGGGCGCGCGGTCGCAGGGGCGCTGGCCGAGGGTTAGGTGGTCCTCCCCTTGCATGATCCTTGTGTATTGTGTGTTAGGCGTTGTACTGATTGTTATTGTCCTTTCTTTATATTTCATTCGACCTTAGATTAGGCCTGTTATTTGTTTGCATAATTAACCTGTTATTAAATTACCATGCTCGGAGAGTGACGTCTAATGTTCCCCTCTTTCTCCGCGTGCGCCGGTTTGTGCCGTCCCGCCTCGAGACAGGCCGTGGGCTGACGCGCGCGGCAGCGCAGCGGTGCATGGCTTGCGATGAGCGTGCGCGCGGACGCGACGGCCCCATTCTATGCTAGTCGAGTGCTCGAACACCACGGCACGGTGTTGCTAGCGGCGAGGTCACTGCTGGTGCCCCACATTTTTGGCGCCCAACGTGGGGCCAGGGGCCACTCGCCCTTGGTCGCTCAAACGACGAGCAAGTGTCGGCAGAGTGGGGTAGTTGCGTTCAGTTTCCAGCATGAAATGCGCTTTGGTTGAGCGTGGCCGTCTCTGCCGTGTGCCGAGCTCTTTCTTTGTCTGTCCATCCTTTTTCTTTGTCTATGTATCGTGGTGTGAGGAGAGGCAACTGCCACTTTTCAAACGGATATGCTACCCGCTTCGAAGTTGCGTGCCAAGTCCCAGCGAGTTCTCCCTCAGCATCTCCAAACCCCAAAAGAGCAAACCTCAGAGAACCTGCCAGTGTCCAATGACAGACTGGTTACGAACCACGTGAGCAAAGTAGGCGGCCTTCTGCAGTGACGAGGCGCCGCTCCATCCAGCTGGGAGAAGGGGATGTAAGGACATTGCGTGGAAAACAAGGCGTCGAGCGGGACGTGCGGCGCCCTGATCCCCACACATCAACGTCGACAAGGATGATGTTACCGAGACTGGACGAAATGAGGCGAGGTGGACAGGATCCTTTCCTAACTTGAGCACTGACGCTATCAACGCTGTCTTGCAAAATTTTTAGAGATCACCTGTGCGCCATACGTGATTGAATACCCAGAAAGGCACGTCTTCGGTCATCTGGAAGATATGTCAGCATCTGATTGCTAATGAAATCGGGACCCACAACACAACGTCTTCTTCATTTGCTAAGTGCCCGATCGAACTCACGATAGATGAATGACGTATTCATAACACGAAATCATCGAGGTGGAGGAGGATTCGCCACCCCTGCTGTTCTGTCACATGTGTATATGCCCGCGAAATCTTCCGCAACTGCTTGCAGAGCAAGTGCTCCAAACGGCATGTGCGGGCGCATCTTTCCGGAGGCTGTTAATTACTCCCCATATCCTCGTCACGGGGGAGAACTCCGATGAGTTTTCACAGAAAGCGACCCGTTGAGCCCTTCTCAATCTCGTCGTGTGACGACGGATGGCAGTATCCTGTTATACGCAATTTTCGCAAATGTATTACGCTTTTTCCTCATTAGTTTCCGCTATGCTCTCCTACGGGCTGCACAGAGGTTCTTTAACTTCCAGTCAGGAGCGGGGAAGTGATCTGGTAACTTCAATGCTGAGGTGGCCACCCACTTGCTCTGCAGCATATCTGCGAACAGCCCACCAGTCGACTCGTCCAACGCTTCTCTGTTTGAGCACCAGAGTGTCACAGAGGGGAACTGGCGACCAATACTCTGAAATCCGGTGATATTAGAGAACATCGGGAAGTGGTCGCGACCCACGCTGTGTGGGGCCTTCGTCGATGACAACAAAAGGGCGGACAAATGTAGCACGAGGGTAATTCCCCTTCTTGAGTGCGATGGTCTGAAGAAAGTCGCTTTGCCGTCATTCGCCAGGGATAAGTCAGCAGCATCAGCAGCTGCTACAAAATCCTTGTCTCGATTATCAACAGCCTCATCTAAGAGACCATGATGTGCGTTAAAATCGCCACAGTATATTCTAGGAGAGGGGCAACGATTGCAGAGATCCTTTAGAAAGGTGTCCGCGCAGATCTCCTGTCGTGCACTTATGTACATTGACACCGCACTCCGGTTTCCAAGGCACACTTGCACAGCTGCGACGTCGAGGGAGTCCGAACAAAGGTGTTGGACTGGTAAGGCCACATGGGGTATTTCTCGCCTGATATTTACATGTATACCATGGAACTTCCGTTTGAAAAAGACAATATACTGCAGTACTCGACGAGCTCATGTCTCGTACAGCCAAGGTTAATGTTCTCGAGACGCTCCGAATTTGAAGCAAACGTGCGGACCACCAAGTCAGTACGCCTTGACTCCCATGCCGATGAGGCGGTTTAGACCCGACGAACGATTCTTCGTTCGTGGAAAACACCTTGAGGCCTCAGTTAGGTTATGAGCTCTTCATCCGAGTACCATTTCGAGACTGCTTTAATGATGCACGCGTTTATGAGGTAGGCTATACCGGCGATGTTCTTGGCCTCAATAAGTAAGTTAACTTGTGCTTCTGTCCCTCTTGTAGCAACGCTCCATATGCTCTAAAGTGGCTCTGACTGGGGCTCCACCAAGGATGGCTTCAACCTCAGAGCAAAGAACAATATGGGGGTTCACTTGCCTGAAATCGATTCCTTCAGTCGCTGGAACGATTAGTACTGGAATGCCAGATGACGTGCCTTTGCGTTGGCGTACAATTCGAAAGCCACCTTCGTCCACATCTAAGGTGGTAAGGTTCGCGACGCTGTGCCCCCCGGTCACAGTTGACTCTCCTTCAGAGTCTTCGTTGTCCTGTCGCTTGGAGTCAGGCATGCCTGTGCAAACCAACTGATGTTTCTAACCCGGTGTCGGCCCTTGAGAGGTCCTGGCGGAGCTCTCGTCGGCGCCAGCTTGAGTCTTTCTGACACCTTCCAAAGCGGCGGGTGTCCTGCCACCCGCCGGTCTCTGGTACGCGGAAGCTACTCTCTCGAGTTGTCCGGCGCCTTGAACAGTTCTGAGCAGCACAAATGCCAGAAGCAACACAATAAAAACGGTCACAGTGACTTGAACAGACAGCAACAGCTTCGCCGTCACCGCCATCCTCATATATCATTAACGAACATGTCATGATATACACAAGCATATGTCATCAATATTAGTTTCACGGTCTGTCATTCACGTTTGTCATAAGCTCTTGTCATGTTATGCGCATTCTGGTGCACAAGGCAATCAAACGCCGACCACGACATCACCATGGCATTGCCATGTATTTCATGACGTACATGACATATCAACGCCATGATATTCATGCCATGGTTTATCATTAATTTTAGTCACATTTCTAATGTCATGCCCTGGCACTTTTGGTATATAGGTATATGCCGAGTGAACGAAACGGATAGCGGAGTACCAAGACGTAGGCGGCTATAGGTAGACAGACAGATGGACATAGTCAAATTACTTTTCGTTTGCGAATAAATGCTTCGCATTTAAAGTAAGCCTTTGTCCTCGTGAAATGACTGGTGAAATGGCATGGCCACGAAGGCACGGTGGCCATGCCATTCCAGGGTAAATCGACGAAAAAAATGGATTTTTAAAGCTGCACGCTTAAAAAATAACACACACTCTGCGGGGCACCGTGCAGTGGCGAGCGCACAGGAGCGCTCAAAGCAATTTAAAAATGACGCCGGATACCTGGTATTTAAAGATAACGGACGCGAGAATTTGTTTGCACGTTGCTTTTTCACAATTTTATTCCGCATATGTATGCACTTTTACACTAAAGCTGGCACTATATATATATATATATATATATATATATATATATATATATATATATATATATATATATATATATATATATTAAATTTATGCCATTTCCACCAGTATTAACCGTAAATTTCTCCACCGGGGATGCTTCTGCGGCACACTGAAGTGTACTCGTTTATTTCTGTTGTGGGCACTGCTCAGGTTTCGCAGCGTAGTGTGCTTCATTATGCCAAGAAAGGCTAGAACGTGTACGAGGAAGAGAAAGTACCGTGGCAACATTCATTTTCATAAGCTATCCACTGACAAAAAGACAAACCACTGACTGCTACCCAGGATAGCGTCGTCACGGAGTAGGTACAACCGTGCCCTCAGTGAAGATAATCGTGAGGCGTGTTGCCATATTAAACAACTGCCGCAGCTGTTCTGGAAGCAGTCGAGGTAGTTATCGAGGCATTCTAATCGTTGTAATCGCGAGGGCTTCTAAGCAAGTGCGTACAGGGCCTGACACAACAGCATTGAGTCGGGGGATCAGCTGATCTGCTGCCGCTGTCCGGAAAAAATACTCCCTGAAACGAATATATGTTCAACAGAAAAATGACGGCAAAACAGAAAAATGTTCTGCCGTCCTGACGAAAACAAGTGTCCACTTGTCGAAACGTTGTCTCCGGCAAGTTTCCCTGTTCTGCATCGTTTTCAGCGATCTGTTCATCGATTCCTCCTATTATTAACTAATAACCACCACCGCCGCCCCACTTGGTGCCACCCGAAAGTCACAATTAATGACAAGAGACAATTCTGTCATGTTTTGCTTAATGCTTTAAGTACTTTGACAGAAGTGCTATTGACTCATTTCAGCAGCGAAAATAAGGTGTATCTCAGGCACAATACCATCGTCGGAAGCAATGTTAAAGTCCACATTATTACCGACAAATGATAATTAATAAGAGATGCGTTACGCAAGGACGTGCGCTCGAATCACACAAGAATCCCGTCACTTCTTCAGCCACACTCATTGCCCTTGACTTTATCATAGTTGTACTGTATGTACAAATTCAGCCAGACAAAGCAACTAATTTCCCCTATACTTTCTTGGTTATCTGCTAGAGTGAAATGACTAGCATATATCAAGTGCGCTCGATAAGTATCGGTACTCCCTGCCTGCTTGCATTGCTCGCGAGCCCGAGGCACGCGCACAGCGCGCAACCCCTCCAGTGCAGTCGCCAGCGGCCACACGCCGAGCATAAAGAAAAAAGGAGCCGGCTCAGACGGGAACACAATCCCCGCTTATCAACTCTGCAATCCATCTTCAGGCAGCGCTTGCATACGCTGACACGTGCACATGTTTTCGCCCTGTATACTAAGAGCACTCGCGCGCCCCTTTGATCGGAGGCGTTGACGTATTCATCGTGCCTCGCGGGGCGATTTTCCAGGCCAGCGACGCTCCAGTGCCGCGGCCAGCGATTGAACGCTGTTCCGGCTGACCCAATGTAGGGCGCACTTTCGACGCCCTGTAATGGGTCGTCGGTGATGCCGCCTGCCCGAACATGCGACGTCACCGAGAAAGAAATAACCCAAATGGCTGGCACGTGTACTGACCGCGTCGTTAAATATCAGCATGGCGGCCGCCCCAGGGGTTCTCCGCGAACCAGTTTCTCGAGCTAGCCGGGGCACCCCACACGTGGCAAATAACACGACGGGCTCATGCATAGAATGTGAACAGAAGCGCTCTCTTCGATCAGGGCCGGTCTCGCCCGGATGTTCGAAAGCCGACACACGCCGCTTCGAACGACACGGGAGAAAGCGACTCGGGCTGGAAGCGCGCACTTGGCGCAGCATTTCGTGAGCATGCATGGTCTATGTTTAGTATATTCGTACCGTACTCAAGAAATGCACATTATGCGGCGTGACGTTGTTTAACATTATAAGCTGTTACATGCTATACGTACTCGGAGAACGAGTGGTGATGCTGAAGTATTAAGCCTGTCTAACAACTATACTATACGCAACCCCATTCTTATTAATTACTTTCGTATATAGTAAAAAGAATGCCCGCCGCCGCAGGCATATCGCCGACGCCCCGCAAGGCCAGAGGTCGAGTCTGTCTGACCAGCTTATTCTTTTCTTTTTCTGGTCACAGGGATACGCAGACAGCGAACGCATCACGCATTATATTTCTTTTGTTCTGTGCTATAGTGAGCTCTGCATGTAAATTGTTGCTTTTTGTTATTCCGAACACGCAGCTGCAAGCCGCACGCTGAGCGCAATGCGACGAAGAGGCCAATATATAGCATCCGAATGTTTCCGTTTGGTCTTTACGATGACTTCATTACCACCCGATGTTTCTGTCTACAATAAATAATAATGGAGGTTTAGGGCGCAAGAACAGCTTCCCACAGTGTGCCAAGAGATGCCCACAAGGCGGTTGACTCGCTGATGCGGCTGCATTTTATATCTCGAGCCAAGCACGTATGCGTATGACCTTCCAGCTAATTTCTTTTAAAAAAAGAAAAAAAGAAAGTCTCATTCGATGCAAGCGCCTTGTCTTGTTCAACGCGTCATATGCTCTGCCTTGTAGCGGTCCTCATCGTGCTAATTTCCCGAGCAGGGAGAAGAAGCGCACTCTCGTGGGCTCCTCTCGCTCGCCAGCTTCGTTCTTGGAACAGACTCCAGCGTCAAGCGCCGCAAAGCCTTCCTTCTCGAGGAAAAATTTCCCCGAGAGCAGCTGGGGCGAGCCGGCCATGCGAGGCGATAGTGCGGCGATGGCGATTGCATGCCGTTCTTCTTCGCCGATCGCGCGGTTCACACAATAGAAATCGGCGACTCACCTTGGATGCTTATCGCGCAGCCGGGTCCCGCAGTGAGCCATGACCGGCGCGAGCGATGCTATCGCGCCGACCGCCGCGATGGCACACCAGCGTTCTCACAGGCGGACACACGGAGGAGCAAGGTGGCCTCCCGGCCAGTTCCTCCGGAGAGCGTCGCCGGTATAGAGACGCATAAAAATGGCCATCTTCCACGGGTGCGCGCCTAAAAGGGCCCGCTCAATGTAGTACATATGCACCGCTAAAAAATTCTGCCGCTCTAGTAGCCATTGGTGGCGGCTCGTATTTCCGAAAGTTATTGCACACTGTAGTATAGCATTCGTACGTATAAGGGTGGGCGCCGGCCAATAGAGACAGCACACACATCTAAGTCAAGGTGATTCTGTTGACTACGTGATTGTTTACTGGAAATGTTAGTAAATGCGGCGCCTTCGGCGCTGCAAACAGTGATATGACGTATGCACTGTTTCGAGTATACGCAACTATAGAATGCCTTCGAAAGGCGTACATGTCTCCATAATTGTTGCTGATTTCATAATATACTAGGTTTAGGAGACATTCGCGACTTTAACGAACGTATGTTCTACTTCTTCTCATTGAGACATGCAAAATAGTGATAGCCACAGGCATGAAATAAGTCAGGTAAGACCAAACTAAATGTTATAAATGTACATCGTAAATGTCATCAGTCACAAGAAAACACAGAAACATCGATCCATTCGCATGTAACGTTTTTAAGATCCCGGACTGGTTCACGCAAAGTAATGTTCGCACGGGTCATATATAGTGTGACCAAGATCAGATGAAATAAAACGAATAAAGTACCGGTCAAACTGCGCTACAAAACGCTGTTTTCAACATTTTCCGAGACTGTGGCACTCTTCCAGAGATCTCTGCACCGCCATAAATGCTTGCTTCCGCGCTGAACATATTAATAGCAGACTTATAGGATCGTCGTAATAAAAACATCACTTCAGGGGTCAAATTCAAGGAGCCTGTCTTGTTTTTGAAGAACATTTTTTTTTGTCGTAGTAATGACAGTCGACTCTCATTCATATATCAGTTATGAAAATGGATTGGCGAATGTCATTAGGGAAGAAGGCCTTTACGATACCAAGTGGTCTGTAGATCCCGTTTTTCCCGCGTGCAGGTAGCACATGTCGACTCAGTCAGGCAGCCTAATGCATTGCGGCGACAAGGATGCAAACAGTTGCTCGAGTCGTGTTGTGCGCATGCAGTCCGCGCGGACACCTCTGAGCGAGGTAATAATATATGCACACGAGTCCAAGTGCACGAGGCGTAATCACTTCGGAGCCGTTTGGTGACATAAATTAGAGATTAATTAGCTAGAATTCAAAGTCGGAGCCGGTATTCGGGGATCCCTTAAGCAGAATGGCTTGTTCTGAAATCGGCCCGGCAGATGAACCCTCACACAAGCAGCCGCCGCGGCCGAGCGCACAAACACGGCGCAACCGCTCGGCATGCCGGCGAGCAGCACCCAGCGACGTCTATACCAACATATTTCTCTGCAAGAGGAAACGCGTATCGCTAGGAGCGAGTCTCGAAACGCCAGCGCAGATAACGACTGCGGGGAAGGTGCCTTGGCACCGAGTGACGTTTCATGCCACCAATTCTGCTGGCTGTGGTAGCCACGGGCGCGCATCTTTTTCCTCCCTGACAAAATCTGGAAATACTAAAACCTGCGACGTAGAATTATGCCCTTTATCGTGACCGCTATACGCGATGTAAAACTGAGGATTCCAGTGGTATATTTGCACGCTTATAGGCTTCATGGAACTGACAACTATGGTATAGATTTTCGTGGAAGCGTTAATGATTCGCACAGCACACGGTAACCGATACTAAAGACGGACCAAAGATAGAAAGGGCTGTTCGTGAGACGGAACTCCGGTCACGCGAAAAGCGAAATGTCGCCTTCGCTAATAAGAACCGAGCTACGCCTTCAGTCGTTTAATTTTCTGTCGTGAGAATCCAGTTCGACAAGGGGCTCACTTCTGTTCAACGCGAAATGCCTCACGCGCGCAGAAAGGATCACCGCGCATCACTATTCGACACCGCTGCAGCACGGCAGGCCAACGGGAAATCGTTACTTTGCGAGCCAATCACGGCGCTTTGAGGAGAAAAGCGAGTGTGGTTACCGCGAGCTCTGAATCAGGTCAAACAGACCAACGCAACCTCGTTACAGTGCGCAAGGAATCCACCAATCGCAGTGCAGCTAAGCAGTGTAGCACGGCCAATAAAGCGCTTTCGTTGGTCAACTACGCGTTATCAACCGCAATCAACTTCTTTGCAACCCGTTGACCAATACGCAGTGCGCGCCAAAGGCCGCATGCCGTTGGCGAGATTTTTCACTGTGCGCATAGAAGAGAGCGGCCGTTGGCGCATCTGCGCCTCGCCTTATCGTCACATCGGCCTCGTGGAGAACGGGCATTCGCGGCTGCTTATCGCTCCGCAGTTTCGGTCGCGAGCCTCAGTGCGCGTCGAACGCCGCCGTGATTATCGAACGACCAATCTCTGCGTCGAGACTAATCCACGAGTTGTCCTTATTTTCGACTTCCTCCTCACCGCTTCTGTGGACTTGTTTCTTTCTTCGTTTCTGCGCGCGTCGCAGCGGTGGCGGGAACAAGGAAGGCGGGCGCACAGGAAGGGGGAAAAAGCACGAAGTCCTGTCTATCGCAGATACGGGCACGACTTCACGCCGAATCAGGGCCCGACACCTCGCTTTATTGTTGTTTTCGCCTCGCAAAGCGGTCAATTTCTACACGTTTCGTTTAATTGCCGCTCGTTTTCCTCCTCGTTGAGAGGGCGCGCGATTTCGGTCCTCATACACCGTGTTCGGACTTCTTCACGGCGATGCCATCGCTTCTGAGAAGCGCTCGCGAGCCTGCCTTCTTCAGTGCTGCCATCTGCCCTCTTCAGTGCTGCCATTTTTTTTTTTTTTTTGCAGGGTATCCGCGAAGGCAATTCACCACCACATAGGATTCGACAAATGTTGGAAACAATGCAGTCTGAATTTTCTACGAGAAGCGGATGCCTATAATTGATAGCTTCACTGTAAGTCGCGTGGTTTGCCAAGTTGTGCATGGCTTGCGAACCTGATTTTGTTAAAGGAGTAGCGGGAACGTACAGCTCTTAGATAACTATGTTCTCGAATTAGGCTCTAGATGTTAGTTGGGGAAAAGACCTGAAGACTTGACCTGAAGAAAAAATAATATTACTAGACGGAACCACGACTTGACTGCCACCAGGTGAAAATTTTAAAACAATGGGGGTTCCGCGACGTGCCCCCAATGCATGGTCTTCTTTCATTTAGCTACCGTGGCGAGAGGCTACACACACACACACACACACACACACACACACACACACACACACACACACACACACACACACACACACACACACACACACACACTTTCGTAAATAGTGTTTATAAGCACTACTTACGAACGGAAATTACAGTGAGCTCGGCTCAAAGATCGCAAGTATCTGGTTTCGTGTTCACAAAAATAGAAAGAAAAAGGAAAGAAAGCGAAACATCCTACGCTTTAAATGTTAATAATTTTTCAATTAAATGTGCAAACACGGATAGGTAGGCTACGTTAGAGCAAGCTACCCAACCTCATGATATTGATATTGAAAACAATAAACACACGTACAGGAAAAGAAAAAAATATAAGCCAGTCCTGACGCAGCACATATCGGTGGTGGCCTGCCATAGAGAACGAGCACTTCCGGAGGCAAAGCTTTGTGAATTTGTCCTCTATTTACTGAACCTGAGCAAGTCTCCAGGGCCGCGATTTCGATGCCCTTTGCGACGATATTTGTTTTCGCGGTTCGTCTGTGGCAAAGTCAGCCGCTTGTTAAACGGTGGATCATAAGAGAGGCATAGAATCGAGTGCCAGGCATAGCGACAAAATCTCATCGGTGATCTATTTTTTCAGATCAAAACGAACAAGTGATTGATGTGCACAGGCAGTTTTTTTTTTTTTCTCGAGGGCATGGCCGACAACGTCCAGCAGTTGGGCGAACTATGAGACATAAGAGCAGCGCATATTGCCGTCTCATGTGTGACAAGCAGACTCTTCGGTCACAAATGAAATAAATAGTTTTCGAACATCATGCACGAGCACAGGTCGTATGTGTCTGAATGCTGGCTCTTATATGCATCCAATATACGGTATCAGCAACAGCACCGGAGATGTTTGTGTGCTGGTCACTGGGTCCCGCCACTCACCCGCGCGCGTGCACAGCCGCTTTTGCTCCCCTCTGTCCAGGGGCCCCTTGAAATAACGATGATATTCTCACGATATTATTCAGAAAATCAGGGGCGCACCGCTGTTCGGCTATATGGATAAGGCTTTATACCAATTTCTTTATTGAAGAGCCACATCGATTCCTCAGAGAACAGGCTCTCGGTATAAACGGAAGACTCCCTTAAGCCCTTTAATATATACTGTTCTATAGTATTCCAGTCGTTTATAGAATCCGCTGTAGCTGCCTTCATTGACGCTTGCGATCTCGTGCTTCATCGCCCTGACGCCGCTAGATCATATATATACACCAACTTGTCTGACACCCTCGTATACACGCCTGCGCTCCACGTTGGCGCCTCTTGCGCAAAGGAAGCAACGGCATGCGGGGAGGCCGTCCGAGGCGCCCAGCATATACGAAAACGGCATCCTGATTGCGCTTCATGGCACACCGATCTCCGCGCTGTTTATTTTCCACTCGGCTCAGCGTACTGGCACGAGCCATTACTCACGGACCTTAAGAGGTTTGATGACACAATAACACTTGAGACAGGCGCCGAGAAGTTGCAGGCCCCCGTCACACGACACGGCTGGAGCGGCCCACAACGAATGCATGCCTCATACTCCCTTGCTGATTACGGAACACCTGAATACCCGCTCGTTGTTCCACTACAGGTCAGTGTCGCCTGCACGTTAAATTATTCCTCGCATCCGTGATAAAAACCAATTGGCCGGGGTGAGCGGCATTTGAACCGAACACGCAGCTTAGGGTGTAAGTTGCGGAAAACCGCGACGTTTACATGAGACGAACCGTTCCGAGCATTTAATTCGAAGCGAATGATTCGCTCTATCAGCAAAGATGCCCGCAGAAGCATCTTATCAGTTTGCTCGGTCGAGTATATAGTTTATGTAAGTCTCGATATAGGATGAACCACGAAGGACGGCCGCACGGTAGTGCGCGCCTGCGAACAAGCCCGATCCTTTGAGAGAGCGCGCCTTGAGAGACAACTCTAAGCAGCGAGGCGTAATTAATCGGCGACGTCCACGCGAGCAGAAGCGGCGGTGCCCTTACTCTGCAGTTCGGGCACTCCTCGATCGAGCGGAGACCGCGATGGCGCACCGATGCCGCAACCATGCAGTATAAACCCCGCCGCTCCTCGCGAGCCAAGCTATACACGCGCAAGGAGAGGCCAGGCGAGGAATAACACAGCGCTGCCGAATCACGGCCAGCCGGAAAGCGATCCCCAAAAGCAGCAACTACAAATGGTCTCCGGTGCTGCAGCCGCAAATACCGCAGCCGTCCATGCACAAGGCGCGTCTCCTGGCGAATATACACGGTCGTAGCCAGATCACAGAGTGTACGACGCGCTCCGCCTTGAATTTCGACACCCGCGTTGTCCCTTCCCCTCATTAGCATAATTAATTATATGATGCCAACAGCAGTAATTACTTGTCCGTTACCGAGTCCGCGGACGACGCTTACGCTGCAAAATGGCCTTGCGCGGTGATCTACAGCCGCAGGTTTATACGGCCATCCCCTCCGCCGCCGCGGTACCTAATCGTTTCCACTGGAGACCACCGCCGTGCGTTTCCTAGCGATACGTCTGAATTATATAGCACAAAGCGCGGAACACCAAAAACGCTGTGAATTGAGCGTGATGAGGAAGAAATCGGCGAGGCAGCTTATCGCACGTATCGGCTGCTTTCATTCATTGCCACCCCGGCTGCAAACTTGCATGCGTGCACGCTGCCCCTGCTGTTTTCTATCGTCACACACACACACACACACACACACACACACACACACACACACACACACACACACACACACACACACACACACACACACACACACACACACACACACATTGACGAGAGAGAGGTGACTTCGGCTTAACCATTCATAGATGGTCAGCATCTGCATGTTGATTCTTATTGGCTGCACATTATTTCTTCTTTTTTGTTTATTGTTCGCAACCGCCACTAGCGCTAAAACACGCCAGTGCAAACATTTGTCAAGTAACTTGACCTTGACTAGAATCAAGCAACTGCAAGAAATAGACGTGTTTGGGTAGTTAGCATAGAAGAGATCGACTTCTTAATTCATCGTAGAAATATCACTGCGTGACAGCAAACACTAGCTATTATTATATCAATACACGTGCATGCACGTAATCGGGGTTACACATATATACGACCGAAATGCAAGCAATCCAGCAAGAAAGAAAGCACGAAGTGTGCTTACGAAACAGGCACTTTTTCGAATTAAATAGCAACGAAACAAAATAAGACGTCCCCGTTTTCCGTCAGCACTGTTTGTTGGCAGTATGAAACAAAATAAGGCGGAAATTGAGACATTAAACTTCCATCATCGCAATTATGCCTAGTCTTACGGCGTTTTACATCCACGTAGAAGCGAAGTGTTGCCATCTTCGCTTCGACGCATCCAAGCCCGTCGCAGGGCACATTTTCTTGCGTGCTTTTTGCATTCGTAAAGCAGCTTCGCATTTTGGTGCGTCACGATCAGCTTGGCATATACGTCACTTGAGGAAGCTGCACGTCCGGCATGCATGGATGAAGGAGCGTCTCCAAATAAAAGGCAGGTCTCGAACGAGCTGCAACTTGTTCCCAGAGCTTTTTCTGTTCAGAACTTTCCGCCTTGGCTCTGTTCGATCTCCTCTGTAAGCGCTTCGTCTTTTTCGGAGGGCAAAAAGAGTACCCTGTTCGCACAGTCATTCGTAACGCTATGGAGCTTTGCACAAGAGCAAGTGTCGTTCAACCGCTATAATAAACACGCTCTTTTTAGCGCCGCAGCACCCGATTGAGGCGAACGCGGTGACAGAGGCGTTGCACAGTGAGGACGCTTTGTAGGCGGGACGAAACTTGCAGCTGCCCCGCTTGAGAGATGCTGCATGTTTTTGGCCTGCCGCTGGATATACATTAAGGGACGCTTGTAATGCCGAAACGACCGACGAGAAAATGAGGCGAAGGAAAAGGGCACAAACAGGCCGCTCCAAATTTGCAAGCTCTTTAGACATCACCTCTAGTTCTGACCGGAAAGGTCGAGGAATCGAATCCCGTCGGTGGCGGCCGCATTTCGATGGAGGCGAAATGGTAGAGGCCCGTGTACCGTGCGATATCAGTGCACGTTAAAGAACCCCACCAGGTGGTGTAAATTTCCGCATACCTCTACTACGGCGTCTCTCATAATCATATCGCGGTTTTAGGACGTAAAACGACAGAAATTATTATATTTATCAAAGATTGGCCTATGTCTCAACAAGGGCCCCATCGTCCGCAGCGGCATCTACAACGATCAACAGAGTCACGAGGGCAATGCACCCGCACGATCGCGCCGCGGTGGGTGCCTTTCCACATTGCGTAACGCGAATGCCGAGGACTCGCGATAACGGAAAACCCTGCCTCACCCTATATAAGCCTTCTTTATCTCTAATCTGCCTGTCTCGGCAGTTTATCAAAATAAATTCGAGAGACGCTTGTAAGAAAAAAAAAACTTTGAAAAAAAAAAGCAGGAAATTACTTGGAAATAAAAATACAGCGACACGACCAACGACTCTGTTGCGGTGCAGTGGCACTAACGTTTCAGACTCGTTTAGGTATGCGTACCTTGACGGGCTAGTTGACTAAGGATAGTTAAACGCTACTGTGGCTCGTTTTCCCTCCATCTCCGTGCTTCCTTTGACTCTCTGGCCATGCTTGCGGCTGCACATGTGCATTTGAGAGTCCTCCACATGCGGCTCCCGGACGTCGATTTCCTCAACAACGCTTTAATGCGAGTCCTGCTCATCTATGAGCCTCCAAGCTAAAGGATTTTTACTTAATAGAGTAAAATAAGCAAGAATTGAGTGCGTCGCTTTGGATTTATATTAAGGGAACAACCGACGCGAAATGATACGAAAGTGTTAGTCTGCTTCTTCCGTTCTTCTTTCTTCACTTTTCTTTTTCAGCGCTGGTTCATCTTTATAATTTGTCGTATACAACAGTAAACTACTGCATTTAACTAAACTGAGGGGCTCTTTCTCCTCCATCCCCCCCCCCCCCCTTTTTTTTAGTAAATACAGACGTTTTATAAAAATAACATGAGAGTAAGGCACTTCTCGTTTTGGCAGATGAACTCCATGTCGTCACGGTAATACAGGTGCATTACGTACAGCTCTGCTAAAGCTGCGCTGAAATGACTAATTAATGCTAACTAGCTAACAAAGTTTTCAAATATCAACCTTAAGGCAGTTGTTCATACGGGAAAGTTATATGGCGTACTCATTTTGTACAAATGCGGAAAATCGCACGTCTTTTGAGATAATAATAATCGGCTCAATGCCCTGATATCGAATCGCTCTGGACGCGCAGAAAACGCGGCCGCCCTGTCACGATTAAGGGGCGTTCGGTTCTCATCATTGCCAATTGTCATACCGGTACTTCTCGTCATTAAGTGACGAACTTTGATTGAAAGCGCGTCGATCCCGGCAGTGTCTTTTCGTGAAAAGCAACAAGTCATCCCGCGTGCACCAGGGGATCGCGGCCTACCTCGTTGTGATGTTTAGTGCTTCTCTGTTCTTTTGGCGCTGCGCGCATGAGAACCACACACCTTCACCTTTTCTTTCACTGTATATAAGTTTAAAGAAAACCTATGATGCTAAGGGGCCAGAAGTGGAGAGCTAGTCTGTCCGGGACACCGTACACAGGCTGGAGAGACATTCCGCATAAAGCTTGGAGGCGGCCACTGCGCCGCTTCTTCCAGACAGTGCTACGGGCACAAGAGTGCTTTACGTGTACTCATGTTCTAGGAAAGAAACAACGCACGCCAGGCACAAAGTACCTGTGACTTGCTTGTGTATTTCAAACAACCATGCCGCTTTTCCTGACCATATACTGCTGACACGCGCATTTTTAAAGACGACAGTCTTCCTTGGGATACTTGAACGCGGAAATGTCTGTCTGTCCGTCTGTCTGTCTGTCACACGATTCAGCCACCCGGCTGAAGTTTAAGCACTTGCCTAACGCCCAGCCACCTTAACTGGGAGCTGCGTTCATACTTGTGAACATTGTAGATCAAAAAGCAAATACTGCGCATATCTGACGCGCAACACGAATACGTAAATATTAGCTGTGTGTTCCTTTACTGTAAAATACACAGACACGCAATTCTAAAGACCCTAGTGTTTCTTAGGCTGCGTTAAAAGTGCGACGCTATGCACGAAAAAGGCCTCTGCCGACGATTTGGTGCTGCCACCTGGCAGTTGCCCAAGGATTCTGCACAAGCTCATGTTTCCCGACGGCGCTGCGAGACGGCGTCCATATCTAACGCAGCGTAGTACGGTCGGCAGAAGACTATCGTCTCTCGACGACACTTGTAGCGAAGCACGCAGATACGCGGACAATTTTTGAAACAGCTCGTGTAGCATGAAATGCGGCATCGGCGGCGGCGGCGTCCGTGACGGAAGAAAGTGATACCGAACCACCCTGACCACGCTCCACCATGGCGCAGATGCGTTAGTGAACAAAACTAAATCTCTCAGAGCAAGTTTCGTCAGAAAAATGGAAAACTATACGACCTAGCTGTATACAACCTACACACATGATAGCACGGATGTAGTTTGAATGCACCTGAAGAAATAATTGTATTACGAGGGAACTCAAATAGAAACCGCGGCATTTTTACCAACAGCGCCGCGCCCGGGCAGCGTCACCGATGTCGTTGGCCCGGGTAAGTTACTCGCGTAATTAACATCATCCAGATGGTGCTCGCGTCCTCGGCAGCGCCGCATGGTGTACATAGAGCATCAAAGAGGAGTTAATGAATGCTCTATGAGAAGGCGATGCGAACGGGGCCCGATGCCGCAATCGCCTTCCACTCTTAAAGGCGAAGCTCAAGCGTCGTCCAATTTTTCAAATTTCCTCACTTCGTCACGGCAAGGTCCCGCCTGACGTAACGCAGCAGCCGCATCATCCGTTCGCCGGAAGCGCTTGGTACGAATGTAAAGGCATGTAATAGATCTTAAATATATCCTACTACCTAATATATTTGCTTTATTTTTTAAATGAGTACGGCATGAGATGTTACATCTTATAGCATCCCCACACAAACACCTGACATTTTTCATTTCAGTGCAACTTTAGCAGCGCGGAAGTATTTCTGCCTCGACGTAGAATTTGTGTGCGAAGACGGGAGGTACCCTATGCTGTGATATCACTTTTATTTTTACAGCGTAAGCTGTTATGAGATCACAACAAGGGCCGGTTTTGGCGCCGTAGTTGTCCGCCGCCGCCGGTGTCCGCAACCGCTATAGCGCAAATTTTGAAAAAAAAAAAAATAACCAGGACCGAGGAGCATTCGAACCCAGATCCCCTGCGTGGCAGTCGAGCATTCTACCACTGAGCTACCCTGTGCTTGAAAAATGTTGGCTAAAAGACCTAAACAGGTATAACGTCTGCCGAGGAATCGCATTAACAAATGCAATGTTATTGCATAACGAGTTCGTGGAATCATTTCAAAGAACACAGGGCTGCATGCTTTGTAGCTCTGAACCCATTACAGAGGCGTCATCAACATCATATTATGAAACAACCTTCAACTTTTCCGTCACCATTAGTACGAAGCGCTGCCCTTTATCGTGTCGTTATCGTGCCATGCGTCACGTGGCAGGCGACGTGCGCAGCCCCGACAGCAACCTGACTTGGCTCTTCGATATACATGAGAGCTCCTCCTCGTAAGGCGCGGACCGCTGCTGAAGAAGCGAATTGAAGAGCTACGCACGCGGCTGCAGCAATGCAACGTCGGGCACAACAGTCAACTAAGCAGAGAGAAGCCCATACCGCAGCTCGCCGTCGACGCCGGACCGAGAGTTCGGTTCGTTCTCGGGAAAACGACGCTACGAGACTGTCTCAGATGTGCAGTTGTACAGATTTCCGCGTTACAATACCGCAGTAATTTTCGCGTAGTGGGTACTTCCCTAATTGTCGAAATGATAAGAGTTATGGCGCAGGGGATACATACCACATCTACTAGTTTTCTCAAGCGTTTTAAATGGCCCCTAAGAAGGTCGCTCCTCCAGCTTACGCTGTCACTGTCCTGCGGTTCCGCGCAGGCCTGGCTCTTTTTAAAAAATCTGTATTGCCTAAAATTCAAGAAATCACCCTGTATACATTACTTGCCCTATCGTGGCATGCGCTGATGCAGCAAAGCGGTGGCAAAGTTGTCAGTCTCGCAACAATTAAAAGCATCTATTACACCGCTGTCCTCTTCGTCATGACGTCCACAGTCCCTCTCACTCTGTTCGGGATGCGTTGACCTGCCTGAATTTCACGGTTCTTTCGAAAGCGACGTAAAGGTAGTCTTGCATTTTCTCCGAATGACTGATGTACAAACTTCCTCGACTGCACGCACCGTGTACCTGTGCGCCAGCAGACATTCCTCCACGCGCGTCCCTTACCGCACTCTTTCGTGTTTCTGTTCTCTTACCTCAATGTAGGGTATCAAACCAGACACCTCTCGTGTTAATATCTCTTCTCTCTCTGTCACTTTTTTTTTTTTCATTGAAACAAAGTATATAGGCCTCTCTCGGGTCAACCTTTCGACCTGCGTTGTTGTTGGTTGTTCTCTCTGCAGTTGTACCTGTATAGGAAATCGTAGTAAATGGCACTAAAAAAAAAAAAAGTAAGTGAAAGTGTATTTTAGGATTCGTTTTTCATGACACCTTCGGAATTGTTTAAAGCGATCCAGCCGTGGTTGCTTAGCGACTGTGATGCTGCGCTGCAGTGCTGCAGTGTTAATCCGGAGTTCACTGCTATACGCGGCGCTTCATTATCATATATCGTGTATTTGGCACGTAAAACCACGTAAATTGTTTGTTGACGCGCTCCACGCGAAAGCGGCTGAGTCGTGGTAGCCTGGTCGCAAAGCCGCGGGCGCGCACAGTGCGCACCAGCCAGCCCATCCATGCCAAAGGGCGCGCCAACATGTGTTGACTCTTCGTTCCGCTTCGCCTCTCTACGCCATACCTATAAGCTGTTGCAGGAAACGAAGACGAACGAAAAAAACCATACGACCGACCCTACAAAAGAGCACGTCGTCGCACTCGGGGCAATAATCAATTAGGCGCAGTGCGAGTAAGCGACAAATTGCACGCCCTAATGGCAGAAGACGAAAAAAAAAAAAAGAGAGAGAGATAACCACTTCATCAAATAACCCCTTCCAGGTGTAAGAAACACGTCGGCGTGCAGCGTGGCCCCATCGAGAGTGCAGGCGAACCTCTTCATGTTTACCCGCGGCGGTAATAAACATCGACAACAACCGGTCGTGACGTGTCTTGGCGCTTCGTTGCGGGAACGCCACGCCTGAGGGGGGGACGCTTCCCACCTGTTAGAAGAGCTGGGGTTTTGCGTTAGTTGATTACACACAGCTGCTCATTGCCAATCGCAAATGTGTGAGTGCATGTGTGCGTGCGTATGTGTGTGTGTGTGTGTGTGCGCGCGCGCGCGTGTCAGTAGTGGCGTTGCGGCCAGGTATACAGGTTTCCAGTTGTTCTCAGGCGGATCGCATTACGCGCGGCGCTTTCCCTATTAGTCGTCCACAGTCACTGTCAGGGACCACTAGTGTGAAACGAAAGTATTGAGTCAATATGAAACCGTCAACGGCTTACGGCCGTGTAGTCCGACTTCGCTGAGCTTTGACTCAAATATTCTGCCCTTAGCATGTTCAGAGTATGCAGTATGCACCATAGCCCGGCAGCGACCTTTGGAAGCTTGTTCTACGGCGTCGGCAGTTAGGCGCAAACGACGCACTCGTGTGCAGCATATACGGGGGAACTGCAGCAAAGTTGTTCGTTACCTGTAAGTAAGGTGTCGCACCGCTAAGCATGGGAGCGCGAGTTCGATTCCAGTCGCGCATTTTGATGAGAACGCAACGAGAGAACACCCGCGTACCGAGGTGCACGTTAAAGGACCCCACGTAGTCGAAATTCGTCCAGAGCCCCGAGCAATGGCGTGTTCATATGGCTGTTTTTGGCACATATAATACCCCATAAATTAATTAAGTCGCACCAAACTCAACGTGGAAGCGATTTCACGCCTTCAGCACAATGCCAGAGACTCGGTAATTTAACGATTCGAGTTCGTGTAGCGATATCGTAAAGCGAAACGTCGGCGCGACAGTGTTACAATACACCACTCATAGTATGACATACACGCAAATAAATCCTATTTATTGCTAAGAGCTGTCCCGACTGCAGTGAAACTTTTTGTTCTATGGCTCACATGCTCTGGCGATGTCCCGCGTTGCCTAACGACGTTCTCTCCAGCGAAGCTGAATGGGAGGAGGCCATCACAAGCACGGTGCTCCAAAAGCAAGCCCAGGCTATCCAGAGGGCCCACGAAAGGGCGGAGCGTCATGGCGTTCTTTCCTCCACGTGGGTGCGGCCAGCGGTTACAACGGCCTCCCGCTAGGGAGTCCTTACGTAGCTCCTCAGGATTAATTAAAGTTCATTGTCTGTCTGTCTGTCTGTCTGTCTGTCTGTCTGTCTGTCTGTCTGCTAAGAGCATGTACGCGAACTTATATTTCGTTTGGCGGGGTACAACCAGGCTATATTACGTGAAAGTGTAGGTTTTGCTGCTCATATTAACACGCTGTTTAGTGTGCAAACGTCAAGCGTTATGCGGGTTTTTAAACATTTTGTGGCGTTACAGCGCCGGCCTCTTCTGACTAATACCGAAGTACCAAAGGGACAAAGACGCATCATCAAAATCGTTTAATTATGCTGTTATATTCTACCAGACGCGTTTCTGTGTGCCTTGATCTTTTTTCCCTTCATTATTGTCTATTTCTGCTTTCGCTTAGCGTGCCTTCTAATGTGGACGATGCATTTGATCAGGCGACTTTTCGTTCTAACAACACATTTTATCAGTGCAAGTAACTCAGCACAGTGTATAATAAAACTTTTTCTTCTTTCTTGACAGAAAAAGACGGACGCCAACAGCAATCATCATGTATACGAGAGCTCGACCTTTTTATTCTATCGGCATTATGCTTTATGTTATGGGTATTTATGCTTGATCGGTATTTTATACTGGTAAATTCAAGACTCAACTTAAGCGTGACGGACCCCCGCAGGCCTCAGACCCTTGAAGCTGCATTTGCAAACAGCGACAGGAAACCCACGAGAATAGCGAGCGCTCAGTCGTGGGAACCGCCAAGACGTCGAGCCATTTGCCCCCTTCCATTAAACAGTATATCACCAGGTCATGTCAGCACCAATGTTCCACCGCGCCAAGCTCTCCGTAACACGCGAGATACGGTCCTCTCTAATGAATAACATCGACGGCGTAATACCGTACAGGACAGGTAAGTAATATATAGCAGCACAGGATGATTCAACTGACCACCAGTCGCACATCAGCGCCTTACAGGAAATAATCGATTAGGCGTACGGCTAAGCGACCGCTTACACCCGGTAATAACACGGGCCGATGAAATAAACAATAAAAAGCCAAATATCCTGCGTGCAAATACATGCAGCCGCGCCTTCGGTTATCCGAGAGCCCTTACGTCGTTAACGGCGAACCCTTTCATGTTTACTCGGCAGGTATTAACAACCAAGAACAACAACCGGTTATGCTGCTTTTCGGTGCGGCGATGTTGGGAGAAGGCCGCCCCTGCATGCACGCTTGATTCCCTCCACCTCGGTGCTTCGCGGTTGAAACGTTCCCCTCCTTAGGGTATCGCCGATAATGACGAGGGTAATTTTCGACACACCGCAACAATTCCCGAAAAAAAAAAAAACTATGAAGTTTCGTTTGCTTCTGCCTGTGAACATGATTAATGACAATAAGAAATAAGCAAACCGGCAAAAGTGCTGCAAAGGCTGCAGAGTCTGAAAAGGTGAGCGCGCAACACGAGTTCGAAAATGCTGGCTTTCACACGATTCTCTGGCGATCACTTATATAACACACTTATATAAACATTTACTGCCGAAACTGCCAAAACGTCAGTAAAAGTTGTATATCAGACGTTTGCCGCATATTCCACCAGATCCACTGAACTTCATTCTCGCCCTTTATATATATATATATATATATATATATATATATATATATATATATATATATATATATATATATATATATATATATATATATATATATATATTCGTGGAGGGGTGCACGCTCCGTCCGGTGGCGTCATGTGCGAGAGAGTCAGGAAAGGGTAATGAATGTGTCCGTGCCACAGCGCGCGATGTGTGTCCAGCCGCAACGCAGCTACATCTAAGATGAAGAAAGAAGCGATGTGCCGTCTTTCTGCCACACTGGGCACTGAGGAAGACGTTTCTTTTCTGGGCGGCGCCGCCACACAGTAGCGCGCATCTCGCACAAGTCTCCCGCGGAGATCCGAGAGCGTGCCAGGGCGCGACGTTACGCACTGCGGCCGCAGCTTCCGCGGGCTCGGCGTCTTCCCACGATGTCGAGCTTTTCGATCAGGGCTGCACCCGTGGTTAAAACGTGTACTCGTCCACCCTGCTTAGCCACATGACCATTCGCCTGCTTGCAGGCTTTGCGCAGTGGTTACCATGGCGCCGTCGTGTCAGCGCCACGCCTGAGTTATCAGAGGTCGTCCATCATATTCCCATTAAACTTTCCGTAGCGAGTAAATAGCCCGCTTCACGAATGGGTTCGAGTCATCGACTTTATGCGACACGAACATGGGAGCCCGTAGCCGTCTTCTGAATGACCGGCGGCCGCCTGACGACAGCACGATGGCGGGTCAGCAGCGAACAGCCATGGTCGGGCGTCATCATTGTGACCTACAGATGACTGCAGGTGTATAGATATGAAAGACTATCGCCCAACGTTTCTTTTTTTGTGGAGGCCATCCTTTCTAGAGGTTGACAGATAGAAATTTCTTGATGATAATCCCAGGAATGTTACTATCGCCTGTCTTGCTTTATGATGTGCCTGGTACGCAACGTGATCACGGTTTTCTACGGAAATAAATGCGCACGAACAGGTGACAGCAAAACACCGGGCAAGCGCTTGTCCTGCGTTTTCTTCCCACCGTGAGTCCTGCTCTTTTATTTCCCAGGAATACAGTTATGCACCATCTCGCTCAATATCAAGCTATGTTAAGGATGATCACGTATTAACACAAAGAACGTGTCCAGTTCTAATTCCACAAAGAACGTGTCCAGTTCTAACGTGTCTAATTCCCTGATGTTTCCTTGAGGCCTTTTCCCTATCGGCATACAGGACGTGCTTTAGGTCTTCCAGTATACATTACATAGCACATAGCATAGCAAAGCATACACTCATAGCAGAGTATGAATGTTTATGCTTACACAGGCTTGTGTATACTACGTCCAGTGTGACCCGGCAAAGACAAGCTCGCCGCACATGAAAGCTAAAGTTGCTGCGGTCCGTACTCGTTGCTTGCGTGAAACCATAAATATCTCTCCAGATTCCAAGCAAACGCAGACATCAGGGCCCATGTTCACAACAAAGACAAAGAAAAAGCTCTTACCCTAGAAATATTCGTAGGTAAAAACTTCTGCCAATAGTGACGCGGAGAGAGCTGACCGACGACTAGAGGCACTTCACAAAATTGGTCCCAGAATCGCAACATCCTTTCTTGAAATAGTTTCTAGACGTCTTTCGCATCTTATCGCATATACGGCGTTGTGCGACTAATACTAAAGTGCAGTGCCCTTCATGCTATTTCACATACATATTATGACGACTTAGTAAGCGGCAAGGCTGCACTGTACTGAGCGCATGTGTAAAAAACACTCCAAAAGAAAGCAACACACGTGCGTGAGCGGACAAGCGGAAAGTCTATAGAGTATGTAGTTGGTGGTAATTAGTGCTTGAAGCCGCTAGGCCTGGACAATAGGTTTCCGATTCACGAAACTTTACTTGCACGCATAAGGAACGCTACGTCAGTATACTGAAACAGTTGCCGTGGCGCTGATCGATTATAAGGTCTTCTTTGTAACTTCGAGCTTCATCTGCACCTCCTAAAGGTGACTTCTGAACATGAAGACCATCATCAGAATCCGCGCCGTTATCCACAGTAACCCCCCCTTCCCCCTCCGTCGCTGCACTCCGTTTCGTACATCAGGTGCAATACTGTGAAGGCTAGGCAAGTAGTGCGTAAATAAAAAGAAAAGAAGAGGTGTGTCGCTCCAACAAACAAACGACCAGCATAAATAGTAAATTCACATATTTGGATTGTTTCCCCAGCAATGCGAGCACATTTTGTGAATCATGACAGGCTGCGCAACACAGACAAGGACAAGAAAGTAGTCAACACGAGTGCAAACTCACAACTGGTTTAATGGAAAATCGAAATGCAGTAATATATTCAAGTCCGTACCAACTTGCCCAGCTGTCAGTTCTTTTGCTAGAAATATTTTTTGAAGCTGATGAGAAATATACTATGATGTAAGGCTGCCAGCGAGGTATTTATTGTTTTTCGTTCACCACAAGCAACGCACTACTTTCTGGTCGCGGAACTACACAGCGTAAATACGAGCACTAGCTTTGATAGCGTTGCACTTGATGTATGAAACGGGGTAGGCTGGTCATTGCAGCATCAAAGAAATCGGAGCCAATCATCTGCAGTTCTCCGAGCCGCGCTATATATTTGGCGCGTTCGCCGACGCTCTGGTTGGCGCGCACATTTATAAAATCGCAACGCGCACGAGTTCAAATGTAACGGGTGATACCGACCGCAGTATAACAGCCACTGTACGCAAAACCATATGAGCGTGCATGACAGCGAAGCTTTCAGTGCTATCATTTCTCCTGCAGCGCATTCGAGCAAGAGATTAGGCTTGAACATTCTCTTCAGCATACTTTGAAGCGCCCTGATCTACATGCACGATACGCAGTGTGCTGTCGACAGGAGACGTAGCTAAAATGCTCCGCTCGCTGGCGCTATACACAGGCGCATTGTGACATGACCTGAATTCATAGACATTTTCGTTCGTAAGTCCTCTTTTTCATTGACATTCTCAAAGGACACTTCCGGTGTTGAGATTGGCTGAAATCTCCTGTTCAGAACAATTCCATCTTGAATGTTTTTTGAGAATGTATGGGAAAATTTTACTCATTTACCAATGAGTAAAGTGGGATAAGAGATGAGGTGGGACGGGAGAGAGCAGGTCTCTACTTTAAGGCGCCATTGATCCTGGCTATACCCGTGCCGCCTATAGTGTGTCGATAATACTCGTCGCAAACACGTGGTCATATATAGCTAGGAACCTAGCTGCTTCAATTCTGTTTTATGCCTGAACACTATACGAGCTTAACCAGCTCTTTTCTGGTGCTTGCGGCGCGCCATGACATTCAGGAATTCGTATTCATTTCTTATGAGAATATAGTCAAGGGTCTTGAGTGCGACGGCCGTGATAGCTCAGAGAAGGCCAACAACGAATGTTTGCGAGGTACGTACGACTACCTCCAACCGGCTAATTTGCTCTGCCTTGAGTGGGTGTCTCCTTACCATGAAAATCTCTCGTTTACATCAGGCTCATAATTGTCTAAGATAATGATAACCACAAGTGAAAATTTTCCATCCTTGACAAGTGGCGCCTCTTTATAGTTGCAAGGCAACTTTACTGCCCCGACGACCTCCTGCGTACCGCCAGGCTCCTGGTACAATCTTTTTTTTTTTTTTTTCCTTCGGCGGCTGTCTAAAAATTGAGGCACATGCCGCCCATCATTGCATCAGTGCTGCAGCAGACAGAAGGAGGTTCTCCCTCCGTTTATTATACTAATGACATGTCCGAGCCGCAACAAAGTGCGTACGGTGAACCGCTGTTGCATTCCAGTGGCCTGACCGCCAAAGTCTCTCGGCGCATAGCTGTCGAAGACCGCTTCAGAAGATGATGAGGTGGCCGCGAAGGTGGCCGCGTAATCCTGAGATACAAGGCATCTCATGATTAAGGTCCGTATTCATAAACCTACCGTATCCTTACCGCTTGATTCCCTTATCGCCCCTGTGACATTAAGGCGCGATAAGGGGGCTAAAATGGTGATCAGTGCGAAAGACTAGCATAAGGCTTGTTTGTAGTTACTGGACTAATTCATTCACGAAGCGTGATAATGGCTCAGGGCCGATAAGGAAAACAAGCGATGCGGATAAGGTTGGCTTACGAATACGGGCCTGTAAGTCCCGGCCTGTTTAAGAGGACATTGCGGTCCTCTGTCTACGGTGGTTTCCAAAGTGCTACTGTAGCTAGCGTTTTACTCTAAGAAAACAAAACAGGCAGCCCTGGACAGAGTAATTCCAACGCCCTGCACAGCACCAAGGCGCAACTGTAATTGCAGATCGACATATCCTTTAGCATTTGCGCCTCATGGTCATATGGGCACCCATAGAACCTTCGAGTGAGGAACGAGATGCGTTCCGAAGACCGACGTAAGACGTCACTGCAAGAGACTCGCCCGAGTACGTTGCGTAGTGAGAACCGCACGGCGCACGGTGCCCACGGAGGACACCTTTTAAGGTTATGTGCTTGCAGGAAGAACTTAGCCAAGGTAGATTTTTGGCCTTGTTGGTGCAACATGTCAGAGTTAAGCGCGGAACCTTTTTGACGCGGACTGGACAGGAGAGTAACACACACACGAGCGCTAACTCAACAATGCTTTATTTGATTCCGGACGAACAATATATAGAATTGTGGACGCTCAGGAATGCGCAGTGGTGGAGGCCTCAAGGAATGACAGTTCTTTCCCAGATAACGATAAAGAAGGTGTTCTGACACAATCTTTGCCTAGTTTAAGTATGGTGGCAGTTTCAATAATCAGGCGCGCGTGATCTCATCATGGTGCTTGCTTATTTATTATTTCTTTTTTTTATTTACATCATACTGCAGGCCATGTGGCCCAAGCAGGAGGGGCAGGGCACAATATAAATGGTAGACCTATGCTGTAAAGGAGAACACCCACACGTACCACAGTGCGCAGACAACCAACCATCGCCACGCTTCTTCACTCTGTTTTTGTGCTCATTGAGCCTGACGTTCAGGCAACGCCCAGTCTGCCCAACATAGTGTTTACCGCACGACAAGGGAATCTGGGCCCGTATTCACGAAAACAACTTACGACAAAAAAGCTCTTAAGAGAAAATTTCAGCCAATGCCGCTGCTGGACATATCATTAGAGACGCTTCCCGACCAATGGCAAAAAGCACTTACGAAAGAGAAGTTTTGTGAATTCGGCCCCTGGTAAACAACACCTTCCTTGCATGGCACTTTACCAGTTCTGTGATTGGTATCACAGCCGCGCTTTTTGCTTTTAGCTGGGTTACTGATCTTGCACAGCTTTCCCAGCTTCCAAGCTGGGAAAACACAAGTACAAAGTTTCGACTGCTGAATTTACACTATACCTAAGTGCCATGCTTTTACTCCTACGTCACGGGAGCAAGATTCAACAGGCGGAAAATAATACCGTTAAGAATGTGCTATGTGCGCGCAACAGCGTTCAGACGATTTCTACAATGCATTAAATGGACACTAAAAAGCAAAAAAAAAAAAAAACTCGCGTATTACTAAATTGCCCTTTCACAATATCAACAGCACAACTCTTGAGAAAGCGCTTACTTAGCGAGAAAACGCCCAAAAGGAAAATACAGGTTGCGACGCCACCTTCACGTTTCTGCACCGACTAGCTGTGGTGTCAGGCTCCTTCAAGATCTATGAGTTCCCCAGGGCGGAGTACTGAGCCCAACTCTCTTCAATCTAACTCTCATTGGACTCGCCGGCATCCTTCCTGGCACCGTTCGGCTCTCCATCTATGCCGACGACATTTGCATATGGGCATCGGCTGTGACACGACTTCAGCTTCGTGCGCGGCTTCAGAAGGCAGGTTCCTTGACATCATCCTACCTCCGTGAGCAAGGTCTGCAGCTAGCCTGTGAAAAGTGTGCTGTGGTGGCATTTACCAGGAAACTAATGTCGCCATACATCATAACCCTCGACGGGCAGGTGATCCCCTATAGCAAAAGTCACCGATTTTTGGGAGTGATTGTTGACAGAAATCTGTCCTGGACACCCCATGTGAACTATGTGAGGAAACGGTTGACAGGAATCTGTCACATGTTTAGATTCCTAGCAGGAAAGACCTGGGGAGTGTCAATTACATCTATGCTACAGCTGTACCGAGTCCTTTTCATTGGATTCCTGCGGTACAGCCTACCAGTGATCGCGAACACCTGCAAAACTAACTTGAATACACTCCAAGGCATCCAAGCCCAAGCCCTGAAAATATGCCTTGGTCTGCCAAAGAGCGCGTCGTCGACAGACGTTATAGCAATCGCTCGCGATCACAATGTCAGAACGCATGTAACCATTGAAACAATGCGTGTGCACATAAGACACTGTGCCCGGACCCCTAATCACCACCTCGCAGGTCTTCCAGTGGAACGACCCCGCACAACGTTCAGTTCAAAGGTCCTCGCCCACCGTGCCTCTCTTTCGTCAGGGTATGCACCTACAACAAAGGCTTCAATTCCTCCATGGTGTGTGAACCATCCTCAAGTTTGCCTCAACATCCCTGGTATTCTGAGAAAGTCGGACTTACCACCATGTGCGCTCAAACAACTAAGCATGTTACACATGTATGCGAATTACAGGGGCTGCACAGAAGTTTATACCGATGGCTCAACCACATCAACCAGTTCCGGTGGTGCTATAGTTATCCCAAGAATGGGAGTCACCCAGCACTTCAAAACTTCCCACGTCACCACATCTACAGCTGCAGAGCTCGCGGCTCTCCGCGGAGCGCTTCATATTATACACGCTGAGAGTCCTGCAAAGTGGGCAATCTTCTGTGATTCAAGATCAGCTCTACAAAGTATACAGTCGTTTCTTCGACACGTGGAGCAAAACCACCTTACATACGAAATCGCGGTACTTGTGCAAAATTTACAAGAAAAAGGACATGAGATATATTTTCAATGGATACCAGGCCATTGCGATATCAGTGGAAATGACTCCGCAGATAAGGCAGCTCGGACATCAGGCGATGAAGACCGCTGTGTTCCCATTCCGCTCTCAAGGACCGACGCTGCAAGACAACTTCGCACTCTTGCGCGAACCATGTCCTTAACTGAGTGGAATACCCCATACACGAGGCGCACCAGACTGCACCGGCTAAACCCATCGCTGCAACTCGGACCTCCGGCTGGTTTGCACCGACGTGAGGCTTCGCTTCTTTGCCGATTGTGGTTGGGAGTGGCCTTTACGAACGCTTACTCTGCGCTCATTGGAATGGCTGATAGTCCTGCGTGTGCTGTCTGCGGATGCGCAGAGACCATAGATCACTTGTTGTGCCACTGCCCACAATTTGAGGAACATCGACTGCCTATGACCGAGTCCTTCACAAAGCTCGACGATCGTCCACTTTGTGAACAGACAATCTTAGAATACCGTCCTCACGGTCCAACGGCTCAGAAAGCAATGAAAGCGCTTTTGGCCTTTCTAAAAGCATCTGGCCTAGCCGAGCGCCTATGATATTGTATAGGACTGCCCTGTAGGCATTCCCCCTCTCTCCTTCTCTTTACTTTTATTCCCCTTTTCCCATCCCCCAGTGTAGGGTAGCAAACCGGACTCATGACTGGTTAACATCCCTGCCTTCCCTTCCTTATTTCTCTCTCTCTCTCTTGAAGGAGCCTGCCATCGCGCACAAGATTACCTTCCGCTAAAAATGAATCAAGTCGTGTTGTAAGGGGGCCAGAGACTCAACGTAGCAAATTTCATCAAATTGCACTGAGCCAATGCGGCCAACACACGAACGAAATTCTTCGAAATCTGTGACGCCATGCGTATATAGGTTTGGGTGGGAAATTTAGAAATGAACTTGAACCTTCATTTTCTCTTCTAGCACTGAACCTGCGGTGCCGAAATCAATGACAACAGAGTCGCAAGTAGTGATGCCCAAAATCGATCCATTGTTTCTGTTTTAAGAATTTCCGTCGTGCGCACCACAGCGTTGAGAGGCTTGGAGCGCTTGTCTTCAGTGCCACCCCGTGCATAGAGCATTCAGGCGAGAGGCGTGCACCTTCGTTGGCGGTCACCTATATAGAGTTCCTCGACATGCGTCGGTTGACCAATTCCTCGATGTGCAATATTATCTCGCTTCTGTCGCATTTACCGCTATGATTTTTGCACAGTATAGCATCTAATGGCCAGTAGCTCCGCTTTCCCTCATTGTTGCACGCTTTCCCAGCAAGGCCAGAAACGGGGCACACATGCCTCAGTATTGGCTGCCACTTTGCTGCTGCGTAAAGGGATTGTGCGCTATATACTAAAGACTGCTTCGTCTTTATCCAACTGTGCAAGCCATTGCGCTTCTGTTGGCGAGCAAAGTTTCAGCGCCGGTTCCTTGTATATATATGCGCGTTCTCCTTCCGCGTTCACCAATTCAGTGCACTCACATCACTCTCGCATGGAAGGTTTCATTTTCTCATGGTCCCTTCAGTTTTTAATGCCGCACTTGGAAACCTACGCATAGGCTTCCGCTCTGGCGACACAATAATTCAGCGCGATTGCATCTCGCCGCGAACAAGATTTTCCCGGTGCTACGGGAGAGCGTGAGAGCCTCCGTGTAGTATAGCTGTCTGCCTGTTTACGTGGGCCCTTGCGTGCCGTCACGTATTCTGTGCCATTGCGTGCGCCAAAACAAGCTTCAAGTCCCCAGCAGCCATTCTCAGTGCGTACCTCCGCTATACGTGGCGGTGAGAGACAACCGACAGTCGCGAAGCCTAGTAACCCGTTCGGCTACGCTCCGCAACTAAAGCAAACTACGCGTGCGCAGTGCTCCGTGCCAGAGGAATTTCTCACAAAGCGACACGACACTCCGGAAGCGCGAAATGCATTTGTTCTTCGACTTATCAGAGATTAAACAGCGACGCAAAACCTGCTTTCGATAACTATGCCAAAATAAATTAAACCAGCTGCAACCACCGCTCGGGGACTAGGCAGCCGATAATTATTCTGCTATTCTTCTCGTCCACTTAATTACAAGAACAAGGGCCTGCAAGAGGTCGAAGTTACACCTAAGTCTACTTCGCCAGCAAGGAGTCGGCAAGATCCCTTGGCAGTGACGAGACGTTATAACAGTTACGCATCTATTAGAAGTAAAGACCAGACGTTATTTTATCAATGCACACACACACACACACACACACACACACACACACACACACACACACACACACACACAAAGTAAAATACAATGGTACCACACGAAGAAGATAAAGTTACCCTTTCTTACCAGACACGACTGTACTGTGATAGTAGGGCTAAGTGTTTTAGAAAGTGCATAAATGGTCCGCAGGGTGTGCTTATAACTAGTTTCGGTCAGCCAGGTGACGGTTTCCATCGTACAAATTTACAATGTTTTGTATTTCGGAGCCTAAGCTTTTGGCAAGATACTTATCTCTTGCGTTCTTTTACTTTACATTGAAACACCTTAAATTCGTTGAATAGATATGGATCCTCCTTTTTGAAAAACCAAGGAAATATGTTATACGAAGGAGCCTTTTGTCACGAAGTCTGTGGCTCCTCTATAAAAAAATATCGCGCCATTTACTCGGGCCATCTACTACTGCAGCTTTATATCAGTCGAGGTTGTAGTAAGTACTTTGGGGACGCCTATTTGTATTATGAAATATGGTAAAAATGGACGGTTATCCCGTTGTACATTTAATTATTTTATCATGCTGTGTCGGCGTTATTCGTGCAGCGACATATCAAATAGCTTTCATGACATAAACTGGAATAACAGTACGGGAACCATTGCACGGCAATAGACGCTGAATAGACGCCGAAGGTAAGTAAACACGTGTAACGAATCTTTAAAAGCCCGCAATTCGCCTGCACGTTCCCAAATTTGAGGATGGCAGCTAGGCTCTCGAAACAATATGCACGCACCTGATATAATCTGCAACGGTGACATCGGTCATGATCGGCATAGGCAACAAAATGGTGCCCCACCATAGTGACTCGTCTTACCTCCACTTCTGGCGCATTCGGTGGCAGAATGGAACAACGGGACTTACCTAGAGGACAGAGAAAAAGAAGAAAGAAGCGATTAATTTTGTAAGGCGAAGCCTATCAGTGTAACCGTTCAGTATCTACAATGCACCCCTTTGCAAGGCGTGGAATGTTACGACACAGCAGGCATCTAGTACCGCGGCACAAACTACACTTACACGGTAACGGTTTAGTGAGTAGAGTACACGCTTCGGTAGCCGATCCACATCACACGACTATGAGAACGGGGAACGGCGCTGGACGCTGGCTCAACACGTTCGAAGAGATACATGCCAGCGAAACACGTAAATTAATGCGTGCAGCGAGGTTATCAGTCCGAGCAAGGTGGTCACAACTCGTACAGTGGGTGGAAAATGAAACTATACGATGGAAATCCCCGCTGAAGCAGTGATGCGTTTTAACAGCGTTTACACTCTATCATGCCGTCGCAGTGCCTTTATGAGACACATCCGCCCCTTCAAGGTGCCTCCGGCCGACGACGGCGGTTGACCGTGCCGGTTGGTGCGGACAAATGCGAGCCATGGGCGCGCGCAAGCTCTTCCTGCATTTTCAAAACATGCTGAGGGGCCGAGCTAAGCCATACAAGCATTTTTTGCTGTTGAGTGTTGCTGGGGCCATTTAATGCGCAAGTGAACAAAGGAGGTTCGGCAAACAAGTTTCAACTGCACGTTCTCGTGCAGTTGAAACATAGAAACGTAGAAACACACACGCACACGGAGCCTCGGGTAAGGTTATCTCTGCGACTGCTCTTCAAGAAAAAAAAAAACATAGTTGGAAGCCTGCGCTTCGCGTGTGCGTGTGTGTGTCTACGTTCCTGCGTCGTCTTCTACGCGCAGTTGAAACCTGTTCGCCGGATCTATGAACCAGCTAGCCCAACCACATGTCTTACTGAAGAGAAAAAGAAAGAAGGTGGAACCACAGTAGGAGGTGCAATACCTGTACAGACTGTAAAATCACGGGAAGTTCAAACGCGCAACAGTAGTGTGTATACATATATACTCTTTGCAATGCGCGTTAGGAAAGAAGTAATAACGATTAGAATGTTTCTTCTTGTATTTTTCCATTTTATTTCTGATGGTCACAACGCAGCAGCATTCGTGCATAAGCACAGCTCACCTGCGCATATCGAGTGTTGATGCGAGATATCACATGCATACACGCGCAACGCAGTCTCATGTGGCACCCCAGTAATCATTTAGCCGAGAGCCAGCAGTCAAGAAATTGTTCCGAGCTCCCGCGGCAGTCTGCACGAACCCTTTCAGGTCTCATTAGGGGGCTCAAGGTAACTTCACGTGCGTGCGCAAATCATGTATACAGAGAGAAATATGCGGAAAGAAGCGAGCCACACGGCAGTCGACAGCGTGACGCCGCTATCCTTAATGCTATATAGGGCGGCTCAAATGAATATCCTGGGTACAGCGGCCACAGACGTAACCTAAAGCTGATGTGTGTTGCACGAAAGGGTCCGCGCGTGGCATCTCCTGCGCAAACCCACGAACAGACCAGATATATCTAGGCGTCTTCTGCTCCCCAGCAACATGTGGCAACATTGCTTACAACACATAACGGAATCCTCGGTTTCGTTTCAACTTCAACATGCAAAACACGCCCTCAGCGCAGCAACGAACAAGGAATATTACCGATGCCCACGCAGCGGCTGTTGTGTATGCTTTCCAGATTCGCCTGAAGAACGAAATATAGAACCGAATTCACAAAACTTCTCTTCCGTAAGGGTTTTCTTTTTTTTTTTTTTGTTATAGGCTGGACAGCTTCGGTAATAATATATATCCGGAATCTGGATTGGCAGATAGTGTACGTTCTTTTTTTCGCGTTGTCCACTGAACACGTCCAGTTTCCCGTGTATTAGGGTCGTTCTTTTTGCGATTAGCTAAGTGGCTCTGATGATGGTGATGAGCGAGCGAGCGAGCGAGCGAGTGAGTGCGTGAGTGAGTGAGTGAGTGAGTGAGTGAGTGAGTGAGTGAGTGAGTGAGTGAGTGAGTGAGTGAGTGAGTGAGTGAGTGAGTGAGTGAGTGAGTGAGTGAGTGCTAGCGAAAATTTCTCTTATGAACAATTATAGCGTTCTTGCCGTTAATATCAAATGTTGACGTCATGCTTCCTATACGATACGTTGTGGTGATGCACAATACACATTTCCTGCCAATGTTATCGCTATGGTAATAAATAAATAAATAAATAAATAAATAAATAAATAAATAAATAAATAAATAAATAAACACCCTCTTCTGTGGGCCGCTCTCATTTTCCATAGTCGAATATTGCGTTCGCGCATTGCGAAGCAGCGGCACTTCGGCTATTTCCAACAAATCCGATCGTGCCACACCCTCCTCTTCGCGCCCTCCGCATCATAACGCTTCAGCGCACATTGATTCGGCGAGTGGCCCGAGTGATTGCAAATATGTATATCCGTACCCGCATCGCGTGCTCAACGCCTCTTCATCTACGGGCCGCTCGTAATTGGCCGCGACACTGCGCTTGGAAAATGTCTTGCGCTAGACGGCAAACGAGTTCTGACCTGTGCATGGAAGGCAGACCAAGCCAAATGAACAAGCGAGACGTTTTCAGGACGAGTGAACTTACGCAAGGAAGGTTTTCCCACGGTAGTTCTGTCTTTTACTGCTCAAACATTTATGAGCACGCATTTGGCGAGTTGACAAACGACTCTTCCACGAAGCCCCTAGCGCTGTCACTACCAACAATGGCTAGAGAAGGCCTTACGACTGAGAGCAATGCGAGTGGACAGAAAATTAAGCTCTACACTGTAAAACGTCAGAGTCCACGGAGCCACAATACACCTATACATATTGACTGCGCGTTCATGGTTTTAGACAGAAAGCGAGTTTAAGCATATGAAGTCCCTTTTCGTTGCCTGTTTGCGTATACCGCTCGTGAGGGTGCACATTCTGGAGAAGATAGCACAGTGAACACACACGGCGCTTAACGTTGGCGTTTGTCACGACCAAAAAATAAAGCAAGAAAGCAGAATTTAGGCGCTAAACATTGAACTCCGCAAATGCGATCTATCCTTTTTTCTTTGCATCTAAACTTGCCTCCAATATCGCCACGAACGAATGTCACCAACGCAAAGATACACGCATCCACCCTTCTCCCTGTTCCTTCATTTCGCTGAAGCCCTAAATTTTTGCACAGCGATCCCTATTAACAGCCAGCGCCGGCTGCCCTGCAACACAGGAAATACATGTCATCGACCGAACAGTTTAGGGCGCCTCGCAAACGCATGATCATGCAGATGGCGTCATTGTCGAGCAAACATCTCGTGCGCGAAAACTTCTATACTTCGACGCTGGATTTCTACACGGGAAACTGCGCAAAAGCGATGAACGCTCGCGGGAAAATTAAGAATGAAGAACAAACAAGAAAGCGAAAAAAAAAATGTTGCGGAGCTTGCACCGATGAACGGGAATAAAACGAGAGCGCGTTGGTGAGCGAGCTCTTCGTCGGTGGACGCCAGTCGCAGTCCTCCGATCCCCTGGCCGCGTTCTCTTTGGCCCCGCGTAATCTGCAGCAACGACCAATGGGAAAGGCGAGCGATAAACGAAGCGAACGCCGTTGACGCAAAACCAGCGCGAAAATCGCGGCCTCGATACAATCGGGGAAAGGCCGCTCCGACAAGGCCTGCGGGAGGCGGTGCACTCCTTTGCGCGCTCGGCGAACGCGCGGGCGCCGCCGGTTGATTGCCGGCTTGCGCGTGCGTATACGAGCACAGTTTTGCGCGTTTCGCTTTTTTTTTTTACTTTTGCCTTTTTTTTTTTTGCCTCGCTTGTATAGCGCTTGTGCCAGCAACACGCTGCTGCACAGGCTGCGGCTAAGAAAAGCACGTGTTTGCCGACGTGCCCCAATAAGCACAACCGCTTTCTTCGAGGCGGCGCCTTTGAGCTGGAGCTTCTTTTAAACAGGGCAGAACTCTACTAAGAAAGCTTTTTAAGTCATCCTTATGATGCACCGCCACTAATTTTCGTCAACTGTCGAATGCCTCCGTAATTGCAGCTTGTTTCTCATTACCAAAAATAACGAAAGAAAGAAATATCACAACAAACAAGAAAAGCACTGTGCCCTTCCGGGAAACACGCCTCGCCGGTTCCGTGAATAACTCGCGCTAAACTATACTAACCCTAGCCTGCGATAGAAATGAGCGCGTAAAGACGACCACACAACGGACGAGGCAGTTCCTCGTAAATAACTTTTCCTTTCTTTACTTTTTCTACATTTCACCAAAGCTCACACGCCGCATCGCCAGGAATGGACACCGTGTTCTGCCATCTCGAGGGTGGTATCCGCCGTGATCACGAAATTTCTTTTCCGCAGTGGAAAAGTAAAAAAGAAGAAAGAAAGAAATCATACGCCGTCACTTTGCGCATTGGGCCCGTGTTTGTGGATGTCGGTGTTGCGGCTGGCACGGCGTCTGTATGGGTTGCTTGGCGCTTCTAGTTTGCTGCCCTTGCCGGCTTCACTGGTCCAGGGACCAGTACGGCCTCCCGCTGAGCAACCTTTTCTTGTCCTTGTCATGACTGCCTCGCCCATAGACCAGCCAATGCGGTGCCGTAGTACATCGACTGTGACATAGCTTTGAATGGGCCAGAAACGAACGTTTTATTTTGTAGGGCGCTTTTCACGAGTGGCGCGTCTAATATGTATTTGATAAATCACTCGCGCAGGTTGGCTGGATGACCCGTAGGAAATAAATGTTTCCCTCGGACAGTCGGAGGAGGAAGTTAGATGGCCCCGAGCTGTCGCAACAACCTCGCATGCGACAGACACACTAGGCTTCATCTGTTATTCGCGATAACTATCGCAGGCTTTGGTGCCAAGATCAGCGCAGGAAAATTGAAGCGCGCGCGCGCCCTTCGAACTAGCAAGGATACGCGCGCAACGAGGAGGAGAGGAGAAGGACGCATGCTGCGCCAATCCATGCGTTATCGCTACAGCATGTCTGAAACGGCCGTAGCTTACGCATCGAGCCCGTTTGCACTAATGTAATGCCGAAGAAAGTAGCTGGCGATCTGTACGCAAGTGACAATTACAGGTGCGTGTTTGTTACGCATGAAATCAGTTAAGTATATGGTTGCTCGGTTACGAGCGCTCTGTATAACCGTTGCTGCGGTGAGCCTTTGTTATAGATATGCGCACCGGTATAGACACTGCGTCGAGAACAACTCCAAGAATGAGGCCCAAGCGTCCGCTTTATTCAGAGTTTTTTTTTCCTTTCAAGGAGGATTCCTTGAGGAAAACATGACGTGCATAAAGTGAAAGTTTGTTACTGAAAATGGAATAGAGAAAGAGGAAACAAACAAATACGAGTAAATAAACACAGAGCTGCAATCCAAGCGATCGGGACATTCTGCTGAAGCGCGTCTTCATGCATGGTGCTCGAGCCTTTGCACGCGCATTATCACCTTCACACATATATGTAGGCACGGATCCGCGGGCTGTGTTGCGGCATATCGGAGCTAATCTGTCGGTGCTGCATGGTCTGACTACTTGGACCAACTTGACTTTTCGTACAGTTGCAGAGGGTGTAGCTATAGGTGTTTACCTTCGGACGCTGAAGAGAGACCCCGCACAACAAGCTGTCATTCTCTCGAGCTCTAAATCCGCAAACTCTCTCCTGGGACTCCTCCAAATAAGTTCCACCGCAAGTCATGATCATTGCTTTAAGAAACTGTCAGAGAAGTAGTTCGGTTAACTGGCTACATTTGCATGTTGACATAGGCGGCAGTAGAGTCCAAAATGCAGAAAAGCACTTTCAATGTAATCGAGAATAAGACCTTCCGCGAATCGGCAATTACCAAAAGAGGTACTTCGAGGCCATCTTTGTTCTGTAATTAAATAGCCGTATCAGGCATGCTTTAAACAAAGGACTTCCGTCAAGCCAGGGCAACCCTATAGGTAAGGAACAAACTCGACATGTACTCTTTCATGGTCCTTCAAAAGTGCTGCGTCTCCATTCACTCCAGGAAAAGATCTAGTACCTGGGGGATAACTGTAACCATAATCATAATCAAATTAGCGTGCTTTCCTTGCCTTACGGCCGCGTGCCCGCGGCACTTCCCGTTCACGAACGCCGTGCGCGCTGTATAAACGTGGCTTGTCATTATTGACTGGAAAGTGGCGAACGCCGACTTCTTAAGAAAGGAAACGAGAGCAAACCAGCGGACGACAATTGCTGCACGGCAGCTACACTCCCCGCTAAACACCCGATATTTCCTCGAGAGTGCATGCGGGCATGGTGCAGCGTGCTACACGGAAACAGTTCCTTTTGGGAGGAACGGAGGAACGCCATCGTTCCTCTAAGGGTCGTGAGAATTCCTGTAGCGGTAATGCGTTACATTTAGGAAGTAAAAGCGAAAGGAACGACGTTCCTTATGTAAACTTTCCACGGTATTGAATAGAGGATCGCACGTACGCAACTCGTCGTGCAGGGCGGATAGGGCGGGCTGCAACCCGCCGAGGCCGAGCCTCGAGTCCCCGCTTTCCTGTTGTCTGTCTCCCTTGCTCGGAATGAAGCAGGGGGCTTGAGCTCTCGTATTCTTTTCGGCATCGCGTTGCTGCTGCACTTGTTGAAACGTTCCCTGCACGACGGCGGCACCCGCACGGCACCACCGTGAACCAGTTCAGGTGGTGCAGGGAGAAACGAATAGACCAACTACAGAGGCTAGTTGCACTCTCAGACTGACTTCACCAGACTCCAACTCGCCATTGCCCCATACAGACCAATCCTCGTTTTTACTTCGAGGAGCTAGCCGAGGGCACAGGGAAGCGTGTGAGGCGAGACCGACGATGTGGTGAGGGATAGCAGTTTTTCTTTCGTTTGGTCTCAGCTTCTGATCAGCCACCAAGGGTCGTTATGAAAGATGCCCACACCGCAGAGAACTTTCACTTGATATTTGAAGATCATCGAACACCATCTTGCCTCCTGTGGAATCTGGAGTCTGCTTCAATGAATTCCGATGTAAATTAATTACCTCCTGGCCATGGCTACCCCCGATGAAACCGGTCGTATACAAAAGAAATGGAAACATCTCATAGTTATGTTTAGTCCAATGTTTGACTTGCGCTCCATCAAGCAATATACGGCTGGTGAGTCCAAGACATCAGCAGGGAAGTTGAGGAAGCCGGTCCAGGTATGGTTCATTTGTTCTTCTTTCTTATTCGCGCAACCAAAAGTAACCTCTGCATTGGTCTAAGTGTGACTTTGTCATTAGCATTAGATATTATATTTATCATGTTTTTATCTCCTAAAGACGCGCTCAAGCACGCGTGCACGTTTTCGCATGGGTACTTCTGTTGTGCTGCTGTGAACATTTCTTGTGTGGGATGCATCATTTATTTATTTATTTATTTATTTATTTATTTATTTATTTATTTATTTATTATTTAAGCGGTCTGCGCCGGAAACGTCATAGAACAGAGATCAGTGTGAACAGGAGCAAGGAGTGCTCGTTCTGAGCGTGGATAATAAATGGCGGACGACGCCCGTCTAGCTCTCTCTATATATGTATCGATATGTGACCTTTAGGGGAAGTTACATTCTGGCGCAGTCGTCAAGCGAACATGTGGGTGTTCGTTGACCAAACATCTTCGGCTGATATAACCTACACCAGTTATACCAAGTGCAAGGTGAGCCAGCGAAGGACCTTGCCGGAGATGTCACAACCGCCAACTTCGACGAGTTGGCGCTGCAAGGCGCCTAGATGTGGCCCTACACTTAAGTGGAGGAGCTCGTGGACTTGGTCGTGGAGCCTTCGAGCCTACGCACCATTCAATAGAAATCGTCGGTGCATGGAGGTGAGCTTTATCTTGAATGTCATCGAGTGAAAACAATGACAGGTGAGGCACCAGACAGAACTTATGGCAATTGTACGGAGATTTCATAGCATTCAGCAAGGCATAGAGGAACCGGATAATTTCGAAGAGAGCTTCGCAAGCCCCAACTACTCGCTTTGGTTCTACGAATACGCATGTGACAAAAATGGGTGGGTCTCTGAAGAACAAAAGATGGACAACATGCGCCGCCATATACACCTCGGTAGTATAGCTAAAACGTAGTACGAGATGCAGCTTTTGGATGAACCACGAGCATGCTGGGAGCACCGGAAAAAAAAGCTTTATGGCAACTTTTCATCACAATGCGATTGAAAGTTTCGATTCGGGTCTGCGCTACGCATTTGAGCGTGGGTCATTACCAAAGTACTCACTCGAGAAACGCCGCCTGTTGTATGAAGCGGAGCCTGAACTCTCACCGCAAGTCGCTGTTGCATTAATAACGCAAGGGCTCTGCCTCAATATAGGAAGCCAAGTCCAGATACATTTCAAGGTCATCTACAGTGCCTACAATTCGTATCACCAAGAGCTGAACTGGACGCACCGGATGAAGTGAGCGCCTGCGAAAGGTTGGTTCATTCGCCTAGCTCATCAAATGATGTAAAGATAATCGCATACTATTCTACGGATTTTGGTGATATCAGCGGTCAACTGACACATTTACAGCATCTCATTCGACAGAGCGAAGAAATTGTGATGTCAATTTGAAGACAAAAAAAAAGGGGGGGTACACTTGTATGATACACCATACGTCGTGTCGACTTGCTTGCTTCATGTCCCTGTTAAGGTCAATGATGTGGAAATGAGAGCCCTCGTGAACAGCGGGGCGTCTGTGTCGATAATAAATAAGGCTCTAGTGGACGTCAGCCATCTATACGTTGGCAGAACCCTCTGAGTTCACGTAACGAGTGGGAATCTAGTTCTTGAATATGCCAAGGACACAGAATCACAAAGGACGTATTGCTGCTACATGATGCCATTTATGAGTTTCTGTTATCCAGGCCTCATATGAAGAGGTCAAAGATGAACATATACTCGGACGACAAAGCTCTAATTGAAAACCACTCAACAAGAAAGGACGATATAGAGTCGCTTGCACTCGTAAGATACTGTTACTGCAAGGAAGATATACAGCCTGAATACCCATAGTTCGTTTGCATAGGGAACTACCCTCAGGCAGTTAAATGTCACGAAATTCCTTTTTACCTCTCAGACATTAGAAAAAAAAAAGAACCATATAGCATGTAGAGAGCCAAGAACGTGGTTGAAAGCAGAATTACAAGCAATGCCAGACCCTGGCGTTATTCGACTCTCAGTGTCACAGTTTGCATCGCCGATAACCACTGCTCCGAAAGAAGACGGTACCTTTCGTTTGTGCATAGATCACAGGACTAGTAACAAGCTGAGCTCATACCATACCCAATGCTGAGAATCGTCGACGTCACTGGTGAAACCGGCGATTGCCGCTGGGTTTCAAGATTAGACCTTTGAGGGGTAACTGTGTTTCAGCGATCCACTTGTAGACGACTTTTTCGTGTTCCTCGATTGCCCTGATGGCCTGCTCCATGAAAAATGAGCTGACGTTTTTACAGTTTTTCGCGAATGTTTCACACCACTTGATGTGACCTTTGAAGTACCTGTTGACGATATGATTCGGTTTCTTGACGTTCAAGTCACCTCTACCGATAGTGGGACCTGCTGGTCCACGTGGGAACAAGCCTCTTCTCCAATTTCATTCCGCCCATTCGAAGTTGGTGAAAAGGGGCATAGCTAACTTGTGCTTTAAAAACACTCTTAAGTAATCGTGCTCGCACTTAATGATGTTCATTTTCCAGCAGAATCCAAGCGTCTAAAGACGGCTGAATACACTAGTCATGCGGGGGAGTGCGGCGGGCAGGCTCATCAAACAAGAACGTTCAAGTGAAGGCGCCCGACCGTATGTGAGAGACACTTGCAATATGAAAACAGCCGTGATTTCTTACATTCACAAAGTTTCGCATAGCTTGAAAAAGATAGGAAATAGAGGTGACGTGCAGGTTGTTTTCGCTGCTCCACATAAGCTAAACACCCTGTGCAGGGCAACGGACCCTTTCGGGAGAAGAGGTGTGCGACACAACGCACAATGATACCCCCCTGTCACGCGTGGAGTTGGAGTAGTCTATCGTCTCATGAGGTAAGTGCGGTGCCTAGGCCAAACGCGCAGATGCATGAATGTGCGGCTGAATGAGCACAGGAATAAAGTAGTACAAGGCGTTTCTGGGGAGGGGTTCCTCGCAATGCATCGTAAAACATGCGCGTGTTGCTTTCTTTTTAAACAAACGGTTATTCTATACCGTGGTAAGAGCGAGGTTGTACGATTAATAACTGAAACTGAACAGATCCTTTTGGCTGATGACCGCTGTATCAGCAAACCGTCCTTGTCCGTGAGAGAGTTGGAGTACTCGCGCACGCCTTGACAGCCATTCGCACATGCATTGCATTTATCATTTTCCATCATTTTTAGATCGTTTTTACGCCTTAACGCGTGTATACTAAGAAGTCTTTTTTGGTCACGTAAATAAAATTTCATGGTTGAAGGTTAGTGCCTGCCCTTGTTTTTGTCTCTGTTTCTTGTCCGTGTTTTGCTGCGCTACCAGAACCTTCTCGTCATGAACCACCAACAAGCCCATTTAGCCACTATCGTGCTTTCTCGCTCTCTCTCTCTTTTCTTTTCGTATTCTCGTCAAATTCGCTCCATCAAGTGTTCTGAAACTTGGAGCACAATTTGTCAAATTGACGTCCTTGGAACGCAATTTGTATTTTTTATCTATCAAAGGTTATGTAGGCCTTAGCAGACGCTGTAAAAGACCTGCGACATCACGCGTATTTGTGCTGGAGCTTCGAAGCGGCGCCGCTACCCGTATTTCCTTTATGTGTGTTCCCTATATATCTTACCGGGGTGGTTCTCTTCGCGAGATTGGCGTTTTTGGTATCGTAAAAAGCTAGCCTACTAGTACGACAAAAATTGTTTTCCACTTCAGTGTACTTTTAAGTACTAAAAATCAAATGGAACGTTAACGTAACGACACTTTTCAATTTTAGAAGTCCCGTCTCCCGCGTAGTTTGCGATAAGATAAACCAGTACTTTCTCGCACAGCTTTCAATGCTATTTTCGAAGTGTAACTGGATCGCGTTCCTTTCGGATTAAAGCAACTTGTAACGGGAACTAGTTACTAAATTGCCAAGGCACGATTGAGCTTTCGTTCCTGTTTTGGAGGAACGTGTACACACTGGTTTAGGCGAAGAAACTGTACGCCAGGTCTGTCCGGTTGACCCGGCATGCAGAAACGTGAGCGTCGCCATCACAAAACATCTCGATCTTGGCACATTTTTCTCTAAACAGCACTGAAAGTTTGCCTGCGAAAAAGAGAAATATGGGGCCTTTGCAATAGTCTGTTTCATGCTCATCGCATGGCATGGTTATCGTAGCGGTATTCGAGGGGAGGGGGAAAACTGCGGCATTTTTCCGTTTGCCATTCTCGTCGACGTTTACTAGCAGTAAACCCGAATGGAAGTAGGTTAACTGCATACCTGCAACAGCCGAGACACGCTGACTTGAAGGAAAAAAAGAAAGAAGGAAATGCAACAGATGATGTCGCTTAGACAAGCACACTGCTTCCCAAGTTCACCGCTGCCCTCTCATTCGAAACAACAATGGAGCACGACGCATACCCCTCCGTGCAGCGCACTGCGCTCGCGTCGAAGAGCACTGAAAGCAGTTTGGCTGCTCGCTAACAGCGCAGCCAGGCTCTTCCTTTCAAGTTGAGAGTGTCTCGATAAAGGCGTCACGACCTTGAAGCGTGAACCTTCTTTGGCATTCGGCTACACACGCCGCAGTGCGCACGAGTCTATGCACGCCCTCCGACCAAACTGTGCCACGCCGGTGTTTCGTGCATCACCTTCGCATGTTTGTTTTATTAAGAAACGCGTTATTCTGCAGGTACAGTCAGACGTTCGTACGCGCACGAACGCAGTCAAACATCTTGGAACTTAAGTGGACTAACGCGTAATCTTGTCAGAAAGCGAATCTATTCCGCGAGACGCACCAAGAATAGAACGAGCTTCCGAATGAGCGAGTTTGGCACTGAGTATATGCGCTAAGAATGACGTAAGCATAACTGCGGCGGCCTCGCTCACTTATCGGCGCCCTTTCACGTCCGAAGAGACGCAAGGTGCTCGGGCGCTCATTCCGCTGGGGCGTGCAGATTAAAATGAGAGTCGCAAGGAGTTGGCACCAACGCAGATTGCCGTGCACGCATAGATCGCGCGAGTCTGCAGATTGGATCAGCGCGAGCGGCCGGCACGTCCTTCGCCACTGAGTCGCCGCCAATGCGCGAGCCTCCTTGAGGGCAACCAGAAGGGAGGGCCATCCAGGCCGCCGGCCCTGAACCGCAGCCTGCGCGAGCGGCACATATATATATATATATATATATATATATATATATATATATATATATATATATATATATATATATATATATATATATATATATATATATATATATATATATATGGATGCCCTGTCCACTTTTTTCTTTTGATATAAAAATATCGGCTACTCCCCTATCTGTTCTCTGATCCACTCCGCTCGTTTTTTATCTCTTGGCGTTGCACCTATCATTTTTCTCTCCATTGCATGCTGCGTGCTCCTTAACTTAATCTCTAGGTTTTTAGTTAACCGGCCATGTTTCTGCACCATACGTCAGTACTGGGAGAATGCAGTGATTAAATACTTTTCGCTTCAGTGACAGTGGCAAGTTTCCAGTCATGATTTGGAAATGTCTCCCGAAGGCGCTCCATCCCATTCTTATACTGCGGAGAATTTCCTGTTCATGGTTATGCGTCCCTGTTAACATATCATGCGGAGGACAGATAAAAGATGGAAAGTAAGTGCGACGAAATGGATACCAACAGAAGGAAAACGTAACAGAGGCAGACAAAAGGAGACAAAAGATGGAGCGATGAAATTAAGAAGTTCGCGGGCATAAATTGGAACGAACTCGCTCAAGATAGGGCAAACTGGAAATCTTTGGGAGAGGCTTTCGACCTGCAGTGGACTTAACAATAGGCTGATAATATATATATATATATATATATATATATATATATATATATATATATATATATATATATATATATATATATATATATATATATATATATACCAGGAGTACACCAGTACAAATATTTTAGAATATGAATCAAGCAAGAAAATCGGTAATTGGAAAAACAAGAAGTGGAAGTCAAGGCAAAGCGCAGAAGAAATACAACTAAAATGTGAAGCATGAATTACTATGCGAATAAAATAAGTTTCAACCAGTAAGAGTGTATGAAACGAGCAATATATGATTTCCGAACTAACATTTCCTAACTTGGCGTTGTGCATGCGATTTCGTGTGAAATCAAGAGTGGAGATATACACGCCGGAGGTTGGCACTGGGTGCTCATGGAAAAAAAAAAAAAAAAAAACGCGAATGAAGCCGTTCAGGGGGACATGGGTTGCCCATTCTTGGAAGGACGCGAAACCCAGAGCAATATCCGCATAGGAAGACGGCTGAGAAATGTGGATAAAAGCAGGTGGGCAGCTACAATATTTAAAATATATAAAAAATATAGGCCCACATTAGAGGAAAAGAACGAGTAAATGGACCAGCAGCTATAATAAGGTGATAGACAAGGGCAAAGAAAAGAGGAATAAAGGTGAAGTTAACAACGTGGATAAACAGCGCGCTGGGTAGAAGTGACGGAGAATAGGCGAGCAATGAAAGCATATCGGACAGCATACAAGATGTTAGATTAAAAATAAATTAGAACGTTTTACAACACTTCATGGAGAAGTTCCCTGCTCTTCTAGGCCAAATCAGGATGCCTGAGATCATGAAGCTGCAGAAGAAAATCTTCTAACGAAGATGAATTGTGCTGAATGTGTGGGAATTATGTAGTAACCATGGAGCATATTCTTGTCGAATATCAAGATATCCACAACATAATCGAGAAAGCAGCAAGCTTCAAAGATAGTGTTGGAAGCATAAGTGGATCTGCAGTGAAGACAAGTAAGAGAAGGCTGGAAGATTGGTGGTGAAAAACTATAGAACATAAGGTCAAAACTAACACTTCTTTGTATAGACAGCGAGAGGAATAATAAAGAGCTTGGTGTCCCAATTAGGGATCAAACCTTCCGTTCTTCCTCAAAGAAATGCTCAGTACATGAGCGAGATGAAACGATAATACAAACTCTACTGTAACAGAGGTTCTAAATGGAGGCACGAGGCGGCGCAATACGTGCAGCCAATGCGCCGACAAGCGGTGAATGTTCGCGGACGAGCGCGCACGGCCTGTCTCTCACGAACGTGCTGTTCCGCACCTTTCACTTCTGTGCACGGTTACATGGTTCCGTCTGGATTTATTGTCTGTCTCGTGTTTCAGCAGAGTTGTACGCCAGCCTCAGAGTATCTTGGCAGACATTTCGGTAGCACGCATGGTGTGTTCAAAGCCGGGACTCCGCCTAATTTTCATAGTTATCGCAAAGTCCAAGTAACGGTTCCGGATCCGCAGTATCTAGAACAGCTCACGTCTCTCGCTTTTCCTTAGAATCCCTGGCAAACTCGACGCTCACGCAAACTCCTTCCCGGCCTCACGAAGTCGAGAGAAGGCGAGCGCGCTGCTTTGCCGCATGCCCGGCGATCCTTACTGGGCCGGTAATCAAGCCGGCCACTCCCATTCGGCCCATCCTGCTGGGCAGCTCATCCGTCTACTCCCGTCAGCGCCACCCCCCCACCCCCGCCCCCCCCCCCCCCCCCCTCTCCTTTGGCCTCACGATTCAGCGGGAAGCCAGGTCCTCTTCGTTACCGAGCCACGGAAAGCACTTAAATGCCGAAAAAAATCCAAACGTTCTCCACAACGGCAATGAATATTGGCGGCCGGCCGTAAAAACATAGCATGCAAACAATGTTTCCGTATATTTTTTAACTCTATTTTTTTGCGTCCTGACCCCAATTCTGAAATATCTAGAGAATGACCATCCATTATCGTTCTGAAATGGCATCGCTCATTTGTGAGAAATGAAACTCCCGGCTTCTGGCGAAGGCAAACATCATCAATATAAAGCCGCAAGATATAGACGACAAGCGAATGAATGTTTCTGAGGCTACTCGATTTATGTACGTTCTAGCAGTGTACATATGCACATATCAAAATTCCACGCCCGATAAGCGCCTGCTATCAAAAAGGGCCGAATTGACAAGTATTATGCTTCGCAAGTTCTCCGGCCACCTGAGCGACGCGGACAACGAACGCGGCCGTTCCTGCAACTGATAATAGCTCCCCTCGCCCCAAGCACTTGCCCGAAGTGGTTCATGTGGCGCAGATGAAGCCGTATAGTATTTGTCGAACCTATTTTCATTCGTTTTCGGTGGAAGGCAAATGCTGCGCCTGTACTTTGATTAAGGTGTAGAGACTACGCGAATTAGCGCCAGCGTTTGAATGAAGGCGCGGAGAGAAAAAAAGTCCCGATAGCTCGAAGTAGCTTAAAAAGGCGGCCTGCTGCTGTTCCACTCTACCAGTGCTCTATGCCCTCTGTTTTTGGCATAGCGACCGATAATATAGTTGTTGTCTTTTTTTTTTGTGTGTGTGTGTGTGTGGTTTAACGTCCCAAAACCAGCTCCGATTATGAGAGACGCCGTAGTGGAGGTCTCCGGAAATTTCGACCACCTGGGGTTCTTTAACGTCCACTGACATCGCACAGCACACGGGCCTCAACATTTCGCCTCCATCGAAATGCAGCCGCCGCAGCCGGGATTCGATCCCGCGACCCTCGGACCAGCAGCCGAGTACCATAGCCACTAGACCACCGTGGCGGGGCGACCGACAATATAGTATAGTGGACAGGGTCCCATCATAATTTGCTGGGGTTCTGTATAGGCAATGATTCAAAAGTAGAAACATTTTTCTGTGAATATCGTCACCGATACGAGCGGTTAGCAAGCACTCGGAGATATTCGTATAAAGTATAAAAGGAGGCAAATAAAGAGGGGGCAAGACAAGCCAGAGAGGCTAGGCGGATGTATTAGCCAGTGCAAGAGTGCAGCCCGTATACTGGCTAGGCACCATGCTCAGCGCAACAGGGCAAAGCGAATAAAAGGTGACATCGAGGAAGTATTTGAGAAGTACACGCGCTATGGCGCGATGCAACTTTCGGGTATACCTGCAATGCAGGCTTGTTGGTAAGACATATTTTATTACTCTTGCAGCGTAAATAAACGGGCACACACAAAGGCACACGAAGACACAAGTACGTAGAAGGAATAATTTAGAAGGCGCAATTCGGCGTCTTCAGGCCACGCATGAGCGGCGGCGGCGGACGCCATGACAGCGCCGCCTATATAGGGGAAGGAACTGCTGCACCGAACGCCGTTGTAGACGCTGCCACGGGCACGGGTCTACCTACGGCCGTGTGGGCCGCATCTTTCTTGCGGCGCTCCTTGCGTCACCGCAAGAGGCACCGCGCCTGCGCCTGGAAAACCCGCGCGAGAAGCTTCGCGTCGCCTCCCCGCCCAGCGTGAGATTATCAAGACGCGCGCTGGCGCAAAGGCTGCAGAAACTACTGCCATTTTTCCTTTCTGAAGAGCCACCTCTCTCTCTCTCTCCTCGCTGACGCAAGCACAGAGTTGCGCAGCTTATATTATACTTGTCCCATAGACACTAAAGACATGCACGATGCGTTAAAGCACTAGCACGGGTGCGTCTTCGACAAGCGTTCGTGAAGTCCCGTAGAATTGAGGAAGCACAGCGGGCCTTGAGCGTTGATTGATTGATTTGTGGGGTTTTACGTCCCCAAACCAGCTATGATTACAAAAGGCGCCGTAGTGGACGTCTCCGGAACTTTCAACCACCTGGGGTTCTTTAATGTGCACTGACATCGCACAGCACACGGGTCTCAACATTAGGCCCCCATTTAAATGCAGCCGCCGCGGCCGGGATTCGATTCCTCGACCTTCGGATCAGCAGTCGAGTGTCACAACCACTAGACTACCGTGGCGGGGCAGCCTTGAGCGTGCTAGGTCGTTTAAATGTTATTGTAATGACTACAACCGTTCAAGAATGTGGGCCGAGTTGTTTGCTTGGTCGAATTATAATATTTACGCCTTAATGCCAAAGCATTATATGCTCCATGAAGCGAGAGATCTGGCGCCCGTCAGGCGAGCGTCTTTATACACCACGATGACAACACAACTTAAGTCACCAAGTGATGACGTCATGTCACGTCATGTAATATGGGCTTCCACACAGACGCCCCACCCAGACACGTCTTGAGTGTTTTCGCGAACAGTTCGAGCAGGCACACTTTATATGGCCACCGTACAGTTATATGTAATCAACTTTCAATGCTGATAATATTTAACACACGTAAACTGCTGGGTCGAATTCCTTCACCAAGAGCTCTTTACTAAGAAAGCCCTTACTATATATGCAGTCTTCCTCGCTATAATAATATGCCGTAATTCTAGATTTGGTGTCCGTCTATAATCACGAGCATAAGGACTTGTTTTACTAATAGGGCTCGATTTTTTGGGACGAAGCCCGTTTTATCTCTAGCGCTGTATAGTGCGTTTTCTCCTTTACTACAAGCTTCTGCGTTCCTATGATATGCATATACACGCACATGGACGTCTTACCATTGTATGCACTCACATTTTCCTTTATTTCAATTTTATCCCACGTGTTGCCTAGTCGGTATAGGGCAATATAGCTCCCTTTTACATTTGTCACGAATATAGAGTGTTCTTATGCAAAGATTCAATTTTATAGCTACAGGGACCACGGGATTTACGTCGGATCTGCCCTACGCGTAGTGTGCGAAAGGTAATTAGGATCACTAACGCACGGCTCAGAATGAATTGAGACGCAAAGCCGCACCTGCATGCACGCGCTCATTTCTTACTCTGAAGCACGCTGCAGCAAGCGGGTTATCGGCAGCGTACATCGGCCACGGCCGCCACTAGGCGATCAGGGCGGGGAGCATGTGCGGCCCCCGCTGCCCTTCTGCACGAGTTGGAACGTCGTAGCGAGCGGTGGGCGAGCGTTTAGTAGCGATGCAGAACCATGGGTAGTATACTATAGATACTATCAACAATTGAGCCACTATCGGACCATCAATAGTTAAAAAAAGAAGAAAAGAAAAGATGCGCTATTAATAGTAGTTTCGGTAGTACTATCGGTAGTGTAAGATAAAATGCGCCAGCTCACTGCAACATAAACATTGTTCCAAGAGTGCGTGCTATATTGTGGTGGTGTTAACTATGACAGGACTCAGCTTCACCGCAGTCGGCCCGTCACCGCGAGCTCTGCAGATACCCTACGTGCAGTTGCTGGATAGTGTGTTAGTGTCGCGAATGCCCTTGTCAATTGTGCTGGCAACAGCGACCCGAGACGCTCCGTCTGGCGCGCCATGCATCTGAGCTGAATTCGAGTGGAATTATCGCTCCAGCCCGTATGCTTGCTGGGTCTCGAGGTCAGTGCTTCAAGTTAATCGGCGTTGCATAGACGTGAAAGCAACGAACGAGCCCGCTGCCCTTGACGCAGCAGTTGCGCACTATACGATTCGTTCGGCAGTATACGCCACTCCAGCGCTTTAAGTAAGTCGGCTCACGAATACCCACACGTACAATATACAAGGACGTTGCCTGCTTGACTGAAGTGAAGGACCACGCGTAAATGCTAGTAGGTTTCAGCTTCGGGGGTATAAAATTTCAGGTAACGGTTCGCTAGTATAGCCGGTTCACCAGTACCAAAGGAAAGGAAGGACAACTCTTTAGCATCCTTTAGGTTTTGGCGATGCTCCACAACGCCACACTCTGAAATGGCTAAGAATTATAGTTGCCCAGTCCAGCAACGTATAGGTACACGCAGAACGCGTATTCTCAGCGACTGGACGGATTATTTCCGATAGGAGCAGGCTGAAGAGCAAGAAAGCTGGCACACATGTGTTAAAGTGTTGATCTTTAGGCTAGTTTGTTATATGTTCGAAAATGGAAAACAGCGCCAAAACAGAGAAACATGAGCGAATTGATGAAGGGATCGTTGAAAACAATGAACACTAATAACAATCACTGGTCGGGTTTCACGTGCCAAAACCGGCTATGGTTAGGAGGCACGGCCCGTAGTGGAGGGCTCCGGGGTAATTTCTGGGCGGCTGGAGTTCCTTAACGTCACTTAAAGGGGAACTCCAGAGGTTCTTTCACCCTGCTCTGATATCGCCGTTTTTCAATGGTCCTGTAGCAGGCAGGGTGTTTCAGTTTGTTCAGAAACTCAAAAAATATTTTAAATAAGCGAACGAACGATGTATTCAAATCGAAACCTAAACGGGTATAGGTGCTCCGTGCAGCGTGTGCGATGATGTCACAGCCTCCCCGCCATCAGAAATACCGAGTTGGTGCCAGAAGAATGAAAGCGGCGATGTCGTCTGACGATATATTCAGTTGTACCAGCTCTCATGAACTTGACAGCGACGATTTGAGCGCTCAAGTGTCACCTTTTTGCCTTTGAACGCCCGTCTTCAGCGTTGAAGGTAATGACGTTATAAACTGGAATACGCCAATTTTTTCTTTAATTCTTCAGGAAAACTGAATTGATTGATTTGTGGGGTTTAACGTTCCAAAACCAGCTCTGATTATGAGAGACGCCGTAGTGGAGGTCTCCGGAAATTTCGACCACCTGGGGTTCTTTAACGCGCACTGACATCGCACAGCGCACGGGCCTCAACATTTCGCCTCCATCGAAATGCAGCCGCCGCGGCCGGGATTCGATCCCGCGACCTTTATTTTCGCAAGCCAACACCTAGCCGCTAAGCTACAGCGGATTAACTATCAAGAGCAGGGAATGTAGCCAGAGCCAACGTTTCGACAAGCGGACTTGCCTTCGTCAGGAATGCAACTGCGTCCTCGCGCGTTCGTTTCTACACTGAACCGAAGTCTACGTAGTAACCACCGCAGAAACTTTCTAGCCCTTCGATCTCGTGTGAACACATACGCATACTCTTTCTTCCCTAGAACCATAAAAGACAGGAATGATTTACCGGACGCTATAAGAGATTCTCACACTGGAGAACATTTTGACACAAACGTTGACAAATATTTTCTAGGTGGACTCCAATAAACGGAATCCTTACTGCTTCTCTTCTTTTTTTCTTTTCGCTATAGTATAGCATGTAACTGATAGCACAGCACATGTAAGTTACAGAAAGTAGTATGTATAATTTTGTGTTGTATATGATGTATCATGTAAGTTAATGACGTATCATGACGTATGCTATTTATTATTATATCGACTGTACGTTGATGCTTTATGACATGACGATTGTTATGTCGTGATTTCTTGTTCCTAGTTATACACCGCTACTTTATGTAAGGAATGAAGTTGAGTGTGTGTGTGTGTGTGTGTGTGTGTGTGTGTGTGTGTGTGTGTGTGTGTGTGTGTGTGTGTGTGTGTGTGTGTGTGTGTGTGTGTGTGTGTGTGTGTGTGTGTGTGTGTGTGTCCGCATATTGAAGGCCGACTAATGCGGTACACGAGCCACACACGGTTCTGTTCGCGTTAATCATGGCGCAGCTGAAAAGCAGTTCAAGTTATCGATGTCTTGATCTATCAGTCATGTTAGCCGCACATTGGTACCCTTCAGTGCCTATAGTTTCCTATATACCAAGTGAATGAGACGCGAGTTACAGGTGTTGAGACCACAGTTTTTGTAGGTACCATCCACTGGTGGGACAACGTCGGACGGTAAGGAATAATTGAGAGAACTGAAGGTTCAGTTCACAAAACTTTTTGCTCGTAAATGCTACTTGCTACCGGTCAACCAACTTCGCTATACGAAATGCTGGGCGTCAGAACACGCTGAAATGTTTACCTATATATGTACGAAAGATTCTAGCCAAGATGAGTGTCTTCTTCCTTTTCTCTCTCTCTTCTGTTGCAAATGCGAGCATCTTGGAGCAGAATGGCTACGTATTTGACAGTGTAAGTGTAGCGGCCATGATAAACAGTTCGTATATAAATTAAACGGCACATTAGGCGACTCAAACGAGGTTAAAATATCGGCCGCTGCAGTTAAGCCTGTACTCGTGATATCTGTACAAAATCAGCGCCTGAACAAAACACAAAGCCGCGGAAGCAAGCTTAAAGCACAAGATGTGTTGCAAGAAGGATGCGTAAACGTTTCACTCTTAGCAATATATCGAAAACATTTATGCCAGATCGATGGCGTCCCGTTATGGGTGCGAATAGGAAATACGCACAACATACTTTACACGACGAGACGGCAGCGTCGGACATGGAAACAATCAGGAAAATCAGTGCGAATAGAAGTAGTGTCATGAATGTCTGCCGTCAGCCTCCAAACGTGTTCGAGAAGGACACCGGAAGAAGCGAGTTAGAAAACCTGATATAATTGCGCGCTAGCAACTTTCGAAGAAAAATAATGTCGATTAAGTTCTTTGTGCAAGGACGCGACCTTCCCAAAGAGCGAGAGAGTGACACATACAGTAAATAGATTGATGGAGCCTCGTGCCCAACGCGGTTCATCGAAGGCCAGTTACGACAAAATAACATAGCAGACGCATACAACTCTGAGTGAGTGCCGATAAGAGCGCCCTATCACGAGTGGAAGTTGACAACGAAAGAGGAAACAAATCGACAAATAGCGATAGGGACTTAGGAAAGAGAGAGGGGGGGGGGGGGGGGGGGTCAGCGTCGTGAGGTTAAATCCAGCGCTACCATGTGAAAGCAATCACAGTTGAGATAACAAATTACATTCTGGCGCGAGCAATTACTCTGTTGCCAGATCGGCGCCCGTTGCGATACATATAAAGACTTACGATTAGGATAAATTATGCTCGAGTGAGCCGCTTAATGTTTCATGGGATCAGTACAGCGTAGCTGAGAATTTTGGCGCCGACCGAACGTTGGAATGCGTATAGCAATAACGCCGTTTAGCCAGTACGAGCTGTATACGAACAAAGGAGCAATCACTGGCACGAAAAGACTGTGACATTATGTCAAGGCTAAGTGACACATTTTATCGCGCATCTATCGCAGGGCGATTCTTCGCACACCTGCAAGTAAGCGCGGTACGAGTGAACGTAAATTAAGTGGGGGATATCGAGCGGCAGCAAACTCCCGACGGCCATGGCCGCTGACAGGGATAATACGAACGCTGAAGAGAAATAAACGACCGAAGATAACACACTGCAGCAAACACAGAAAAAAAAAGGAAGCACTAAAGGTAAAAAGATCGAAGGTAAATAACGCAGTATTTACTTCGGAGCGCCTATTATGACATCGCCTTTCATAGGACAAATTTATTAGAAGGAGGCGGACAGCGTTCGTATATATATATATATATATATATATATATATATATATACACTGTCGCGATGCAGGAACAGCAGGAATCAGGAACACCGAACTGGTGACTTTAATGGAAAACCACACTGAGCGATCAGACATGCAGGGATCTCCACAATGAAACCACAGGGGCCTGTAGTCGGGAGTGCGCCAAATGTCGGTTTTACGGAACGGTGGTCACGTTGGAGCTCCCCTGTAGTACCAAGGTAGTGTCGGCGGTTGGTGCTGGTAGTATTGCGGTGTCGGTGCGATAGGCGGCGGTCGACGGACAATTTCTGCGTATAGCTGGGATTACGCGTTTCGATGGGTTGTTCGGGAGGTGAAAGCGCTTGCCTTACCTCCCGGCGCACAACTTCGGAGGCGGACGCTGCCGTGCATTCACTCGGCTTAGCGAGGAGCTTCTTCATCTCCTCACGGACTATTTCTCGTATCAGTTGGCGCAAACCCTCGTCAGTTGCCGGAACCGCCGCGGCACGGCTGCGGCGCTGGTTGATACACCGCTGCTGACGCGCTCACACTGACGGTAGCGCAGCTGTAGTGCACGTTCGATGGCCGTCGTCTCCTTCAGAAATTCGTCGACATTTGTTGGCAGGTTTCGCACAAGACCGGCAAACAGCTGCTGCTCCTACACACCGCGCATGAGGTGGCTGAGCTTCTTCGCTTCGGACATATCCGGGTCTGCTCGAAGATTATAATATATAATATATATATATATATATATATATATATATATATATATATATATATATATATATATATATATATATATATATAGGACGATACAACGTCAAGAAAATTAGATGGTCCCGATCTCTTCGTCGCCACATCCACGGGGCACAATATACGTCATATAGGATGCGTATAGTGGCCTGTGCATACATTCTTCTATTTTCCTCCACACAAGCGTTCATGTGATATTACTGATGAAGACGAAAAAAATGTGTGCGTTCAAATAAGTTTCCGGCGTAAATTACTTAGCGCAAAGCAGTAGCTACTCCGCCACGTGATCGGCTTAGCTACAGTTACATCGGAAAATTCACGGTGACAGTAGAGAACTCCGAAACACAGCGTCAACAGAAGAAGGCAATGCAGTAGAGCAGCTGGAGCATAGACGCTGTGAAATGCGGAGGAAGGAAAGGAAACTTTAAGATGACAGCGTCTATTTAGCGGTAAGCGTTATGTCTGGGTGTGCATGGGGCACCCAACGAGGTGGAGAAACTCAGTAGAGAGAAGAGACCGAATGCAAATCACCAGCGTTGATGAAACACGCCAATCACTCGCGTGCACGATGCGAATTCGTCAGAAAACAGTCAGGGTTGTAGAAAACGCGCCAAGCATCTAAAATCACGCGCTCGCTCTCACGCTGGCGCGCTGATGGTTAGAGCATCGGGCTTAGAAGGTCGGAGAACTGATCTATGTCGTAGGAATATCTGTATTGGCTTATACTTTCAAAGGGCGCTTCCCCGCTCTTCTCATCCAGTCCTGGGCCCGTATTCACAAAAGCAGCTTACGACAAAAAAAAAAAGTTCAAGAAAGTTCGTAAGAGAAAATATCGGCCAGTACCGATGCTGCAGACATATGATTACAGAAGCCGACCGACCAATGGCAAAAAGCAATTACGAATGAGACGTTTTGTGAATTTGGCCCTTCGTTTTGAGGCGAGTAAAAGCCACGCGATCGATGCAACCGCCAATTTTTCCGAACTCTCCGTGGTCCTAATTCCAAAAGTCGAATATCGCACGGAAAGGATTCCGAGGCGAGGATGGGATCTCACTCCCGCTGCCTATGGTATTAAGGAACACCTATCACACGCTTGTCATCTACGCCGTGACAGCTGTTTTGCGAAGACGTCACGCAGAGAGTTTTGTACTAACAATGCGCGAAAACAAAGGGTGCTGCAGCAAGCATAAATAGCATGGCTGCCGCTGATCCCAGCCAGATCGGAAGAGAAAGGACGAGTATACAGCCTGCGCATCCGCCAGAAGGCCAACGTCGTTTGTCGACGATACTTTACAAACACTTCTCAGAGAAAGAGAGCAATTCGCACCCACGCATGTGGATATGTATGTGCACATGTACAGTGCGATGACCTCAGCACACCAGCGCACTCAGTGACCATTACAGGCGAGCATCCCGGCGCTCCACGCAGACGTGCGACGATTAGAAGTATTCGCAGTGTGAGGCCTCTAGCGGCATGCTATAGCTGCAGGTTGATCTTTCAGCCATTCTTAATGTTTGCTGACAAACGCTTACGCAAACAAGCATCTAGGGTTGAGCATGCGCGAACGCAATTATCCGGGTCGACTAAGACAAGCAGCATCTTCTTTTCTTTCTGTTGGGCCTGGGATAAGCGAGCCACTCCTGCGGGCTGCCCATAATTTGACCGAGACGGCTCGGCAGCAAAGGGGCGTTCGCTCATGGTGGGGAAATCAAGAAGGCCGCCTCTGTCGCGTGCGCGCATCATCATCGTCGTCGTCGTCGACCTCGTCATCAGAGCACACGGCTTAGGGGATCGCACGAGCGTAACGACGTGGACGGCAGACCCCGGACTCTCGCCAGAGGACGACAAACCGCAGCACACAAAGCTGGCAGTAACAACAACGCGGCCCTGTGAATGACCCCCAACACGCAACAGCGGCGTGGTCCACGCGATGCCCCCAGTCGAGTTCAGTTTCTTCGCTTATTGTTATTTTTTTTCCTTGCGCGGCTGCCGAGAGGAAGCACGTGTGCGACCTGGCCAGAGACGACGTTCTCGAACCATGCAGCGAGATGCCAGCTGAGTTGTGTGAAAACGGCCGCGGGCTGCGCGCGCACACACACACATCCGCTTCGCGCTATACTTCCGAGTCAAGCAGCGTGCATCGGCCGCATCATTAGACGCTCGCCGCTGGATTGGTACGCACTGGCAGCCGACATCAGCTTAGCATCCATCGAGACGTGAGCGCCGGCGGCAGCGTGGCCACTCATTTCCCGAACAGGGTGGCGTCCTTCGAAAACTGACAGCACTCAGAGTCGTCTCCACGCGTATAAACAGCCTTTTACGGCAGCATTTTCTGTTTGTCTCCGACTTCTTGTGGAAGAAGACCTCGGTGAGCCTCACACGGGCGCTCTCGGTATCTCCGGTGCCAGTTTGAGGTTTTTTGGCGAATAGAAAGTCCTGAAGCCACACAGAAAATGAGGATGGGTCTGAAGAGTGCACGATTCGATAGCCAGACCAAACGATGGGTGACGGGGCGCAGTCATATATCTAAAGCGTCAGTTAAATCTTGCTGCACATACATCAAGAGATCCTGCCCGGCGGCCCGATATGCCGCACATTCTCACGCCACCAACGGTACGTACCACGCGCAAAGCTTACAGCGCATCTCATTCTCCAGATCAACTTTCGGATGCTGCGATGTCATTTCAATTGAACAACCATGAAGAGGAGTGTTGAAAGCTCAGTTTAGCAAAGGCGAGGCATACGCTGCCGGAGTCGTGTCATGTCACATATATGCTGAGAATGTCTGAAGAGAATCTGTAGGTCCATGACGCGTTTTACGCAGGAGTCTTCCTGTACGGCACATTTCACACAGAAAACACGCATTTCATTTCGATTTTTGTTGGATACTTGCCCCTGAGGTTGCACGCCGAAAAAAAAAAGACATATTGTTCTTGAGAATGGCTGCGAGCCGATTTCGATATCGTGCAAGGCATAACGGTCGCAGACAAACCTTGCGCGGACGCGCTGTGTGAAAACGCTATACTAATGCGAAAAAGCTCATTTCATAGATAAATGCCACGCAAGAAATGATAAAATGAATATAGTTTGAGACCATATAAGGCGCCCCCAACGAAACGTTCGCTTAAAATGCCTTGAAACACTACACGAGCTTGCTTTTTACCAACTGCTACCAGAAAAGCGTGGTCGGCGAGGATTACACACATCTTCTGCTCAACAGGCAGGCCCCACAAGACATCTGAATGCGTGCCGTCTATTTCTGTTTATCTCATTATACTGGCAACGAAAGCATACAGTTGAGGGTGAAAATTTTTTCCTGCACTCGAACCGCCTTATGTAGAGAGCATAAGCAGTGCAAAAAAGGAAATTATGTCGTCGTTAATGTCCAAGTCGCACCCGATTCTGCTGCTCGGGCTTACGGAGCATTGCACTGCGGCGTTTTAATAAATGTGCGCATACATCGCGGATAGACTCGGCAAAAGTGTTCTATACAGGAGACCGCGGCGTGCTGCACCGAGAATCGTGCGCATACCGGAGGCGCATTCGCAGTTCACAACTTGCCCCCTTATCGACGCTGGAGAAAGTGGCCACGTGCCGCCACACTGGCTCGCTTGGAAAACGGACAAGAGCCGCCGGCAACGCACAATCCGGTCGAAGTAGAGCGCACACACAGATTCGGCGACGAGCGGGCCACCTGCCCCGTACGGCGAGGCAGCTTGTGCATCCGTTTTCTTTGAGAAAGGGCTGCTGCATCGGGGAGCGCGGGAAGCGAGGAGGAGTGCGCGATCGTGCGTCGAACGAGCGCGTCCTCCCAGGAGCGAGGACCACGATACGATCGCTGCGCCTTCGCTCGGGCCCTCGGCGATCTCACCCGATGGCTGCTCGATACGGGTGCCGCGATTATCTCGCCGATACGCCACCGAGTCCACCCCGCCCAGCGCGTCGGAGCGATAGCGACCCACCTTCGACTAATTACGATGCACCGCGAGATCGCTGGCTCGCGAATGGACGAGATCCGCGGCTGTATACCCAGTGTCCTCCATCTGGAGCAGGTCGCCTGATTTCTGACAGATTTCGCTGAGCGGTGCGATTTGCCAACGCGTATAATCGCTTGGCGTCGAACTCCCGAGCACCGCCTACACGGCCGCAGCTTCGACTGTAATGCTGAACACGTTCGAGACAGCGCCGGTTTAGACAGCCAGCTGCGAGGCCACACTACCCCGAAAAATGCGCCCACTTGCGACATCGCGAATTCCGACACGCACCGCGCACTGCGGGACGTATACTTCTTGGCTCCTGTTCACTACGTTCCACCAAAGGTGGTGGCTCAAATGAATCCATGCACTTCCTGGTGTGTTACAGAAGGGTCACGGCTCGCAGTGGTAAAGGCGCCACGCATTTGACACTGAAAGCCCTGTAGCGACGGAGAAGTGCTTTAGCCCCGGCACGGTGGTCCAGTGGGTCCGAGGCTGCTGATCCGAGGGTCGCGGGATCGAATCCCGGCCGCGGCGGCTGCATTTCGACGGAGGCGAAATGTTGAGGCCCGTGTGCTGTGCGATGTCAGTGCACGTTAAAGAACCCCAGGTGGTCGAAATTTCGGGAGACCTCCACTACTGCATCTCTCATAATCAGAGCTCGTTTTGGGACGTAAAACCCCACAAAACAACAACAACAACAATTTTAGCTACTCGCAGTCCCACAATGCGACGTACCAACCAAAAACCAAAGAGAAACACAGATCAAGTGGCTCCAAATCGCCAATTTGCTACATTACGATATACGGTATAGCGATACGATGGCCGCAGTCAGCTATTCTGATCGCCCGTAACGACCACAAACTAAAACGAAAACTAAGCAGAATTTACAAATGTTTTCGTCGCAAACGATTTGGTTACATACAGCATATAGTTCGCAACTCTATTCGATCGTCAGGTTGTGGATGACGACAATAAGATAAAAATGTCTACAATTAATTGATCGAAAGGAACCCCTACAGTCCGTGCTGGAGAACGGCATGCCTCCGCTGATGACATAGGAATTAGGTGGCATATGCAGTTACACGAAGTTCTAGCATAAAACAGACCGCAAATACAGGTCAGGTGCTCGTTATTACGCGCGTCATTGTTAATGTTATTGCGTGCGTAAAACGTAAATGCCCGTTGATCTTAATTTTCTATGTATATGTAGGTCAATGAAAAAAAAAATCCCTTATAAATCATCGTTCTTACCAGACAAGTGTCCGAGAAGGTGCCAGAGAATCGTGAAATATGCATGCTATTTATATACGAAAGAGGCAGGTGAATGACAAAACAACAATTCGAAGTGAATACCTCGCGAATGCGGCCCCAATCTCTTCAGAAGCTCTAAAACCTTGGGAGAGGGCGATCTCCGAAGGAAGCCCGTACAAGCACCGAGTCTGTTCATGTATATACACTGCAGAACCCGTGTTGATCAAAACCATTGGGTTAGAACTGTTCTTATTCGGGAAAATTTCAGCCAATGGTGATGCTGCACGCAAAGTTAAGCCATGCACTAGCAAACGGCAAAGTGAAGTTAGACGAACGAAAGGCTCGTTGAATTCGGCCCTTGCGGATATTTGGCATTCATCACCGTGGGCTCACCTCCCAAATGTGTACATGCCGCTGAAAACTGTACGTGCAACGCACGAAAGGGCGTACGGTGTCGCCATGTAAGCGGCTCTTTTTATTCGCTGTGGGAACTTTCGGTCGGAGGTTCGCCGCCTGACGGCGGTGTTGCCTCACTCAAATAGTCAAATCAACCTGTGTGTACATATGTTTCAGGGATATAGCGCCCCAGTTATTTATATTAAATCTTCAAACGCACAAACTGTAAGCTAAGCGTCAGCAACCTTAATCACACCTTTGGTGAAGTGCTGTTGTTCACGAGTGAAACGCCGGAGGCAAGGCCCGCCATTTTGTCATATATTCCCAGAGTCTGTCGTCACCCATGACGGAACGTGGTATCATCTTACCGGCCCCGAAGCAGCAGACCGCAAAGTAAGGGGTGCGGAGGACCTCAAGGAGCGCCGGCTTGCTTAAAAAGAGACGGCACGTCCGAAACGCATAATTTTCAATAACGAAACAACGAGTTTTTTAAAAAAAAAATACGGTTTCATGCCGCAGAGCGCGCGGCAGCTCGTGAGAAGCAAGAAGGATGATGAACGATCGTCGGTTCAGGGCGAGTGAAGAACGAAGTTCTAACAAGGGGGGATTCGAAACAAAACACGAGAAAAAGGGACGGGTGAGGCGGCGCCGTCCACAAAAACTTAATTCCGCTGCCCTGATGATTAACGCTCCATACGCACATGCATACTCCCGAGTCCCGACCGCGCACAATATGAACCACGGCATCCCGTGTCTGGATGGCCTCAGTAGAACTTGTATTTGCGCGAATTGGTTCATGCTTCAAACGGAAAAGACGGAGCGCTAGAAAACAAGATACAAAGGAGCAGGGGAAACGCAGGACCGACGCGGGTGCATCCCAGGATTCGCGCGTACCACATTCCTTAAGCGCTCAGGTGATCGCTATAAAAGGGAAATAGTTGAAGCGTACCACATCCTTCAGTTTGGAGACGAGTGTGTCAGTGCGCCCTCTGTCGCACCCACTGAGAAGGAAGTACTATATGTCTATAGGTTTTCTGGAAGGTTGTCTGTAGTGTTTTATAATAATCTTCGCGTCTTTTTTTAGTTTTTTGCTTGTTAGTTTCTAATCGCTTTTACCTTTCTTGACGTGGTTTTATTTTCTTGCTCTCCTTTGATTGTTTCCCATTATTGTTTGCTCGTTTTATTTTTTCATACTTCATGTGTTTCTTGTTCTTTAACGCAGAGCCTTGTCGTTTAAGGTTTTATAATTGCTTTTAACACAGCTTCATTGTTATTTAAGAACTCTTAGTGGGTGTTTATGCTTCTTAGTTTTGTTTTTCTGACTATTCAGGATTGTTTGCGTGTGCTTTGGTTTTATTGCTTACTACAAAACAATGAGAATGAGACAGGAGGTTGCGCGATGTTCTGGCTGTTTCCCTCGCCTTCAGTTGCATTGCCATATATCTGCTTGGGCACGTGGGCATGATGCGGCGTTCATGGGGTGGTGAGGCGGTATGATACTGGAAGACTCTATCATGATCGAGATTATGTATGGCGGCTGTGTGTATAAATTTCGTGTTGCTTCAGTAAACGTGCGTTGAAAGTTGAGCGCCAGTCCTGCGTTCCCACCGCATCCTTGTCGCTTGCTCTTTAGCGCTCCGTTTTTTAGGGGCGAAGCTCCTCTTAGTCTAACCTTGTCACGCGTCAGGCGTCAGGCGTCAGTCATCAGGCGTAACCCGCGTGCTGGGAGGCACGCGCTCGCCCTCGGCGTTCACCTCGGCGCGTGCCTCCCGGCGCGTGCCTCTCTCTCTCCCGGCGCGTGCCTCTGCTGTCTTGTGAGAGAGAGAGAGAGAGAGAGAGAGAGAGAGACAGAGAGCGAAAGGCGCGCGTTGGCTATGGAAACGCTCTTTCTTAGAGGAACGCTGTACCAGCTCGCAAAGGAGAACGCGCTCTCACCCGCGAGAGACAACGTTGGCGCAGGCAGCGTCTCCTAGCGAGTTTCTCGATTGAGAAATACCGACTGCTCGCGTTGGAGAAGCGTTCACCGGCAACCCATATATATATATATATATATATATATATATATATATATATATATATATATATATATATATATATATATATATGCACTGGATCTTGACTTACAATGACGTGCCGGTGGGAGATTTCACTTGTGCGCAGTTGAACCATGAGGATTCGTAGCGTGCGCGTTAACTAAATTAATCCGGAACTCGGCACGATCTACGATGAACATCCCGAGCTTCGCCCACTCATCATCATTCACTCCGTGGATATGCTGTAATTTTTTCTGTCTGGAAGCCTCCGCTTTTCTCTTGAGCAACTGGAGACTTTAGCACTGCTTAACAGGGTAAAGAGAAGTTTGTGAAAACTGCACTGAGGCCAAGTATAGCATATCGGTATACAACATCGTTTAGAGAGCTCTACAAGGTGATTCCACATAAGATCGAACAACGCATGGCTGGTCACCCTCTTAAATTTATTTCAAAATTTTATATATTGCTGCCAGATGAGTGCAAAGAAGAGATCCGCAGTTGGTTTTGCTAGCAAAATTTTTTTCGAAGCGCCGGGAGTCAATAATGACGAAGAGGTGGAGTGCCGCGCTTACCTTCTCTTCTGTTTTGGCCAACTTTGGTTATTAATTACACAAGCTATACTAAGGTTAGGAGGCTGAAATTTATTTCAGTAAGTATATGCATGTTTTCGCTCGTTTTCAGTTATTCTTGCTTTTTATGGGGAGCGTAGATATTTTTTAAAAATCCTCAAAATCAGCCCAGGAAGCATTTTTCTGTCTCCATTGAGGGCCTATATCTCAAAAAAGGCTTGTGACAGAGCGGCGAAAATTCCGCATTACGTTCTAAGCATACTTCGTTTGTCAAACTGCAAAAGATTAGATTTATGTGACTTTTCAATAAAGAGATACAGGAGGGCTAACTTCGAAAAAACGCCGAACAATGGAAATTTCTGACAATTAAAAAAAAACATTTTTGATATTTTTTAAACTTTGTACACTTAGTCTCCTTCACATTGGCTTTCACAATCACCAAAAACATATTGCATAATTTTGTTCCACTAGGAGTTACAGGCCGTCGTATTAGACCCTTACGCAATGATAGGCAATTGTTGATCCGGCTTCTTGCCCGTTGAGTGTATAGAATGAAGACAGAATTGAATTTCTGGTCCTTAAGAGGCCAGCAGCACCGAAAAGAGGTGTTGGTGGCACTGATGACGTCAATTTCGAAACGATTTGGTCACCCGAGCAGCCATGAGCGTGGGGCTACCAAGCAGGTGCGCGCGCCCCCCAGATGCTCTTTCTAAGAGAAGTACAGTCAGAGCTCCTTTTCGCCTCCTCAGACCAGTGGCGTAGCCAGAAATTTTTTCGGGGGGGGTGGGGGGCTAGGAATTTTCCGCGGGTAGGAGGGAGGTAGTCGGCGCCTCCCTGTATATATATATATATATATATATATATATATATATATATATATATATATATATATATACCGTAAAATGGGGTTACTTTGTGACAGATTTTGTACGTTTTCTTTCTCTCGCTGAACAATTATCAACATAAAGGCGAATGAATAGTAGCATAACGTTGCTAAAGCCTTCCATCACACAACGGTGTGCTCTACAAATCCGCATCTTTAATACAAACGGCTATATTCAGGTTAAAAGATGTCACAATGTTGCCCCGTCGTGTGGGGCAACTTTGTGACAACGTTGTTTTTGGCTGAATATGAAGTTACCCCATCAAAAGTTTATTTGCGTTATGTACAATTGGTTTCTGCTCTGGCAATGTTACAATGGTATTACAAATTATTCGTACATGTACCTCCTCAATCAAGATATTTTACCTCAAAGATGCCTCGCTTGCCTACCGGCCTAGGGGATTCAATTGTGTACAAAATTTCTTCTTTTGAGTACAAAATGGAGCCTTCGCGGTCGGGCCATCTCCAATTCTTTTTGTTCGTCTCAGGTTTGACTTCCGTCTCAGATTTGACTTCTGTCAATCTTCCCGGGAAGTTGTGCTTCGAAGTTTACTACGACAAAGTCATCCACCTTGAAGGTGCTTTCCCCGGAACCCGTACTGCGGACCCTCGGGACGTTGGTATTTGGAATCGTGGAGGTGGTAGGAGTGTCCGTTTCCGATAGGTTGTCAAGACTTCCGGAGAGTACCTCGGACTCACTTGTATCTCCTTCCGACCACCTTTTCTTGTCGCCATGCTGACCATCTCAAGACGATTCGCTGTCACTGCTATCTTCTGCGCTGTCGTCCTCAAGATAAGACCTCTTCCTAGGTCATCTAGCTCTGATACTAGAGGTACAGCTGCCCTTCTTTCTGGTTGTCGGTCTTCCTGTCCTGCTGGCTTGTCACAAACACAGTTGGCATGTCACAAAGTTACCCCGCGAAGTATCAACATTTCAGTTTCCTTTCTATAACCTTAAACAAACATGACCTGATTAAATTTATATTACAGATTCTTTTAGCCAACATGTTAACAATCAGAAGGTCATACCTGATTTCGCTCTTTTTGTCTTGCGGACGGGTCGAGCACAAAAAGTTTACGGCGGTTCAACAATGCGTGCCAAAACACGATTCAACATGTCGTTGTCTAGAGTGGCTCCGGAGCGCGGAAACGTCGGCAGGCTGGCACTAGGTGGCCCGGCACGTCAGGCGAGCTTTTTGAGTGGCTCATAGCTTTTCGGCGGTGCTTGGTAGTGGCGCGAGATTTAAAATACAGAAAAACGAGCGTGTGTCACAAAGTAACCCCTGCAGTCACAAAGTAACCCCATTTTACGGTATATATATATATATATATATATATATATATATATATATATATATATATATATATATATATATATATATATATATATACACACAACAGAATTGACGATTGACGATGCACCTCTTAGAGAACGACGGTTTATTACATCAACACAGCTGTCCCTTGTGACAAAATATAAGTACTTAGGAGTTCATTTTTTCCAGCAATCCGACTTGCAATGCGCACACAGACTTCATCGTAAGAAGGGCCAGCAACACATTAAACTTCCTGAGGCGTAACTTTATACACGCACCGGCCAGCCTGAAAGAAACCCTGTACATGTCGAATGTACGCCCACTTTTGTAGTACGCGTGCAGCACTTGGGACCCTTTCACTAAGGTGAACATCGACGCTCTAGAGCGTGTGCAGCTGAGAGCGGCCCGTTTCGTCACAGGTAATTATGACTTTTCTAAAAGATCTTTTGAAATCAGGAATACTTTAGGATGGCCTCTTCTTGAAGACAGACGCAAATTCTTACGTTTATGTCCCTTTCACAAAATTTTCCATGGTTTTACCGGTCTTCACAAAGAAAACTACATATTGAAGCCTACGTATACACATCTGCTCACACTGACCACCCACTAAAAGTGCGCGAGTTCGCTGCCAGAATTAACATTTTTATACATTCATTTTTCCGCGATCAATTGGTGAATGGAACAAACTACCTGAAGAAATTGTAGCGGCGTCCAGGGAAACATTCGCCACTGCGCTTCAGAGTCACATTTTATCGTAGCGTTATTATACTTTCATTTGTTCCTTCTAGGGGTCGACGCTTGAGTTCTTTTTCTCGATCTCAGCCTGTATATATCTGTGTGTATACGTGTATATAATTGTGTACTTGTATTTATTTTATGCATATTGTGGGCCATCATTACGTACTTCTACTTCATCTGGATATACTCATCATCATCTCAGTCTCTTCATCTTTGTCTGTGGTGGGTTGCCATCTTCCGTCCAATCTGCGCCTTGAGGTCAGCCATTTTGGTATTTAAACACATATTTTGGTGTTTAATTTCACACACGTCAATGTTAATTACACGTCACCCTTCGTTTCTTTATTATGTAGCTGTATTCCTTTTATGAACACCGCAGATTTGTCGCCATTCTGCATTTTTCTGAAATGTATTACTTATTTGTATATGTATCTTCTAATTATCTCACCCCTACACTAATGCCCCACGTGGGCGCTGTAGGTATTGTAATAATTATATTATAAGTTTCGTATGGATCCGGTGTGAATTATAAAGCAGAACGATCGACGCACGGTGGAAAAGAATTTATTTCGACGTTTCGACCAGGGTCGGTCTTCGTCATATATATATATAATATATATAAATAAGACGAAGAACCAGGACCCTGGTCGAAACGTCGAATAAAATTACTTTTTCACCGTGCGTCGATCGTTCTGCCTTTATAATGCCTTATATATATATATATATACACCCTTGGAACGATGCACGGGACCGTCGCCCAATGGGTATACATTCGGACAGCATCTGCAGCCTACTTCAGCCTTCAGCTGTCACGTGAACTGAGCGCCGAAGTAACGATACTCTCGCACATTAAAAACTTTCGCAGGCGGCACTGTACCGACGAAATCCAGTAGAAAGACATTTATTTCCTCACCATTGCGAAGATTCGTCAATTGCGCACGCTACTACCTTGATGATAATTTTCAAAATAAAGTATAATGATCGATGTACACCTACGCATAAAATGCTGTAAAGAATTCGTGATAGAAGGCGCAGCCGTGAACAGCGGGCAGCATACCTGAGGTAGGTAAGCTGACAATGACGCTATAACACGTTTTTTGAAACGCAAGTTTATGAATTGATCGTGGCGTTGTCCTGATAAACTCCGGAAGAGTCTCTCCAAGCTGAACATGCTAGTAGACATGCAGGACGACGTTTTTAGTATACATTTCGTAATTATGGTTTTCTCACCCAAACTTACTCGTTCGCTACATTATACAAGCGCTTCTTTCACCAAATTCTCGATACATTTGCAGGAAGAACAGAGATTCGCCTGCGATTGTGATTCTAAGCAGCTCCAGATCTACCTGTCCTGAACATATTACCACTTCTTTTTCAAAGAATTAAGCCTATTGCGTTACAGAAAAATGCCGTGCTCATTAACATGGTAGGACTCCCGAAACGTGGTTTTGTCTCCACTAAACTCACAAACACCACCATCCCGACCCTTTCACGAATAATTACTGACACATTTATTAGGCTGAAAAACGTGGTAAAATATCTCTTAATATTGAAAAAGCTTTTCATGCGGTTTGCCACTTCACACTTCTAGCCAGATAAATTAAATATCCCACGGTCCTGTTGGGACTAACGCCAGTTTAATCCTACGGTTACTTCGAGGCATGCGGAATGCAAGTTGCGATGGATAAATCTGATTTGGAACTCACTGAAGTGAACTCCGGAATGTTGAGATGTCCCGACTTTGCGCAAAGGGGGAGGAGGTTCTATTGCCGCAACACTTCACAAGTGCCACAACTACGCTACGACTCCGTTCGAAATGCTTCACGCGCTCACCCCTTCTGGTCACACACCTCAACAACCATTTAACGAAATCGGAATCGTGCTGGGGCCGGAAAGAAAAGAGGCAACAGGCTTAACTAAATCAACAAAACATGGAACTTAATATGTGAACATGATCAAAGTATACAATTAACAATTAGTAGCCAACGTAATGATGCAAGGCAAACAAAGAGCAACGTAAACGCACAGTGCAGCACAGGAATTAAAAGGGCAAACAAATTCGTCAGTGAATGGCCGATGCAATGGGTAAAACAGCTCATAAACTTATGGCGCGATGAAAGTACGCTTGCTGCCGCCAACGAAAACAACGCTGATATGGATGGGCTCCATCGGCGCATAGGTCTCGCCGCCGGCCTGTGGACTGGTGCTTTGTTAGAAACTCGGATGTCCACCTCGAAGTCGCCGTAGCTCACGGGTTCTCCCCGACCATTGCTGCTCGCATCATGCTCTGGCGAAGACATCTCTCCGAGGTTGGAGAGCCGAACAGAAAGGCTCGCACGAGGGATCGCAAACGAAGCTCACTTCTTCACATGACGGAAGGTCACTGCCTCTCTTCGAGTCTCTCGAATCACGAAAATTCCGCCCTGTCCTCTGTCCCGAGATGAGTTTTTCTCCTTGACAGCCCCGCCTCACCAGGGCATCTATCCAATGGTTGTCTACGGCAACGTCGCCGGTAGAAAACGCACCAGTCCAACCCGCCGTAGCGACTATTATTTGGGACTCGCCTCCACAGTGTAACGCAGTAAGAGCTCCTCTCCAAAAATATAGAAAGCAGAATATAAACATACACAAAACTGGACATTCGGACCAGTTACCGGACGCGCACCTATCTCAGATTAGATTCTACACCTTAATCTAATCTGAGATAGGTGCGCGTCCGGTTACCAATTGTTTTGCTTTTGTTTCCTTTGGCGTTCTACACCTTGCTTTGCCACTGGAGTGCCACGTTCACGCGTTCTACTGATCACAAGTGGCGATGCACAGTTTCTCTGGCTGCAGAGGCTGTCAACCGCGTGCGTGAAGCGAGCGTTCGTAGCTACCTGATAGTGCTTATCATCTTGCTTCCATCTCCGCCTTGTTATCAGCGCCTAAGTGCGGTGCGAACAAAAGGCAGAATGGATAGCGAATCTCCAGTGCACACGCGTTGAAGTTACCCAAGAAGTGTTTCGAACACTTTTGGTCTGAGGAGGCGAAAAGGAGCTCTGACCGTGCTTCTCTTAGAAAGAGCATCTGGGGGGCGCGCGCACCTCCTTGGTAGTCCCGCGTTCATGGCTGCTCGGGTGACCAAATCGTTTCGAAATTGACGTCATCAGTGCCACCAACACCTTTTTTCGGTGCTGCTGGCCTCTTAAGGACCAGAAATTCAATTCTGTCTTCATTCTATACACTCAGCGGGCAAGAAGCCGGATCAACAACAATTGCCTATCATTGCGTAAGGGTCTAATTCGACGGCCTGTAACTCCTAGTGGAACAAAATTATGGAATATGTTTTTGGTGATTGTGAAAGCCAATGTGAAGGAGAATAAGTGTACAAAGTTTAAAAAATATCAAAAATGGTTTTTTTTTTACTGTCAGAAATTTCCATTGTTCGGCGTTTTTTCGAAGTTAGCCCTCCCGTATCTCTTATGGAAAAGTCATATAAATCTAATCTTTTGCAGTTTGACAAACGAAGTATGCTTAAACGTAATGCGGAATTTTCGCCGCTCTGTCACAAGCCTTTTTTGAGATATAGGCCCGCAATGGAGACAGAAAAATGCTTCCTGGGCTGATTTTGAGGATTTTTATAAAAATATCTACGCTCCCCATAAAAAGCAAGACTAACTGAAAACGAGAAAAAACATGCATATAATTAGTGAAATAAATTTCAGCCTCCTAACCTAACCCCGCCACGGTGGTCGAGTGGCTATGGTACTCGGCTGCTGATCCAAGGGTCGCGGGATCGAATCCCAGCCGCGGCGGCTGCATTTCGATGGAGGCGAAATGTTGGGGCCCGTGTACTGTGCGATGTCAGTGCACGTTAAAGAACCCCATGCAACATGGCGACATATGCAAAACATGCATATAATTAGTGAAATAAATTTCAGCCTCCTAACCTTAGTATAGCTTGTGTAATTAATAACCAAAGTTGGCCAAAACAGAAGAGAAGGTAAGCGCGGCACTCCACCTCTTCGTCATTATTGACTCCCGGCGCTTCGAAAAAAATTTTGCTAGCAAAACCAACTGCGGATCTCTTCTTTGCACTCATCGGGAAGCAATATATAAAATTTTGAAATAAATTTAAGAGGGTGACCAGCCATGCGTTGTTAGATCTTACGTGGAATCACCCTCCATTCACGTGGGACAAGGCCACAAGCGGCAAAAAAAAAAAAAAAAAAAAAGCGATGAAGTACCCGGTAGGACAAGCGGTATACTGAAACGAGCACTTCATTCTAGACTGGAACCTACACATTCTTGAAGGCGAAGAAAAGCTTATTTTATGCGTTCTCGAAATGCATTACCTTCAGTCACACGTTACCTGCGCAGATGGATCGCTAGCAAGCCGGTCATAAAAAGAAGGTGCACAACCTAACTGCTTTTCAATTGAGTCATCGCCTTGTTCTTGCGAGTGGCAATACTAGGTAATGTATTGACACGTTAATTCTTGCATTAACTTTTGTACGCAGGCAGGAAACCTCGCATCATGTAGAGCAATAGATGCACGTCAGTGGAGCGAGGTGACGTGAACGTATCTCGTGGCTTTCCTATCTGTCGAACCTCTGACACCTGCCTTTAACAATGGACATCCACCAGTCCACACCTTACGTCGCCAGAAACGACGTAGGAACAGAGCTTTCCTTCCTTAAAAATGGTCCACCAAGCAAGACGTCAGCGTCAGCTACGCAAGATGTGAAGCGCAGTGGGTGATATCGCCCGGAGAGCGACGTTCTGCTGTGTAATTCGCGCGCCGACCAGGAACAACCAGACAGACAGTTGCAGAGCATGACGTCACCAAGACACTTCATTAAGAGAATACTTACACTTAAAGTATCCAGCACGCTTCAGGATTTTCTTTATACGATTAAGTGTGAATACGCCGAATGAATACTTTTTTTTTTTTGCTTTTTCAATGGTTTCTGTGATATCAACATGTGCGAGGCTGGGGTAACTGAGGCCAGCTTATTACATCAAGGAAAGGTCTAACATAGCGATACATTGCGGTCTGTTCGCTGCCATTCAGACCATGCATCATTTATCTGATAACGCGAGTAGAGTTATGATCCACTACATGACGCGAATGTTGCAGGAAATAATGACATCGAAAAAGGCATCGCTGTCGAGCTGCAGCTGTCTGTTGCCTTTGATATTGATCTATTAAGCTGCGCGTTCCAATGAGGGTCGCACACGTCCACAGCCATATACGTCGACGCAGAGCGGCTGTATCTTAAATGACAGAGAGGGGGGACTCTCAACTGTGCCCGCCGTTAGCAGGGGTGCCACCCGAGTAATTTTAGACTTCGAAACTGACGTTTCATTGATGGGTTACGAGGCGCATGGTGTGATAAGAGCAGCGAGCAACTGTGGCGGGGTATAGCACAAGACGCACTGCTCTGCTCACAAATGACACTACTACGAATGTCTGTTCTCACCTCTGATCAGAGACGGAGTACTTGTAATTTCGTTACATTTTCTGTGTGACTATGACTGACGCTCACTGCTGAGCTCCTTTACTGGAACACTTCGCTTAGTCGTTATGTTACTTTTCGTGTTCTGTTTCGTTTTGCTTTACTCTCTCTTTTTCTGCTTGAAATGTGGCTATTTAAGCGCGCGTTGGAGAGAAGTGGCACGTTGCACAACGCCACAATGAGTCAAGCGGAGCTACACTTTCGTTAAGCGGCCCCTTTAGGGCCAACCCGTCACATACATATACAAGTGCGCATGTAGTCCACGCAGAGCAAGACCAGGTCAAGAAGCAGTGGTCCGGGACAGCGATCACTCCAGAGCAGTGACCAAAAAAATGAAAGGGGTAGCGAGAAATGCAAAGAGAGGTCCCGCAAGCAATGCGTGAAGCGGTCTTCGGCGACTACAAGAAAAAAAAAAACGCAGAAAGACCAGATATACCATTTTATTTAAAGGCGGCGATATTTCCAATGTTACTACTCAAAGAGTACTCGCAACCAGCCACGCATCACGCATAAAAGCAGCGACAGAAAGAAAAAGAACAGTGGACCGCCCCGCCCCTCCACCCCTTTCCCCTCGAGATCACCCGCATCCCTTCCAGACGTTCACGAGGACTCAGCGTCGTTCATTGGCGCCGGTGAGAAGGGCGGCAAGTCGACCCACTATAAGGAAGGCCGGACAGAGAGAAAGAAGGAAGTAAGAGAAGCCGGGGATTCATTAGAGGGAAGCCTGCTCGACGACTTCAAATTGGTCCCGCCACGGCGCACAAATAATAACCGCGCCAATTGTAACACGTGCACATGCCAGCAACACCTTAACACGTGCCGAGATAAAGGCCATACTTCGCTGCAGGGGGAGAGCCCATGCGAGAGAATAACCGCGGCACGCAGCGCGCTACACCGCCCGCGCGTGCACACAGGTCCCTGCTGCGGCGCTGCTCGCTGCTCGCGGGTTGGCCCAGAACGCCGCCCGAGATACACATCGGGGCGGTATCAATTACGGAGCGCTGCTACAGATTGATTCTTCTTGCACGTGGTAAAAAAACAAGGCCGCTTTTCTGCAGTCCCTCCTGCGAGGGCGAGCTCTGTCCCATCAGAACTTTCCCTTCGGGCACCCGCGGGACAACGTGGCCTTTCCGTGACAGCTCGACAGAGAGCTCGCCCGGGGGGAGGGGGGGGGCGGTAGAGCAAGTGTTTGACTCGAGGGACCATGATTCAGCCATGTGTTAACGCGCTTTTGCAGTGATGAATGGCGTTGGCACACAATGTCACTCACACACGCGAGAACGGGTACCCACGATGCAACAATTGTATCAATAAATAAATAAATAAATCTCCAACCAAAAGCTGGCAAATGCTCCACGATAGCGATTCAGGACGGCATGAAGTAAGAGTCGTATACATTTATCGGCCTTGGGAGATTGTCGCCCATGCGCCGCCTGTCGGAGGTACTGTAAAACAGATGATGATTTCTGGGGTTTCACGTCCCAAAACCAGCTCCGATTATGAGAGACGCCGTAGTGGAGGTCTCCGGAAATTTCGACCACCTGGGGTTCTTTAACGTGCACTGACATCGCACAGCACACGGGCCTCAACATTTCGCCTCCGTCGAAATGCAGCCGCCGCGGCCTGGATTCGATCCCGCGACCCTCGGATCAGCAGCCGAGTACCATAGCCACTAGACCACCGTGGTGGGGCGTACTGTAAAACAGGCAAATGCGTCTTCGAACCTTCGCAACTTGTGTCATGCGATTGGAATTACTCCAGGGTGTTGCAATAACTGTTTTGGTAAGTCGGATTCCGTTTTCCCCGGCGCGGCGCACACCCTACACCGAGAGATGGCGCAACCTGCATCTGCGCGGGAATGCTGAGGGTGTTTAAAGTGTCGATGCCCATGAACGGTCATAGCGTAAAGGTTGTTTTTTTTTTTTTTCTCGCGGTCCACAAGATTAATGGTGAGCTCAAATAACGAAGGACAAGCCAGAAAGTTGGAACAAAGAGCAGGCTCCGGAATATATCGCGAGGTTGGGCATAACCCGTTTTCATCCCTGTGTCAACCAGCCAGCGATAATGTTGCGTCGGCCGAGTACATGCACGAACAAAGTAAGCTCTTCCGCTAAATTTGTTCGTAAGTATCAGAGAACGCCATGTTAGACAAACAACCAGTGAAAGGCACTGGAAATCGCGATTAGAAAAACAGCCTCAACCAAATTTAGTGTGGTAATTATAGTGTGGTATTAAATGTGCCCTGACACACTAATCGCGCACGTTGCTTTTATTGTACGTATGCTTGACATGGGATTCAATGATGACGGTAGTACCAGAAAAAGTGACGAAATCAAAGCGCATTACATTGGATTTGTATTCGATATCGGCTGCGGTCCGCGCCGACTGCAGTGTCGTAGATCAACAATTTTTCGGCGGTGGCACGGCCGAAATGTTGAACGGCGATAAACGTGCGCTTTTCTTGGTTTTCTTAAGTGCGCAATTCCTTTCTTCCTCTACTTTTGAACCGTATCTGCAGAACTTCTTCTCATATATATATATATATATATATATATATATATATATATATATATATATATATATATATATATATTATATATATATATATCTGAAATTTCTAGCCGTTCCGTACACACAGGCACAGCGTCACCGCCCCCAGCGTGGCAAAGTAAAGCAAGGCGGAAAAAATACGAGGCTCGTTGCACCTAAAACACAAAATATAGCGATCAAAACTATATTTAATAAGAAAAGAAGCAAGAAAGCGACCAGCGCTACATTCACACCTGCATAGCATGGAGCCGCTATATAGCATCGTTGGCGGTCTGCAATAACGAAGCCAGAGAGAGAGAGAGAGAGAGAGAGAGACTGCTAAGAATATCTCCGGAGAGAAACAGAAAACGAGGAAAAGAATAAGTGCGGCCAGCAGGCCACACACGATACAAGTTCTCCGCGAAAGAGGCCGCATAATTGCGCCCCGAGCGCCCGGACATCGTGCAGCATTCGGTAAACGCGCGATGGGAAACGCCAACGACTGCACGGAGCCGGCAAGCAAACGCGACTGGTTACCACTGCGGGGACGCTAAGCGGCAGGACAAGATTAATGAACAGATAATTGACGGAAGGAAATGCGCCATGTGCGCTGCTTGGATGGTATCTCAAGCGATCGCGATCTAATTTATTTGGGCGCGCTATGATGGATGCACCGATGTTCGCTGGTGTAGTAAAATAAATAGCGCCATCCACAGGCAGAACGTCCGCAATTGGCTGTGCTCTCGATTTTAATTGACGGAGCAGTGGTTTACGAGTAGGGACTACAAGCCGTTGAATCGGAAAACTGGCCCAGCGACACTGGGCGGTCAACCCCGACTATAAGCCACCGAGTCTCGTCGCCGCGCATGACGCGTAGCGTGAAACAGCTGCCTGAGTTCTGCGGCGGGCTGACGGTTTGCTGCCTGCGAAGATCGAAAGAAGATGGGCGATAAAGCGCCCTTACCGCGATTTTGTGTCTTTTTCGTGTAGCCCCCTAAAAATTTCGTGTGAACACACACACACAGAGAGGAAGAGAGCACTACACTCACACTTAACTATCAGGGCGATATAGGCCTGTGTGGCATTTAGATACGGCACTTGCTACGGCGATCAGCCCTCGCATGTGCGTACGTGTCATTTGTCTTCTCAGCCGTGCTGCACGTAACTAAGCATAAACCTTTCGATGAAACAAAAAAAATTACACCATCTCCCGCTAAAGGGAACCATGAGGCGATGCGAAGCAGCACGGGGGGTGCACACCGCGTTTGCATCGGTTTGACGCTAGCAGACGCTGCCTGCGTCAGCGTTGTCTCTCGCGGGCGAGGGCACGTTCTCGTTCCTTGCAAGCTGGTAAAGCGTTCAGTCGAAGGAAAGAGCGCTTCCGTAGTCAACGCGCGCCGTTCGGAGAGGAGATGAGACAAGGAGAGGAGGATGCGTATGCGCAGTGCAGGTGTGGACGCCACACGGCGGATGGATGGATGGAGGGAGGGAGTGACATAGCCCCCGACCATAAGCTGTATGTAAAAGGAAAGTGCGCTGAACTGGCAGGGCGATATGGCATGTCAAACTACTTCAAACTGTTATTAAGGGGACCTTGAAACGGTATTGCTGATATTGTGCAAGTGCATTGCGCAAGTCGCTCAAGTCCTTTTGGTCATTAGCAAACCAATATCAGCGATCCGTGTGTAATTTATTACAATGTTTTTGTTTTTTTGTTTTTAGATATGCGCATCATTAAAGATTGACGCGACTCAACCTAGAGAGCTTTCAACCGCCCCTGCCCACAGGCTGTGCAGTGGGCATGCAACGAGTGATGTGATTGGCTTTCCCGGCTGGCGTCAAGAGCACCGGAGGGCCAGCCGAAAGTATAGTCGCGACACCTGACGGCGAACACTCGCATCGCCGCCGCACCAAGTGCGCGTCTCCAGCGCACTTTTATTCTAGCCACTAGGAGGGCTGCGGGCCTCAGTAGCAACATGGCGCCGCCATATGGCTATTGATGCCTCGGCACAGCGGCTGCCGTGCGTCGCTGCACCCCGAAGCTAAGCGTGTTGAGCAGGAAGAGCAGATGTAAGGAGGAAGGCCACACAGAAACAACGCTATAGCAGCCTTGGTTCCAAGGGTTCCAAAGGGTTCCAAAGGGTTCCAAAAAACGCTTCGAGGATAAGCCTAGCGAAAATGATTTTGGGAACGTCCAGAAACTTGCGTAAGCGTAGCCTCCCTTGCACTGTCAGACAAGGAACTGGAATTTTTGGGTGCCCACGGGACATAGAGAGCATGCCAAAATGCCACGTGTGATAAACACATATATAAGTGATGCTGCCTTCATTTCCCAATAAAGTTGAAAGTTGCGCTGTGTGTGTTTCGTCGTCTTCTCTGTCCGCGTCCAAAGCGCATTTCCACCAAAGATAATGCAAAACCAACTAGCCCAAGTGAGTGCCTTGACGACACCTGAGGGTAAGCGCGAATGTGCAGCATTTGATATGTACGCATATTTTAGTTCTCAGAAGAAAGACCTTATCCAGATCTTTCTCATGCAGAGGTGCACAGAATAATTGCGAGCTTCCACAGCTTAGACAGATGGCGCGAGACAAGTGGCGGTGATCCACGAAGACGGACACCGCGACGAAAAGGTGGCGATTTAGGGGAAATCCAATCAAGCGGCGACGTCACGGCTGCTGCGTTCGGCTGTACCGCCACCCGCGCCGGTTGTGTCCGCAATGGGCGCCTCATTAACACGGCGGTCGCACCAGCCGTGGCGCGGGACGGGGGCGATGGAATGGGCAATTTTCGAGACACTATCGATGCGGGGAGTCACGCTCTCCCCCTCCGAGCAAAGCACGCGCGTTCACAGCGGCGCCGAAAGGGTTCCTGTAAACACGAGCGTGTTAGCAAAATAAACGATCGGCGGCCGCTTTCCTCAGGCCTGAGTTAGCGCTTGTTTGAGGCTCCGCCGGCATCTCCTCGGCCATCCGCTGCTGCTGGTAGAGGCGGGCCTACGGGCAAACATCAAACCGCGCGCGATGTGTGAAAGGGCTGAGAACGGGCAATGAAAACCAATTAGGCGCATCGCGTCCACGTGTCAGTGCCTGCCGCGGGATAGCCCTCTTTCGGAAGAAACAGGCTCCAGCCCTGCGTGGCACAGCCCTGCATAGCACACTGAATGCGACACGGCTCCTATACGAGCCGCTTTTTGGCCAGTAACTCAGCAAACAACGCAGAAAATTCTAATGAGCGAGAAAATGAGGAGGAAGACGGCGACATCAGAAGAATGCCAACCACCATTTATAAATAACATGCAGGCACATACGCAGCTCGTGACTGGGCTATAACACAAGGCGTGTCCCTTGTCACGAGAGATCGTGGGGCCGCAGCTGACCAGCGCCTATTTTCTTTTTCTTCATTTACTTGCCACTCAAAGGGGGCTAGTACTATAACAGCTTTTACAGCACCTTCCATTAACGTGCTCACCTTCAATTCCCAGCATCAATTTGCCCGCTCTGCTTCTTTAATAAACGCCGCAAACTGACCCTTCGTAACCACACTACTTTAGAGCAATAGCCACTCCACAGAAGAAAATGGGTTCCATGCAGTGTTTCTGGTATGCCTTGGGACGTGCGCGTCAAGCCCTGTAAGTTCGGGGAGCCTCCGTGGTTGCCCCGAGAAGATGAATGGCGTTTAGGAAGCAGCTGCACCGTAAGCGATAGTTCATATGCCGTAATCGCGATATGGTAGCAAAGCCTCCGCACGAAGAAAGGCGCTCTTCCTGAGAGGACACACCCTGGTAAGGCCCACCTTGAGTTATGCCTGAGAGGCGAATTTCTCATTAAAGACATCGCACCTATAGAGGACCATGCCCGACGGCTACCTTTTTAACTTGGATCATTAGCTTTACGTAGGAGGATAAATAAATAATAAATGCAGGTCTCTAACATAAAGTAGGGGCGGGTAACCTGCGCATTAACCATGAGACACTATAGCGTCATTAAAGAAGTCTCATGGCAGCATGTAACAATAAGCCCTGCAGTTTATGCTGACGAAGCTTACAAATGACAAAAAGCAAGCTTTTCTTGCACACGTTAGTAATCTCAAGGTTAAGACAAACGAAACACTCAATGTCCTCAATCAGAGTCCTATCCCGGAACTTGCGCTTACTTTTGATGGAACAAGCGGGGTGCACGAGGAAGTGTTCAACCTACCGAATTCTCTGCGAGCGATTGGACTGATTGATTTGATCGGATTAAGAAAAAGTGTAAATGTGACAGAAGTAAAAAAAAAAAAACCGGACCAGAACGAATTTTTCTTGAACTAGAGGGTTTCATTTATGAGAAATCCATGTAGATTGCCTTGGAGCCGCTTGCTACAAACGGGTTGGTGCAATAAAAGAAAACTTGTAGGCGACCCTAATCCTTGACTTAAGTCCTCAGTGGCACTCGCACATGGACGGCGTTGTAGACATTGTGTCACTTCATATACACTATACACTGATGAAACTGGAATGGATCAAGGCCTCGTTAATTTGTTAGACGCAACCTAATCACTCCAACAGATAATGAGGCCAAGAAAAGCATCGGGCAAATTATGCGGAATCATACATTCCCTTATGCTTCCCTTGGTCTCACTGAGTCATTAGGTTCTATATACCAGACACACATCCAAAGCGTCTTTGAGTTACACGTGATTTCTTTTAACAGCGTATAAACCGGCGGTAGGCCGTAGAACGCGAACAGAAAACTATCATCATCATCGTCGTGAAATAAGCGCGCGTGCATTTTTATGAAATGCCCAATGTGCGGCATTTGGGCGCGCACTTCTTCACTTGCCCTCAGCCCACTACTGTACTACGGCACAGGAAGCGCGTATGTGCCAAGCAGCTCATAACACAGCATATCCATGCATAGCATAGTATTGCAGGGTGGTGGAAAAGAGAAGTGACGGTGAGGAGGAGTGATGGCCTATGCGCCACAGACAGTTCGGCCGCGGCGGTCGCATTTTCGATGGAGGCAAAAATGCCAGAGGCCCGTGTACTGTGCGATGTCAGTGCACGTTAAAGAACCCCAGGTGATCGAAATTTCCGGAGCCCTGCGCTACTGCTTTTCCTTTCCATCTCTTTCACTCCCTTTCTCCTACCCCACGGACGCTTAGCCGTGCTCCCGAAATGGGCTGCAGGAATTACCGGCCTTTTCTTAACAGAACCGCAATAATCATCTTCTTCTCCGGTAATGTGCTGTAGATATACTCACACAAAACAGACACACAGCAACACAACTATAGCCCCTATCGCAGCACAGAAACTGGGTGCGTGCCAATCAGCTCTTAGCACAGCATATCATGATGGTGGGAAAGAGAAGTGAGGGTGAGAACTTATGTAAGGATGAGGAGGAGGAAAAGAAGGAGAGAGTGCAATATATAGAGATAAAGGAAGAAAGGTGACAGAAACAAGAAGATGATGTAGAAATAGATAAAGAAAAATAGAGACGAAAGAAAGAATAGCATAAAGAAATATAAAGAAAGAACCCAATCTGCGTTCGCAAGGTAGTGGCGCTTGCCTGCTAGCTATGACGTCCCCTCAAATTTCACAGGCGAGGAAATGGCATCAATTTCTTTCTCTTTCGCTCTTGCCTGTGGCCCATACCCGCAAATCCAATGAGGGTATTAGCCACACGTGATTTTAATAGCTCACCCGTTTATCGTCGAGCTAAGTCGCTAAAGAAAGTTGACAGATAACAGAGTAGTTGTCACGCAGAAGGAAAAAAAAAGCTGTTGCCCTTGACCCACTGTCCACTCTGCTATGCCGTGGTGATTATGCGAAGAACATTGTAGATAGAAAGAAATGAAGAACGAAATAGGTGAGTTAATGAATGAATGTATTAATGAATTAATTACAGTAAATAAATAAACAGACTCTCGGGTCACTCAGAAGCGAAAGGCGGACCCGCGTTTTCCCTCGGCAGACTACTTAAATCCCTGCCCTCAGCCCACTGCTACGTGGTAATGACTAACGACAGTGATAATGACAGTGCTACATCATAGTAAACTTGACACCCTTGCCCCAGCTCCGCTATTCAGTATTTCACAGGCGTGGAACTAGTTTTACTTTTCAAATTTCAGTTAATTATTTTCAACAATTATCCTGACGTTAAATGGTTCCTTAGTATACAAGCTCTGATATCATATATCTACCATACACAGCTCTTTACCACGACCTCTTTCACACAGTTTATACCTTTTGTTTGATGTTTTAATTTCGTAGCCCATTTCGCAACCGACGTTTAAGTCGGAGGCGAGCGGGGGATGCTCTGAAAGAAACAGAACGATCGCTCGGTGCACCAAAAAGACAGATGGTCCCGCGAAAGCGTTTAACAAAAACGCGTGAAGCAGTGCAGCCAAGGCCAGCAAAAACGCACTCGTATTGCAGCATAACTTTCGCCACATCAGCGGTAGATGGCGCCAGCAGCCCAATCGGCGGCGGCGACTTCCGCGCGCTCGGTCGCTGCCTCGTGCTCGAGACGTTCCAGCCGGTTTCGTTTCGCGTCTCTTTTGGGGATGCGTATGTCGGTTGCCGAGCGAAACCGCTCATGCGCAGCACGACGTGCTTGCTACTCGCTGCCAGGATACGCGTGTCATTTCGGTTGTACCAGGTATCGTGTTTCCGACGAAAGGAAGCGCGGCTGCACTCATCACATGCAAGTGTTTTGACAAGGGGAGCCACGGTGTTTGAGTCCTCTCGTATGTCTTAGGTGTGATCAAATCGCTCGATAGACATCACCGACAAGCCCTTCATCAATTGCACTGCGTCCTATAGCCGCGGCTGAACCTTTCCGGTGCAAGTGAAACCAAACCTGCGTGCTGAGGACAGGAGGAAGAGCGACATTCAGTTTCTGCTAATATCTAGTCGGTACTCAGCTTTAATAGCACAAAATTGGCGGGGTCAGAAGAGACAGCGAAAGCAAGCACCGACTGAAAAAAAAAAAAGATCAACTGCATAGCTTTAGAAAAGAGGTACTCCCCCCACCCTCCCACCCTCAACTTAAAAAAAAAAAAAGAAGAAAGAAAGAAGAAGAGAGAGAGAGAGAGCGAAAGGAAGGAAATCACAGCGATGAGTTCACAACACTGTAGTCAGAATTATGACAGGACACGTAATAACTCCACCAGTTATGTGTACAGGACGGAACTAGAGTCGGCGCCTTCGTAGTCTGGTACCTCATGTCGCCGTCCAGACTGCGGAAATGGCTATAAATTAGTTATGCTTCTATCTGCAGTTAGAATGATTCGTCTTCGTGTCCTTCTCCTGCAACCGATCGGCTTCTTCTCATTTGTGCTGAAGAAGCGAAGTGACTCTTGCCACAGGCTCGCCAATACACGCAGATGTTGCTGATTTTTGTGCGAGCAAGGCAGTTACAAATATTTATGATTTGGCAATTAGCAAATCAGAACTAGCATTTAACTCGGATGCTCATCATATCGAGTACGTTTTTCCTGATTCTCACGGCCACCTTCGTCTTCGTCACACTTCGTCAGTAATTCATAAGTTTTCCTCATTCGTCGGTGCGCAAGTGTTCTCATGGCGCTCAAAAACGTGGAGGCGCTTCCCAGACAGAAGTGAGCAAGCACCTAAGGAAGGTGATAATCAAGATGATTTACTGCAGTACCCTTTGTAACAGGCGGGTGTATTGGCACCCGTTACCGCATAAATATCTAAGGGGTCCAGCGACACCCCGTGCGGACGAATTTTTCATCCCTTCAAGGTTCCATCTTCCCTCTAACTTCCGCCGCTTTTAGATTTTAGCGGTTAAGTAACACACATCAAAACGGGAGACATGAGCCCATCCTCTAGTCAAAAAGAACGTATGGCAGCTTCGCTGCTGTGAAACCTCAGGACGTGCGTAGCACGGGCACGCGGTTCCCATTCGTAGAGTTCCCACTGCTCCGTTGACCAAAGTGTCAATGACGTCAATGTTTGTGATAAGCAAGTAAGGTTTCCCCGGCACGAGTAGAATTTGTAAGGGGGATTCGCTAAGTCGGTGTGCGACATGTACGCTACTTTTTTGTTGACTTTTATCGGCTGCGGTATCACCGTCGCGTGTTAAATGTACCACGATCCAAAATCGTGGCGCACGTAGCTCGGTGCGTGCGCTAACATCAGATGATTATAGTGGGTGATACAGGTTTTGCGGAAGCTATATACAGAGGCATAGACTGAGTATTCTGTGCCGCACTTGAGATGCTTAACACCTTACATGTTGAAACAAAAGCAGAAGGGCCCGAGTTCATTCATATGATGGAACACATAACTTATTTTATTGACTGAACAGTGACACCTTCTGAAATGAAGCATATACTGAAGCAATAGAATATGCCTGATCCGCGTGAAATATCCTTCCACGTGGGCACTACCCCTTTCAGAAGTTTACTTTTTCTCTACCTTCCGCCTTTTCCTGCCCACCGTAGTCACCGCTTTTTCCTTTCTGGCGCACGTCGTCTCCACCGTCACAGCCGCTAGCTGGAAGACTGCAACCACGACTGCGAGCCACAAACAGCCAGTCTTCGCTCCCCTGTTCGCACCGAGGCCTCCGGCCCTCGGCGGCAACCCACTCTCCCGATTCCAGTCATTGCGTGGCATCGCGCTCCGGACACCCCACCCGCCGCGTTCGACGGGGAGCGCTTAAAAAGCCACCGGCTAGTTCAGTTCGGCGCTCTAATAAGCAGTTATTTCGGAAGCCCTTAGTCCGGTCTTGATTTACAGTATAACACTTTCAAAGACCGAGGACGGTCACACAAAGGCGACGAGAAAGGCATCTAAAGCGAACAGCGAGGACGGTATCTGGCTCGCTAACATATGTGGCTTGCTTTGACAGATCTCTATGGCACTGCGGTGGCGGTGACTCGGCGAACAAAGTTGAAGGAGAGGACTCCCTTCTTTTTAGCTCGAAAATGTAGGGTACGTTGGAGACAGTTGCCTACCGAGGAGTCGAAACGACTACTCGGCCTGGCGAATCCTCCCAGGTGCAGTTAGGGCGCGTTTTTTTTTTCTCTCTCTCTCGTTGCATTGTGCAATAAACGAAGTTTGCAGGATAAGTTCTGCGCTATTTACTCAATAGTCCCAGCAATTAATGTAAACTCAATTATAAATGTCCACCGTTTTTCCACTTTATGTGGGCGTTGTGCATTGTAGTCGTTCTTTGAAATGAAATAGGAACATTGCACGGTTAGCACTGCGTGCATAAGACAGCCAGCTATGCCTCCACATATATCCCCCTGCAATTCCTTCGTAAAACTGTTACGGGCGTAATTAACCGAAGGTAAACACAGTACCAGTGCAAATCGTGACACTGTCATAAGTTCTCACAACACTCTCCAGAAACTATCTTGAATGCGGCTGATACCTTCACTATAAGGGAATATTGCACAGTGCCTCGTTTACGCTCAAGGAATACTTGGTTGAATTGGGCCGGGCCGGGCCTGGTCGGGCCGGGCCCAAACCTTTCGGGCCCGGGCCGGGTACGGGCCGTATTTAAAAACACCGGGCCGGGCTCGGGCGGGCCGGAGCACGGCGCTTTCGGGCCGGGCCGGGCTCGCGGGCCGGAAAAAGTCGGCCCGTGCAGTGCTCTATTGTGGGGTAAAGTCGGTATAGAGCTGCACACATGGCAATGAGGCGTATTTGGGGCGTAGCAAATATTAAAGACAGTAGCTACAACGACCTTGCGTCAGGCGTCCCCTACGATATCACAGAAGGCACCATATGTTCAAGGACGTTTTGAGATACGAAACAAGCCTGAATTAAGCACTTTCACAAGTTCATAATCAGTACTTATACAACCGACATATTTTCTTACCATCGTAAGTGCATGGTGAGCATCGCTCCCTATTGCAGTTTTGAAGACTTAGCGACGTATCCAGGAACAAATCGCTCGGGTTTCTAAAACGGCATTTACGTCACGCTCCTAAACATTTAAAACTGCTAGCCTACAAATCCATCATCAGACCAAAGCTTGAGTATGCCGCTGCCATTTGGAGCCCGTCTCAGGCTTATCTAACTAATTCACTTGAGGCATTATAGAACCGCGCGGTACGATTCATTCATTCTTCATATTCGTATCATGTCAGTGTGTCATCATTAAAAGAAGAGTCATCTCTACTAACCCTCGCACTTCGTCGCCGCATTGCCACATTAGCTCTGTTCCACAAGTTCTATTACAGCTCACGTGACCGTCCAGACTTCATCACCCCTCCAGCGCGCATATCTCATCGCACCGGTCATGTCTTGCAAGTCACCAGACCACGCAGCCGCACCATGACGTTTCCTGCCTCCTTCTTTCCACGTGCATCATCTGAATGGAACGAACGACCTTTCCCACAGCATTGCCGCCACTACCTGCCCGACTTCATTCGTGCAAAGCGTAACACATCACCTGTCGCGAGTTAACATATGTGGTTCTTTGGTTGTATAATTCATATATGCATATCCACCCCTTATGTAACGCCCCCAAGAGGGGTCTTTAAGGAAATAACATGAAATGAAATGAAAGCGCGAAAACTTCCCTTTTCTGGATACCCTCATTCTTATAAGTCTACGGTAATCGCAAATAAAGCTGCGGTGATAAAGCTGCGGTGATCGAATAAGTCTACGGTGATCGCGAACACACACACGAAGTCTGATAATGTATGTACGTTGACAGCACCCACCTTTAAAGGTGGCTCGTCCAGAACATGACAGCTTGTTGGGGATTATTTATTTATTTATTTGGCATGTAAACGTGTACGCACAAGGACATGAGGAAAAATAAGAGCAGGCTGACAACTGCCACCGAAAGGGGCACAACCCCTGCATACTCTCTTGGGGAAAGTCCACTTATTTCAATTAGGAAATGCTTTGTTGACGCAAGTATGGTGTCTTGCTTCAATCACCCCTCAGCCACATGGGAGAAGCATGTGTGTGTGTGTGTGTGTGTGTGTGTGTGTGTGTGTGTGTGTGTGTGTGTGTGTGTGTGTGTGTGTGTGTGTGTGTGTGTGTGTGTGTGTGTGTGTGTGTGCGTGCGTGTGTGCGTGTGTGTGTGCGTGTGTAACAACGTTGGTGAAGGTTTCCCATGAAACAAATGTGCCTCGGCAGGTCATGTAATGCGCAGCATAAACGATCGTCAGTTCATACATTGAATACAGATAGACACAATTACTGTGCATGCGAACAGAGGAAATGCACATTAATTCAGTTCAATATTTCATGAGATATTTGATTAAGTGTAGTTCATCACGTTTATTTCTCTACGTCATGAACTATACCGTACGCGTTGCAGTCGTTCGCGGATTAGGATCACTGGCAATTTTAACTGCCACGCACTCCGTGGCAGTTAAAATTGCCACGGAGTGCGACAACCCTTTGGGGGATATGTTAAAGAATCCCGAGTGATCAAATCTTATGCGGATGTTCCCATCGCGGCGTTTCGCGTTAGCAGCTTTGGGATGTAAACTCAACAAGCAGCAGTTGGCGGTGAGTGCTCAATGTAGTACGTCCCTTCGGCTCTTATCCAGTCTATAGTTGCATTCCAGCGGGCTGAAACCATGCGCTATAATCTGTAGGTGTTCACTTTACCGGTTCGTTTTTTTTTTCTTGTTTAAGACATGCAATGTTACTAAAGCACGACAAAGTAGCACTTGGGCTGAATGAATGAACTCAAGTTTAAATTCAGTTTCAGTTTTACTCCGTTAGACTTTATTGCCTCCTTCTATTCCTGCATGCCTCGGCCGTAGTTAATAAAGCCGGCGTCTGCGCACGCCGCAATAAATGTTTCTTCCCTTCGTTTATCCCCCCTGACCTTCAAGTACGAGAACCCCCTTTCTGCATCATTCACATTTACTTAAGATGTTTTTCGCCATCGCGAATCTTTAGGAGACATTAAATAACCAGGGATCATCAGGTACACTAAGAACCACATGCCAAGCATAATCAGTTATTGTGACTGGTTATAGCTACCGCTGTATTACTGCGTTATCCGAAGGTTGTGGGTTCGGTGCCCACCACGACTCGTGTTTTTTTTTTTTTTTCGTCCATTTTAATCCTTTTCTGCTTACGTCATAACTACTACAGCACAGATAAAAACTACAAACTATCTCCCCTATATGCCTTCCTTGGCCTCTTTCTCTATTAGCTTCATGAGCTTGTTTAACAATAAATGTGTCTAACAATACAATGTGTTAACAATAGTATAGTATACCCGAGCCCTTGTCCTTTCCCCCTTTCGTTAGGAGCTTCAATTGTATTGTTCTCAACATGCCCGCTCCCCTATGTAACGTAAGGGCAGCTTGAATAATTTCGTGGAATACGTACGAGGCGACTATATGAAACAAATGAGGGCACGCACTAAGAGGGAGATCAGTAATTTTCTTTTTTCTTTTCGCTCACCAGGAGAGGGTCTGTATGACGAAAGGCAACTTTCCCTGCTGTCGCACTCCGCGCGTTTTGTGGCCCGCCGACCACGACGACTGCGGAGAGATGGTGGTGGCACCTGGCGAGCGCTAGTCGTCCTAGCACAGCACGCGCGGCCTGGGCAGCGGCGGCTGTCGGCGTTATCGCCCTAACCCAGATAGCTCCGTCACTGAGGCGGAACTGGGCGGCGACTCCAGAGATCGATATCAGCCTCGTAGGGCTCAGCCGGCTATTGTGGCGCCACGCCGAATGTGCGATTTGCGGGGGTGTTGTGTGCTGCAAATCGATGCGGGCTGAGATAGCTGCCACGAGCACGACTCCGGACAGCACGGCCAGTCGCAACGGCGGGGCCACTGTTGGACCGGGGCGTACTGCTGACACCACGTGAGCGCGTACAGCACGCTTGCCCGCGCGTTAGGGAAACACTTCCTTGACGCGCGTGCATATATATATATATATATATATATATATATATATATATATATATATATATATATATATATATATATATATATATATATATATATATATATAATCAAAGTGTCACGTTGAAAAAACATAACATTTATTACGAAGTTTCGGCCGCGAGACCGGCCTTTTTCAAGCTTCTACTAAAAAGTAGAAGCTTGAAAAGTAGTAGAAGCTTCTAGTAGATTAGTAGAAGCTTGAAAAAGGCCGGTCTCGCGGCCGAAACGTCGTAATAAATGTTATGTTTTTTCAACGTGACCCTTTGATTCTATAATTGACCTGCTGCAAAGCATTTATCTTTGAAGTATATATATATATATATATATATATATATATATATATATATATATATATATATATATATATATATATATATAACGAAAGGGAAGGGGTCAAGGGCTCGCTTTTATTTGTTAGAAACAAGTTAATTAAACTTTAACTTGTTTATATATATATATATATATATATATATATATATATATATATATATATATATATATATATCGTGCTCTTCCACAGTGCTCGGGAACGGGAACAGCGGGAGTCGTTGTATTTTATTCCTAAATTTAAAACCGTAACACACGGCATTAATGAAAACATCGGGTCCCTCTCGGTTCTTCGAGCGTAGGGACAGATCAGAAATATAAATAAAAATCACCAAGTAAGAATAAATAAATGAGGCATCACAAAACACGATAAAATTGGCACCACAACTTATTTTGGGGAAGCGGACCATACGAATCTCTCTCTCTCTCTCTCTCTCTCTATATATATATATATATATATATATATATATATATATATATATATATATATATATATATATATATATATATATAATGTGCGCGTTTGTATGTGTGTTTATTCATGTGGGCGCATTTATATATGTAACACCCTTTTCCGCCTTACGGCCCTATTGAACCTGGAACCCCTTCCATTTCTTGCGACAGGATGGAATATATATTTTTTCCCTTGCTTTCACTTTCTTTCTCTCTATTTTTCGGCTATATTATTTTTCCGAGTATAGGGCAGCCATACTTGCAGTGCACGTGGAGGCCATCTCCATAGGCGTCATGGGAACAAGGAATTTCGACAATTCCCAGACGTGAAATAAAGAAAGGAGGAAAGAAAGAAACAGAAAAAAATGTCCTTATTGCCCACAGGAGCCACCCCGAGGACGACCCCCAACAAAGCACGGCCACCCTTTGTCGGTGCCCTCAGCTACGAATACTCAGTATCACCGAAACTCAAGTTCTGCCCCCCACTGTGCACTGCTTGCCGCCACTCCGTGTTGCTAGCTGCCCACCTTGTTCTCCCTCCCGCACAGCCTTCTCTAAAGCACCCATAACGCTCACCTGCAGAATGACTTGCGTACCTCTAGTACCAGGTCATCTTCCGACCAGTTTGTCAGCGATCACTTCACTTCTCTCTATGCCCTGAAAAAGACCGGACCCGCGGTCGAAACTGTTGGCAACAAAGGATGACTGCGAAGTCGTGTCTGCTATTTCACTATATATATATATATATATATATATATATATGACCCGTAGGGAGGAATTTTTTTGCAGCTGCGCCCCACTTGCCGAGAGCCTCGACTATTTGCGAAATAAATCTATTTCCATTATTTATTTTCGGCAAAAATCGCAGTATGTGCAATAAGCAACTTTTGAAATGCAACGTTGTCAATACGCTTGAATTTTATGTTATTAGCATTACGCTATGCTGTAAAGACTAGCTCTCAACCAAACTTTCAGGAGGACCTCGGCCCCTAGGGCGCCCCTCCTGTTTACGGGCCTGATATTCGCATTGCGATCCCTCGCGCTGGGATCGATTTGAACAGTCCCACAATCTCGTTCGTAAGTGACGCACTAATAAAGGTGGGCATTGGTCGGCTACCTTTATTAGTAGCAGGGTCAGCAACAGGATTAGACCAAGTTTCCCTTTGCGAGTGCTTCAAGTGTAAGAGGTTTTTGCAAATATGTGCGTTGTTATTTTCCACCACTTCTAAATATCGAGGTGCTGTTGCATACGCGTGGCGGTCATCGCGTCCCCCCCCCCGTATCCGCCATGAGTTATCCCGAGGAATTTTCGGGAAGAGATCCCCATCTGTTACGTCTGCCACACTCGTGAGACCAGGTGCGACATACATGACGTATGCCCTCAGCGTAGCCGTGGCACACTCACATTTATTCTAGACTGTCTGGACTTTCAGCCATTCCTTGGGAGAAAATGACTGATTGGTTTTTTGGGGTTTTACGTCCCGAAACCACGGCATGATTATGAGAGACGCCGTAGTGGCAGGGCTCCGGAAATTTCGACCGCTGTACACACTGGCCTCAATATTTGGTCTCCATTGAAATACAGCCGCTCCATAAGCGAAGAATTTTGGTGTGTTGACCGTGCCCAACATGATCCCTGCAAGTGTTTGTGTATGTGGAGAGAGTGTAAACGCGCCTCTATAGAGCACATTTGGCGTGAAACGCGCGTAACATACTTATAGCGCAGGGCGTTTCACGCTATACTACGCATATAACGCACTAAACACTCTTTTAAACTGAAGATATCGAATATGCCATTAAATATATCGTCCAGACGTACCGGTAAGCCAGAGGATTACTTCCAAATGGAGCACGGGTCCGCTATATGCGATTGAAAAATGAATGCAAGCTCTTTCGTAGAGTATGAATGATTACGGCTAAGGATCACGTCAAATAAGTGGTATCATGCATCTACCATAGCAAAGTTGCGTTAGGCATTTGCGCGTGAGTCCACACCGTGCACACATACGGAAGATATTGAGTCACGCAGCGTCTCCAAATAGGATAGATAAGCTGGGTATTATTTATTTATTTATTTATGTATTTAAGTGTGTCGTCATGGTAAACATCGAAATCTAGAGTACGTATATATATATATATATATATATATATATATATATCGTCCAAATGGAACCAAGGAAGCACAGAGTTCTTCCTAATGTTATGTCCTCAAGTGCGTTTGCGTGTGTGCAAGGGGGAGGATGCGTGTAGGGGGTTGTAGGTTGGCTTTCTGAAAGTTGGTCCCGCACAGGTTATGCCACGTGGAGTGTATACGTCTCACGAATACCGGGCGCACAAGGCCGTTCTGAATCAGAATCAGAATCAATTTTTATTATTACAGGTTGGGTAAAGTTACAGGCATTTAGTATACAGAAGGAGGTCCCATAGTCAAGAGACTGCATCGGGACCTAGGAGGTCCCGATGCAGTCTCTTACCTATGGGACCTCTTGACTACGGGACCGCCTTGACTATGGGACCTCCTTGACTATGGGACCTCTTGACTACGGGACCTCCTTGACTATGGGACCTCCGTGAGAGTCGTCGCGTTATCCACTCGTGCTGTTCAATGGCCATCGTTAGCATCTTTTATAGACACTAAAAGCAACGATATACGGCGATAGCTTCCGGGGGTCGTCCGCTCATGTGCGCGAAAGCGTTCTAAAATACACGTCCGAAGTTGGCAGCTGGTGCTACTTTCGATTGAGCGCCGTATATACCGAAAGGCCTATTTGGGCGCCAACCTCACACGCGGCGTCCGGTGTGCGAGCCTGTGCTTGCCGAGTCCTCGAGAGGAGCGTAAATATAGCGGTCATTCACGGCGCTGTTTGCCTAGCCGCCCCCCCCCCCCCCCCCCCATTGTCTGCCCGGCTCGGATGAAGCGACTCCGCGCGCTGGGTCAGTTGGCCAGCGCGTGGCGGCAACGAGGGCGGAGTGCTTATTATGCAAGCGTGCGGGAGCGATACAAAAGCGCCATGTTCCTATCGGCCGGCAAAAGAAGTGTTTCCACTTGAAGATAGCAGGCCGTGACATGCCCTCCACCCTCGTAAACATGCGCCCCCACAGGCGCTGTCGCATTGTCTTCTCGAAAAGAGGCCGCCACCAGCGCGACGCGCCTGAACAACGATACGCTCACAGTCCGACCGGCCGCAAAGCCCCTTTAGTCGGTGGATTCAGTTAAGTCAATTCAGTTATATATAAAGGGACGTGTCGTCCACTATATACGGATTGTGATCTATGTTCCTCACCGCCTGTATATTTTCCGGGCGTGCCTAAACACGAGAACAGCAGAGTTGCGTCCTAAATGTGTTCTGAAACCTTTGAGCCGTTTATTCCGACAATACCTCAATCTTCTTATCCACAGTCCAAGGTGGGTGTCTCAATTACCCTGACACTGACGCTACATGTGTGAATTGCAGTAGAGGAGCTGCTGGAGAATAAACCGCTCTTGTCTGATTTTATAGGTTATGTACGTTCTGTCAACCCTACCGACATCACCAATGTGCGAGAGACATTGTAAGCAAAGCCGAGCAACAAAGCTGAGTTGAGTCCGTCCGAGAGATAAAAATGACCGCAAGATCCTTCCCAGCGACCACTGCCGCTAGATGTGCTTGGACATCCAACAGAGATCGCATGCATGTCCACACAAAATACGCGGAAGAATCTGTCAGGAATTCGTAAGTTTTGCATGAAAATTCTGGCATACATACGGACAGGTGTATGGCTCTTTTAATTTCTGCAGAGCGCCACACTGAGGGCAGTCGAGGGCAGTTCGTGAAACTTGGACAGAGATAGCGTTGCTGCGCGACATTCTCTCTCTCTCCTCGCCCCACAATTTGCTCTGACTGGAGGTGAGAATGGTTATTTCGAAGCGCTCACCTGTCGAACCGCAACAACCTCGTCGAGCTAGTTAAAAGGCTTTTAATGCACGCACCGCCCACTCTACAAGAGAACCTGTACAAACACTAAGGAAATCGGTCGTACAACGCCGCAAGGGACACTATCGCCACCGAGAAAACCTTTTAAAGGTTCGTCGTTCACAGGACGCGCCGTCTATTTTCTGCAACGCTCCGAGTGCCTTCTTTGTTCTAGATTTGTTTCAGCGACTTGACGGACAGGAATACGCAGTGGTCTGGAAAAGCAATACCTAGAGCTGGGGGACGAGGAGGAGATGAGATATCGTCTTGCCGGTTGCGCGAGGGGCAGGCAAGGAGCGATTAGCCCACGTGTGACCCCGGCGTCACTTGTTCGTTCGGTGACGACCATGCGAGCCGTAATGTATAATTTATAGATCATAGATTACCGTCAAGCTCGCTATGATAGCATCACAGCGCCACAGCAGGCGTTCCTAATTGGTTCTGCTCAGACGGTGCTTCATTTTTTTTTTACATGCAAAGGCTACGCAGTGGGGGCCGTCACTGCCTCGCGTAATGATTATCGCGATGACCGATGTTTACTAGGCACGAAGACATATGCAAGCCATACACACACGGGCCTCCGTCGCTCGACGAAACAAAGAATGACACCTGAAGGCAGGCCCTGAGCATTTATTATCCACTGCGCAGATGGCCGCCTTAAGCGACGCGCTCCCACGGCAGTTTAGACATATTCCCGCTGTTTTGGCTCCTGTCGAATTCACTCGTGGAGTATCCATGCTCACATACGCGAAATTTCCATTTTCTCCAAAATATGCCCTTTCGCAATGCGCTATTCCTGCGGAGAAATCTTGGAGTGTTGAACCTGAGATCCAGAGCAGCGGCGAGTTCACAATAGGTGGATAGCAAAATGACGTTTTCGTCTGCACCCGACTTCCGGTTCGACGCTTACCTGCCCGGTTCCTTCGTTCGGCCTAGTATGTCGGTTCTTGCTGCACGACTCCGCTGCTCGCAGAGAAAACACGCTTCTGTGAATTTATAGTTTGCTGCTCGGCATTAGGATGCGTGAATTCTTCCGTGATAGGAAAGAAAATGTTTCGCTTTCCGGGGAATTAATGAAGCGCGCAAGTATAAATGGGCAGTTGCCCTCAAACGAGCGACCGTGACAGGCGAGCTCTGGGTTCCGAATGTAGGAGCCAGAATATGCGAAGACCATTTCGTCACAGTCAAGTGTTTTGGCAACTAACTTGAGTAATTTGATTTCTAGTCCCAATAACTTAGTTAACGATCAATTACATGCAAACAGGTGCGGCCAGCAAGGATCCTCAGCACATCGATTATGTGCCGTCTTTATTTCGGTACAATGAAAAAACTAATGAGGCTGCACGAAAGAGGGAAGAGAGGTGAGGTCAACTTTATTCATGCGCTTTTCATGTACTCAAAGCAATAAGTGCCTTCTCTGTGCTGTGATACTATGCACCTATCTCTCGAGAAAAAAACGGGAGGCAGCGAATAGGGGACAGCAGCGGACGACAACGCGCGCTCTGTGCGCCGGTATGATACTACGGAGCATCGGTAAGCTCGGTACGGCCTCTGAAACGAAATATGCTCAATGCATACAACTGCCGCGCATAGTGATAACTGCGATTGCGGAACGTCTAGCACTCGACATCCTTCGCCAAGTGTAATATTGCAACCACAGCGAACGCAAGTTACAAAACCGATTGCCCATTTACGTTGGCATTCGCCGATCACATAACCACGTTTCGCGATCGGCGTTGCCGGGATCGCGATCGTTGTAAGAACAAGTCATCCACTTCTGTGGCTGACTTGCAATGTATTAGAGGCTGCATATGTTATGTTGTCGAACCTAGCCTAGTTAATCGTAAACGTCCTATGGCTACTCGACGTGACTCCTTGGGGACATGACATACCCACCACACAGACACAGTCCTGGAGGGTTACGAAGCATTGATAGCTCACATGTACTTTCGGAACTGTCGAGCGATGCTTGCATTGCGGTTTTTCACCAAATCTGCGTCGTCAGTCAAACGTCAGGCGCATACGTTAACGGAGAATCCTGACTCCCAACCACGAAACGACGGCGCCATGCATGTGGCGGCGGCGCGAAGCCTCGAGCCGGAAGTTGTAACAGACTGCGGAGTAACCCACAATTCCTTGCGACAACCGAGATTTTGCTATCCACCTATTAGGGTCGATGCTTGCAGAAAATGGCGCAGCCAGTGCGGGGCTTAACACCTACCAAAATTAATTTTTATGTTCGTATGTATATGTATACACGCACGCACACACACACACACACACACACACACACACACACACACACACACACACACACGCAAAGAAATTAGAACCCCCCCCTCCCGACGGAAAAAAATCCTGCTGCTGGCTACGTCCCTGCATCGTTTCAGGCATACTGTAAAGAGAGAAGACACGTCTACATGTAGTATTCACGCATATGTGCGAACGAGAAATACTTGCGATTTAATTATTTTGTTCTGAATTATCAATGTGTGGAGCAACAGCATAGCATACAGTTTACTACTGATTTACTACACACCTTTGAATAGTTGGGTAATGTCGGAACACGTGGATCGTTTCAGTTATTTAATTAACGATTGCCCCGCCGCGGTGGTGCAGTCGCTAAGGCACTCGGATGCTGATCCGAAGGTCGCGGGATCGAATACCGGCCGCCCATGGCTGCATTTAGGTGGAGGCGAAATGTTGAGGCACGCGTTTACCGTGTACCAGACGGTCGAAATTTCCGGAGTCCTCCACTGCGGCGTCTCTCATAATCATATCGTACTTTTTGGGACGTTAAACCACAGAAGTCATCATCATGCAACGATTTCCAGCCAAACGCAAGTAATTCGACTGTAAATAAAAAGATATGACTAATAACCCTTTTAATTCCAGAGTCTACATATGTGCAAAAAACATATTAGCAAAACGGGATTATGCTATAGCCAGCGCACTTGAAATCGGATGGAAATGTTCCTGCTATGAAGACGCCGCCAGATGCCAGACGATGCTACAAAACAGCGACAATTGCATACAGAGAAATGGCGTGCTCCTCAAGTCGTGCCTCAAGGTAGGCGGCTACTCTTTCCTGGCAAGTTTACCTTAAATGGCTGCGAAATATTGAACTACTTGTCTACATTTCTTAAAGGGGAACTCCGGCGGTTTTCTAAACATACTCTCATATTGCTGTTTTCCAATAGTACTGATAGTCCTGTAAGAAGTGGGGAGGTTCAATTCGCTCGGACACTGAGCAATAATTTCAAATAAGCGAATGAACTATGTGTTCAAACAGAAACCGAGACAGGTAGACGCTTCGTGCAGGGTATGCGATGACGTCATGGCCTCCCCGCCATCAGAAATATGGAGCTGCTGCCAGGAAAATGAAACTGGCGATGTTATCCGCCGGCGCATTGAGTTATGCCAATTTTTCTGAAGGTGACAGCGACGATTTGAGAGCTGAAATATCGTCATTGCTGTTGACAGCCCACCTGCTCCGGTAAGCAGCGTTGTAAGTAATGACATAAAAAACACAGGGTGGCCCGCGTGCAAGCCCGCTATGTATATTTAAAATTCACTATCAGGAGAACTGAACGACTTGCAACCGCCTGACTTGGCATATATTATTACAGTACCAAGGAGAACACATATTGAAACTTTCATTGAGATCGTGGACATTGAAAAATCGCCGGAGTTGCCCTTAAATAAATAAATAAATAAATAAATAAATAAATAAATAAATAAATAAATGGCTTATCTTGTCTTTGTGCAGTCTTTGTCGAAATAGAAACCGCGAAAGTTCTGTGCGACTAGTTGTTGCTGCGGCATCCACGTATTTGGTTCGATGCCAGACCTGAGCTGTTCTTGGAAGCTGACAGAAAGCCGCACAGTGGCTATGCACAAAACATTTATCCTTAAAGGGGTCGTGAAACGTTTTCTGAACATTTTGTACTAAGTGCGTATTCGGGATCCTGACCCTCCAATCAACAATATGCATTGTTCCGTTGCACCGTGTGCGTTGATTTAGAGCGATAAAAAACGTGGTTTCGGTTTCACTGCACGCGTTCCCCTCAACTCTGCAGATGACGTCATCTTAGTAGCCGTCATACCTCCGAGATTGGCGCGCCCTCGGAGGCCATGGGAAAAAGAACCGTGCTGCCGCTTTTCTTCCGAATGGTGGCACCGCAAGGTTTCCAAGTATTTTCTTCCTTTCTAGCTTTCAAGTAAATCGATTCCTTTAGAACAAACGCGAGTTCACTGTGCCTTTGAACCTAAAAGTATCTTAACTGAACGTCACCAAATAGTACCACACCGGCCGGTAGTGTCGCATAGTCGTTTCGGGAGCGCAAGAAAGTTGAGACTTAAAACGGGCGTTGCTAAATGTGCACTGAATATTTCGCCGAAATATTTCGGAATCGGCTTGTCGAATGCGTATTGAAGCAGTGAAAATTACAAACCGGCATCCCCAAATTCTTTTCACGACCCCTTTAACGAGGCTAAATACCCAGATAGGAAGTCGTGTTTGACACGTGGACTAAATTAGGAAGACATAAAAGCTATATTTTTCGAGTAGCCTAGCGGAAGGGAATGTCCTGCTGTGATTGATTTGTGTGGTTTAACGTCCCGAAACCAGCTCTCATTATGAGAGATGCCGTAATGGAGGTACCCGGAAATTTTGACCACCTGGGGTTCTGTATTGACATCGTACACTACACTGGCCTCCTCAACATTTTGCCTCCAACGAAATGCCGCGGCTGTGGTGGAAAAAGCCCCGACGAAGAGCGCGTGGACTATAGTCGACACACTCTTCGTCGTGCTGCTGCTGCTGCTCTGACAACGACGATGACGACGATGATGATCGCAGTTATGGTGAACGCAATGAAGCAGTGCCGTCGACAAGCAATGTCCCCGTGAACAATGATGAATGATGATGATGACGGTGATGAATGCGACGAATTCTTGGAAGAAGTTGCTGAACGAGGCTGAAGGAGACGAAGATGATCATCATGGTGTTCCTGGCGTCCATATACAGGTTGTTTTCTTCTAACAAAAAAAAAAAGGCGTAAATGTTCCCGGTTTCATGGTTAGTTCCTTTGTCTTGTATAGTACTATTGTCATATTGCCAGAAACATTAATTTGCGCAACTGTACAGGGCAAAGGAAACAATCGGTCAAAAGAAATGCCAAATAAGCAATATACATCACATTCTTCAAAGGTTAACGCACAGGCTGTGTAAAACGATCTTCTAATACATAAAGACACATTACATAGAGTCATTTTAGACAAAATAATAGACGCGGGAGTGTCAGAGAGTGGTTGAGTGCCTTCTATAAAGAGCTCCTAAAATGTATTTAGCTCGATGATATGCGTTCGAAAGTTTTACTGCGTGATTGAACGCCTGATGACTAAGCGAGTTAGACCGCCAGACTGATGTGAAACGATATTTATTGGGCAGTGTAAATGTTTTTCGTGTCGTGGAGGGTCTGTTTCAATTCCTTCCTGCAGGCAAAGTTGTAGAATTTGACGTTTAAGGAGCATACTTCTGCTGTGCGTGATCCTTGCGCGTCGGAACCCGTACATACATGGACATCGTTGCCTCCGCCACAGTGCAGGCGTGAGGACTGGTCACACCGAGGTAACCGGAACCTTTTGTTGTAATTGTTTCAAACATAGTCCACATAAGTAAAAAAAAAGAGAAAATTTATTTATCTGATATTTTATTCGAGCTTGTGACAAGACTTGGTTTACCGACGAGTAATTACACAAGAGCTGCGGGGTTTGTTGGGACGCATTACATAATAATTCCAACCCTTGGTTTTACAAGGGCGATGTTGCGCACCAAAACCGTCCCAGGTACTGACGCAACAGGTACGTGTACGAGCACGGCCTTGGTACGAGCCTCGAACGTGACCTTGACTCTATAGCCTTCTGTGTATAGAAGCATGGTGCAGCAGCTATAGCTGCGGGGTTATTCATTCTGGACGACGGGCAGCAAAGTAACCTGAACCGTTGCTCACTCTAATATGCGCCGAAGTTTGCAGTACACGAAGTAACGCGGTATAAGCATGGTGCACAACCACGATGTAATTATTGCATCTATCACAGAACGCAGCCAGTCAGTGCAGCCAAACGCGCTTCGCTTTCTTCCTATTGCACTCAGATAGCGCAACACCCAACAGTATCGCAGGCCCAATTATTTGCTATACGCGGACTATTAGCATAGCAGCTATAGAAAACTTCTCGATTTAGGATTTACGCCGCACGCCTCACTTTTGCAGACGTGCACTTTAGAAGCGCGTTCAAGTCGCGAATGAAGAAAGGCGGTCGCCGGGCTTGTCGGTACATTGAAGAGCAAATAAAAACGGACGGAGAACACAAATGACAATGAAAACACAACGACGGAACGAGTTGGCATGTAAAACTAAAAATGTTGAACACATCAAAAGCGGATATTACCCGCCGGCAACCACCTGACGCCGCCTCGCAAACAGCCATCGCTAAAACGCGATGGCTATAAGAACTTTATAATTATTCCTATGCCAGCTGTTATCCATGTAAACAGACACTATCTGCATTTGGTGCTGACAAACACCGACTTTTTTTTCCCGTCGGGGCGGCTCATTTCGTGCGCGGCATACCACAGGCGCCTCGCCGCGCGTAATCAGTCGTTCTATGTTGATCCATACGCGATGATTTAATTTGATTTCCTCTGAGAAGCCACTATAGGGGATTAGATGAGCCTCATTAATAATCGGGGGCCGAATTCACAAAACTTCTCTTTCGTAACTGCTTTTCGTCATTGGCTGGCTGGATGCCCTAATGATACGTCCAGAATCAGCATTGGCTAAAATTTTCTCTTACGAACATTTTTATCGCAAGTTGTTTTTGTGAATACGGGTCCGGATGGCACTCAGTAAATGTCACACGTAAAGATCAAAGTACTCAAAAAAACAGCAAGGTTACAATTAATATACAGCAGAAAAACAAACGCAAGGAAGCATAATCGAGGTCAATAAGTTACGCATGCAGAAGTGCGATCGCGAACGCAGCTCCAAGGCGCATTGAGCGTACTGCCCTCGATATTTAGTATTCGTTTCATTTTACATCATTTTGTCATCGGTCGTAAAAGTTTACGAATTAGCATTTACGTTCGCTAACGAAAAGGTGCCAACAGCCAAGGAAAACGAATGTTTAAAAATATACCCGGTTCAAATTCAACAAGGACCCACAGCGAAGTCTGCGACGAGTTGTGCGTCGCCTGGTTCGTCTGATAAGCGGCACTGCGCATTTTACGAATCAACTCCGCATTAGAAGCAAAGTTTTCGGGCGATGTAGCGCCGACGTGCATGCCAGCATGCAGATCATATCGCACGAGAAGTGTGGGCGGCACGGTGTCACAGCGCGGAGTGAAAAAGTGGAAAAAAACCAACTTGCAGTGGAAGACCGTTCCGACAAAAAACACGGAAGCACGTGTCCTTACAGCGCGCATTTGTTTAATGGTCAACAAGGCGTGTGTATACACGCTAAAACTGTCGATAACCTTTGTCCTCGTTGGGAGAAGGCGGCGGTCGCTATAAGGAACACGCGCTGCTCTCGGTCTTGTGCCTTATAAGAACTCTTCGGCGATTCGTGCGAGTATAACGAGCAAATGATAATAACAATGAGGAACAAGACCTTGCAAACGGGCCATTCCCGCCATTAGTCCCCGGCCAACCGCCTATTGTGCCAGCAGCAAGCGTGCGTGGCGGCGCACTGTCGTTTGTCGGCCCAGCCGGCACCAATTACGGCAATCATATATTCCCCACCCCCTTGCCACGATTTCAATAAGCAAGTGCGTCCGCTTTTTTTGTTTTGAGCCACCAGAGAGCAACGATACGATCGGCGGCTTACTTCCGTTATTTTTATCGTCTTCCTCGCTCTCCTAACACCCCCCCCCCCCCCTCCTCCTCTGGCCGGAGAGAAACAAGTGCCGAGAGATACGCCCTATATAACATGTCCCCTGCCGCCAGCTGCGCAGCGTCGACAGACGCAGTCGGTGCGACCAATCAGCGCCGCAGAAGCAATGATAATAAATTCGAGTGATCTTCGATTGTTTTATCGATAATTGGCTCGCTCGCAGAGACCCGGACGTATCGATGTTACATGAGGACAAATCGAACCGCGGCAGCAGCTGCAGCGGGTAGCCGAAGTGCGCGGAACCTATATATATATATATATATATATATATATATATATATATATATATATATATATATATATATATATATATATATATATATATATATATATATATATATATATGAGAGCACAGTACACAGTACACTCGAAACCTGCATAAAGTGCTGATATATAGCCAAGAAATCTGACATTTTTCGTCTGCTTTCCTGGCTATAGCTAGTTTACCCGGGATCTGGTAAAGAGTGTACGAGATGTCGTCAAGAACCCTTCTATATCAATGACAGGCACGTTTCTGTTTTATTAGTGCGACTACAAGCTGTATAATTAATCACCGTATATACGCATTTAGTGAAACGCATTTCTTCGAGCATCTCCATCAGCAGCGGAACTACGCAACGGAAGCGAACGCGCGAGCGCGTTGTCGTTTAAAAGTAGGCCGCGAGTGAGACTTAATTTTAAGCTCCTTTCCGCAACTTGCAGAGCATTACTACAAGATGTGAAAAAGAGGCAGGAATCATCCAATACTTTGTACCTCGGGCGCTATAAAAAAGTTTAAGTGCAACGCTGATGGGCAGTCTTATGTATTCTGGTCACTGGCACTTAGTCTAAAAGCTGTGGAGTGTCAGGGACTTTTCCTGAGACATCGACACCCGTCCAGTTCAAATGACTGCTGATTTATTACTGAACCGCGATGTGGATAAAAGACTGCGTTACAGTCGGTCACTGGGGATCCTACCACAGTCTGCGCTACTGTTGAAGACATGCAATGGCGTATGCGTCACGTGTCGTAGGATTGCGTCTCCTGAACATTCGTTGGTCTTCCGCAGATACAGACTCGTGCACGGGAAAAAAAAGTAAACACTGCCAATTACCTCAACGAATTACCTTACGATTTGCCGGTATCTGTACTGAGTTCAACGACCATAGGAAGTTTTGAAGAGCCCATTAGAAATCTATTTAAAATTGATTATTGCTAGTGTTGTATGTACACTCTCATGATGTTCGAAAGTTCATGTTGTAGTTACTCATATTGCATATTATAGCACGATCAAAATGTCTGTATGTATGTCGTTTTTTCTTCTTTTCTTCAACAGCTTCGTATTTTGTATTTGAAATATGTATTCTTTGCTGTTGTGTTTTCACTATATTGTAATTTATTTTTGTCATTTGTAAATTCACTGTACCCACCCTATTACGGCCATGACGGCCAACAGTATTTGAAAAAAAAAAGTAAAGCATAATGGAGTACAGGGACCAAGTACTGCCTCACGAAAGCAACTGAGGGATTACTGAAAAATAATCGGTAACTTGAACGTTACTTTCCACCAAAAATCCATTAAAATTGCCCGAATGCAATAAAAAAATATGGGTAGCATGAACTAGTGGTGCAAGGCTGGAATGACAGCGGAGCTTGTGGCCGACCTATAGCTTCTTCCGGCTGCTATGAAGCTCAGCTAAACTAGTCATGTAATTTGTCACGTGACTAGCTGTTACAATGTTTTGGCCGCATGATGTCGCGAGACTAGCTGTCACGTCATGTTATGAGATTTGGGTCGCACGTCGGTTCAAATTGGCTAGCCGGTAAATGTCTGGTCGTGACGTCATCTTACGTGGTCACGCTCTGCGGAAACGCGGCTACACTATAGGTAGTTGCTAGGTGACGTGATTAGTTGTAGCGTCATGTTACGCTGCCTAAACAACGTAACTAGCTGTGAAGTCATTATACACGGTCACTCTAGCTGCATCTAAGCTATGCTAAGGGAGCGCAGCTGTATGCCAGGTGGTTGCTTGACCCGAAGGTCGCGGGATCGAATTCCGGTCGCGACGGTTGCATTTCGATGGTGGCGAAATGTTGAGGCCCGTGTACTGTGCGATGTCAGCGCACGTTAAAGAACCCCAGGTGGTCGAAATTTCCGGAGTTCTCGACTGAGGCGTCTCCCATAGTGAAATGGTGGTTTTGGGATGTTAAATCACAGAAATCAATCAGGTGGTTGCTAAGCGACGCGAGCTGGAACACAGCTCGGCTGGGCTGTCTTTCGTCCTCCTCTCCCTCACTTCCCTTCCCCACCCCCTTTTCACAGGGGGCATGGAGCACCGCCATATTGGGCTGTGCACAGCAGTAAAAAGATTCGTGTTGTCTGTTTCGTTCCGTTTGTCTTCGCCCATGTGCGCTGTTTGATAATAAAGACCTTCCAATTCACCGAAATTGCTACTGCAAACCCTCGGCAGTGCTTTTTTGGGGTCACGAGTATGTTGCACAGCCCAGCGGGGGTTATGGCGGCGCCCAGGGAGCCTTTTCTGAAAAGGTGGTGTTATACACCTTTTCACGGCTATGCTGTGGTGCCGCATAATGCCGCGTGCACTGTATGGAAGTGCTCGCGCACCAATATCAGCACGGATGGCGAATGATGATGATCATTCCCGGCCGGCTCTGCGCGGGAAACCGGAAATCCTAACAACTACCACTGCTAAAAAAAAAAAGAGAGAAGAAAAAAACACCCCGACCCTTCCGTTGTCGAGAAAATGGAGGGCAATTGCAGCTTGTCGCGACTGCACCCGACCTTACTTACTACTTGTCCTTCCACTTTTGCATGTCCGTGTGCTTTCGTTGACTTGGGCAGGCACTATGGGTGAACACAAAACACGTATGGCTCGTACCCGCATGCAAATCCAAAGCGGGTGTGAGTCACGCGCAATTTCTTTGCTTCCACACATGCGGCGCACACCCGCGTATAAAGTGCGGACACGAGCCACACGCCAGGCAATACAACCTTCGTTTGGAATTTGAACGCTTTTCTTTTCTTTTCCGGCGCCGATTCCTTGCTGCTATTCGAAAGTCCTAAGCACAGTGGTAGAGAAAAACCTAAGGCATTCACATGGTTAAGGTATGTTCACTTCTCTCAAGCGTGGCTGTGCAGTCTATAGTGGTTCATACACTACGCACCCTCGGTAAACGAGGCAGAAGAAATGAACATATCTAAGCCATATGAATCCTTTGGATTTTCTAGCGAAGAAAGAAAGATGTCAAGAAAGAAAGAGAAATGAAAGGATGAAATAAATAAAGAAGGAACGACAGACACAAAGGAACAAAAGAAAGACAAAGAGGGAAAGGAAGACAGCAAAAGAAAGAAAGAAAGAAAGAAAAGAAGGAACATGGAGCGGGGGAAAAACAGAAAGAAAAAGCGGTGTACAGTACTCAAGGATTGAAATAGGACGCTCGGAGCGCGTGGCCGCCAGTACATGCAGCGCCGCCCGTGTGTGCTCATGGCACCAAGTTGTTGCATTGTGGTATCGGCTGCGAGAGGGAGAGAACACCTACGGAGCAGCAATGTTTCTTCCGGTCGCCAACAAGCCGTCCTGTAGTTCACTACACTGCCAGCGCGGCGCAGCAAGTCTTGCGCACTTTCGCATGCCGACCGAAATTCCCGTCCAAGAAAAATGAAAGAACCTGGTGCGTTATTCCTTGGTCAATAGCGATTACGGAATTTTTCACGCCAAATAGACGCAATATTGGCTAGTAGGGGCGAACGAATATAGCACTGAGATTTCGCCTACATGTCGCACGGGGACAGGCTTCTTCCCCTTTTCTGTCGCGACGAAAAGCATGCATGCAACAACGCACGAAACGAACTTTCCATTCGAACGTGAACATTTGACAGTAATCTGTTTGGTTAGGCAGGGGCTCAAATGTTTAGCACATCTACGAACGCACGCAAGGCGCAATCTCGCAGGCGAACTCAGTGTCTTACTTGCACCGTAAGCGTGCCGCCCAATTAGCGTGTAACGAGCGCACCGACGAGCAATTTCGGGAACACAAAAAGTGCGTAAGCCTTGCAGCTCCGCGCTGGCAGTGCTGTGAACTTGCACGCAAGCTTGTTGGTGACCGGAAGGAAAAATTCTGCTTCGTAAGTGTTCACCCCCTCGCGCTATACCACAATGCGACACCTTGGTGCCATGAGCACACACGGGCGGCGCTGCATGTACTGGCGGCCACGCGCTCCGAGTGTCCTATTTCAATCCGTGAGTATACTGTTCGTGCACGCCAAGATTCACTTTCTTCAAAAGGGCCAGGAGTTCCATTTTTCTGAGAGTCTCGGCGTGATGGACCAAAACGCCGACTTCGCCGACATATGCTATAGCTTCGCTTGAGCGAACTAAATGACCGCCAAATTCCAAAGTGGGCATCGCTATCATTCGCATAGCTAATGGCGGCTGAATTTGTGGGCCAGCGTAACTGGCAGCATCGTCTACCACAGCTTCTCTCCTCGATGGAGGAACTCTCTACATGGATCGGGTACTGAAGAAAGTAGTCGAATTATTTTCCGATATCATTATACAAGTATCATAAATATCAGATCATTCACCAATTATCAGAAGATGGAATTTGCCTAAACCTATCAAAAGCGCTCGACCACATCTCCCATAGTCATGAGCATGACTCAGCAACAATGACAATGACTTATCGAAGGCGTTCAGCTGATAAGATCGAGGACGTATATGTTCAATTTCCGGCAACGGCGGACGCATTCAAGGGAGAATAAATGCAAAACAGGAGTGCATTTCTCTTTAGGTGACGGTTAAAAAACACCAGGCAGCTAAAGGCAACCTCGATCATAATGATATGGTGGTTTCGGCGCGTAGAGCCCAGAATCTAATCAAGTTTTAATTACAATTCACTCTCACACACGTTTGCACACACGACATAACTCACCCACACACTCACTAACTTACATTATGTCACCGTCATGTCATGCCCATGACGATGACCAGGGAAAGGCTACTTTCTCGTAGCACAGCGATTGCATGCCCCTCTGTGATCATGCGAGTGATTGATTCGTGGTGTTTAACGTCCCAAAACCAGCTCCGATTATGAGAGACGCCGTATTGGAGGTCTCCGGAAATTTCGACCACCTGGGGTTCTTTAACGTGCACTGACATCGCACAGCACATGGGCCTCAACATTTCGCCTCCATCGAAATGCAGCCGCCGCGGCCGGGATTCGATTCCGCGACCCTCGGATCAGCAGCCGAGTGCTATAACCACTAGACCATCGTTGCGGGGCTGATCATGCGAGTCTATCACCCCATCTCTGTGTCATGTCATGATCAATACCACCATGCGCATTTAAAACATCTTTATCAGTGGTTGTGTGACTCATAGCGAGCATCTGGCGACGGCCTATTAGGCGGGTGCTATCGCACAATCTGTGCGTCGTTTTCCTTAGTCGCAGGTATTACGCGCCCCTGTTCCCGCTCTTGCGCGCGTCGAGATACTCGGCGAGGGTAGGCTTGTTAGAATGACATTTTCTTACATTATTATAGCGCAGGAAAAAACGGGGTCAACGAGAGGAAAAAGGCACATTTGACGACCCTATGTGTTGTTTAATGTGCGCTTTGCGGTTTGCCTGCGCTATAGAACAGAGTTCCAGATACTCGCTTGTCACGCAGCAGGCCTCGGTTTGATTGTCATCAATGTTACTTTCATAGTTCCTTTGGTGCGGAGTAGCTGTCCAGCAGATAGCAAGCCAGGCCAAAGCTAGTAGGAATAGCCGAAGAAACGCTATATACGTTCTCGCATTTAACATACCAAAGTTTATAACTTGATAGGGGTAGCCAAAGAAATGCTCTTGCATTTGACAGACTAAAATGTGTATAGCTAGAAAAAAGCGAATGTTCCCGACTTTAACATAGCGAAATTGGTATAGAGGTACGAAAATAAGTCATCTCGCCTTTAACAGATCAAATTTGGGACTTGGTATAGAGTACAAGAAATTCTCTCACATTTAAAACACGTCAACAACGCACGTAACCCAGCTGAAGTTATAGGCGTTGGCTTAAGACGTAGGCCGGGACATGACGCCTTATATGTCAGACTTGCAACCTACATTGCAGACCCACGTCGAACCACGCTGGTGGAGTATCGGATCCGCAAAGGCCGAACGAAGCAAACGATATTTGAAGAATTCAGGTACGTGAGCACAGTTTTAATATGCAGATATGCACACACAGATGCAGCGACAGATACCCCCTCTAAACTAAATTTGCAGCCGCTTCACTACCTAGAAACGTAGCCAGAGTAAAGCTGATTCACTTCATAAAAATAATTGGTTCAATTTTAAGCCATACATGTTCCAAGTGCGAATTTCAAAAAGAGCAGTGGCGAAGTCCCGTCTGCTTCGCAAAAAGTACTACGAGTATACTTCCACCTCTGACATATGCGCGCAGAGAATATGACAAAGTGTGCATTGATTTTCATCTATAATCATCTCAAACTGCTGCATATCCGTTTTCGGGAAACATCTAACTGGTAGGCCAATGCATCTTGCAGCACATTTTAAGGATGGATGTCTTGTAGAGAAATGACGGTTTTATAAAAACCAAACACGAGACGACGAACGTTCAGGTTCAATTTCGCAACAGCACTCTTCGTTACAAATTCTATAGGCAATTACCGAATCGAATTATCTGTCCCGAAATTATAATTGGTCCTGCGGATACTGCTTGTTTTATCGAAATTCGTGCTAATAGCTTGGGCGGCGCTGTCACAGGCATACTCTCCTCCTCTCAACATTTATGCTTAGTTCGGTTTAGACTTTCCTCTTTATCACGAACGATGGTAAATAAAGAGACCAGCACGTTCCACTGCGCTTCTCCTCATTCAGAATAGAGCATACAACATTTAAACATACGCAGATAACACAAACACTTATTGACTTTTGACAAGCTTAGAGGTAAGAACGCTTGCTAAATGCAGCCCGACCACCACCAAAGATAAAAGGGCATATGCGCAAATATGAAAGTGCCTAAACAAAAATGTTTTTGAACGCAGAGGCAGCGAAGTAAAATTAACACTAGCGAGCCTCCACCATATCGGTTCCCCGTACGCGAGAGGAAAGAGGAGGAAAAAACTTGTTTAATCAATTAGAAGTTGATTAAGGTGGAGGGTGGCGTGCAGGTTGGGCCGGTTAACCACCTCCTTCGGCTCTATCGGCGGCACGGGTTTGAGTATAGAGGTCTGGCGATTTCAAGACTTCAGCCCGGTCTCCAGGTGGGGGTTTGGCCAGAATAGCACTCGGCGGCGGATCCCCGCTGCAGTCCAAGAGCTACGCTCTCAATTTTACCCCATTTTACTTGGTGCAACTGCTGCTTAAACACAGAGGCGCACATGCATCGTTGGCTTCCTCCGCTCCTTATAAAACATTTCGAGCCTGTCAGACGGATGCCGCGGAAGCAGTAGATAAATTTACGAGGACACTATAGCACCGCAGCACGCAACATGTTCCAGACCACCGCAAAAAAATAAATACATAAATAAAATAAAAAAAGAAAAGAAAAATAACTGACAACACGAATGTGAGAGCGTATGCTTCGCACGTCTCGCTAAACACATACGCGCGCACGTATACGCACACTAAACCGGTTCCATAGGTGGCAAGCATGTATTTCACCGGAAACTATTAAGCCCGGAGGGGAGGAGAACCAGTTCCCCAAATATAGCAGCGAAGGCACGCCTGAGCAGAAGGGCGTTCTTGGCGAAAGTTTCGGCAATAACTTCGGATCGAATCACGCCTTCCATACTCCGTGCTCCATTTGCCCATTTGCAGGGCAAACAAATTGATCGTGCCAACGCTTAACTGGCATAAGTTATCGCCAGAGCGTCGAGTAGCTAACGGTTAAGCAAAGTGGCTAGAACAAGGACAAAGGGAACAGTGTTGTCGAGTGCGGACAATACTGTTTTAGCGTCGTCGGAGTCGGATTAAACGAGGCGCGCGAGAGAGACCGCACGAAAGCGTCCAAACCACCTTTACTGCTCATTTACGAGATGGGTATTTTTCTTTCACAATGTAGCCGGAATTTATAATAGAATCTACCTAGCAGCAAACTGCCGGAATTATTCGAATTAAAAAATAAAGAAAGCAGGGAAGTGGAGACGAGTACGGCGCTGAAAGCTACGCACGACTCACGCGATCCGAGAGCAGCGACCGCATCCCTTGCGGTGTAGGGGCCAAGGACGCGCGTCCGCATCGATGCCGCGGACAGCGAGGGTTTAATCAGCTTGCTTCATCTCCGGTTGCGTTACGGCCCGCCTTCAGAACTAGACTGCCTCGGCTAGCGACTTGCGCGTCAACAGCAGAGAGAGGAAATGGGGCTGTGCACATGCACGGCGTCGTATTTGCATCGAGCCAGGGCGTGACCGCGTCCAGGCATTCCACCAACAAGCACGGATGCCTAAATTTCAAACCAGTCAGTACTCAATAAGTGAATCACAGTGTTCGGCGCACGCTATAAGGCATTACGCGGGCGCGTGCAGCTAAAACGCTCTCATTGATCATCTTCGTAACACCGGTAATGCCCACATTCCCCGCGACAAAGGCCGTCACGCGTCCCTAAAGAAACAGAATCAGGCCCCGGGGTCAAACGGACGGCAATTTGTTATATTACACCTCGGCGTAGAAATCGCTGGGGCCCACTCCTGCGCCCGATCAAAGTGGACCACACGGAGAGACCCTTCGCCATCGCCGCACCAACGATATCCACTCGGGGGCCGCTAAAGGGTGCGCAGGGGACGCGAGAGGGCTTTACCGGCGGCACTGTACATATATACCTACATGCCGCTTCCTGGTTCGGGCCGCAGCCTACGCGAATCCGGTTGCGGCAGGACACGAACGCAGCCCAGGCTAATTGGCCTCCGCGGTAGAAGACAGCCCGCGCGCGTCTTAATGGATGCTGCATGCTGTTGTTTTCATTGGACTCATCGCGACGTTCACAACGGGTTAGCAAATGAAATTACCATTGCCCCTCCATCCCAGAAGCGGAGCGCACCAGTAATGAGCGATGGAAATTTATATAAAGGGCGCCACTTATACGGCTCGTAACCAGCGGTTATGTGCCGCGGTAGAACGGCGCTGACCTCGCGTTTATGTGGGCCCTTTCATGCACGGGGAAAACGGAAGAGCAAAGGGTAAACTGCTCGGGGAAATACTTCTGTGCCAACGTGAAGGAAGAGACCCGAGGCTCGGAGTTGAGTGGCTCCTTTCAGTGGGCTGCACCACTGTTCGCGGGTGACAGGCTTTTGGTGATCCTTCTATAGCCCTCTGCTTAGGATATTTGTGCTTTTTTTTCTTTTCGTAGCCTTCAATGTTTCATGATGACCCACTACGTATAATCGCCCCGCCACGGTGGTCTAGTGGCTATGGTACTCGGCTGCTGATCCGAAGGTCGCGGGATCGTATCCCGGCCACGGCGGCTGCAGTTTGATGAAGGCGAAATGTTGAGGCCCATGTGCTGTGCGATGTCAGTGCACGTTAAAGAACCCCACGTGGTCGAAATTTCCGGAGACCTCCGCGACGGCGTCTCTCATAATCAGAGCTGGTTTTGGGACGTTAAACCCCGCAATTCGATCAATCACTACGTATAATCACTATTAGATTCAGAAAAAGAAGAGCTCACGCACGCGCACATACAGAGAGAGTAAGGAAGAAAACGCGCCGGTTTTCTCCCTGTGTACAAACTACCGGCGATCATGTTGGCCGGCATTTCATAGTGGTCGTAGTCTAAAGGCACCTTGTATGCGATGTAATCTAACTACTACTACGTACCCAGCGCAGTTTGGAGACTGCAGCACGAACAATGGTATATGGCTTCATTCCAAGCCTGCTGCCCAAATGTACTGCTTGACTAAAATGCATTAATATATAGATATTACAAGAAATCTTACTCATATACGCATAAGTTGCACAGTGTATTCTAAGAATGTTTTGAACAGCAATAAAATTTCGGCCCGTGAACGACATTGGAACGTCAGAAAACGGTGGAAGGTCAGCTACGGAAAGATTTTTTTTTTTCTTTTTCTTTCCCCTCGAAGTTGGCCGTACGTCTCGTACATTCCTTTAAATTATGCATTTTTGTGCTACCAGAATAAATATATTTCATTAAAAATAGTTGCACAAGACACTTTTATGCTTTTTAACTCTTAAGACCGATGTAAATATCGGTAACTTCTTAATTTTTTTTATTTTAGCGCTATCACATTGCGACATCATGTTCCTTGCGGAGCACCATTTGCCACCGAGTTGAGTTTTAGTTCCGAAAAAGAAATAAATAAAGCTCACATAAAAAGACATGTTGAGAGCTGTATATTATACACATGATATCGGAACATAAGTTTATCATAAAAATAGGCAGTTAACTGTCAGGATAATTAATGAAAAGTAATTAAGTTGAGGTATGCGCGCTGCATTGGATATGCGAACGTGAACCAGGGGTATACGGATATGAGCCACACGTGTGAAAGAAGTAAATCACGGGTGGCTCATGTTCGCATAGCGTACGTGTTGGTCCACCTAAAGTTGTTCTACACCAGTGTGGCTCGACTTGAGATGAACCTAATTTGTGAGCCGCCAGACCTCTGCCCCGTTGGTAAGCATCGATAAAGACGCGGCTGTTTAACATTTTCCTCTCGAGGCACAGTGGCAAACTACGCTCTGTGATCTGAGAATGCCTGGCACCCCACCCGTCCTCATTCTTCTACTCCGGCCTGATTGTTCGTATCTGCGGTCATTACCTGTACCATAAGTAGATGTACCCACACCCTCATGGCCACTTCTAGCGGCCACCTATTGCAAACCTACTGCGCCCTATACCTATTCTAGCGACTACTTATTGCAAACCGCTCTTCCGAAACGGTAGAACATAAATGTAGTTTCCTGCCTAATAATTTTCAGGCCCGCCATTCTGATTTGCCTATGTAATTCTGTGCTTTTCAATTTGACCCATTAGCTACTAAGCAAGGCACTGTCACCAGACAACCGCAGTCTATATGCTGGCAATATTCTCCATTAACTCTTATACACACATTTTCCCAATCCTGGGCTCTGAGTGCTTCCTGCAAACATGCGGTAAAATGCATCTGGGACGATCGTTATCACCCCATGTTACGTCCATCTTTATAGGAATGTTATTGCTTATGACGGACTATGGCATCAGCGGAGCCACTGCAGCCATCTTCTAGAGCATTTATGCTCGTCTACTCCCCGATTCCGCAATGCCTGCATAAATGGGGAAGGGTATTTAAGTGGCCTTTCTAGTCCAATTAAACACTCTTCATGCTCATCTGAGTGCATAGGTGTATGTATGCTACATGTGTTTGTCTAATAAATCATACGACGACTGTCCGCGCTTGTGTGCGTTCCTTTCTTATCTTGTCTTTTATGCAGTTCACCACAAGTTCCTGCATGACTGCCAAGGTTCGCGATATAAGTGAACCGCTTTCTCGCAATCTATGAAGACAATATATCAGGAATGGTTACATTCCGCGAATTGATACCGTGGATGATGTCTCTTGTCGAGTAGCCTTCACCTGCCTTTACCTGATGTTTATCTGATGCATATTCATTGATTTATTTGGCCTTACAGGCCCATTAACGGGACTAAGGCGGTCACAATCAACGAATACAATGAAGGAAAAAAGAACAGGTAAGGCAACTGTCATAAGTACATAACATCGCATAAAAAATACAGGAAAAAGCTAAATGCGAAAATAAAGGTGAAAGAAACTATAATACATTAAATGGAAATTACGGGAACAGACCGAGTCCACTGAAAGCAACATATGCTACCTGAGCAGACGAGGTTTCGTCAAAAAGCCTTGACTCTCTGCCTGAATATAAACGCTGCGTTGACATCACTTGGGCGCGTGTGTACGACGTTACTCGTCCCTGTTTGCCGCACTCAGTACGAGGTACCTTGCTCAACCAAAACAGCTTTTCATCTATATCAAGGGTACATGGTCAGCCGGACACACACCAAGATTCTGTAAATAGAGAACAGAAAAGGGGAAAAATACGGTAGACGTGTTTTTTGTACACCTTTATAGCCTGCAAATGTTATCGCTGCCTCCAAAGATGTCTACGAGTATTGCAGGGAATCGCCCATTGCGCGATGATCGCAGTTGTTGCCGCAGCCTCTGGCGCCGCCGCCATGATTGGCCATTGCCAGTGCGCTCGTCATCTTCACTTCTGTACGTATACAGTCTACCGATTCTCGTTACCCTCTGCCTATGGGAGCGAAACGCAAGGCGCAGGTATACATATAGTAAGGTAAGGAAAAACTGTGCGTATTAAACAACACAAGGAGCGTACGCGTAGTAGTAGCCCATCGTGGCATCCAACTAATGAAAGCATTCATAACACCGTCTTCGGGATAACGAAGCGAGCATGCCTCGGAGAGGTGGTATGCAACTCCCACTCCTACAGATGCTGACACATCGCTTCGAGGACGAATAAATAAATAAATATATAAAATGCACAAATGTCGAAAGGGAGGGGGGGGGGGGCGGAATAAACAACGGACGTTCGTTTACAGGGCTCGCGGTGCCGATATGATCAGCCTCGCAAATTGCGTGGACAAGATAAACACTCGAGAAGCGAGCACGGTGCAGGCTGGCCGGACAAGTGGTTCCACAACGAGGCCTCTCCCCCAGCAGCGCGCTGCGCCGGAAAACCTGCGGAGATGGAGGGTTGTTCGCTGTCGTCGTCGGTAGCTGTACACTTGCGATTCCAGGGAAGGGCCGCACGCCGGACTGCTGCGCTTCAATTTATGGCCATTGGGCACGTCCACAGCCACATCTTGCTAGCTATGTACCAGCGTGATCAATTCCGTCTGCGCCTGCTCGACTTGACGCGAACAAAGGAACGCTAAACGATATCTCCACTACCGCGCAGTAATGTTCACTCCCGCTGTGGTGCAAGCGGCGCACATTTGAGATGCATAGTGACCTTGCTCTGCGCATATCCCGAGGTACACATAGCAGAGGTGGCATGCGCGGACCGACTCGGTTATTTGTGCATTTTGGGTAGTTTTCGTTTGTTTGTTTGTTTGTTTGGAATGGCTCGTTTCATCGCCCACTGTGAAACAACGGCCGCGGTACAACTCTCGGCTACGGCCCGATGCATTGTCCATTCGCCTGTCCATACCATTTTGGGCCAAAAATTAAAAAACGATGTCCGAGAGGTATTCAGTGCGCAATATCAGTGAGACACTGATTGGGAATAAATTTAACGTTCACCCAACGGTCTTTGTTAACGTGAAAGTTTCGTGCAATGTCCTCTGCGCACGCAGTATGTATGTATGTATGTATGTATGTATGTATGTATGTATGTATGTATGTATGTATGTATGTATGTATGTATGTATGTATGTATGTATGTTATTTCCAATCTCGAAGAATTTTTTACCAGAGGATGTTCGTTGCAGCGTGAGCGGGCTCCTTGTACCTACATAGAACATGGCCTTATATACTCTGCTACAATTCAAGGAAAATGCGGCTTTTCGTCTCAAAGGACCCCCCCCCCCTCCAGCCCAGTGGTGCCGCTGCGTGAACATCACGTCGCTGCCGCTCCCTTCGCGCTACTGTACGTCGCGAAAGAAATCAAAACGCGTATTCCACCATGCTTATATACGGTCCTCTTACAAGATGGCTGCCTCCGCTGTTCACGTTGTTGTATCTCTCGGTACATAAAGAAGTTGTCAATAGGGAGTTTGAGAATTGGGGCCCCAAGGAGCTTGGGGACCCAAGAAGCTTGCGACCCGCCAGGGCGCATGCGCAGATGGTTCTGCGCATGTGCCCTGGCGGGTCTCAAGCTTCTTGGGTCCCCAAGCTCCTTGGGGCCCCAATTCTCAAACTCCCTAATATTATGGTTTTGCATAGCGCACGACGTTGGCGCCTTGCTTTCCGCTAGAAAGGCTTTATCTTAGCTCAAAATAAAGGCATCGTTGGGAACTACTTGCGGGTGCGGGTGTACTTGGAGAAGCCATGGCTTGGCGCTACTCGTAGTTGTATACGCCGGCATGCCATGACGTCGCGTTGATGCCGCGACAAAAGCTTAAAAGGGAGGGGACATTTTGAAGGCGAATAGCCGAATTTTTCTTCATCGTCGACGCAGCTTGTATTTGGCAAGTACTGTTATAAAACAAGTAAAGATATACAACTGATTCCACAAAGGTTGCGACGTCGTACGTGCCACACACGTATTGATGTACTTATTCATGCCCTTAATTCGACGTCAACTTGTACCAACAAAAACAACACTTTCATATAAAGTCCGGTAGCGCTGAAGTTCAAATTTTAGTGGCCAAGTTTAACAAACGACTGTGACGAGTGGTGCCCCCACAGTTTAGAAAAAAACAATAAGTTCAATACAGCCCACTACCACGGGAAAATCAAAATGCTTTTCAAAGTAATGTGCCTTGTTGGGCGAGCTGGGACCTATATATACTCCACAAACTACGCCTGTCAACAGCACGGGCATAACCGTGCTACTGAACCTGAACTACACGTGGCCACACATGAGTTTTAGTTTTTGACTTTGTTGGTTAGATTAGACGCATTAGACGTGCAGATATGTAAACAGACGTGCACGCATTAGACGTGCAGATATGTAACCCTGTCCGTTTGTTAATGGAGTTATTCATATCGTGATTCCAATTTGCGCTAACCGTTTCTTTACATTACACTCCTCCTTGGGGGCACGCAGTATTTGAAATAAGTAAATTAATTCTGTGTCCGTGTACTCGTATGTGAGAAGTATTTGAACCCTTCTATATTGCCCTCGTCGCCGGCATCACAGATGAGCAGAGAAACATTCTGGCGTGCTTGCGCGATAGTTCATATAGGCCAAACGCGCTCCACTCGATGGCAATCTGGTGGCCTCGGTACAGCGCCGTTTGCGGTGACGATGCGTGTGACTGCGTGAAAACGTTATTCTGTATGAAATATATCGTTTCATCTTCAGCGCGACAAGCGGCTGGAAGGCAGCCTCCACGGCCGTTCATATTTCGCCGTCACGACCACCACACCGCATCTCGTGGCAAACGGCCACATTAAAGATGTTCGTTCCCCGTCCTCGAATGCGGGCGGTTTCTTTTGTCGCCACAGTTCACACGGATATGCGCATGCCGGTTCCCACGTGACATCTCCCGACCTAGAGACGCACAGGAGTGGTGGTGAGGGCGACTGCTGGGCGTTCGTGCCACGGGGAATGCCACCGACCCGACACATTGGGGGGGGGGGGGGGGGGGGGGGGGGGGGGGGAATCGCGACGCGGACTTGGCAGCTCGCATCGATCGCTCCGCGAGATCGACCGAGCGCGATTGCGGCGCAACGCTGCCCCCTTCCCGCCGGTCTCTTATCTCATCGACAAGGCACATTTGCGCCGCTCAGCTCGTTCTCCGGCGTGCGTATACCGCGATAAGGAGTGCCTCCCTCCCTTCTCCGCGATCGTAATCGCGCGCGCGCGCGTTGCATTCGAGATCGAAGCCCTACCTCGAGAGCCGTCGCTAAGAGACGCACCAACATGGAGTGCCCCGCCGTGTTCTCGACGATTCGCCGGCGTCACGACGCGCTGTTCTTGGGACCGAGCGCTCGTTTCCGCAACGGAGAACGCGAGAGTAATGCTCCACCCGTAACCTGTAGTAAACGAGAGGTGCTGAGCGGTCGCCAGCCAAATCTCGGTCGGTCTCCCGACGCCGACACGCGCCGAGTGGGAAAAAAAAATATGGTGCACCGAGACGTGACCTGTCGGCGGAAATCGCGGTAAACTTGACGCCTGTCGCGCGCTGATCCGCCCTGTCTCTGTTCAACAGCGCCGCAAAATAACACCGCCAAACATCAAGCCATAGAAGTTATGTAAAAAAAAACACAAACAGATTACAGTCCAATTGTGAGGCTTGACTTGGAAAAACCGCGATATCATCCCAAGGCACATCGGCAGCAGTGGAGGGTGTTTCTTGACTATCTGTGGGTTTGAGTATGTGTGTTTTTATTTGTTAAATGCGTGAGTATATGAAAGGTTGTTGTTGTTTTGTGGGGTTTAACGTCCCAAAACCAGCTCTGATTATGAGAGAAGCCGTAGTGGAGGTCTCCGGAAATTTCGACCACCTGGGGTTCTTTAACGTGCACTGACATCGCACAGCACACGGGCCTCAACATTTCGCCTCCATCGAAATGCAGTATATGAAAGGTTAGCATCGTGTACAGTATACTTGCTACTCATTCTCCCCTAGGCAAACAATGCATTGCAAAGGCATCCCGGTATCCAACAAACACAACAGCAAACAAGACAGGCACAGTGCACAGCAAATATTTACCGGCTCTTGCAAACACGCAAACACGATAACACAGGTGCTAACTCAGAGGCACTTTGTCCGCATGAAGTTAAAACAAACCCTATTGTATGCGACAATATACACAAAACCAAGCAATAAAACAACTGCTGGGGTTTTATGCGCCAAAACCAGGATGCGATATATGGCACGTGCCGAAGAGGAGCCTGCAGAGTTATCCGGAAATTTTCACCACCCGGAGCCTCTTTAAGGTGCACCGAAAACGCACGGTACACGCGCATATCTATAGGGTGCCGTCTTGCGAACTGAAATTGCGAACGCCGCGCCCCAGGGTCGAACCCACGTTTCAGATCAGACGCCGCCTCAACCACTGTACCACCGCGACGGCCCCAACATACAAAGCCTGAAGCAAAGAACTCCCTTTCAGTTCGCTCGCACTTCAAGGAAGTACTGACTATACTACAGTACATACAAAGTTAGGACATACTTTGCAGCAAGATCGATATCAATGGAATCTTCAGATGCACCGTAATCTGCAGCAAAAATTTCTCCAATAATTACACATAATTCGTGATGCCCACAACAATCATTTTGAGGCTTGAAATGCACGCTTTTGTAGTCAACTTTTTCGATATGGCCTCAATATTTCTTCCTTTCTTTTCTCTCCCTCTCTCTCTCTCTCTTTGACGGCCGCCTTTAAGCGGGGTGCGTAATTTATCTCTTAGTTTCGTTTTTCATGTAGAGCGTAACTACTGTCGAGGAAAGAAAAACAAGGAAAAATGCATCGAAGCAAATGGAGCCTGTATATATAACGTGCACAGAGAGCACACGGGCGTTCCTCCCCCGTCAACGTACGGCCGCCATGGCAGTGAAAAGAACTCGCGCCCTCGAGAAGGATAGCATTTGATGGGTGGGTTGCAACGCTTGCGCCATGAAATCAAGGGAAGATAAAGCGAAAGAATAAGGAAGCACAAAACCTGTGCTTCAGTTTGTTTTTTGTCCTTTCACTTTCTATTCGCTTCATTGCGCGGTATTATTTCCCAAATGCAGGTCCTCATGCTAAACAGTGCCACGCCTTGACTAACCGTCAGGTTACCCCGACATGTCAGTTATATAGAAAGCGTGCGTGTGTATGTGTGTGTGCGTGTGTGTGTGTGCGTGCGTTTCCTCGTTCGCTGGCAGTGATAACTTTTCGTTGCCGTATTACGCAGCGAGCACTTTAATATCAATTCTATTGATCCTTCGACGTCGCTTCAAGCGTCCCGGCGCGTACTCTATTGGTGGGATCGGCCTTCCGACACCAGCGATGACACAGTGAATGGCAAAGATTACTGAACATGGTTCCAGGTAATATTCAGCACGCGTATCCTCCATCTCTCAGTACCATTGGAAAGAAGCGTCACTTTTAAATGCGAAGCATTTCTCAGCAAACTTCGGCGACTTTCAGCGTGTCTATCTATCTATCTATCTATCTATCTATCTATCTATCTATCTATCTATCTATCTATCTATCTATCTATCTATCTATCTATCTATCTATCTATCTATCCGACTACGACTTTGTGCTCGCCTGGCCGTTTCGTTAATCGGATGTATACGAAAATTGGTATGGCACAACAAGACTGCATGACGAACATAAATGACAGGTCATAAGATGAAAATCATGACACGCATGTCACGAGCTGCATGATTTGCGTGCCACGGTCTTGGTGCTCTCCTGGCCTTTTCAATAATGGGATATATGCCAAATTGGTATGGCACAAAATGACTGCATGTCAAACATAAATGACACTATAACACAAAAATCATGATATGCATGTCATGAGCGGCATGATTTACGTGCCATGGTCTTGGTGCTCTTGCGCCCGTTTCGTTAACTTGGTATGTACCAAAATTGGTATGGCGAGACAGCAATTTATGACGACCAAGGGTGACACGTTCTAAGAACATGAAAATCATGCCATACATGTCATGAGCGACATGATTTACATGCCACGCATTTCGTTAATGGGATGTATACCAAAATTGCTATGGCACAACACGAGTGCATGACGAACGTTAATGACAGGTCATAGCATTACAATCATGACATGAGTGTCATGAGCGGCATGGTTTACATGCCACAGTATTGGTGCTCTTGCGGCCGTTTGTTAACTTGATATGCACCAAACTCAGTAGAGGGAGACAACAATGCAAATCCATTTTACGTTCCTGATGCGCGCTTCGCATTTCCTTGATTCCCACTGCACGTGGGATCTGTCATTTTTTCTCACTACGCTTATCTTTTCTTCTCCCCCCCCCCCCCCCAAAAAAAAAAGAGAATACCAGCGATACACAAATAAAATACATAATGTTATATACAGGGCACCTGCTTTACACGTGTAATAGTAACAAGATTGCGAAATCGATCACAACACCGAAGCATCACGCTCATCTTTCTTTTTTTTTTAATGAAGAACTGGGCGGTTAAGTTCAGGCGCTTGTGTCTGGATTCGCTGTGGCTTATAAAAGGGTGGTTGATGTAGGATTGCCTTTCAACATCCATGAAGCCACTTGGCATATCATGCGATTCGAAGATATCTAGTAACAGGTGTCTGCAGTTCCATGACGCGTAATGAAGAAAATAAAATGATTCGGTAGATTATGCGCACTATAAGTGTGTAAATGCGCATGTATAGCTCCCAAAGAACGTGAATAGAACCACGACTATTGAATCACACCTTACGTTATCAATAATGAACAATGTGCCCATGTAAAACGCACTGGCATCTGTGCTACCAAGTGGCGCCGTTCATGCTGCTTGCCAGGCAGCACTCTCCAACCAACAGCATAGCCTCTGCCATCACTGGCTACATCGTACACACACAACCTTGGCACATATTTAGAATGAATATTTCAAAAGTAGAGTGGTAGGTATTACTGCTAAATAACAGCAGTTTTCCACTGCCTGGCTTCAATGTCCTATACTTCAAAATGCGTCCTAACAAGAATGATTAAGGATTAATCTATAGCACTTATTAGTCACGAGAAAAACATTCCAGTTTTTCATGCAAATAATAATGGCCTTTCGTGTAACTTCATTTAGCTATGCTTGGGGGAAATAAAGGGGGACGGCCTATTCGAGAAAAAAATACCCGCATTTCCCCGAAGGGGAGTATGAGGAAGTGCGAAGCACGGGGTGATGCTATGAGGGGGCGCGCGCGACTAAACTGCAGAGCCGAGCGAAGGAGACGGCAGCGAGAGAGCACGCGCCAGCCGACCCACGGAGGTCTGGCCGTTTTTAAGTGCAAAGCACTTTTACTGATGATGATGATTAAGTGTAATTAATGATTTAAAGTGTTGTTGTCATGATGCATTTGTACACACACACACACATTTATATATGAAGTATTATTTATTTATTTTACACTTCACGCTTTTCGTATGATGCATTAATGCACCTCGAGAGTGCGTCACACACACACACATACACACACTACACACGTCACTACAGATCAGCATCTATTCGGCGGCCGAGGGTGAGTGCAAACCTAACGGGGGGAGAGGCACACCAGCTGCGCGGAGAGGGTGCGAGGAGCCGGCGCGGCGCGCGCAGCCACGGCGCGGAGGAGCCAGCTGCACAACGCGCCGTGACGTCACGGCGCGGAGAGCGGTGCGGAGCCGGCGCGGGGCGCGCGCAGCCACGGAGCGGAGGGCGGAGCGCGCGCAGTCACGTGGGGCGTGACGTCGCTGCGCCGTTGCTACAGACGCTCCTCTCCGCTCCTCGCGCCGTTGCTAGGGGAGAGGAGGAGGAGCGCGGATGCCGGCGGAGTTTTCGGGGTCGCTTAAGAAGTGCATTCGCACTTAAAAAAAGAAAAGGATAGAACGGAAGAAAAAAGACTTGGATATGCGGTACAAGCTACCGCACTCTCCTTGTTAAATACGCGCCATGCACGTAGGCATTCTGCGAGACCAGCTACTCTTCGGTCCAGCGCATTCGCCAAATCGGAATCAGTCGCTCTTACACAATCTTATTTTTTTTTCGCCATCAAAGCACTATACACAACACACCACTGTGAGCAAGCAACGTCGTGTCCAGTCGCTCCCGTGCGCGGCGGCATTGGCAAAGGGCGAACCGCGGGAGTGCACGCCGAGGCCGCGGGCGACACACGCAGCTGAGACCACGCGGAGATGCTAGGAGACGCACGGTGATATGAGGTGTTGAGGTAATCCATCATAAAGATAGGGCACGCAATCTGGCGATCCTGCAGTCGAGCTTCCCGCCATGTCGGTCGGCGTGGTTGCACAATCGCGTCGCTTCGCCGTATCTGCGTGATCGAGGCGGTCGGTTGAACTCGCGCCGACCAGCGCCCCGAAAGGTCCCGCCGGGCGATGCACATCGAGCGCCGCTGGCGAGGACCCTCCTTTCGTGCGTGCTCTATGTCCGCACGTGCCGCGGCCTCTCCGGACCTGGGTGCTCCCGATTTGGCACCGCTCTATCAACGTCCGTAACCTGCGGCTACTAATTAATATAACGGCGCATTAGAAGACCCCGAACAGGTTCGTACAACCTCGCACATGAGATCTAGCCATCGCTCATTCGTCCCGTATCATCCCGGTATCTGCAGATGTGGCGCTTTGAATTACTGAGCGACGGCAACTCCCACCACACGAAGGTACAGCGCTTGTGAAGTCGTAGTGATGCCGGAGATGTTGGTCCGGGGCCAAGCGGAATCAATTTCGATTTGCCAATAAAGAATAAGAGACTCGGCACCGTCGTCTTGAATTGGCTTCCCTCTTGCACTGATCAAGAAAAAGACCGGCGTACGGGCTTTGAAAAACGTGGCAGGCACTGTCAGTAATTGTACAACATGAAGCACAGCGAACGAATAATGAAACTCGCACATCGAAACAGACGTATACATGCAGGACAAGCTGCCGTGGCCGTTAGCGAATGTTTCGTAGATTTGATTTCTGGGGTTTAACGTGCCAAAACCAGCTCTGATTATGAGAGACGCCGTAGTGGAGGGCTCCGGAAATTTCGACCACCTGGGGTTCTTTGATGTGCACTGACATCGCACAGCACACGGGCCTCAACATTTCGCCTCCATCTAAATGCAGCCGCCGCTCCTGGGATTCGATTCCGCGACCTTCGGATCAGCAGCCGAGTGTCATAACCACTAGACCACCGTGGCGGGGCGCGAATGTTTCGTAGGAATATCATACTGTATTTTTTTCAATATCAAATATCATAAATAAATAAAGAAGCCAAGTAAAAATTAAAATTCTTGGCGATAAAGTGTTACACAAGTCTCGAACGTGATAATGTGAGCGATAAATGGTTAATATGAGGTTGGTGGGTGCTGATCCTCTTCGTGTTTAGAGTGGCGTGACACCCATTACAAGGGTCCTCCTAACCCCCCCCCCCCCCTCATTTTTTTTATTTTTATCTTTCGAACATTATATTTGAATTGCTTCAGAGTTAAGCACAGCGCACACTCCTCGAAACCGATTCCGAAATCTGATGTTCAAAGAGCGCAATCAAAGTACAAAAGTGAGTTTCGTTTTGTTTCAAAAAGCGGTGTCAATTACGAGCTGTCTGAAATACTACATGTTACTTCTGACTTGCTGCAAATGCTTATTATGCTGGACTTTTACAATACAAAGTAAACACAGAGAATTCCCGATCACCTACAGCTATTTATTTACGCCATCCACGACTTGGCGGAAGCCATTGACAACCACGTATGAGTCCAACTACTCAGCTGTCACCGTGCTATTTTTTAAGACGTCATCTGCTAACATCAGTGACGTAGATTACCGACTCCTTATCTTGTATTATGTGCCTGTGTTCAGTACCCCTCAGCTATGTAAAGGTGAATTGAAATTGCCGTTTTACTGGTTTCCGAGAAGAATACGTAGTACAGTGCAATCACGTGAGATGTCAGCTCATGCTCGTTTTTAAAATTCAGCCTCGAACCATGATCTGAACTGTCATGCAATTAAAAGCGAATATGCACATACAAGAACAAAATGACTACCACGGGAAGGTATGTGTCTCCCCTCACAATTATCCTCCATTTACGCCTCCGGTTAAGACAATTACAGGTTACAGCCTGACTACATTTTGTTGCTGTAGTCTTTATGTGACACAATGGAGCTGCAGGAATGAAGGGAGCCCGTGTGTTGAAGGCTTCACATTTCGTTAGAAGCGCCGCGCCTTGTCAGCTTGAAGAAATTCGGACTGGTGTCATAACATAATGCGCCAGTGACTGAGTTGCGATGAAGTTGCCGGTGAAGCATTCTTGCCCAACATCGGCTTAAAAATGTCAGGCGACCGTTGTTGAAATGCGCGGTGACAGGTGTCGCGAAGTGATTGACCAAGCCACGGACTCGCATCGAAGCCGACACATTTTATCGCCACATTGTTCGCCTCGCCTATACTTCCCAGCACGACGCTCCACCGCCAATTGCTATCACTTCATTGCGACAGCTAAAAATATCGCGGCCACTTCTAGACCACATGCGCCTTGTTGCCAGAGCGTCAGGTTACTCACTTCGGTCAAGCTGCGACCCTGTACTCCTACGCAGATGACAACACGCCTTATCTGCCGGCTGAACGTTGGCCGATCGTCAAGTCATGCCGGAGTTCAAAAGTAAAAAAGAAATACCATCATTAGCACCATATTCTCTTTCTCGCATTGCTGCCATCGGCGTAACAATAGTTACAAATGGTGCAGTATACCGTATACTTCCTGCCACATCCACATACGAATGGCTCTTGCATACACGTCATAAGTATTTATTTATTAGGGGCGAAGCTCCTCTTAGTCTAACCTTGTCACGCGTCAGTCGTCAGGCGTAACCCGCGTGCCTCCCGGCACGCGCTCGCCCTCGCCGTTCGTCTCGGCGCGTGCCTCCCGGCGCGTGCCTCTCTCTCTCTCTCTCCCGGCGCGTGCCTCTACTGTCTTGTGTGAGAGAGAGAGAGGGAGACAGAGAGAGAGCGAAAGGCGCGCGTTGGCTATGGAAACGCTCTTTCTTAGAGGAACGCTGTACCAGCTCGCAAAGAAGGAGAACGCGCCTTCACCCGCGAGAGACAACGTTGGCGCAGGCAGCGTCTCCTAGCGAGTTTCTTGATTGAGAAATACCGACTGCTCGCGTTGGAGAAGCGTTCACCGGCAACCCATATATATGTATATATATAGGCGTTGGATCTTGACTTGCAATGAAATACCGGTGGGAGATTTCACTTGTGCATAGTTGAACCATGAGGATTCGTAGCGTGCGCGTTAACTAAATTAATCCAGAACTCGGCACGATCTACGATGAACCTCCCGAGCTTTGCCCACTCACCATCATTCACTCCGTGGATATGCTGTAATTTTTTTTATTTATTTTAAGGTTGCGTCAGTGAGTATTAAAACATCTAACTATACCTGATGTTAGCTCTGAACAAGCTGCATTGTGTGCAGTTTTTTATTCCATTCGGCACAACTTTTAATCACATTCCCGCCGATCAAACTGGCGCAACCGCACACATCAGTTAAACGTAATTGATTCGAATACCAGGTTCTAGAAAAGATGCTGCAATGTCAAACGTCGCGTTGCGTTCGGTTTTTCTTTTATACGCAAAATCTTGAATTCAGGTGCCTTTTCATATGCGATCCCTTTCATGATAATCGCATGCATGTGCCGCGAGGCATTCTCAAAAGCCTACTGTGCACACCTTCAACCTGTCATGGCGAAAAGCGACCGAGAGGCTCTGTACTGCTCGAAAGCCAGTGTGCAGACACACCAATGCGTTCGCGGTGATATATACTATACCAAGCATTTGCAATTTGTATAGTGCTGCTGCAATCGTTACAGCGTTTAGAGAGACAAGCTCGAACGGCCGCGCACTGAGCGCATTTTCATCGCTATCCGTATACTGAACTTGAGGACGCTGTCAAAGGTGCACATAGAAACTATGTTTCTGAGCAGCGCTCTGCTATACAGCGTGTTTTTTTTTTTTTAGTTGCAACAAATTTTTTAATTTAGAAAAACATAAATCACGGGAATGTCTTGTGTACCATTCGAGTGTACGGATTGGCGGCCTCTAGATACAGAATAATTTCCGCACTTGTGCGCATAATTAGTGAAATTACGCTAATTACATCTTTAATTATCAGTAATTGGTGGCTACAGCAAATGAGTACTTTGGAGCCCGTCCTCGACACTACCTATTCCAACGATCAAATTTTGAATAGGGGAGTGCATGTCGGAGCTACGCGAACAATTAGTTCCCCGTGGCTGGCTCCTTGAAACCGAAACTGGCCGGAAAAAGAGCGTCTGTGACGCCGATGTCGCCGCCTCCCAGGATTTCGTCGCTCGCCCGCGGCGCCCAACGCCGCAGATAACAGGGAGATAACGCAAGCTGCTTGCGCAGCCGGAGCGACCGGAGCGGCGGTGACCACGGGCGAGTGGCGAGTGACGAAAGCCGTAGGGGCGGCGACATCGACGTCACAGACGCTCTTTTTCCGGCCAGTTTCGGTTTCAAGGAGCCTGCCACAGGGAACTAATTCTTCGCGTAGCTTCGACATGCACTCCCCTATTCAAAATTTGATCGTTGGGATAGGTAGTGTCGAGGACGGGCTCCAAAGTACTCATTTGCTGTAGCCACCAATTACTGATAATTAAGAGGTTAATTAGCGTAATTTCGCTAATTATGCGCACAAGTGCGGAAGTTTTTCTGTATCTAGAGGCCGCCAATCCGTACACTCGAACGGTACACAAGACATTCCCGCGCTTTATGTTTTTCTAATTTAAAAAACGTGTTGCAACTAAAAAAAAACACCCTGTATAAGACTAAGCTTCTTAAAGACTAAGCTAGGTAAACAAGTACGAACAAGACAGCAAGAAGCTGTGTGTGTGCCTATGTGCGCAACGTAATGCGCTGTTTAATTGCATGATCCCAGGATAGCGCATTCCGCACTCAACTACTAAAAAGCATGCCACGTTATCCATCAGCCTATTATTAAACCTATACTATATCGGCTTTTGGAAAGCGTCCAACGCTGAGGAGGCTGGCAAGACTTCTCGTACGGCTGTCAAGTGCACCGACGCTTTTATCAAGTGCGCGAAGGTCTTTATTTTGACAGAGTAATATAACCCCATGTGTTGTGTCCCGGAAAGATGCATATATTACGAATAACCTGAAGACACGAAGTAAAAAAAGAACACATCACGAGAGCTGCCTCAAGACTGGATGATTTTTGAACAGCGAAGCTGTTATAGCTATTCGTAATGCGTGCGTCTTAACTCGCACAGCAGGAAAACGGGTATGCGCCACAGAAAGCGGGTGTGCCAAGCAACTCGTACAATAGCGTAGCCGCGCACAGCGTAGTATAGCAAGGATGCGGGAAAGAGAAGTTAGGGCAAGGAGGATGCAAAAAAACGATTGGAGAGTGTAAAGAAACGGGCATGCGCCAAAGTGGGTGTGTGCCAAGCACCTCGTATCAGAGCGTAGTCATTCACAGTGTAGTATATAGCACGGGGTGGGAAAGGGAAGAGAGAGTGAGGGAAAAGAGGTGGTGGAGTTTACTTGCCAGGTCGAGTTTCGAAAATAGCCGAATCATAGCAAACTGAACTTTACTGGAAGCCGCCCGGGCCAGCTCTTCGGTGACCCAGCATTGCGCCGCGTAGCGCAAACTGCTCCATTTTTTTTTATTTGGTATAAGAATCCTATGCACGAAATAAATAAACCACCGCGTGTAACACAGCCACAAAACGCCGATGCCACAAAAGTGCACCGAAAGGTTAAAAAAAAAAAAAACTGCAACTGCTGACATCGGTACAACAAATTCGTCAAATACTTGTCCAAGGAATTTGCTCTTCGCCGTGTATGCAACGATTAACCTTTTTTTTTTTTTTTGCTCGGTGAGCCTCGAATATTAGGCCAACTTTTTAACCTTTCTTCCTCTAATGGAGCATCTTCTGCAGTCCTTTAGCGAAATGTCCCTATCATTACATAGCAAGGAAGAGAAATTTCTCGGACGTGTATACTGATTAATTGTCACAGTTTTTGGTGTCATTTTTGAAACGTTTCGTTACACCTTGAAGGTATCGGCGCTTTGTTAGGCTTGTTTCTGGATGGTTGCTTATTCCTTTATAACAATAACAAAAAAAAGAAAACATCAGTCATAAATCCGCGTTCGTTTTCCTTTCTAAGTACTTAGTGTCTTCGCGCAATGAGTAAGACATGCGTCTTTACCGAATCCCTTAATTAGCTACGTTTCTCCAATTCATGCCTTATAAAAACTAGCTATGGTGCATACGGCGGCGTTATACGACCGTTTTAGATAATGTCGCGTTTCGTTCTTTTCGACTTTTTTTTTTTTGTTTTTGGCACTTCCTTTAGATTACGGGCCGTCGCGGCGACTCATACACAGACTTGCGCTCGGCTCTAGCGACAATATGCAACCACGAAACCAGAGCCCGAAACGCGCATAGTTAAACATTTTGATAAACGGACTGCTTGCGCGTAGCTTGCACGGCGTTGCACGCCATGCATGAAAAGAAGTTTCTTGTATACCACCCACTGCTCTGACATTCGTTGCAAGGAGGAGGATAGCGCGCGTTTTCCTCAAGATAAAAAATTTGAACAAAAAAAAAAAAACGTGTGATGCAGCGAAGCTTTCGGATAACACTTTGTTTAAACTGCCTGCAAAGAGTGAGCCTCGTTTAGCGACGCCGGACGAACAAGATTGCGCGGCAGGGATTCCGGAACGCGTTCAGACTTCACAAAACTTTGACCCTACATGGGACATATAGTTTTTACATATGCGTATTCAAAAATATTATTCCAAGCTTTTGAAGAACTCAACAGCCAGTTTTGAAGGGAAAAAAAATCATAAATGACCGTTTAGCGGACCATTCGAGGCTCGCAATAGTCACGAACAATGGCCTACAGGGGAGGCGTAACTGGTCAAGATGCATGTTGGTTTAGTTGGTACATAACCATATTAAATGAGCTCCTAAGAAAACAAGGACGTGAAAGAATGACGACGAGACCACTGGGCGCCCCGTTGTCTCGTTGTCTCTGTTTCACGTCCTTGTTTTTTTTTTTCCCTTTTTTTTGTCGCTGTTTTAATATGACAGTGACATAGCCAGCACCACTTGCGAGCACCACACACCGTGAGGACGCTGTCGTAGTAGATCTATCACTGGATCCCCAGTGCAGGGTAGCAAACCGGAGTCTAATATCTGGTTAACCTCCCTGCCTTTCTCTTCATTTCTCTCTCTCTCTGGATTCATTAATTGCAGTAATTAATAAATTTTAACGTCGCTAAAGACAGTTTGTCCACAAGGAATGTCGTAGTAGGTGGTACACTCCGCGGTAATTTCAGCCACTTAACGGCCGCTTGTCCTGTAGGCTGTAGGGTAATGTAGTTGTCATTGCGACCCGTGGAAGAATTTGCTAAGAGGTATTGCAGGTCTAGCAACAAATCGATGTACTATACCTTCGGCTGAAAGGACCTGCTTCTGCAACAGTTCTTCTTACAAGACAACCCCTGTAGATACGCCAAGATTGCACACAAAAATAACTGAAGCGTATACTAGCGTCATTGTAATTGCGAATCAAAGATGCACAGCGCAAGCGTCGCTGGATCGCGAACTGCTGGGTTAGTGTTGATAAAATAGATTTCAGTGTTTGTCTTCTCTTTATGTACAGTGGCGGTCAAAATTTTACGGACCATGGGAGCGCGTGGCGGATAGCACAGCGGCGCCTACTGACGGCTGCCTGCGAAGCGCGAGAGCGTGCACTGCGCACGCGTGCCCTTTTTTACCTGCCAGCCAGCTGGTTCGCTCCCTTCAACAGCTTGCGCACCGGAACGCCAGAATATGCACAAGGTGTCACTTCTGCTGTCGCCGCTGAAACACCGAGCGGTGATATCGCGACGAGAAAAAAAATGATGAATTAGACAACATATGACACGAGCGGATTTCTACTGCGGATGTGCTGCAAGCACGCAGGAATCTATCGAGTGCCAGATTTGCAGGGTTCATTTTAAAATGAATACCGTATTTACTAGAATGTAACGCGAGGTTTTTTTTTTCGGATTTTCGTACCTAAAGTCGACCCTCGCGTTACAATCAAATGACGAAATTCAATATTTTTTCTTCCTGGACGCAATGAAAGGTCGCCCGTCGCGTTACAATCGTGGTCGCGTTACAATCGAGTAAATACGGTACTTCATTAGGAAATTAACAAACCAGTCAAACATTTTCAGTTCACTTGTGCTTTCCTGAAATTAGCCGCAGTACTTTTTTAAACAAGGAGACATTCACAATTGAATGCCACTTCGTCTTCAGCTACTCCGTGTGGAGAATGTGATGGTCATCTTTGGAAATGTAAGCGAGTCTTGAAATTGGTGACGCATCTTTAATCTCCCAGGATTTCTTTCGGTTCCCGACAAAACATAAACCACGCCTGTTTCCGTTCACTTCTCTGCGTCTTTTCTACAGCAGCTCGATATCTGGATGTGTACGAGCCCATAACATGTATAAGGAGTATTAATATGTGCATTGGTTTACCGCAATAGAGCGCAAAAGGCATCGCTGTTGAGTAACCTTATCACAAAGGTCGACTTCCGAAATGCTGACGCCGTATGCATGTTTCCGTCGCCGCGGAGCCTCTGGGACTAAGGCGTATACAATGCGGGGCGCAGCGAGCATTGCCAGTACAAATTACGTATTTTCGTCGCGATATCACCGCTCGGTGTTTCCGCGGCGACAACAGAAGTGACACCTTGCGCTTATTCTGGCGTTCCGGTCCGCGAGCTGTTCAAGGGAGCGAACGAGCTTGCTGGCAGGTAAAAAAGGGCGCGCGTGCGCAGTGCGCACTCTCGAGCTTCGCAGGCAGCCGTCAGTAGGCGCCGCTGTGCTATCCGCCACGCGCTCCCGTGGTCCGCAAAATTTTGACCGCCACTGTACAGTATGTAACCGACGTTGCTGCCCTACTATTGACCTGCACTATCCATCACCGACCTGCCCTATCCCAGTACGCGGCTTGTAGCTAACTTTCATTGTCGAACTGTCATGTGTTGCTGGTTTGTAATAACTTTTTGGCCCACGGAAATTGAACGAATGATGTGCCCCGCTTTCCGTAGCAGTTGTTCAAAACACGCATACGCCGAGTGTACCGAAAACTCACACCACAGAAAGAGAAACAAACCCCGCATCCTTTAGATTAGGTGCCCATCGATCAAGACATACAGTGCCTGACTTGATATGTGCTATACAAGCCGAATCTGTTACGAGCGTAACAGCCTTTTCATTCTACATTAACTCACGCCCCGTACCAGAGGGTGCAACATGAGAGAGCAAAAAGTGCAAAAGAAAACAAAGAACCTGAACATTCCGTGATAGAAGGCTCAGTCATATCCACCAACCACACGACTGTTTTATTTCTGCTGTAATTAAAAAGTCTGCATCGGCAACCTCGGTGAGCATTTCCCTTTCATAAACGTTACTCCACCTTGCGGGTTTCCGCAGAATTAATTTGCCAAATCCCAGCCGCCGCAGGCTTCGTCTGCGCAGGTGACAGCACGCCCCAGCAGCCCGAGTGAGAAACACTACCAGCAGCACGCCTGAATGTAGTGAGTGGTTCGTCGTCGAGTTACCGATGTTCCAGCGGAGGGCGCGCGATGTCCCGTCGCGTCCGGTCTCGACTACGGAGACTCGTTTTGGGACACGCTGGACGACGTGCACGCGCCTTATCTGAAAGAAGTGTCGCACCAGCCCACCGCTTCGTGGCTATTGCATCGTCAAATTCCCATCTAAAATCCCGAACCACTTATCTGCACTCTCGAAGCTAAGAAGAGAGAAGGAAAGAGTCGTCAAGATACAGATAGCGCGATGTCTACGCGCCACAGCAAGAAGGCGAAAACCTCGACGCGCTAGTCACACGATATCCCCGGGAGACTGAGACACGCATACAAAAAAGCGGCGTCGATACGGGAGAGGCGTCCCATGCACAACCGCTGAGACGGCAAGCGTGAAGATAGGGGCCAATGGCGGCCACCGCGTGAATTTGGTAGCGTGCTGAAACTTTGTTCCGTTCGCCCTGATGAACCGGAAGCCACTTCGAAGTGCACAGAAGCAATGTGGTCGTCTTCTCGCACCTGCAAGGTCTTATCACAATGAACGCCGGCCGAACAGAGGGAGTGAGGTTCTTCAACAAAAAAACGAAGTTTTGCCATCACCGCTGATACACAGACGCTCACCGTCACGGGCGACATCCGGTTTCCGTACATGTATAGTGAAGGTTCTGTGAATTCAGATCGCAAGGGCCACAATGTCCACACATGGGCGCAGTCGCAGCGTTTCTTGCACCAGAGGGAAAACTGGCGATCGGACGCAGTTGTATGCATGGGTATGCTGCAATGCGTGCGATTCGGTTTGGCATCGCTCACGAAGAGCTCGGGCGCCTAGAAGACACGTGTGGCGTTCACAATAGTCAATTTAGTGCTCAAGCAGCACAAAGCGACCTATTTTTACTTACCATTATAGAAAAGCAAGTTTTATTTAGTTTTCATAAATTCCGTTTGTATGTACAGCATAGGCGGCGGTGCCGCATTTCCCACTACGCATTGTCAGAAACTCTATGGATGCAGTATACCATCTTGACTGTGTTGCGTCGAGGTGTGAAGCAGATAGGGCAACAAGAGTGGTAGAAGGCATGGACTCAAATTTTCGTGAAAAGCATTTTCGGAGCATAAGGCATTCCCATTTGAATATATGCGCGTTACCCTCATGTCTGCAACAGATTTTGGTGGAACCACCCTGAAAAGGAACAGACCAAAACATCAAGGTCGGCAGGGTGTCTGCGTTGTTGTTGCACTATTATTAAAGAAGATGTGAACATATATACACATTTACGTGTACTGACTTATTGACACTGCCATACACAACCGTCTTCCTTCTCTCTCTCTCTCTGTCTTCCTTTTTTCTTTCTGTGACTTGCTTTTTTTCACTCTCGCTATTAGGTGCAACTTGGGTTCGAAGTGGTTTTCTGGCTTCATATGGAATTTTCAAACCCCGCATTAAAACACCTCTGCGCTGAAAGTACCAGTCATGCTGTTGTCATGATTCCGTGGTTACGAATTTCTGACGTTTTGTGTGTGTGCGTGTGTGTTCAACGCAAGACTGCGCGAGGCTCGCCTGTGGCATTCCAGTAGAGTGTAAGGGTGTTCAAGTGAGCTTGCGCCAGCCGTCAAACAATTTACGTGCATATTACAAGGCTGCGACAAACTTATTATTGTTTACTGCCGTCTCCTCCATTTAAGACTATCTTTAAAAGACCACAGGTAATTATTTCTTATCATTAATAAGCCAAACCTCATGAGGCGAAATGTTGAGGCCCGTGTACTGTGCGATGTCCGTGCACGTTAAAGACGAAGGCCGGCCCACCGACCGAAACGGAAATAAAACAAGAATTTCGAACGTGTGTGCCTCTTTTCAGCCATATATATATATATATATATATATATATATATATATATATATATATATATATATATATATATATATATATATATATGCGCACGCTAACGGTTGACCGTCTTATGATAAGTGTACTATATATATAGCGAGGAAATACTTTCTCATTGGTCGGAGTTTGCAGAGCTTTTTGTTGTTGTTGTTGTTGTTGTTGTTGTTGTTGTTGTTGTTGTTGTTGTATTCCTGAAAGAGATGTAAAATGCTTATACGAATCGCAGCCATGTATTTAGCCTTTACTCTACCATCCGGCGACCGACCTCTCTCTGCGATAAATTTCGCCACCTAAATATACCACGTCGTGGATTTCCACGGAACTTCAACGTAGGACGAACGTGTACAATAATTTGGCACTGCTGTTGTCTGAACTGCGCCAGTGTCATTTCAATTTGCTTGAATTCTTGACACCCCAGCGATTTCAATTGTCCCTATATAATAGCTGACAGCGTTGTCGTACGTAATTTGCCTTGAAGCACACCATACACACGCAAGGTGGATGTTTCGCAAGTCTTTTTGTTATACTCGGATGTGGTCGCAATAGATGGAGGAAAAAATTTACGATGCTCTACGGTCGGAAGTGTTCTTTATCTTTGATGAGCCGGCTTCGGCATTATCTACGGTTTCAGGCTTCACTGAAAATGTTCGCTCGTGAACTGTTGTACCGTACGTAACACGTTTACGTGAATAATGCGAAAGGACAGGGTTGGGAGGCTCTTATTCACAAAGATTTGCGCTCGTAAGTGCTGTTCAACATTTGTGGTCAGTCATAGCTAAAAATATCTCCAGAATCAAGATAGCCTAGAATTTCTTGCTACAAACAGTTGCATATAGCGTTAAGAAGTTTGTTTTGTTTTTAAGTGAAACTTTTTTTGGGCGCTTCCTTCCATTTTCCGGGCGCTGCTGCGCTCTAGCTTGATGAGGCAAGTGTGGCGCGTTTCTTGCAACATGAAACATGAGCTTTCGCCTCCGCGCATCCGCGAACGGCGGCTCCAGCCGTGCGGGCTAAAGACCATAAAATTGAGAACCACAGAGCTCGCATTCGTAATTAAGATTTCTCGTAACAATAACAAAATTACAGTCCGTGCTATCATACGTACATATTTTATTGAAATCGAAGTTTACGACGTTTCTGGCGTATTTTACTTCGAGAAACTGGATTTCGTTCGCCGAAATACCTGCGCCATGGGGGAGAGCTTGCGTGGAGTGGCCCGGATTGATACGGCGGTAACAGGAGCTATAGAGAGGATTCTATACGCCGGACGCCGACAACGACACAGGACTCTCTGCGATGTCCGCTTGTTAATGCTATCGTGTTAAAATGTTTGTAAAGGGACCGTCTACCGCTTCGAAAAATATTTTCCGTTGGGGTGAAAATGAGAACATCGCTTCTTACATTTACGGAAACAAGCATGCTTCTACCCCATCAAAAAGCAATAATAATAAAAAAATATTAACTTGGCCCTGAGTGTCGCGAGAAAATGACCGGTGGCGCCATCCGCGGTGATATGTGTGTGTAAGTTGCACTCTCAGTACAAGGAACAACCGAGAAAAACCCACGCAGATTCACTTATACCATATATATAGGGCGCACACATTGAAAAGAAAAATGTCTTTACTAACGTTTCGGCCGTGGCACGGCACGAGAGGCGCTGCCCAGCACTCCCAGGATTACATATACGTAAATACCCAGTAAATTGGGCGGTGGGACGACCGCCTTCGTAGCTCAGCGGTAGAGCATAGAACGCGTTATCCGAAGATCGTGGGTTTGGTTCCTACCGAAGGCAGGTTTTGTCTTTTCGTCCACTTTAATTCCGTCCTACTTACTCCATAGTTACTATAGTACAATTAAAAGGCTCCAATAACTTCCCCTATGCTTTGCTAGGCTTCATTGTTTGTCGGTCGGTTAAGTAGTTGTTTCTAACAAATAAACAACGAGCCCGCGAACCCTTCCCTCTCGATATATATATATATATATATATATATATATATATATATATATATATATATATATATAGAGAGAGAGAGAGAGAGAGAGAGAGAGAGAGAGAGAGAGAGAGAGAGAGGTCGTGTCGGTTCGATGCCGGCAGCGGCGGACGCACATCAATGCAAAGCGAAATGCAACAATACTCGTGCACTCGGTACGCGGTACACATTAAACAGTATTCGGAAGGCAAATTTGGTCCGGAGTGTCACATCGTGGTTCTGTAGCGTAAAATCCCAGAATTCAAATTAATACTAAAACTGCAGAAGTAGAGCTGCTTCCACAAGAATCAAGGCGTGGATTGAATTGCTAAGTGCTACTGATCTCTACTTACCTCACGTTAAACAATATTTCTAATTGTGTGACGAATTCATGCTCAAGAACGTTGGACCGCTGGGCTACCATCACTGTATTGGTCTCCCGACAAAAGATTTTTTTCTTTTTTTTCTGTGCCACTGCTGTTCATGCAAAGTTCGATTTTTTTTTTTTTTTCATGTACTAGAAGGTTTTATTGGCGAGAAAAATTAAAGAGGGAACGGGGTGCATTAAGTATTCCTAAGCTAAGGAAATCATCCAATGCGAATTCGTCGCCGCGTGAAGGCATTCGTCGTAATATGTTCTGGCCAACCATCGCCGTACTTCACGTGGGACCCCCGGCACGAGCAGAGCTCAGTGCCAGATGGAAACGAGTCGTAGTGAGCGATCCATGCTGGCCCGTGTGTGCTGACTTGAGTGACCCAGTTAGAGCGTGCGCAGTGTAGGAACGCGCAATTAAACGATGCAACGTGGGCTAAAGCGAAAGAAAATAGGTCCAGCTGACTGTACGAGCGAGATAGCCATTGCCGTCAAGATACCGGCAACAAGCCCGCGGAGGAAAAATAGCCTCCTCCTCCTTTAGTGCAACCTCCGCGTTATCAGCCGGAGCGTTAGTTTGCTTCAAAGCCTCGGCGATAAAAGAAGCCTCGTTATCGCCGCTGACCTCCGGGCTGGCCACGGTGGCAAGGAGGGGGCAGCTTATCGTTATCAGTGTCCTCGGCTGCAGATGGCGTTATCGGGAGCACGGAACCGGACCCGCTATCATCAAACCGCTTAGTGGCAGCGGCCCGTTGTCAGGTTGCCGGTTGTCTTATCGCCGGCTTCTCGCTTATCGGCCCTATTTGCGAGCGCCTCCGGTCGCCTCCTTTTTCTTCGGCGGCGCAAGTCTGTTATGGCGCATGAGAGCCGAGGCAACGTACAATCTACGGGTGTTACACAGGCGACAAGGTGACTTCAACTGGCAAACACGTAGCTTGTGCAAACTAACTGCAAAGCTGTAATGACAACATGACTATGACAAGTCGTGAGAGATCATTCTAACACATCGTATTTTGTTCTGTATACAACGCTGTGTGTGTGTGTGTGTGTGTGTGTGTGTGTGTGTGTGTGTGTGTGTGTGTGTGTGTGTCAAACCGCGAAAGGTGCGCGCGCCTTTTCGTTGCCATTTTACAACGCCGTTAGACTATACGAGACACGCCCCTGCGGGGTCTCCTAGGTCGATTTTTACTACCCGCTATTGCTTAACGTGAAACCACGACACGACCGTGTTTGCATCTTGCCCAATCGGAATGCGGCCACCGCAACCGGCATCGGTCCCGCGACCTCGTGCTTAGCAGCGTAGCAGCGCGCCGGCCTTCAGCACCTTTGAAGGGTAGATATTATATAAGACAAGGTGAACGGAAATTCATGTATGCTATTATGTATGCTATTATTTTCTTTTTTTTTCTTATTCGTAGGCATTGCGCTTCACAAAGAAGTTGTGTCGCAGTGTCTTTTTTGTTCCGCAGTTATTATTTCCTTCTAAATGCCGTCGATATCATAAAAATGCAAATTTGATGCGTTTAATTTTATCAAGAAAAACCCTATTGTGAATGCGATTTTCTTGCTTTAACTGCTGTTTTGGCTCACAATAAGACCGAGATAATATCTCGTCTCACTGTTCCACAACGTGATATATTACTGAAGCGCAACAGACCACGGGCGCAATGTGTCTCGAACAGCCACGGCGTCCGATGTACAAAAAGCGATACAGGGAAATCTACCTAAGAAGAGGAAAAACGCCACTTCTTGCTGGTAAAATGAAAGTATAAATGATCTCGAGTAAAAAAAAAAAAAGATTGACTGATTTTTGTGGTTTCACGTCCCAAAGCCATCATATGCTCTAATTTAAAAAAAAACTAAGAAAGGAATGAGGAATCTCGCCCCTACATCTGCTTATAAAACTATTATGATAACAGTCATTTCCAGAAAACAAGCTGTCGGGCGCAGCGAAGTTCTCGTTCCGTCAAAAGCTCTGTTGCCACTGAAGCAGGCGGCTGAATTTCAAGGGGCGACGACTACGGCGGAATAACGCCAGCTGGGATTGGCGCACTCCATCAGGGCTACCTATAGATTCATTTATGTGGCTTCTACAAGCATACCCAACGGGACGGAATACCCACAGAGATAGACCACCGAATATGTCACGTTAGAAGTGAGGCATTACATGACGAGGCGGAATGTCAAGAGAACCTTGAATACGCACTTTTGCACATCTCGTGTGAAATACAGGGCGGAATCTTTCACTCGCATTTACCTTGGTTCCAGTGCAGTGAGTGTCGCCTATAATAATATCCACGTATCGTGCAAGTAGATTACTGACGCACCAAATATTGATTGATTGATTTGTGGGGTTTAACGTCCCAAAACCAGTTCTGATTATGAGAGACGCCGTAGTGGAGGGCTCCGGAAATTTCGACCACCTGAGGTTCTTTAACGTGCGCTGACATCGCACAGCACACGGGCCTCAACATTTCGCCTCCATCTAAATGCAACCGCCGCGGTCGGGATTCGATCCCGCGACCTTCGGATCAGCAGCCGAGTGCCATAACCACTAGACCACCGTGGCGGGGCGCACCAAATATAGGCCACTGGAACGGCTAAGGATTCGTTTCACAAATGATAATGTTATGGCGAATTTATAGTTTTTTTTTTTCATGGCCCCAAATGACGGTCCAAGTAGGATTCGCCTGCTCAGGCAACTCCTACTTATACACAGCAGGTGCACGGCTGCAGCCAGCTGACAAATTATTGTCGAGTTTATTACGAGGTTGATGCAACATACAAAACCATAAGAATGCGCTGAGGTGCCGTATATAGCTGTCACTGTGACTGTATACTGCAAATAGCACTCAAGAGTGCGTGGTTTCGTGGCCTCTGTTGTTGACTAAACTGCATTTCGTTAATGTAAACAACGATGCAGCAAAGATTGCTGGTGCACAAGGACACAGACGAAAAATTATAGGGACTGCACTGCTCGAGCGCACCGGACTGTCAAGTGGACGGCAAACCCACCGCATTCGCTGCGGCACAGTCAACGCGTTTGGAAAACACGAAGACAAAGGTTTCGATTACGGTCTTTGTGGCTGCATCTACAATGTGAGCCCTCGAGGCGAGCTAAATTATCTCGACTCCTTTGCTAAGGTGTATAATGAACACGTGCTTGCGTATATGTGAGCAGTGTTTTCAAAGAAGTAGATATCTGAGAGGAGACATGTCGAAAGAAAAAAAAAGAAATTTGCGGGTTTCTTTCCATAGCCACTTGGTCGCGAGATCAGGATAGAAATTACAGGGTCACAATATCGAAAATTCAGGCCAGCCCAGAATGCATCTACCCTGTTACACTAGCACGTGACTGTCATGCACAATACTCGTGGATCACACAAATAACGATGAAATTTCACTGTTCCAGGTAGCTTTCATACTACCAACGTATAACGTAATTCTCTTAAAACGCATCGAGTTGTTAACTGACACGTCACGCCAATCTTCTTACGCGCTCTCATAATGATCAGAAGCTGCGCCATGAGCGATATAATGGTCGACGTTGCCTTCTTTAGTTCTCTGTAACAGTATCCCAGGCGGGAGAAACAACGTCCCGGTACGTGAAACGGGGCTACCAGGAAGACTGCAGCAAGGTTTAAGCCGAGAGACGCGCACGACATCAGGTGATGCTGCTCCGGGTGGCGTCGTGCTGCTGACGGGGATTATCTGATATGTGACGTTGGTCACATGACGTAGGATGCGGTAAGGGAGAATTTCTTCGAGAGCACCGGCCACTCGGCGTCAAGGGGACCAAGGACACTGGCGAAAAGCATGCCTCATGTTGGCGGAAATTGTAAACGCGCTTGTTATTTTCTCGCTATACGAAGGGACGAGCACGGGCAAGTTTAGTCAGCAGATGCGCTGGCTTTGCTCCAGTTTGAGCGGACCAGGTAGCGAGGGAACCAAAGCTTCCAATGGTAATACAGGGCCAAAGGGAACCAAAGCTTCCAATGGTAATACAGGGCCACGACCGCCTGCCTGCCATCCATACATCCATCCATCCGTCCGTCCGTCCGTCCGTCCGTCCAGACAGACAGACAGACAGACAGACAGACAGACAGACAGACAGACAGACAGACAGATAGATAGATAGATAGATAGATAGATAGATAGATAGATAGATAGATAGATAGATAGATAGATAGATAGATAGCACAAGAGGAGGCAAAGGTAGATAATTTCCGGCGTTTTACGTCCCAAAACCACGATATGATTATGAGAGACGCCGTGGTAGAGGGCTCTGCAGATTTCGACCACCAGAGGCCTTCTCTAACCTGCACCCACATTCCATAGTACACGGGCCTCAGCATTTCGTCTCCAACGAAATGCAGCCGCCGAGGCAAGGCAGGGAGGACAGCGAAGAAAAAGGCCGTTGCGCACAAAGGACGAAATACAACACTACGAGGACTTTTTATTTGCGTGCGTATTGAATAAAAGTTCGGCTCTGACCATGAATATTTCATCTCACCATGCTAATCATAATAACTACAAAAATTAGCGAAGCATGCGCTAGTGTCGCAAGGCTAGCGAAGAAGCGAAGCTGAGGGGCACTTGGCTGGTCCGGGTTTGTCACCGGCACACCCGCATTTCGTCGTTGTCGCACGCTTCGGGAAATGCCTCGCAAAGCACTGGAAGGCCCAGCGAATGCTTCTCAATGTCGCACCGAGCTCTGCGTAAAGACGTTCGCGTCGAACCACGGACGGTGGCAGGGCGGCACCCCTTTGCTATACTACACTATGCCTTTGTGCATAGCTTCGCGTCGTGAGAGGGCGTATGCTCTCGTGGTGCAAGGCTATGCACAAACGCATAGCTTTGTGAGACGCTGTGTACCGGACAAATCGACGCACACTGTCATTGTTTTCTTTTTCTTCTTGCACGTGCAACACGTGCGCCCACACGCCGAAGTTTTGCCAGTGTAGTAGTGGTCTGAAGGCATGAGCTCAAGAGAAGGCTGAAGGTATGAGCGCAGGAACGCGCGTGCGAACGTCGCACATTGGACATTGCACAGAAGTGCACACGCGCTCTTGGGGACCACAATTAATGATGAGGATAGTCATGTGATACAACACGCAGTGATACACCACACAAATTTTGAGAGCCAGAAATGCTTTGAATTAAAAAAAAAAAAACTACAAGTGACACGCCATAAATGAAAGGCACTGAATAATACGTCACAAGTACTTAGTTGCGTTGAATTTATCACAATTACAAAGATAAAGATCAAATGAAATGACTGGCTGTCACATCTGATAGTGTAATTAATAAAACAACGTGGTTTTATATTACTATCATTGCACTACCGTTCATTTCATGCTGAGCAATTTTTGACGTCATGCCCAGGTCATGTACATAACGTGGCCGTTGAAGGCAGACTAAGAGAACAACAATTTTTCGCGTACCAGTCAATTGACCTTTCACAATACTAAAAGCACCGCTGCAGCCGCGATAAAACCTTTTGTAGGGGAGAAAATGCACGAATATAAAACGCTCACGACGATGCCATCTATAAGTTCCCGCATCAACTTGCCGTGACGTCCGATGGTTCTAGCGGCGTCTACCAGAGTCTGCATAACTCTTAAAAAATAAAAAATTAGGCACACTTTTCTTTAAGGGGGTCAAGTTTCAGGAATTTTTGTTTAGCCACTGTGGCTATAATAGAAAAAATAAACTGAACCTTTGAAATCAGTGATGCCACGCTGACATGCATGCGCAGTGATTTCAACGCGCATTTGAAAGCGAAACTTCTCGACTTTCAAAGAGCAATTTATCAGTCTAAACTTACGCAACGTTTCCTTCTGTAGTATGCCTTTAAGTTCGCCTGCACTCTCGACGCATAGTAAATGGTTTTTGCCGCGGCCTCCGAAGAATTATAACCTAGTATTTAAGATACCGCCTTCTCTAGCCCGACGTATGTTTCACACCCAGTCACAGTCGCAAAGCAGAAGCGTCCACTTACCACAGGATAATGTGTACTACAGCTGTTCCTGTATCCCAAGGACATGGGCTAACTGGATGCACTCTTTACCCGCCACGGTGGTCTATAGTGGCTATGGCGCTTGACTGCTGATCCGAAGGCCACGGGATCAAATTTCGCCCGCGGTGGCCACATTTCGACTTAGGCGAAAGGCTGTAAGAGGCCCGTATAATTGTACTATGTCAGTGCACGCTATGTGGTCGGAATTTCCGGACCGACCTACTGACGGCTCCGCAAGCCACAGCTCCGAAGACCAAGCAACAGCTGGAGAACCTGTTGCGCTCTATACCGCTCATAAACTTTTGCTACATGAATTGTCTATTTATTCTGCCACTCTTCTCTGTAACGCCACTCTTCTTTTAGATATGTCCGTTTGGTTGAGCTCCCTGCGCAACATATTTATTTTGTTGTAGCACGCTGGAAAAATTCACACGTAGATAAACTAATTTTCTGAGTCAGGCAATTGCCTGCTTTGTGAAGACATGGTATTGTGATGCGTGTTTGGCTTGTAGGCACATTTTAGACAAAGCATGCAATTTACATCTTTTGTGGTTTTTTTCAAACAGGAAATCAAACTCCTAATGCAACCATGTGAGCACTGAGTGAAGAATCATGGAACGCTCACGATTGGAACTACGTGAGGCGCCCGTAACCTCTCTAAAAGCCTCCCAGTACCACGCATCTTGCACGCTGTCCTCATCTACTCACGTCACCCAATATCCATCCAACATTCTGACGCCCAGTATCTACCCATCTCGCCCAATATCCACCCACCATTCCTAGCACCCAGTATCGATCCATCTTGCACATCATCTACCCTGCCTACCTAGGCCTCTGCCCAGCATCCTCCCACTACATTAATCCCCGATGATGCTGGTATAGTGGTTTACACTATGCCCACCATTCAAATTTTTCCGATAGTGTAGGCTGCGCCTCCGTTGACAACACCTAGACTAAAAGAGTTCACAGATGAAATGCCTAAAATTTGTCTCATAAACGGCAACTGTTGAAAGAAAATGGCTCAAAGAAGCCTAAATGGTTCAAAGAAGTTGAGGAATGGTTTGAAAGGGAGCTACAAACTGGCGTTCTCGCTGGATAAGTGTGCTGCGCCATAGTTCGGTGTACATAAGGTGAAATTTGACGACGATCGTGCTGTTTGCGGGGAAATAAGCGTTGAAAACTCGGTACTATCCTAACAGTAATTGATAGGGTTTTACGCACCAAAACCAGCTATGATTATGAGGCCCGCCCTGTATTAGTGGAGAGCTCCGGAGAAATTTTGACTACCTGGGATTCTTTCACGAGCACCTAAATATAAGTACATGTCCTTTCTCTTTTTTTTCCCCGCATTTCGGCCTCATCAAACTAGGGTACTAGAGCACTCAAAGAGTGGGTGGGCCGAGGTGAAAAGCAGCCGTCAAGCACTAGGCGTCAATGGAGTTCGGAACATGCGTTCCACGCGCTTGGAAGCCTGGGCGGGTAAGCCGGCAAAAATATTCCCCCGTCCGGTCTTCCGCACCCCTGCCCATCGTGCACTTTTGCGCGACAGCCAGTTGCGTATCGGCCATTTCGGATGGCACCCTTTGAAGGGCAGCGAGGCATAACAGGTACGTACACCTCGGACGAGCGGCCACCCAGCTCGGAGCGGCCTTTCTTGCCATCATTTTCTGCGCTTAGGGATTAATAAGCCACGCACGTATGCGGCAGTGTGTGCGGATGAAGCGCCCCGCCGCGTTTTCGAGCGCCAAGGGCACACAAACGCCGTGTCAAACAAACAAACAAACAAACAAAGAAAAAAGCCTCCTTTTCATTTCCCTTCTATGCGAGCAAAATAAAAGCGCTCGCCTAAAGCGTGTGATAGAACAGGAGACAGAAGCCTCATCAATTAACGGATATAAGTTGCTTCACCGTAGACAGTCATTAGAAGCTTTAAACAGGAAATACCCTACGAACAGCAGATAAGCACACGCGCATCTCTGTTACTCTGAGATAACCATAGCAAAATCAGCTGCTTTGGAGGAGAACTCTGGGTCCCGTATTCACAAATAAAGCACTCACTCATGGTAGCCAAGTGCGATGTACAGCCGAACGCGGCCGGTTGCTGGCAAGTGAGTGCAACAAAAAGAAAAAAAGAAAAAGCAAACAAGCAAAGGAGGAAGAGAAATGAAGAGAAGGAAAAAGAATGAAAATATTCGTCAAGTCGGGCACCCGAATAGCATATACGGTATAATAATGTGCGCGCACAGACCTGACCTCGTCAATCCCGCTGCAACAAAGCCGCTGTCGGCCGTTTATCACCCCCATGTCGTGCAACGCGCAAACCGGCGAGCATATATATATATATATATATATATATATATATATATATATATATATATATATATATATATATATATATATATATATATATATATATATATATATACGTGGAAAGGGCGACCGACAGGAGTCGCATGGTTCACCACCATCGAGACGGTTATAAAGTTAAACATAGTTAAAACGAAGTCGAAGGGGAAGCCGAAATTGCTGCACTCACATCCCATGTTGGTCCTTGCAACAGTATATTCGTGATAGGATGCAGATAATTAAAACGCGCATAGAAGACGGCGTACATTGCGGCACGCGACAATGCTACAGTCACGTTTACGCGATGAACTAAAGCGATCGAAGAACCTTCGGTGCAGGCGTCGTGAGGCTTCTCAGCACCTGGCGCAATGGCCTTTACAATAGCGCCATTTTTACATTGAACGCGATGGTCTTTCACTTCCTCTTTTGCCCTTGGCTCGGCCGTATACATTTCCGCGATGGACCAGCAGCATGCCGCACAGAAATGCGCCGAGGAAAAGGCAGCCCATTCTGTGCCACTTTCCATTCGTCAACGAAACTCTATAGCCTCTACAAGGAGGTCAAAGGGCTAATGCCCCTCTTGGAGGCAATCGGATTATACGCGAACTCTTCGCCTGTATACTTGAATGAACAGAACTAGCGCTAGATATCGAATATTTCCAGCATATTGAAGGCATAAAAGAGCGTTAAAAATCGTTTCTTTGTTTCCCATGTTGGGCAATACCGGAATAGCGTCCTAGCTTCTCTTCGCATAGAAAAACAAGTCGAACAGCACCCGGATATACATATGCACGTCTCTAACACTTATGGACAGGACGCTCTGTAAAAAACAACTCACTTCTTTCGCATCAGGACTTGAGGTAGTTTTCGGAATTCTCATCCACCATCCATGATAGCTATACTCTTTTGCTCTGTTGGAAGAAGCTGTAGTTGCACACTTTTGGAACTAGGGCTTTTCGGACAGCTAGTACAGTCTATTCGCTACGTGATCAATTGCAAGTGTTGGGTTCTTTGTGCCAAAGAGGTCAAACATGTAAGCCCCCTTAGATGCATACGTGATGGCGGGGGAGTTGTGCGCATACGTCAACTGTTATAATACCGCAAGAAACAGTTTACAATGTCCAAGTATAGCTACGCTGTTTCACTTCACTATGTGGGGAACATATCGGTAAATTATTCGAGAAGTAGACGCATTACTTTCCAAATTCCTCGTCGAAATCCCAGTGTCGTAACTGTGAAACCACGAATTCAAATTCTCGTTCTCATATGCGGAATATTTTGGCCTCAGATAATACCTGCGCACCGCGACAAAAGGTGCATGTGGAGGTGGCGTCCCTGACAAACAGTGGGTGAAGATACGGCACACCACCACTATTATACATTCCATGCAAATACTAGTATGACACGAAATGACTCGGACGTTATTTTCACATGAGTTACATGAAGTCAACCTTATTGGGTAAATATGGTCTCTTTATTGCCTTTTCGATTGCTTGTTTGTTATTCCTTAGAGGTGGGAGAGAGAGAGCGCGCAAATGTTTCTTTTTTTTTTTCGTTAATACAATTCCTTTTTTTTCTCTAGCCCTCTCATGTGAACGTACGCTGCGCCCAATGGCTGCAATTCAGATTCCGTTCGCCTTCACAACGTGCAATGTAGCTAACGGGATGTGACCATACTAATTAATCTCCCTGCCACATATTCTCTTTAACGCACAAATGCGCAAAATGTGGTACTCATCCTAGTTTCATGTATTTATATAACCCTGCGCTATCAAAACATTTACTACGTGGTGCACACATATGCACTTATATATTCTTTTAAATATGAACAGAAAGGCAATCGTCATCACAGCCCAGTTGCAGAGCATCTACGTCATTATGCACGTTTAGCGCCACGTCCCAGCCACGCACAGTTTATTTCCCTGCGATTTTCCCTGGCCCTGGGGACCATTTTATTGGCTCCGCAGCCCATACATAGGATTGAAGGCGCCATAGCCGCCGCGCCGCTACGTCTGACTGCAATGTAGTACGGCATGTAAGTACAGCGCTGCCATGTGTACGGCAAAGCGGCCGGGAGACCGGCACACGCTGCCGTTCGGCCAAAACGTGAGGTCTGTTCGTGGCTGAACTAGAGTGCCTCGATGCGCGCGAGCATCAAGGAACTCTGTAGCAGCGCCACAGAAGGGCCAGGGGAGCGGTCGAAAATCGCCCAAATAAAACTGGTCGCCCGAAGGCCAGCGCAACCACCTCTGACCGACGGCATCCGAAAGCGCGACGGAAACTGCAACAGTGATCGCGCAAGTTCGTTCCCAGCCCACGCGCTGAGCCGTGCGCTGGGATTCCCGCTGTGAGCCGTCACAGCGGGAATCATTCCTATGTGAAAGCATTATATGTCGCATCGGACGATTTTCAGCCGAGTGTTCACGGCACGGGGGTACCAAAAGTCATGTGACCAAATGGTGACGTCACACATCCTTTGAGGGCGTCGCCCCGCCATCGGCTGAATGCAGTGTGGCGATGCACGGCGTCGCTTTGGCACATCGTTTATTCTAAAAATATTACAAGGTTTAACGCGGTCATTGAGAATGAAGGGCTGATCGGAACAAAAAAAAAAAAGGATGAAAGGCTCATAAGGCTTTTTCTGGCCCCTGGAGAAAAGAATCACGCGTAACAAAGTTGAATTCTAAGGTGTACTATAGCACATCTCAAAGACGACATAACTTGTGGGATTTATGTGCATTGTCACGCACACGCCGTCTACACAATATTAACGGCATACGCAGAATATATGACACGATTAGAATCAATTTTGGTGTGTTCAGCTGAGCGCAGAAGCAGCACCTTGCCACATTGACCTAAACATGGCTTTATGTAAACGAACCCAAGGCGCCACGAGTCTATGAATATCTGGAATCATGACGAAGACTACGCCGCCTCTTGGAGAGAAGGGTGAGGCATTAAAAAGCGCTTGCGAGCACGTCATCGTTCTTTGTCGTCCCATAGCCAGCTGTGTTGACATTCCCGCCATCCTGGCTTCGCTTGGTTCTGTGCTTTTTGAAGCCGAAACTGCGACTGGACCCTGTTAAAAACGGCCTCAAGCAATTAGCCGCCGCGAACTGGGGCAAAAGAAGTTTCCATTCGTGGTAGGTGGGTTATCAGCTACTAATTGCAGCTGGAAAAGTAACTTTCTGTGTCAGCGCTACACACCTGGAACAAAGCTCACCCTTGGAAGCCGACAAAATTTTGTCCCTTTCCACCCGAATTATAGCCAACCGAAGAAACGTATTATATCACGTGGAACCAAACTCGTTGAAGAAAGGGCTCGCTTGTGATCGGTTGCTATAGCTTGACTTGTGCATTTGTCCGCGGCGAGCATGTATAACGGACAGGCCCAGAATAGTTCGGTTATTATATATGTTACATCAAGTCAAATGGAGTAAATCTCATATATCGCTGAACACTTCGGGATTTTTTGTATTTTTTTTATTTCAGATTTGCCAATTCTAGTTAACAGAGCGTGAGTTAAAGAGGAGCAGTAGAAACTCTCTAGCAATGTATTTTCAGATACTGCATAAGCATTACTTACATCTCCATCCCATATGGCAACACATATATGGCAACACTCGCCGACAATAGCAACTTATACAGACGTTAACCATCATTACCATATGCTATATGGTATGGTTACTTGTTGCGGGGAACAGTACAGTCCTCCCTTCTTTCTGTCTACGACGCTGTCACATATATATTTACGGACCGCATGGCGTTACCTTGCGGAGAGGCCCCGCCACGGTGGTCTGTAGTGGCTATGGTACTCGGCTGCTGATCCGAGGGTCGCGGGATCGAATCCCGGCCGCAGCGGCTGCATTTCGGTGGAGGCGAAATGCTGAGGCCCGTGTACTGTGCGATGTCGGTGAACGTTAAAGAACCCCAGGTGGTCGAAATTTCCGGAGACCTCCACTAAGGCGTCTCTCATAATCAGAGCTGGTTTTGGGACGTTAAACACCACAAAACGACAAACAACAATCTTGCGGACAGGCAGGCGCACGGGTTTCCGACGAAAGTGGTCATTTCATCTTACGCACTGAAACACGGGGTTTGAGGTCCTAATATTCATACATACAGCTAGAATGGTCAGCTTTTTTTTTTTTCACATAAGGAAAAAGAAAAGGGGGGGGGGAGAGGGGGGGGGCGAGTAGGAGGAGCTTGCTGTCGAAGAAAACAGTGAGCTTCTATCTGGGTCTGTAGAAATAGCTATGATCTGATGTCCAGCAATATGTCTGTGCGTACATTGCAAAAAAATAGAAGAAGAAGGAGAAGAGAGATAGTAACGTATATATATATATATATATATATATATATATATATATATATATATATATATATATATATATATATATATACTATATTCTGATGCGATTATAAGCGAGAAGGACTAGCCGGTGCCGTACTTAAGGGGCCAATATCTGCTATTTCCATTAAAAAAAATACCATTGACGTTAGCCTATGTTCGTGCGAACAAAGCACTTCGTTGCTAGAATTTTCAGGGTCCCTGTTAACCTGGCATTTTCTCATTGTACACGAGCCAACACCCAGCGGTCCCACACTGAAGAATATTCGATCACAGTTACGAAGTTGTAGAAAGTCTGTAGCTCGCTTATGTAAAAGGATGACACTCACCGAGTGTGACTACTAGGAGGTACCAGACATCTTAATTTTATAAGCGAACTGCCAGATGACGAAATGGCCGACTTATCGTCATCAGCATAATTGTTCCACATCGAATCGCAGCGCGAATAGGAACAATACGCATGAGGGGGTGGAACAGCGCTGTGCGCGTTACCTTTGACGCGCTCGTGGGCTAGCTGCGCAACGGCCACAGCTATCACTGGAACAGAGCGAGGAGCACGCGCCACACCACAACCACCAACTCAACAGCGAAACCAAGCGTTTCGTATATGAGTCATGCTCATGACTATGACTTCAACCACCATACTTTAGTGTTTCCTTCATTGTCAGGCTGCGAATGTACGCTAGATGACATCTGCACATGGACGTCTGCAGTGACGCGCTAACAGTTTCGAGCAAGAATTGAGAGAGCTGCTCCTCCAGCTACTATCTACCTTCGTAATCAAGGCCTAGAAATTTCCTCCGAGAAATGTGCACTGATGCAATTTGCGCGCAAATCTATTACGGACTACACAGTCACGATATACGGCCACAGAATACCACACGTTCGATCTGACAAGTTTCACCGGGTCATATTTCACAGAGACTTGCCATGGAACCCTCACGTATCGTATACTCGAAAAAAAAAAAATCCGCAGCATATCCACGGAGTGAATGACGATGAGTGGGCAAAGCTCCGGAGGATCATCGTAGATCGTGCCGAGTTCCGGATTAATTTAGTTAACGCGCACGCTACGAATCCTCATGGTACAACTACGCACAAGTGAAATCTCCCACCGGTACTTCATTGCAAGTCAAGATCCAGTGCATATATATATATATATATATATATATATATATATATATATATATGGGTGGCCGGTGAACGGTTCTCCAGCGCGAGCAGTCGGTATTTTTCAATCAAGAAACTCGCTAGAAGACGCTGCCTGGCCAACGTTGTCTCTCGCGGGCGAGGGCGCGTTCTCCTTCTTTGCGAGCTGGTAGAGCGTTCATCGAAGAAAGAGCGTTTCCATAGTCAACGCGCGCCTTTCGCTCTCTCTCTCTCTCTGTCTCTCTCACAAGACAGCAGATGGAAGAGTGAGAGAGCTCGCGCGCCGGGAGGCACGCGCCGAGGGCGAGCGCGAGCCTCCCGGCGGCGCGAGGTGGCTACATACATACTACTACAGAGGAGGGAATGCCCCACACCCTAAGGAGCTTCGCCCCTAAAAAAAATGAAAAGAAAGAAATGGTTGACGGGCATCTGTCACTTGTTCATGTTCTTCGCTAGAAAAACAGGGGAAATGACGACACGTGCTATGCTGTGGCTATACAGGGCGCTTTTTCTCGGCTGTTTGCGGTACAGCTTGCCAGCAATAACGAACAAAGGCAAGTCTACGTACAATACCGAGTGTACAAGCTCAAGCGCTCCGCATCTGTCTAGGCCTACCACACAGCACATTAACAGTGGCGACAATAGCAATCTCTGGAGACCACCTTGTCAAGACCCACATCGACATGGAAGTACTGAAGACACATATCAGGCATCTTGCCAGGACTCCTCGTCACCGCCACTCTTACAGACCAAGCACTTCTTCCAGCCAAACGATAACAGCACATGGTGACTCGTTGCCAACTTGCTTCACTCGTGCTACGAGACCTTCGATTCCCGCATGGTGTCTCGCTCAGCCGGAAATCAACCTGACAATACCTGGCATTCAGAAAAAAAAAAAAAAAGCCGACTTATCATCGCCAGCCCTTAAACAGCTCACGTTATACTTCTATTGTACGAGAAGTACCGGGGCTCTACGCGTATCTACACGGACAGATCGGTGCTGCCAAAGAGCTCCGCTGTGGCGGTCGCGATACCAGCGAGAGCCACAACTTGAACACGGATCATACGACAACATCGACGGCATCACAGTTCGCAGTGCTCCTTACTGCCCTACATTTTCATCGGATATCAACCGCCACAAAAATGGACGCATTTCCACGACTCCAACCTGGCACTGCAGTTTCCTATACTGTCACCTCTACGCCTCGGACTGCACGAACAGCTGGTGTTCCAGGTTACAGAGATGCTGCAGCATACAGGAATAAGGCATGTCACAAAATAACTTTTCAGTGGCTTCCAAGTCACTACGGTATTATAGGCAATGAACGGGCCGATCAAGCCGACCGTTCTGCCCATGCTGTGGACCAACCATTGTCAAGGACGGACGCGGCACGGATGCTCCATCTGCTTGCTCGAAAGTGCGCTATGTCGCAGTGGATTGACACATTCCCGGCCCTACTCCCTTGATCCCAAGTTAAGCCTTCGAGTCCCACCAGGGATTTGCCGCGGAGACGCCACGGTACGACTGTGTTTGGGCGTTGTGTTCACCACTGCCGACATCGCAGCCTGTGACCACTGCGGTGATGAAAAATCGAGCACATTTTGTACGACTGCCCGCAGCAGAGTGCGGAGAGGCAATCCCCTCGCTATACACCCAAACAGCTGGGCGACCAACCACTATCGGGAAACTAGTTACTACTAACCAGCTGTCTTTTCCAGTAACTTACTACTGTTAGTAGCTAGCTTTAATTTAGAGGAACTTGTAACCGCACCACTTACGTTTTACACACCAAATTTAACGGGAAATACCGTTACAGTTACTTCCTTGTAAAAAAAAATGTCCAGCTGCAACACTCCTACAAGGAAGAGCTGGGCAGTATTGGGATACAAGAATATCGCGACGTTTCCCATAAATAATTTTGACTATCTGTACTTACGCATCGAGATACATTTTGAAAATGTATTTTTATCTTACTAGTGGAATACTTTTACGACGTATCGCTTGTATCGCGATGCTATGCAGGTCATGGACACTTCATCGCTTTTTTTTTCGGAAATGTGCTGACGTGCTTCAAGGGGGGAAACGAAAACTTTTTTCTACGAAGCCAAGCAGACAGATGGCCTTCGGCGACACAAAAGGCCGGCGAAGGGTTCTTCCCGCCCCCATGCAGCGGAGGTGGCGTTACACGGCAGAAGGGTCGGCCAGTGACGAAAGACGCTGTTGTTTAGAGGCCGGTGCAGCATATCCTTAATTTTTTTTCGTGTGGCCAGCCATTTCTTCTTGACAACCCGCGCGGAATCCTCCTAGAAACAGACGCTTTGCAATGCCTCGCACACGTTCAATTCTCAAAGCTGCGATACTTTCAAAAAGCACTTGCCAAAATGGCGGCGGCAGTGTGGCTCGAAGGGGCCTATCATGGAGGAAAGAAAAACTAGGAGAGGGCGTCACGTGACTTCGCTAGCTTCGGCAAGCCAACCTCCTCTGTCGCCGCCCCGAGGGCCTCGTGCGCGGTGCATCTTGGGTAGGATTAGGCCCACAAGGTTGCCGGACCACTCGAGGTTGTTTGTTTGGCACCCGGTAACTTTTAGTGGCGCCTGCCGCATGCAGCAGCGTTCGCGGCATGGGCCCCGATGGAGGAAGGACGGCGAGAGGCCGACGAAAGGCGTGTCTATATAATTGATAAGGTGCCATTTACGCATGCTACTGTTGTCGATGGACTTGCCAGCGCTCTCGCGTGGAAAGCTGTGCAGAGCGTCGGACCGCGATCCATTTTTGCCACATTAAGGTTTGTGAAATCAGCTGTTGGGCCCTTTAACAGCGGTGTACGCTTTCTAGCAAATTTTGGCCTCGCTTTTTTTGCACTTACAGATGTTTTGAGGAACATCATATGTCGCGTTTCCATTTTGTCGGTATCCGATGTCCGTCCTTCGTTTTGAGACAAATAAACAGCATTAGCCGGCTCGACACGCCGAGGTCGTCGCCGTTTATTCGGATTTACGGGCTTTTTTTTTTTTAGCAGTGTGTGGTGCCACGTCGTTACGCTGTCGAACCGCTCCTCGGGCGTCCAGTCTCGTTACACATGTAAAGAAGCACTGGAACCTTGTAGTGGGCCGTCCTCTCTAGCGCCTTACAGTAGGGTTCGTTCTTCAGCGCTCTGTTGAAAACACGCCGCTCGTGCTCGAGGTCCGTGCCCGTTTGGACAAGACCGTTGCCGCAGGGCTGCGTCTAGTTTCATCTAATACACACCTTAACGCACAATACAGCCAGTGGATGGAATTCGTGCGTTATGTGAACTAGTCCATCGGCGTCAGCAGGACTTTGTTTTGGAGGCGGCGAAGCCTGTTGTTATATTCATACCCACCCCTCCAACCAGAATAATAGCAGCGGGACTCCACAGTGTCCGAAACACAAAAAAGTAAGTAAGCAGGAGTGAAGAATGGGGACATCGGTGATTGAGGAAGGGTGGCTGGTGTGACTTGGTGGGTGTAAGTGCCCCTCTTGCGCCCCCCTGCATTATTCAGCACTTCGAATGCGATATTAGACCTGCAACAGCTCCTCCAACATTGCGGTAGGATATATGCGAGCTGTTGGCTTGAAAACTGGATACACAGCACCAAAGGAAAAGCATGGAGTTCATGTGGGCTTGTGGACTGATTGTGCAATTGCCACTGTACTTGATGCACATTCTTTACAACACTGATTGTTTCGTTATTTATTGAATGCTCATTGCACGTTTCACACAGGTGCCAGCACGTTTCACACAAATACAGGAAGAAACAAGATAACTGGGTATATTCTAGGCGGTAAAGCAGTACAGAAAATTGCAAGCATCACATAGAAAAAGCTATCATGCTGCTGGTCCATGGCATCAGTATTAGTGACCATATTTGAATGCTAGAGGACACATCTATAATAGTGTTATACAATAATGTTACACAACAGCACCCATAATACATTTATGTAAATAACATCAGGTAATCTTGCGTTGTAGCTGCATTTTTGCTTACAGAGACACTGTATCCAATCTTACCCCTACAGGCCATAATATGTGTGCTGTAATCACAAACACTTGGAGGCTTTTGTGATGGTACTGCTTACAAAAATAGGCAAAAATATGCAACCATCTCAAAAGGGCAGTTGTTGGTCACAAAATTAAAGTTGAAAAAAAGAAAAAAAAGGTGCTGTGAAAGAACAAACAAAATATGCAGCCATTAAACTACACTGGCTTTTGCCGCAAGTAAAAAGCAGACAGATAGCTTGTTTTATTGCACACCTACAAAAATATTAGCACTGTTCAAGCACAGCCAAAGCATTGCAACGTTAAAAGGCAGACAGCTTTAGTAAGCTCTAATCCCCAAATGAATGTATATTTGACAGAGCATAAGAACAGTAATTAAGTTACATTCATTTAATATATACACCAACACAATATCATAGAAGGCGTACACTAAAGAGAGTACACTAAACCCAATGAGTACTTTGGTAGTAAAACCATCATGTTCCAGGTGACGAAGAGACAAATTTAACAATGATCAGCTGAAGGATGTGCCCTAGTAAACATTGAAAATGCATTGCTGTCCTCTAGGTTGCACTTGTCTCATGAATAAGGCATTGAGAGCATTCACAGAATGTCCACATCATTATACAGTATGCTTTAGCGATGCATAGTCATGGTTCATACAGTTTGCTTTGATGCCATGTAAAACAAATGCTTTAGCAGAATTTATGTGCAAGTGATTAAAGCTAGAACGTAAAGCAAAACAAGAAGCATGCTACAGTAAGGCATCCCATTTCTCCCCTGATGTCTGCACACTGTGCTCATGAGCTTGCCACGACTGCTCAGTGGTAGTATTGTTTTATGAGTGCAATGTCACAAGTTTGTTTCCTAGAAGTAGTCACATTCCCGAGAAGGAAAAATGCAGAAATCATTGTGTGCCTCAGTTTATTTAGGTAGATGTTGAGGAACCACAACTATTACACTTAGAGCTCAAGTCTTTAGGATTTTGCTTGTTTGCATGAGTAGTGAAGCGCCTTTTACCTACAATGCTATGTGCCAATGACAGATTCGAAAACTTCATGCACCCTAACAAAGCCTTTTCAGTGCGCCCACAGGGCAAATGACCAAAAGGAATGGTAAGTTTGCTTTTGTACACATGAGGCACCAGCTCGGTTCACCATGAGGAAGCTGCACCTACCGACTGCCATCATGGCCCAGTGCTCTTAGAACTGTACAGTCATGTTCATAACAATCTCATTTTAATGATATTCCTTTTCGCACTCCATTAGTGATCCATGCAGTGCACGTTATCACTAACACCAGTGGGTCCTTGCAGTGAATGCTAAAACCAGGAAGAGAATCAAGCAAAAAGGACCCTGTTTCTCGGCAGGAGGATGCAGGCACTATGATTAACTTAGCTGCCAAACACTGTTGTGGCAACATTAAAAAAGGCCAGTCTACTCTTTGGATGTAAAGTGAATGAGCTCTCCAATACATTATTGAGAAACTACCGAAGCCATTTCGCTTCAGTAACTAGTGAAGCTACTGAAGCTATTACCAACTAAATCATTAATGACGTCTTGGACGTGGGCAACCTTTTGAAGGAGCCGGCGACGGGCTTGCTGCAGTCTCTTGATCTTCTTCTTGGTCGCCGCTTGCAAATTTGAATAGCACCTTGCTTCACGCCTCAGAAAGGCTTTTTCAGGTGTGTCCTCTGCTAGCTGTGGCTGCAACAGATTAGATGTACAAAAATTGGTGCCAGAGCAAACACCATGGCACGAATCACATACCCAGAACAAGCTAGGAAGAAGGTGTTCTTTAAGGTGTTTGCTCAAAAAGATTTCTGTTTACACCTTTGTGAACTTAAAAATTGGAACAACATAAAAACTGCCATGTATAGGATCCTGCTAGTGCAAGCTGATTTAAGCATTTATTTGTTACTTTATTTACAAAACACTGCAAGCTCAGTTGGGCCCACACAGGAGAAGTACAAAGCACAGAAAAGGTCAGTGCAGCATGGTTTAATGTGGGGAGCTTCACAGCGGCTGTTAGGTTTTATTCAACAAAAGATAAGCATATGCACGTACACAAAAGACCAGTTTTGTTTTGCATGTATCATGGCTCATCATGACAGGTCAAACAAATACAGGGCATAAAATGTTGTGAAAAGCCTTTGGGTTATATTTGATTATGCCAATTAGATGAAAAAGAGAAACTGAGAAAAAGACATTCGTGGCACGTTGGTGTTTCACCAGACATTGAGCAAACTTGCATTGCTGTGTATGAAAGTTGATATATTCATCTATTAATTACACAACCTCCATGACCACGTTGTCCACATGCATTCTCTCATTACTATGATTCAGATATAAAACAGATGGCATACAGATAATCGCTACTTGACCTACACTAACTCAAAAAACAAGCTTGTAAACAAGGTTATAATGTAGAATATGTGGCTTTCATTCACCATCACTCAGTTTCGTGAGGTTTTAAAACACTATTTGCACACGCATCTTGCACGTCTCTCCTCGGTGTAGAAAAATGGCAGCTGTTGATACACTCAACATTTTGTTTTACTATTAGGTATTTGAAATCTATCAATCTTACAATACGAAATACCTAGACAAATGGCTCGCACGCATATGTAAAATAACTACATTAAATGTGAGGTCCATAATTGCAGCGAAACGCTTAATAAGCAAGCCTTGTGATCATTAATACAGGCAAACATACCGGTTCATACTGGACTTGGGAAGGCTCATCAGCAACGTCTTCGGATGTAGAATCAGCAGATGTAGCACCACCTTTGCCGGTACATTTCTTCAACATGTTAGTATAGCACGCGTGCTGGCGCCGCTGCTTTTCAAGTAACCCCAAACGCGAAGAATCGCCGTCGCAGATGTGGCTCGGTTTCCTTCAGACATTTGCAGGACGAAAGGCTTCCCCATTTCGATGCTGGAGAACACACCAAAACGCGACGAGTCGTCCTCGGTGCGGTACTGGTTGTTAGGCACAAAGCCGCGCACCATGCAGACAGCTTCGTTCGCTGCAACCCGGTGTCCGCAGCGGCGAGCCGCGTGAACGTAATGTTCAGTAGTACTGTAGCAGTTAGATGCATTTCCTGGCTGACATTACACAGACTCGGCAGCGTCACACGTTCGAACCTTCGACAACTTTGGCAAGCGCGTTGCCTCGGCGTGCGCGTTTGTCACGCCGCATATGCTCCGTGCAGAAACCTACGCCGCCTCCGCAGCAGACGCATCAAAAGCGAAACTCCCCAGTCGACTAAATCGACCGCTTGCCTATCACGTGAGGGCCTATTTCCCATGATTCTTTCCTTTAAATTTTTTATGACTAGGCTTCAAGATTGTCACGTGACGGCCCCTCCTAATTTTTCTTTCCTCCATGGGGCCTATCCTCTTTGTCGCGTCTCAAGATGAACAGCTAGTTCATGTACGCGCGTGCAGCAATGTTTTGTGGCACCAGGCTATACCAGTGGATCTTGTAAATAAATTCTTGACAATCAATAGAAAAGTTGTTACAGCAAAATGATGCGTACGCAACGATTGCTGCTGTTGGGCTTTTGAGTGAGCCCCTTTCCGCTCCTTTTATCTGGGGTTTACCACGAGCAACTTTGACTAACCGCAAGCCTTCATATGCTTCTATTAAAAACTGTATAATTTGGTTTGCGATGTACTATTTATTTAGTCTTGTACAGTAACGGAAAAGTAACGACGTTACCTTTAACAATAACTGTAACTGCAACATAGTTACTTTTCTCGCTGAGGTAACTAACGGTAACATCGTTACATTTTACAGGTAATGTGCCCATCACTGCTGATGACTGTGTTTGTGTGTGCGTGTGCGTGTGTGTGTGTGTGTGTCAGGAACTTTGTACCTCCTCGCACTGTCATCTTTATAACCGCTCTCCCCAATGCAGGGTAGCAAACCGGAGACTAATATCTGGTTACCCTCCCTGCCTTTCCTCTTCATCTCTCTCTCTCTCTCTCTTAGTACCCACACTTGAACTCATTTCGATAGGTGTTGGGTGTTCTTTTTTCGGTGAGTCTTTGTCATTTTTGCTTAGTCACGCTTATGACTATGCCAGATGCCTTCTAACACACTTCTATAGTGCTTCCTTCACTTAGCAGCCACGTCCGAACCCGTTTCACCGGTTTTAGTTTTAATATTTTTCGCTGAGTCTTTGTCGTTTATGCTGAGTCATGCTCACGACCATGACTTATACCACCATCCATTAGGGCTTCGTTTACCGCGTACCCACGTCCGACCCATTCCATCAGTTTTTGAATGGTTATCTTTTTTCGCCTAGACCTCGTCGTTCTTCCCGGATCATGCTCTATATTGAGTAATTGTATTCTACTATCATAATCATTACCACCGTAAACTTAATCGTACCAATTATGACCACTGATTCTGCATTCTTGAATATTTTCCAGGCTTTTGACCCAATTTTCCGCTTTGTCGTACTATTGATGGGGTTACCTATTGATGGGGTTTCTATAATGATGTCGCTGAATTATTGTTTTCGTACATATTTTAATGCTTTCTTATGCCGGTCACGCGACCTCTAACGAAAGAATTTCGTAACAACACCACGCAATTATCACAGTTAAGTTTGTTACTGTAATGATAATGTACCACCACATGTTTTCTCATATAATTATGCATTGGTTTCCCGGTAGTGATGGCGTTTCTATAATAATGTCGTTGAGTTATTGTTTTGGTACACATTTTAATACTTTCTTGTGGCGGTCACGCGAGCACTAAGAAAAGAGTTTTGTAACAACGCTACACAATATTATGTAGCGCCTTTAGATTAACAGATCTGTGTGCCCTAGCGATAAATATAAAATGAATGCATCTACATATATTCAGTTAAATAATTAAGCGTACAGATTCAAAGAAAAATCAAACAATGACTGAAACTTGGAAGGTGCAACTGTGTGGTATATAAGTTACGCGCAATCGCGTCGAGCTGAAGCTATGTATTTTGTAATGTGTTATTGTTCGGGTTGATTGATGTTGTTGGTCGTACACGTGCGTATGAATGTGCGTACCACGCATCAAATGTGCTCGTGTCTCTAATCATGTACTGTTGCAAACACTAGTTCTCGTTCTGCGCCTGGCAATGAAGGAGTGTCCGTCAATGCGTGAACGTATTTCTACCATATTTGCGGAAGGAACATTAAAACTGCTTCAGAGGGTGCAAAACTGTTTCTGTCTAATAAATAAAAGAGTGCTCCTTACTCCTTTGAAGGGGTAAGCATTTTGATGGCGTACTCATTTTTATTTTTATTTCATCGTATTGAAAAATAATACCTAATCCATAAACATTGCACGTAATGCCAACGCAGGAGCTGGAAAACAGAATATCAATGGTTACACAGTGGCCACTTTTCAAAACTGGTAAACAAATCGTCAACAGCGCAGCAGTGGTATTTCAACAGGAATTTCGTTAATGTCAGAGTAAGACGTCTATGGATTTTCTACCAACTTTCAATAACCATTTTCATGAGGGTAACGTGAGTGCAGACGTTACGTCCCGCCATGTAACCTCTAGTCGCCCTAGTGCTGTCGGCGTGCCTAGTAAGCCTACGTTAGGACCAATGTGCTAAATTTTCACAAAGGCGTTGATCGTGCTCGTCTTGCCTCTCTGGCGTTGGTTATTTCCTCGCCGACTGCTTCGCATGACACCGACTGCCCAATGCGTGGGATCTGTAGGAATTTGGCGCTTAATAGGCATAAATGCCGATGACAAAATATTTTACTGTAATTGTGAATAGGTATAACGTTAATAGTGTGCATTAGATAGTGTTTATTTCGCACAAAATATCCGCTACCTAGATCGGTATTTGGAGCGATTCTATTTTGTGTGTGTGTGTGTGTGTGTGTGTGTGTGTGTGTGTGTGTGTGTGTGTGTGTGTGTGTGTGTGTGTGTGTGTGTGTGTGTGTGTGCGTCGTGTTGCAAGTTCTCTAGTAGCCCAGTTCATTGCATGCAGAGCTAACTTCTCCATTCCTATCTGCATCTAATGCCAAGGAGCCTTGCGTACTGAGATAGTTTCCCAGACTCGTAATGCGTCCAGGCACTTCAGACGAGCGACACATGCTGTCAGTATCAGGAAAAAGAAGAGCGGTCGGGACAGCGTGAAGCGTATATGCTCCGAACAAAACCGACGCAAAGACATTTCAAAGCAGAGATTTCTAGAGGGTGGGAATCGTGCTAAATAATCCCAATGCGTGCATTCCTGACACATTTGTCAAGCCGCATGCCGCGCAAAGGCGAGTTCGGATGAAGAGGGCGTCGCAGTTCAATAAAAGAAATTAGAATGCATCAACTGTGCCGCCACGTGGTTTCTTGACAATCACATCAGAATCTCAGGATACATACTCCCGCCTCCCCCCCCCCCCTTTTTTTTTTTGTTCAGCGCCACGAGAGGGAAATTTTTCAAAAGAAAATTACGTTTAGTGTAATCTGAAAAAGAAAGGTACGGCGGCTTTTACATGAAATATAAGCAATCATTGTATAGACAACAGCGACATCAACAAGGAAAGTAACGTTCAGATGTCGCGGTGCAGGGCTCGCAGCGCTGTAGGTGCGGATCTCTATGCTAGAAAGCCCTCGCTGAAGGACGTGTGTCAACCATGGGGTAACACCACGAGACAGCCGGCCCGTACGCGCAGCGCTTCTCTGGAACAGGCTACCGGCTACGCCAGCACCAGCCGACGAGAGACACGACACGCGGAGAAGCTGCCATCGCTCGCCCACACGCATTCGCTTCTTGGCCGAGGTTTCGGTGCCCCACGTTAGCTTAGCAAACACGTAGCCGCGAGAGCTCAGTGAAATGGAATGCGTCCCGCATCTGAAACGTGGCGTAGTGCTGTCGTTTAGGTCGCCGCTATTCAAGTGAAACGGCTGAGCACGACACCACACCTGTAAAGGAAACGAGGTAGAACACACGACAGTTAGAACGGAAATGCGATTCGAAATACCCACCAAAACAGAGAAAACCTCTCCCCCCCTCCCCCCCCCCCCCAAAAAAAAAAAAAAGAGAGAGACGCGTTCGTGTTGCGCATGCAACTCGCAACGGCCGCCTGAGGAAGGGGCGGCGTCGAAGCCCACAGAAACCGGTCGTGCCCCGAAGGAGAGAAATATAAGCGAGCGCCACAACTACAGCGAGCAGAACGAGCACGCGCTCTATGGGCGAAAATAAAATCGACACGGCGACGACGCCATTCGAGAGAGACGATGCCAAAATGCGAGACAGGCGAAGGATGAGAGAAGCGAGGAGAACAACAGGGTAGCCGGCGGGGAATAAACCTGGCGGATGGCACCAGGGCTCGACTCGGGACGCACGGGCCGCCAAAAGAAGATAACGATCCGTCAGGCGAAGCCAAAGAACCCAAAAAGCAGCGGCTGCAATCTAAATCTATATGCACGAGCACCGAGTCTGCGGAGCAGATTAGATAAGGCACGCGAGACATAATTTAGAAGCCAGGCCGGGCGGATGGGGCGAGGAAGGCGAGGGGGGGAAGAAGAAAAAAACCCGATAAGGCCGCCCGACTGGGAGATTCGCCCGCCTGACTGACTCCGATAGCATCCCTTCCGACCGACGGGCCCCGCAGGAAGAACCAACACAAAATGAGTGCGGCGCGATAGAAGCGCTTCCGTTCTCTGCTGCTGCTGCTCTCTGGGCGAATACACACCGCGCGCGCTGACCCCCCTCCCCCCCTTCGAGTCCACATTAGGCGGCCGCAGAGACGTCAAGGCGCGACGCGCTCGAAGCGCACGTCAGCACCGCCGCATGCGGCACACACACTGAGTGAGAAAAATGCATTGACGTCATCGGGGTCGTCCAGCTGCAGCTGCGTGCAGGGCATCGAAAACGCTTTTTTTTTTGTTTTATACTGATTCAGTGAGTGGACGTTTTCAGGGGGACTGTCACAGCGACAAAGGATGCTAGAGCATCCACACTGCAGTCCGTTGCAAGTGTATAGTTCCATTATAGTACATAAGGTGCATAGAAGCAAAGCGGGACCGCTTGCTCCGTGTGTGGAAGCGACAGAAAGTATATGGTGTATGGCCTTGAGTATGCGGCAGCTCGCCTACAGCTGGTTCTACAGAGGCAGATACCGAGCGAAATAGACGTCTCGCGCAGAAACACCACATAGGACAGCTACAAGCATGGCCTAATCAGCGTACGTCCCAATGTCTGCTCGTGTCCACGGCCTACTCCGCAGGAAATCTTCCTACGCTGAAATAATTCGTAAATAAAAATGTGAGATAATCTTGATTCTGGACTCTGGCGATCAAAGTCGGCCAGACAGCGACAAAGCGCACTTAAGTATACGACAATCTCGTTCAATTCGGCCCCGGGTCCGCCGTTCCAACGCAGCCTCCCCACCCTTCAAGTTTCGTGTCAAAAGAAAGTCAGCCACATACGCACCAACATGTGCATCCAATAACGCTCTTATGAAACAACGCTCGTTGATCATAATAATTATGAGCATTTTAAGCAATCGCCAAAGCTAATCCAAGGTCCTACAGTACGGTGTTCATTATAACTCGCAATTTCCAGGCGTTAAGATACGTAATTTAATTTGTGTGTTCCTGCCCCGCCACGGTGGTCTAGTGGCTAAGGTACTCGGCTGCTGATCCGAGGGTCGCCGGATCGAATCCCGGCCGCGGCGGCTGCATTTCGATGGAGGCGAAATGTTGAGGCCCGTGTGCTGTGCGATGTCAGCGCACGTTAAAGAACCCAAGGTGGTCGAAATTTCCGGAGCCCTCCACTACGGCGTCTGTCATGATCAGAACTGGTTTTGGGACGTAAAACCCCACAAAACAACAATTTGTGTGTTCCTCAATCGTCTATTACTGGTACAAATCTTGGCCGCATCATTGAGCAATATCTTCGGTACTAGTCAAGACTGATCGTGCTACAGTTTCATGAATTAAGTTATAAAGTGATACACATCCTGGCGTGTCTGTGGAATCAGCAATAGGCTGATTCCACAAACACGTCACGAGCCACAAAAAGGATCCATCCTTCGTATTCCTTAATGTCACGCAAAAACACCCCTGCACGTCTACCTGAAATCGACTTTAAAGATGTCGCAGTTTTGTGTCATACTAGTCTAACCAGTATACCGCAGGCTCTTCACGACGACAGGTATACGATAGTACTATGGATTAGGCGCTGACAAACGACGATGGTTTTTTCCGCAGGGATCATCTAGTGTCGCATATGTACCACGGCACTGATCAAGATGCGGTGCCTGAAGTCGTCGAAAGCACGTGCACGGCTTCCTTCGCTCCACCACCGTTCACATTGCACTGTACGTGCTCTGGTCTGTGAGATTCACAGCTTCGCTGAGCAAATGCGGACGATAAGATTTCGAAACAAAATTGCTCGAGGAGTAAAGGCTGACTCGGTAAACGCCGCCTTCCGCTGAGGGACATACCAGACTAGTATACTGAATGCCCTGCCACGCAAGTTGCGTGATCCTTACAAAGTGCTTGAGAAGTCGTATCTCTCCCCGGAAGATCCCAAGCGTTCTCCAGGTGGTTGGAGCTCTTGCGAAGTTTCGTGTAAGTGTGGAAGAGGGTATGCAGTTATACCAGTTGCAATATATGAGAATCGTATCCGCCCCGCCACGGTGGTTTAGTCAATAAAGAAAAAAAAAAAGCCACGGTGGTTTAGTGGTTATGGCACTCGGCTGCTGATCCGAAGGTCGCGGGATCGAATCCCGGCCGCGGCGGCTGCATTTCGATGGAGGCGAAATGTTGAGGCCTGTGTGCTGTGCGATGTCAGTGCACGTTAAAGAACCCCAGGTGGTTGAAATTGCCGGAGACCTCCACTACGGCTTCCTCCATAATCAGAGCTGGTTGTGGGACGTTAAACCCCACAAATCAATCAAGAATCGTATCACTACAGTCTCAGAATCTTCTTTTTTTTTTCTTTCTTTTTTTGCGGAACGACAGCGCTCGCTATATTTGCTCCGTTTCGCTGTTGCTGACCTACATTTGTCTTACGCTGAGTTGTTAAGGTAGCTAACTGTCATACAAGAACTCATTCAGCGTTAAAATGAACGCAGTTATGCATGGCAGTAGTGTGCGTGCGCCGGATCGAGTTGTCAAGACGCCTAGTAAGCGAGCCACACCACGTATTTAGTGTGTTCTCAGTAGAAATACGACTAAGGCAGCAAGCGAGAAAAGCGGCACGCGAGGGGCTCGTTTTCCTTTTCTTTTTTAATTTTTTACACCTACAGGAAGCGAATACACAACGATTCCAAGGAAGGTAAAGTGCAAACTCCTGATAGTTTAACGATGATTAACGTATGGATCATAATAAGAAGTAAAATAAATATAGACACGAAAAGAAAATACTTGTAGATGCCAGGCCAACCGCAATACGCGTATATCGATTTAGCCTAGTGCGGAAGACACGGGTTTCACTCCAAACAGCGGCAAGCCGTCTTTTTCGCCTACGTAAGTTTTCTTTATCATTTATGCATTTCAGGTAGAGTTAATTTACGCTATGCTTTCATCCACCTCGGTGCGGTTTCAGAACCGACGGGAGAGAAACACGGCCAGTCATTAAGGACCACGACTATTAATCGCGCATACATACTCTTCCGTGAGTATTCAGGGCAGCTTTTACGAAAATAGTTACGAACGATTGTTTTAATTCTTTGACCAACACTGGAACGTTATTAGCACCGTTATTAGGCCCCATTATTAGCACTTACAAATTACGAATTGCTGCCTCACGCGTCCACTTCTGCACTGTTCTTTTTTTTTTTTTTCGCACGAGCCGAAGTAACCAAAATAGTCTCCAGGCCGCATAAGGCTGTACAGCTCCGGGACCTATTTGGCGCGCAGGCCAGTTTGTTTATCAGTATCCTGCCGCGAGCGAATAACACGCGTAAACAAACGCGTACAAACCTCAGACAAAGTAGCACAATTTCAGGAACCGGCCGCCATAAGAGAAGCTATGAAAACTTCTTCATGGCGCGAATGGAATAAATTCATAGCTAAGCCTCACGAGATTTCACTCCTGCGTGTCAATGAAATTAAATAGACAAATTCTACCATTCGTTTTCCAGGTGAGCGAACTGCTAAACGCTTCTAAACCTAAGGCACATAAAGCCAAGAACAAAAAGGGGGGAAAAAAGTCACAGTTTCGCCGTAAGGGCGAAGCAATGAATGCGATAGCAAGAAACTGTAATGTTATACGAAGTGAGGGTCGCACCTTCAGGCGCAATTTTAACTGTAGCAAACATGCACTTGCTAAGTGAGCTCCTCCCGTGGGCAGCGCCTGCTGGTACGAAGGGCTTTATACGTTGTGTGTCACAAAGCTACACATACAAAGCTAGGGGAGGCCGCTAAATGAACAAACAGAAGATGAGCGCGAACTACCAAGTGAAGCACGCACGAAACGAACGCACAGATATACACCGAACGAGCGCGAACAAGCTGTCACAATGGATACTCTCAGTTTGAACAGCGCTCCTGTTGCAAAGGCGGCCGAAGCAGCGAAGGAAGCTAGCGTGCTTCAAGTGTCCAGCTGTGACACTTGATTGTTCGCGCTCATCTTCTGTTTGTTCGTTTAGCGGCGTCCCTTGAGCTCGAGTGACTTTCGTACGCTCCCGTAACATCAGCGCGGACATCACGGTCAAAGCTCTAAACATCCCTCTTCCTCTCACCACGAGAGAACCGCGCGAGCCGACAGCGGAAGGTCAAGGCCCTGCGCAAATAGAAGAAGCGAGCGAGCTGGCCGACGACTTTTAAATGCGCCCGCTGCGCTCCTCGCGCCATCTCGCGGGTAATGAAGAAACGCTTATAAGCGCCTGCCGTCTCTGACTCCTGCCAGCGGTCAAGGGTGTGTACATATCGGAAGCATTTATCTGAATTATTTTTCTTTGGAGACCGCGGCGGCTGCATTTCGATGGAGGCGAAATGTTGAGGCCCGTGTGCTGTGCGATGTCAGTGCACGTTAAAGAACCCCAGGTGGTCGAAATTTCCGGAGCCCTCCACTACGGCGTCTCTCATAATCAGAGCTGGTTTTGGGACGTTAAACCCCACAAATCAATCAATTTTTCTTTAGGACTTATATATATACATATATATATATACGGTTCATGACGGCGGCGACGGGGACGGCAAAAACCAGCCGAGACTGTCCATATAAGTGCTATCGCAATAAAAAGAAATTTAGACAGCCTTTCTCAACAGGCTATCTAAATTTCTTTTTTGAAGTGACACACAGTGAAGTGACCGTTGTGCGTGTAATTTCTCTCTTCCGTCCGTCGTCCTTTGGGGCTGCTTTGCGCGTTCAGCAGTGCGTACTAACTGACCCAGATTTCAACACTTCTACAAGGCAAATATACATGTGCATTAAATTAAGCACAGGCAATGATAACCTGCCGACCTAATGCATTATAGCGAAAGACGGATTTATACTAACACGCTGATATACCTTCAGAAAAATGAGCTGGTGCAAAATTCGAACACTGAGTAAAAATGCTCAGCAAATTAAAATTTCATACATATTGTTACGAAGCGGTGCGGACAAGTGTTGAACAATACGAAGTGAGAACGACGACGAGTGTTCTGGACGCTTGCGCGCGTGTGTGCCTTCAGCCATTTTGTCGGTTTCGCCAACATTCTAAATAATCATTTCATCGCTCTTGCGTCTCCGTCACATTTGGTGGAGGTGCGGGGTAGGACACGCTTCGCAACGGAACTTCGCAGCGGTCGTCGTTTGGAGGGTCCCTCTACCATGGCGGAAGAAACAGCGCCTGAGTCCGCCCCCGCGGCTTCAACGCTCGTACTCACGTATCCTCAGGATCCTGGCACGTTCAGCGGTTCTGGTGGTTCTGATGATGTGGACGTCGAGGACTGGGTGGCAGATTACGAACGCGTGAGTACGCTCAACCGATGGGGCCCTACTCTCATGCTGGCCAATCTGATTTTCTACCTCAAAGGAACTGCGAAAGTGTGGTTTGAAAACCACCAAGCCGAACTCGGAAGCTGGGACATCTGTAAAGAAAAGATGCTGGACTTGTTCGGGAAGCCCGTCGGGCGTAGGTTAGCAGCGATGAAAGCTCTCGCGTCTCGTGCGCAAGCGTCCAGAACACTCGTCGTCGTTCTACTTTCCTCAGTTCGACACGACATAAGAAGGTGAGAAACACACTGAACTACTGTCTCATCTAATTTTTCTTCTTCTCAACATGGCTTGCGCAATTCGATCTCTTGTGAGACCCAGCTACTCCCCTTCCCCCCCCCCCTTCCCCAAACTACACTTCATTCTGGGACAGTACTTCCATAGCCGACTGTATGTATTATATATATATATATATATATATATATATATATATATATATATATATATATATATATATATATATATATATAAGATGCTTCAAATGCCTTCGGTAAAATCTGTCGCAAACTACTTTTGTTGGAGTTGAGCAAAATTAATATGGATCTCAGTCTTAAGCAGCTTGAGTATTCATTGACTAGCCGTCTTTATTTCGTTGAATGCAATTACCAGAGGTCATCCCTGAACTTTTCCATTCCAGCGTTTCATAAGAGTCACTTTTAAGTCCCCTCCTGTTCTCAATTTATAGTAGCGATGTGACTGACTGTGTTTCGTCTAGCATTCTCCTGTTTGCTGGTGACTGTCATCTTCCGTGAAATTACAAGCTACTTAACGACTCTAATTTTCATCAAGCTGACCTTGACGCCATCTGCAATTGGTTTGACACGTGGCCTAGCAACTAAATACTAAAAAAGTGCAAGGTTATGCGTGTAACTCGAGCCTCATTCCCCTTCCACTGCTACTTTCTCAACGTTATCTTGGAGTCTATTGCTCCTTACCGTCATCTCGGTGTGAACGTAACGTCCACCCTAAACTGGATTCTGTGTACCAGCATACTTGCTAATCGCATGCTATCGGTTACCTCCGCCGTAACTTCTCCTCCTCTCGTTCATCCTTCAAACCACTCCTTTACAAAACACTCGTCAGAACAGAAATTGTACACGCATCTACCACACAGGATCCTTCTAACACTCTGATTGCTGACTTGGAACCTGTCCAGAATTACGCCACCAGATTTATGAGCTCCAACTATCTTCTCACTGCTAGCATCCCTGAAATCAAAGCTGTGCTCGTGCTCCCCTCTGCCTGCTTCTAGCCGTAGGCATTCTTTCATGAAATATATTAACATATTACGCAGCTGTTTTAATGGAATGAGTGACCTTCCAGTACCAATCTCCTGCATTCAAGACCTGGTTAGTATGCGTGCACTTGTACTTAACACTGCGTCAAAAATATGCTATCCATATTTTAACACGCCTTTCTACATTTCCACATATGTCATACTCGCTCTCACTATACACTAAGGTGCTGCAACCTTGTATGGGCTTTTTGTTTCCCAAGTAAAGCGTTCTGTCAGGCACTGTCCCACGCTTTGAAGTGACCTAAGACAGTGTTTTAGATCTGGTAAGCCATATTGCACACCACTGAGAAGACGGCCTCTCAACGCTTGCTGTGTTCATGGATATCTCTAAGGCCTATGACTACGTTTTGAGAGGAGCCATCATCACCCATTTGCAATCCATGGGAGTTACAGGCAACACTCTGCGCTTCATACACGCCTTTCTCAGTGATCGTGTTATTCGTGTTCGTCTTTGAGACACTGTTAGCGAGGAAAGACTCATTTCTCGTGGGATACCACGGGGATGCGTTCTCTCTCCCCTCCTCTTCAATATTGCTCTGGCAGATCTCCCAAACACAGTTGGCTATCTGCGCGCTTCCGTCAAAATGTCAACATATGGGGACGACATCTGCATTTGGGTGTCAGGATACAGCCACAAACGACTGGCACGTATAGCACAAAGAGCGATTTCTTCCATACAGACCCACTTGTCAACGCTCGGCCTGTCAATTTCAACGGGACGACCGCGAAAACCAACGCGGTTGCATCTGAACTTGGGAAGCCAGCCAACACGACAGGCTACAAGTGTTCGTTTCCTAGGTGTGATATTGGACAGCAAGCTGTCATGGCGGAAGGCTGTAGACTATGTCTTCGACACATCAATGCAGCGACTTCATGCCCTCAACCGGGTCGCCGCATGCACCGGGGTAGTCACCCAAGGTCTATGCTCGCTCTACACTCCGCCCTTGTGACCAGTCGGATACTTCACCAGCTGCCGCTGATACGTCCATCAGACACCCAACATGAACGCCTAGAAGTTCTAAATCGGAAAGGTATTCGTTTGGCCTTAGGAGTTCCACAAGCGGCCTCAAACAAGAAAGTGTTACTCGAGAGTCAATCTCTACCATTACGCCTTTTGGCCTCTCAAGCCCTTTTGACACAACTCCTAAGACTGAGTGAGTCCTTACCTGGGAAAACCCTAATCAGAAGACTCAGAAATAGGCACAGGTCTCGCTTCTATGCCGCTCCCAGTACTCTAGAGATGCTTGGTGCCAAGAGCCCCAAACGAAGGCAACGAAGTGACCCTCCTTGAATGTTCGAAGACGTCTCCTACGAACTATGCATTCCTGGGCTGAAATCCAAGCGATCAACCCCTCCTTCAGAAGCATGCTACCGGGTGCTTGAGTATTTGTATGATAAATGCAACGGCTATCTACACGTATACACGGATGGATCTGTTAGTATGGACACAAACAGCTGCTCTGCGGCATACTGGATTCCATCTGTTTGTTATGCATGGTCTGGACGCTTGGACAACGTAGTCTCTTCAACGGTTGCAGATAGGGCTGCTATTGCTGCTGCACTACGCAAACTGAACAATGGACCCACAAAACAAGCCGTCATTTTCTCAGACTCCAAGTCGACAGTTCAACAACTCTCTCGTGGAACTCCTCGAAACAAGTTCTGCCGACAGTCATTGGCATCACTGAAAAAAGCGGCCCAAAAAGGAATTAGGATAACGTTCCAGTGGATACCTTCGCATGTTGGTATCAACGGCAACGAAAGAGCAGATGTCCTGGCCAACGCAGCGCTTTCAAGACAACCGACGATAAGAGCTCCTGTTAATCAGATATCAGCAAAACAATCAATTTGTGATAATTTCCGTTCTTTGTGGAAGCCACCACACCAGCCTTGCGCGACAAAAGGACTGAGCCGCAGCGAATCAACTCTGCTGTGCCGAGTCAGAACGGGGTCAGCATGCACTCCCGCATGGTCTCTTAAAGTTAGGGGCGCTGCTTCGCCATTGTGCACGAAGAGCAATGAACTGAGACACATTGACCACTACTTCTGGTCCTGCAAGCGCTTTTTCACTGAGAGAAAAGCACTCACGGACAACATGCAAAAAAAAAAATTACTCCATTTCCCGCTAAAGGGGACCATGAAGCGATGCGAGGCAGCACGGGGGGTGCACACCGCGTTTGCATCGGTTTGATGCTAGCAGATACTGCCTGCGTCAGCGTTGTCTCTCGCGGGCGAGGGCGCGTTCTCGTTCCTTGCGAGCTGGTAAAGCGTTCATCGAACAAAGGGCGTTTCCATAGTCAACGCGAGCCGTTCGGAGAGAGGAGGAATGCCGAGAGGAGAGGAGATTAGACGGAGAGGAGGGGGAAGAGGATGCGCATGCGTAGTGCAGGTGTGGACACCACACGGCGGAGGAAGGGGCGGACAAAGCCCCCGCCATAAGCTGCTTCGCATCTAAAAAGGGTTTCCACATGCGAGCACTGAACAAATTATATATCCGGAAGGTACACGGACGGTTCGCAAGAAGGTGTCAGCCCCGCTTGCAACATTTCTCCAAGAGAGGATTGAATGACACGTGGTGACTAACGCGACATGGACAGAGACGCTCGGGCAGAGCAATTGCCGGCCAGGTCTGCCAGGCTAACACCGCCTGTAGCCACAACATCACTATCACTTTAAAGTGACCGTCCACACCACTTGATCGATTTCATGTTTTCTACCGCAACAGAAAGCACACCATCCCAGCTGTACAAAGTTGCAGTGGTTTCTGATTGATTGATTTCTGGGGTTTAACGTCCCAAAACCAGCTCTGATTATGAGAGACGCCGTAGCGGAGGTCTCCGGAAATTTAGACCACCTGGGGTTCTTTAACGTGCACTGACATCGCACAGTACACGGGCCTCAACCTCCATCGAAATGCAGCCGCCGCGGCCAGGATTCGATCCCGCGACACTCGGATCAGCAGCCGAGTACCTTAGCCACATAGACCACCGTGGCGGGGTGCAGTGGTTCCAATGGAAAGTCAGTAGAAATTCTTAAAACAATATTTTTCGATCTGCGTGATCACCCCTTCAGCCTGTTTAGGGACGCCAGAAACACTGGTTACTCGGCTTCTGCAATATAAATTTAAAAACCAAAATTATACACTCCGTCTCGAAGGAATGCTACCAGACGTATGCGAAATACAATTGCAAGTAATAATTTTCAACCTTTAATAAACATAAGTGAACCTACGTGGGTACCGACTTTTCGTTATACTTGGAAATTGACGCAAATGGTCAATGATGGCGCCACCGGTCTTTTTTGTTTCGCATCTTTCACAGCCAAGGTGTATATATATATATATATATATATATATATATATATATATATATATATATATATATATATATATATATATAAGTATGCTCGTTTCCGTCAATGTAAGAAACGATGCTCCTATCTGAAGCATAACCAGAAGAATTTCTCCGAGCAGTAAACAGTCGATTTAATGCCTTCGGGCTTTCAGGGCACTAGTAAATAAATGCGTCACGCGTACCTTCCACCATAGTGAGCACCTGAAGTACTAAATGCACATACATTTGCGATTTTAATGAAAGAAAAGTGGCGCAACACAGGACAAGGACGAGATGAGGGACCGGGTACAAGCGCACACTACTAACTGGAGTATTCTCGAAAGAACATACTATATATACACAAATGTACTCATACTTCTCAAGCACTTTGTAAGGAGCACGCAACAGGCGTTCCCTCATCTCGTCCTTGTCCTGTGTTGCGCCACTTTTCTTTCATTAAGTATGCGCCAACTAGCCCAGCAACGAGTTCTATTAGACATTTGCGATTGTTATACTGTCGACTCTGTGGGTAAGTTGGCGTTCAAATGCGAATAAAGTCGTTCTCAATTTTTTTTTTACTGCGTAAATTCTGACTCGAGAAATATGTACGATTATCTACCATGGGGTAGATCGTTTATTTATGATTTCTTAAAACCGAGCTCCCTATCCTGCCTGAAAGTGTAACATTTATACCATCGAGTTATCAGGCTGATACGGGTGCAATAACGTAAATTCCACGCCAGAAAATAAATCTTCTGCAAGAGAAACAACTATTTCCCAATGGAAAAAGACGCGAGTTAGAAAAACACCTAGAACACCCTATAAGCATGAAAAAAAAAAAACAGCTCGGAACAGGAACCTTGCAAACGACACGTTTGTCCGTAAAACGCAGTATTTGAAATAAATTCTGTTTCGCGTTGATCAGCAATAGGAAAGAAAGCTTGCCTGAATTAGCTGCACCTTATATCGCAAAGTATACCTTGTTTTAAAATATTCTTACTGTTAATCTAGTATCTTAGGCTGTTGCAAGCCGCCGTGAATGAGGTACAGTGAATGAGACCCAACAGTCACAACGTGCGAACTCCGCAGTCGCTCACAGCTACCCACGGTGATATCACGGCAGATATGCCAACACTTTCAAAAGATTGTGATATTGCCCTACGTTATCATCAGTCGATAGCACAAGACTAAGCAACGGTGCCAAAGAGAGACATCTGTTTTGTCGATGCACTGCGAGCGACCACCATTTAGCCCCCTTGCAGTAGGCTAGAGTACTGTTACTTCTAACAGCGTTGCGGGGAAGATCAGCTGAAAAAAAAAAAAGAACAATGCGTACCATTTACGAAGTCCAGGATTTAATTTATTCTTTTTCTTTTGTTTTAATTGCTTGCTCACAGGAAATCATGGTTTAATAAATATCGAAACGACAATTACAGCAATTTGGTCAATGACGCCATCAGCAGCACCCGGCCCTTTCTAGTTTCCACACTATTCCACTGGTGGGCTTCATAAGCGGATGCGATTCCCCCACCCGAACCCTCCCCAACAAATGAGAAGGAGGGAGAAATGACCACCATCACACGCATGTTTTCTAATATATCAAATTTTACTGGCCTGAACGGAAACGGAGCGCGGTGACTTCGGGGGCACCTGCGCGTATTCTGAGCGACTGCACGCGTTTCGCGCCGTAGATTGGCGTTGTAGAAGGAACGCCAGCAGCAACCGGACCGACCAGTTCTCGGCTGCAAAAGGAAGAGGGGGGGGAGGGGGGGGACAGGGAGGGTCTTCAGCGTGAGTGGTGACGTCACCCGACGCTACCCCATCGCCAGCGCATCCACGCGGGGCAATGTCGAAATCGAGATGATCGAGCCGCTTTCCTTTTGTTTGCATGCGCCGTGTCGTGTCAGCGGTGTTTACACACAGGTCGTTCCCACAGGATGTTCGAAACGAAAACGCGTTGCCCTCGCCACCGACACTGCTGCGACTTCTCGACGGTCCGGCTGTTAAAATCGAAACCGGACTCGCTGGCCGCGCTCTGCCGGGAAGTGAGGAGCTCTCCCCGACGCCGACGTGCGCGCACTTGACGGCTGTAAAATGATGCGCCGGCTGCAGGCAAGAACGAGATCGCCGGCGACATGTCGGCGCCATTGAATTCGCCGCGTGCCGGATGATTACAAAGAACGTCCGTTCGCACAGTCGCTTTCGCGGCAAAAACTTGCGCGTATCGTACTGACATTGCTACGCACAAACTCGCTCCTTCCACCTACCTTTCGATCGAGCTGCGTACGGCACGGACTAGGGGCGCATGCTGTGATGTTCCTTTTCTTTCGATCCTCCTCTCTTTGTCGTCCCTCACGCATGCCACGCAGGGCACACAAAATTATGAGGCAACGTAGAGCGACGCCGCTGATGTCAAAGAAAGAAAGAAAGAAAGAAAGAAAGAAAGAAAGAAAGAAAGAAAGAAAGAAAGAAACGACCAAACACGCCACCACAACGTCGGAGCGCGCCGTGGAGGCAAAGCTACGGCTGCGCGACCGAACAATCAATCTCGACCAACGCGCTCAGAGGTCACTTTTGAACTTGCCAATTAAGGCTGGCTGCGTGACGTAATGCTTTCTCCTATTTTATTTCTTCCTCCATGCGAACAAGTAATTAAACTGGGCGTTGTAGATGGAGCTACAGATACGTTAAAGGTTTCGTGGAAAGCATGACAAGTCTATTGTATCCTATGCAATTGCGCATGCAGACGATACGCTTCTCAAGTGTAGCTTCAGCTACGTGGGTTTAATTTACTCAGCCCCGACTTAATTATTTTTTTTTATTCGGGGTAAAGAGTCTGTCGCACGCAGAAAACCTCGCGTCGCCTAGCAAGCAGCCGCGGCACAGGTGACGCACCCCATGGCCGCGGCAAGGACTGCGAAGTGTAGGTCAAGAGGATGAAAAGGAGGGAAAGGCAGAGGATAGAGCACGGCTTAGTCTCGTGCAGCAAGGAGTGGGGGAAGGTAAGTGGGTGTGTGGAAGAGGGGAACACCACCAGCTACGCTGTGTCCTCAGTCTTCGCGCGTAGCTGCCCGGATTTCTCTTTATGTGTGTAGTGTACGTGAGAGACGTCAAACGACCTTCTAGACATCTGAATTATCGGTCATGATACGGTACTACAAAAAGCATTTAAAAAGAGAAATAATGTTCAACGGGTTCGCGAATATTCGAAAGTTTGAATACAATCGTCTCTGCTGTTCGACCTGTAGCCGATCAGAGAATTCACTCTACGAAATAAACAAAACTGCAGAATGAAGCTACGGAGGAAGCAACGCAGCTCCGTCGGAAGACGTTCCTCCGAAGGTGCAAAGCTGGGCCCGCATTCCCCAAAACAACTTACGATGAGAACGTGACAACTTTCGTAAGAGAAGATTTTAGCCAATGCCGTTGCTTGACATATCGTTAGAGAAGCCGACCGATCAAAGGCAAAAAGCAGAAATAATTTTATGAATTCATCCCCTGGACAAGTAGGGGGTTCTACCTGCACACATTTAATGACATGCAAGCATGGACTTGTTCGCGAAAGTCAAAAATCCCGTCGAGTGTCCCAAAACTTGATTCCGAATTCCAACCCGAAATTCGCTATTCGAATTTTTTTTCCCTAGCTTTCAGTAATCCTGGTTCGCAATCAAAAAGGTGATGTGAAACAAGGAAGTGTTACTTCTCGGCTCAATCGTGACTGGCGTGGACGTGAAAGCGTAGGAAACGATGGAAAGATTTCCCTCACGTCAAACACCTTTGAAACATGAGACAACAGTTTACGTTTTATTCAAGAGGTGAAACCAAAACTGTTATTTGACATACAGTAAACCCTCGTTATAACGAAGTCAACGGGACGGCAGCAAAATTCGATATAAGCGGTAATTCGATATACGCGACTGCCCCATAAAAGCTCAGCAAGTACAGCTAAATTAGCCATGACAACTTCGCAGAAGTGGTATTCAGTGGAACAAACTTTTATTCACACACAAAAATTCAGTCAGCTGGCTTTGTCGGGTGTTTCGGCTGGACACGAGGAGTGCCTGCTCCTGTTTGTTCAGGCAAATTATGAGGTCGTGGTCGCCCCCCGCGTATTCCACTCTATTTCGCAACAGACGGCGGCACTCCTGCGTTTGTTCCACTGTTGGTATTTCGCGAGGCTGTTCGTCTAGCGGCTCATCTTCCTCATCGGGGCCTCCAAGCAAGTCGACTGTTTAGGCATCCGTAGCTGGGGCAACGACGGGTACATCTGCGTCAGCCTTCGCGAATGATTCGAAGTTGTCTTCCATATCTCCGCCAACGATGCTGTTCACAGCTTCGCAGAGATCGTGGCAGTCCTCGCAGTCATCATCAGTGTCTTCTGCGTGCGACCGGGAAAATCCGGCATGTGCAAAGCAGTTTGCACCCGCCGTGTATACGCATCCGCAATTTGTCATTTCGGTCTAAGCGGAGCAAGCTATCGACATGCTTCGAGTAATCCGGTCTAAAATGCACGCATTTGGGTCGGGACTGCGTGAAACTTCGATAAAAGCGATAATTCGAATAAAGCGACTTCGTTATAACGAGGGTTTACTGTATATATATACGCAACTTCAGCTTCCAAGAAGCTAGACAGAAAGCGGGCTTATAAAAACCACCGCTCAAGCAATCCGTACAGAAGGTTAACCAGCGAAGCTGAAACGTGTGGCCCCAATGTTTATCGCCGAGTTTATCCCGACAGCCTACAGACGAGCTTGCTCCCAATGCTGCTCGCGACGGCGATCGTCGTGAGCTGCCTGCTCCTCAGGACTCGGGAGTACGAATAACGCGTGCCGTACCCATGCCACTCGGAGAGAAACCGCTCCGCTCGCGCTCGTCTGCGACGGAGAGGAAGACGTCACTACTGCCGCGGCCAACTGCGTGCCTCTCCGTTTTATTGTCACTGTTGCACTCACTCCGCCTTCGCACGTGATGTCGCTCCCTCCGGTATTCCGTGCGCACTCACAGACCGCCACATTTTCCCACCTCCTAGCCATACACATCTTCGCTGCAAAAGAATCATAGTTGGACTTCGCACAGGAAGCAAATTTGTCTTATGTGCTTGGCCTCCGCTTTGGTAAAGTGGTTACGGTGCTCGGCTGCTGACCCTAAAGACGTGGTTCGATATCCGCCGAGGCGGTCGCATTTCTGCGGAGGCGAAATGCACGAGGTCCTTGTACTACTGTGCGATTCCAGTGCACATATAGAAGAACCCCAGGTGGTCAAGATTTCAGGAGCACTCCACTACGGTGTGCATTTCCGTGGAGGCGATATATAACATATCGTGCGTTTGGCCCGTAAAACCGCAGCAACCACAGCAATTATTATCTTAGCTGTTTCGCTCTCCGCCAAACGCCGCCGTTATAATTCGGGAAACAACTGTATTAAACCATCCCAAAGACACCCCCAGAGGACCAACATCAATGTCAATACCCTATCCATCAATGACGAAAGAAAGGCTGCGCTAAGTCCTAATACAACGAAACTCGAGCCGTTTTCGCTACGTCACTATGATGTGCCTTTACATGCTGACTTAGCTCGTTAATCTTCAGTCATTCAATGAAACGATATTTCAATGTTTATCTATGATTGTCTGTATTCAACGATATTGCAGCTATCGTGGCACAAGAAAAAAAAACCTTTCGGAAGAGTCCTACTTGATGCCTATGCTGTTATGTTCGGCTTCAGCAAAAGTGAAAGAAAGAAACGCTCTTTCTTCGTGACTTCTTTCGTGAATCGGAACAAGCCTGCGTCTCTGAACGTATTGCAACGGCAAAAAAATAAATAATAAGAAATCATACAGATACCACGTATCGTGAAAACTGGTGTCATGCGAAGCATTCAGCGAGGAAATTGAATCGTCTATACATGACGAATTGTTTGGCACTCAGCCAAGTGTTTACGAGTAGGATCAAGGCCTTTGTGCAAAGCGCACGCGTGCCACTCCTGAGTATGCCTAATGTGGGCCAACCATTAACGTCGACAGCATCGTGGCGACTGAGTGGTACCTCATGGTACGACGTAACGTTGGCACTCACGTTCGTCCAAAGCACGGACGTCTCTTTTGTCGAAGACAAACGCACTATACGGTGCGTTGATGTGTTATCATAAGCGTCAATCGTTGATTGAGTATTCCAACGGGATCGAGCAATGTTGCATGAAAGCATACCGAATGGTAGCAGAACATATGTATTTTTATCATAGTGCTTATCACACCTTATAACCGCAATTCACGTTAGACAAGCACCGTCATTAGAACTGCTGGCACAATAGGTCTACATACTCAATATACCTTGGGGGAGGAGCCGCCTCAGCCTAGTAGCAGCGTGATTGCTTGGCACCTCGAGGGCTCGTGTCCGACACCTCTCTACCACTTGGTAAGTTGCATATGTGTGTGTATACTTGTTATGTATACATTTTAATCCAATGCTACGACAGATGGTGTTCCTTTCTTTTTTAAGAGCAGAGCTCTTCGAGCTGGCCGTCCGGTGTCAACGGCGAACAGAAAAATGCTGGCCGGACGCAGTGCACCGTGTGAGGTGCAGAAGACTTCAGACGCCACTCGAAGTTGCGGGTTCGATCTCGGTAGCCGTGGCGTTTCATATGCTTCCACAACCGCGGCATTTCATTAGTCAGCTTAGTTGGTCCTTGAATGGCATATATGCTTTATAAATAAACTCAAATACCTGCGGCGCATACCGTATACCGGGGGCCCAGCACTATAGGTATATTGATTGCAGTATCGTTAATCGTGGCGTACATGACGAGTACATCATGTTAGTGGTGTAAATATCAGTCATTCATGTCTGTCGCATATCTATACCCTACCTCCAAAATATTGCGGCACAAGATAGATAGATAGATAGATAGATAGATAGATAGATAGATAGATAGATAGATAGATAGATAGATAGATAGATAGATAGATAGATAGATAGATAGATAGATAGATAGATAGCGGACTGGTAATGTCGGCATTTTGGGGCAGGATTGATCTCGAAGCTCAGCAAGTTCAACTGCAGCTCCCGCGAAAGCAATAGCGCTACGTTCTTCCTCAAGCCGAACTGATCTGCATAAATATTGCAACAGAGTCCTCCGAAGGAGTCACACTGCAGGAGTTATGCCGTAACACAGTACGGCAAATTTAATAGACTGAAATTAATAGCTTACATAGCTGAGTTTAATCATGTGTGTTCGGTTGCATCACGTGACGTGAGGCCAGTCGTATTTTTTAGAAGCGTTTGACGTTTTGCAGTATATCGCTCGGTGAGCGGCACACAAACACCAGCTGGGATTCAAACGCGAATGTCAGCAAGACAGCTTCATTTCGCTAGAGTTACAGCACTGGAGGGTTAAATTGGATACAGGATACCCGTGATAGCCTCTCTACCGGTCTCACAGCTATGTAGAAGAAAAAAAAACTAAAGGAGATGACGCATCATTCAGCAATACATGAGCAGCATGAAGGAAATTAAAAAAAAAAAAAACGCTGGTATCAGCGAGCTCACCAACGAGCTACCGCGTCTGCAACTTCTCTTGTCCGCATTCGGCCCACCGCATTTTTCTGTGTGCTCCAAACCTGCTCACAGATGGAGCTAATCAGGCAGCGTGCAGACAACTAGTCCATTCGCGGTTGTGGTTCATTAGCGCCTAAGAAGTAGCCCGTAACCACGTGTTGCTTCAGGCGTGATACGTTCGTGAGACCACATATCATCGGGACCGGTCCGTCTCGTTGCCTTCCGCACGCTGCAGAATACAAGCCGCCCATTGGTGACGAAAAATATAAGTGGCGCAAGCAACACAAACGACGTCGCAGCCTTGGCTCGCGTTTCAGCGAAATGATTTAGGCATCCATATCATCCGGAAATGCCACGGGCGTAACCTCTGCTAAACAAGCTGCGCGCGTAAGCTACTTAAATTGTCGACAAATAAGAACAGCTCAGACACGGTGATCGTATAAACAACGAATAACTTTTTTTTTCTTTTTTGACAGTGGCGAACTTCACCTGAGGTATACTGCGATTGCTGAAAAGCATCCATTACACTTGCAGACGACTGAAGTTATTAAAATGGGAATTGTTGCCCTCTGATGTCATAACAAGAGCAATACGCGCGTCCAAACAACGTTGCTATACGCTTATGAGGGGCCTTACTTTCGGGCCTGATAATAATTTACTCCCTTGTGTTATATTTATTTTGCTTTATATACTCTTATTGACGTCAGTATTGTAGGGCATACGAAAAAGGGGGTGAGGTTTGGCGAGACTTGCACCCGAACACACGTGTGAACAGTGTTCATGTTCTCGACGCGAAGACTAAACAGAGGCATTATACTTACTCTTCAGTTTATCAATAGTCCTTCCATTTTGAAATTTACTTCTAACAAAATGTTCACGATAAACATGTGAATTACGACAGCTTAGAACACTGAGTGACCCCGAGAAAGAAAGCAGACCTTGCTAGTCAAATGAACGCCTCCCATTTAACAAGTTCGCGTGTTCACTAACGACGTTAGAGGCGATCATAAGTAGATGCTTTTTTTTTTTTCTGTGCTCTTCTATGCACAGACCTACGAGGTGAGGAAGAGCCATGTTGCAGACTCGCTGGATCACCACGGAATAACCGAATGGCACGCAGCAAAGAGCACTTAACCTGCATACGTTTGAGGTATAGGTTAATGGTAAGGTAAAGCAGAGGGAAATGGTATTGAATTGCATAGCCGAGCGCCTTGGCGCTAATCTCTAAGAATAAAGCATGCGTAATCGGTGCAGTTTTATTTGTTCATTTGTTTTCCTAGGCCACGACATCTCGCACTGTGATCGTTGGTTGGGGGCCTTGTTAAGTAGACCTGCTTTCTAATGAACGCGAGATCTGTCTCCTGTGTACGAGTTTGACAAAGTGCGGCGTTTTGCTTTACTATAGGAACGCGCACGGCTGCCTTGCCGCACTCGCACCTGAAGAGGTGGAGAGAAAAGACCTTATTTTTAGCGAGGTCGCTCGACCTGTAAGCCATGGGACAATGAGACACCGTACTCTCGTGACCGCTGCTGCCGCCGATAGCAAATCGAAGCGATAAGGCTATCGCACTGAGGCGATCGAATATCTTCAAGACCCTCCGGTGGCTCGAGTGTTCGCAGCAAAGGACAGGACGGGGCATGCGCCGAGTATCCGGTGCCGCTTGAGATGACCTTAGTTTATCAAAGCTGTGCCTCGAGATTTTCGCATCTAACCACAGGCCTTCTTTCATGTTCGCCCCACGCGTGCCACCGTTCTGCTGTTGGCGGTTTTGTGGAACCTTGCATCTCGGCGTGCGGCCTGACAGGCTATGCCCGAGAGATTTATCCGCGTAACTTGAACCTGTCCGGCACAGGTTGTTCCTTCGTGCCACAGAAAGTCGAGATCGGGGCGCGTTAAGAGGTCCTCTGTCGCTACGTGCGTGCGACAGCGAGCTGCCCCTACCAGGACCAAGGCCGGTACACTCATGTTTACCTCTTGCTCTCTTTTTTTTTTTCTCGAGTCACCACTCTTTCAGAGCTCACGTTAAACGACACGGCACCACTGGCGGCTCAATGACTGTCAATTACTCGAGTAATGCGACTGTATTCAAAGCACACGTACAAGATTGTGACAAGACAGGCTTCAGAAAGGGCGCCGCGCTTGGTTGGGTCTCCTTCTTGCTCCCTGCGGCACCACGCCTAGCTGGCAGCCATAGCAAACAAAGAATGGACAGAAAACGTGTAATAAAGACGCAACACCAGGCTTCCTGCACGCGTGTTGAAGCATATGTCCAGTTTCTCGGACAAGAAAAGGTGATGTGCGGCGTAGTACTTAAATACTTGCTTGACGACGGTCAGAGGTTCACTGAACCTCAGGATATTTATTTCGTTGATATAGCCACAGCTCTACAGATTCATCCTCTGCGCGCAAAACGTTTTGTCTTTCCAGCAACCCCGGCAGCGAAGCTAAAACATCAAACACCGCGAAAGCAACCTGCGAGACGACATGAATGGCCAGCGCGGTTAAAGCGGCAATTAAAGAACCCGTTCGTCGATGCAAAGAACCATGCACACGCCCACGGAATGAATGCCTAACCGGCGGAGCATAGAAACCGGAACGTACGTAATGAAAACCAGAAGGCGTTTATGTACGTGGCGCGATGTTTTCTCTTTATGCAGGAACCTCAGAAGGTTGCATGGCGCGTGGATCCCCGAACCAATCATTTTGCACGCAAAGCCGGTTGTTAGGACTCAGCGTTGCGGCAGTTACGGACGGTTCGTACCGTGCATTCTGCTGCCCACATTTTCGCCGTCTGTGTCCTGCTGTCATGAATGATCTTACCCGTAATATTGTTTAAATGACGATCTTCCCAGTCCCTTCGAAACGGCTTACAGATGAAAACAGAAACGTATATCTCGTTTATTCATACAAATGGCCACGATGTGGGCGCACCAATTCTTTTTTTTTTTCCCAAATGTAGCGAAGGAAAAAAAAGAAGAGAGAGAGAAATACCACACGTACATTTATATAGGACATGCACTTATTATAAGCGTCCCTGTATTGCGCTGCCTCAATACTGAATTCTGGAGTACCACGTCCTCGTCGCTCGTTTCATCACGAACACACCCAATGGCATCACTATACGAGTCGCTGCCAGTAACGTGGCAGAGGCCACATGCATCTGTTGTGTATATATATATATATATATATATATATATATATATATATATATATATATATATATATATATATATATATATATATATATATATATATTGCTGCAATCTGGACATCGACAGCATATCGTTAGGTGGTTATTCTATTCACCCTTTCCTTCCTCTTGCACTCACTTCATCTTTAACTTCTCGTGTCTATTCTTTCGGATTGACAATTAATACAATATCTTATCATGCACCTACGCTTTTCCTTCGTTTTTTTACTGACCTTCCTACCTGAAAGAATCTGTGACAACCGCCGAGAAAGAAATGGTGGAGAAAGCCCGCTGGTTACGCCCACTGTCGGCGCTTCTAATCGGCGCTTCTTTTCCAAAATGCCGTAACAGGCTGTATCCCCATGACCAAAATTATTCTTGTACTCGACGTAGACAGAAAGCACAGCAGCTCAGCAGATTACACATTTTGAGTAACCGGCATTTTTACCAAGACTGCCTGAAATGATCATGGCTCCATCGTCGCTTCACCTACCACAAAGCAAGTCTTCGTTTATTGCGTGCTTAGGAGCTCCGCGCATACAGTGTCAATCTTATATAGAATGGCATCACTTTCATTCAGCTATATCCTCTATATTCAACTGCGGCTTAGTGACTGCTGTATAGAGGAAATGATCACACATGAAAAGGTCTTTCGGCCTTTGTTTACAACAACAACCTTGAGAACAACAATAGCTGAGAATAACAACGAAAAGCATTAAAACAGTCATGTTTCTGAGAGGTCAGTGACCGCACGGGAATCACCCGTATGGAGTATGTGCGTGTGACGCAGCCTGTACCTTCCACCTCGTGGCCCAAAGCGCCCAGCAGAGAACCGTACACAAGGAGGTCAGCTTGCACACGGTTCACAGCCGCTGAAATAAGAGTCGTCACCAGTGCTTTTTTGGTCCCTCAACGCCGATAGGATGATCGTGACCGAGCATGCTGGATGATGATTTGATTGATTTGTGGGGTTTAGCGCCCCAAAACGAGCTTTGATCATGAGAGACGCCGTAGTGGAGGCCTCCGGAAATTTCGTCCACCTGCGGTTCTTTAACGTGCACGCACTGACGTCGCACAGCACACGGGCCTCAACATTTCGCCTCCATCGAAATGCAGGCTCCGCGGCCGGGATTCCCGAGCATGCTAGAAACAAGCTTAGTATAAACATATGCACATATGTAAGATATACTCGCCGCGATAGCGGCGGTGACGTTGCGCTGCTAAGCGCAGGGTTTCAGCGCGAAAATGTTTCGACAGGAATAAAATGCAAAAATGGCAGCGCATTTCTTGCGCGGCAAAGCGCGCCATTTATTTTTTTAAATGAGCTTTTTTTTTCTTTCACTCTCGCCGAACTCATTACGCTTAAAATCGCAAATTTAAGAATCTCTTTCAATTGGCCAATCATTGAAAACCAAGTTACTATCTACAAGCCGATACGTACATGTTTACAAGGTGATACGTACATATGGGTCTGAGCGTACAGGAGGAGGCCCAATACCTCAAGGCTGCAAGGGAACACTTGCACGGGAAAAAAGTCGGTATGCAACTATTCGGATGCACTGTTTAGAAATGCAAAAAGAAATATATATAGAACATGGGTTTTACTAGCCAAAACTGCGATGAGATTATGCGGTGCGCCGCAATGGAGGACTCCCACGTAATCATGACTACCCGGGGTTACTTAACGCCCACCTAAATCGATGTACACACGAGTGCTGCTGCATTTCGCCCTACTCGAATAGCGGCCGCGGCGGAGAAACGAACCCGCGAACTCGAGCTTACCAGCGCAACGCATTATAATCGTTAAACTACGACGGCGGCTCATACCACGAGGGATACGCAAGTAGTAAGCAGCGTCAACAGAAAATCAACTTTCTGTTCAATTTTTTTTTTTTTTTCAAGTTTGTTGCGCGTAGAATGGACGATCACGGGAAGAAGAAGGCAGACAGAAAGAGCGCAAACTATCAACTGGTTTATTTGTTCTTGAATCAGCTTATATAAGCATGTCCAAACGTCACAAAGATAGGAAAGAGGGTTGAAAGGGGTTGAAAGGGGAAGCATACAATTCAGAACAGGCTAGGTTTTTCTTAGAACTTAACAACTGGCCGCGCGCCAACTCACAGAGGTTAAGTTCGGCGAGGCGTCATCTGGCAAAAAGAATGTTCCCCATTCGCCCCGTGAATGGCACCGGTTGAACACTCAACGGGGCTACACGCGCATACAGTATACACCAAAGAAACTGCAGCACGGGACAACGGCTGTTGCCGCAGCACAAATGGTATAACAATGCATGGCAAGCGCATTGTGACGGTTGCGGGTTCGGTCCCCACCGACGACGACATCGTTCAATTTCACTGTTATTTGAAATCTCACAAATACTATACCAATTCAGAGCTGTAAATACCGCCCCCTCTGATTTTCTTTGTTTCATTACCTGTTGGATTCATATATGGTTGCGTCAGACAAGAATGGGCCACTCGATCCATTCGTGTGCTTCCCTTCAGAGGGTACAGTGCTTCAAAACATTACGCAAGTAATTCCAAAATGCTACTGCTAAAAATTGGCGCTTGTGCTTTCCATTTATGGTGGGCACCTTTGGTAACAAAATTTTGATGTTCGAGGCAAATCTCGCTTTATATGAACTTTATATAAGGGCGTACGTAAATAAAGTTGTTTGACAGCAATAAATGTACTGCGTGTGTTTGTGATGTACTTATGAGGATTTCAACGCAAACATGTTTCACGCTTGTCAGATCTACGGAAAAGCACAGAACTGTGCATTACAATTTCATTTGGTGTGCAACTAACACAGCGAGCGCTGCACAGCTGCCTAGACAAAGCAGAGTCTTACATTGCATTTCTCCATCTGGACAAAAGCATTTACTTCTCCGTGGCAAAACTCCCGATTTCTTTGCACACTCAGCCTAGTTATGCTGCGTGCTGGAGACGCTGTAGTTTGCACCGGCGTACCGGACCATGTGATTACGGTAACCCATGGCAACGACGACGTCACAAGCACGGCAGCGGCTTGCGATAGCAAAGCCACAATGCGTAGGAAGGTTGCAGTAGCTGCATTTTGAGTGAAACCAAGGTGCCGCGTCAGTGGGCAAGCGAAATTTGAAATTTTCAAAATTATTTTTTGCATTAATATCAGCATGATGTAAAAAAGGACGCATTGCAATGCGATACTTGGCGTGCATAATTTGAGTTGAGGTTAAGGTAAGTAGCTGGGTGGGTTCATGAAGTCTGGTCGTGCTTTCAATGGGAATCTTATTCCACATACCGATCTCTAGGCACGATATGCGTTTATAGTACTTCAGACATAGCTTAGTGCCTATAAAAGAGCACCGCTTAGTAGCATATAATATTTGTGGCTGAAATTAATTACTGTGAAGTAAGCTGGTGTTGGAAGCAAGCCCTTTCAATGTGGTTGTCAATGGATTAACTTGGGAAGAGCTGATTTTGTGTCGTTCTAAGAAGTTTGCAAGGCCCTTAGTAATATAACATTTAAAGAATAAATTCATCAATTTCTCGCTAACATTGCATGAGGTGTAAGCTGCATGGAGGGGATGTAAGGTAAGGAACATTAGAAGTCCTAGTGTGTTTTTCTTTTCTTTTTTTTCCACAGAGTAAAGCGATAACAGAACGCTCCCTGTTTTCGCTATGTCGAATCAAGAAGCCCTGTTGGCACAGTCCCGCAAATCACGTGGAAGGCTGTTTTCATTCCTTCATCTATACATTTGCTCCGAGGAATTTGGGGAGCATTGACTGATTGCCATGACTATCTTCGCAAAAACGCAAGTAAAATCGAGGCAAATGTCGCTCCGGCCTGTACAGCGCCAAACACTGTCGTACAACGTGGGTAACCCCTCTTTCTTTCTTTCTTTCCCCGTACAAGGTCAGAAGCGTAGGTTGCGAAACAAACCGGATTCTGGACCGAGTTGTACATACGGCAGTGGGTGAGCACTCCTGATGACCAGTGGCGATAACGCGCGATTATTTGATCTTCTCTAGTCACGAGATGTCGGCTCAAGTTAATCTATACTCGTACGTTTAGCCGTTATGCAGAGCACGAATAATACCCTGGTTGGCATATACGCTAAAGAAATGCGAAGGGGAAAAAAAAAGAACAACAAAACGGAAGAGGCAGTGCGCTAAATGGTCACGTGTACGGTAGTACCGCGGCGCCGTATTCTCACCGCAGTAGTCTCGAGGAGATGCACGTATATGCATGCGTGCACGTGTACATGTGAGTATACGCGTCGGCTGCTGCAGTGACGGCGAGAAGTAAATGCGAGGTCACGGTGATATGCGACAAATAGCGGCATGCCCGTGACACTGCCGACGCCCTGGCCAACGTCAGGGCGCTCGTAAAACGCCAATCGGCAGCACAGTGAGAAGCAAGAAAAAACTCGTCGGCGGGGCGCCGGTAGACCACTTAAAGGCGCCCCTGCGAAGCGTGGGCACACGGGAGTATTCCGAGCCCCCGTGGCGCAAGCCTTATCAGGTCCGACCCGGCCGTATCGAGAGCCACCGATAACTCGCGCCCGCGAGCAAGATCCCGCGCGGGGCACATACAAAACACACGCATAGCATTCGTCTCAGATTCGGCGCAGACACTTGCGCGCCTTCAGGAACGTCTGCCTGCTCGCGCAAGATGGCCGATAAATGGCCGAGCACTGCGCCGCCTCCGTATCACCCGTTTAAGTCATATCAATGCACGCGAACGGCCGGGGGATTCGGAAAGAGCACGGACGGGAGAACAAGTCACCCTCGAGAAGCGCTGGAAACAAAAACACAACAATGCGTGCGCTCCTATCTATATACACACGCAGCGAGACGGGCGGCAGCCGAGAGAGACCTCAGAAGGGAGCATCTGTAATCGTCCACCCCGCGCAGCTAGGTGAAGAACTCGCTATCGCCGTTGCATATCTGTCTCCGCTGTACTCCCACTATCAAGAGACCAGCGGAGCCGCTCCCAGGAAGGTATCTCAGGCCAGCCCTGCAAAACACGTCCATCAGTGATAGGCTAAGGGCAAAAGACGCGTCAAGGTTTCCGAAGCGGTCGTCTTTATCCCCGGCCTTACTTCTGCTTGTTCTTTTTTTTTTCTCCCTCTCTCTCTCTCGCACCGCACTGCGCATCTTACTCGCAAGCTGCGGAGAGCCACACGTCCAGACTAGACACGTCATATCGGCGTAGCAAATGGCCGTCTCGGGACGCCCTGAAAAATGAGCCATCGTATAGGGCCGTGCCTCGCCCATTCGTCGGCATCGGGCGCGCCTCATAAGGAACGCCGAAGGAGACCAACGCTGCAGCGCTTCTATACAGTATCACGAGAAGCATATTAACGACGGCGTGGTAAAGAACGCCGCGAACACACAGACCAGATCTTTCCGCGCAGGTGGGCCGCAAAGGTTCGTTTGATGGAACGTGAATCAACTGGGCCCTCCTCCTCGATGACAACCGAATAGTCCGCAGATTAAGCTGTTTAGGGGCTCTTTTGTCATCCCAGGATGGCGTCAATCTCCTATCCTATTCTTTTCGTAGAGGTTGCTGCACGTACAAGAACGGCCAGGCCCGGATGTGACGCTTTAATTACGACTAATTTTTAATGATTTTGTGAACGAGTCCGAGAACGCGCATGGTTAAAGTATATACATCACTCCCAAAGCGCCAGTCAACGCTCTCGCGCTTGTATTATCTGTCGTCCGCAAGTAATTCATCGTTCGTCGAGTGCAGAGTGTATTTCTGAAGTCGACCTGCTGTCCAAACAGAAAATATGTTAATAACGAAACCAGCGCGCTATAAATGTTGGACCATCCTGGTGCCCCTTGGAAGAGCCTTCTCGCATTTCGGGAAGCGACAAAAAAAAAAAAAAAAAAAAACACCTACATTCAGGTTTTTCGATATCCTGATGCACAGTCCGAGATGAAAAGCACGTAGACTCCCTTCGTTACGCACTTTAGTTACCTGTCGTCTGTTGTTTCTCATTTCGCAAATCTTCCGTTTTTCCTTCTGACCTCACCTCACCTCTGCTGCTGCCGATGATGATGATGATGACGACGACGGTGTTGATGGTGGTGGTAAATCACCATCTTTGCCATACAGAAAGGGAAAATAAAGAACTCGGAAGAATCACCACAAAACACACACACACACACACACACACACACACACACACACACACACACACACACACACACACACACACACACACACACACCAAATCTCCCTTTCTCATACGCTTTCCATTATATACAAATGAACGAGATATACATGTTTGGGAGAACTTAGCTCGGATAAAGTATTACGCAGCGCGAAATGCCGGCGCGAAGAATGGCGGCGTTCGCCTCAACTCTCATAACACCATGCTTGGCAAGCACTCCACCCAGATTATTATATTGGCTGACGCGTCACTTTCAAAAGCAAGCACTGGAAGGTTTTCTTCTTATTGTTATTTTTTACCGCCTGGTCGCAGTTTTCCAAGCGAACATATACGAATGAATGCGACAGTGCTCCATGGTGTCCTGCCGTCATTCTGCCAGTCAGTACCTGAGAGGCATCGTTCGCGTCACGTCTCTTCAACTTGTGCCGCCGTCCGAGTACAGGCAAGCTTCGCGGCGATGGTCTCACCTGGCGCACGCAGCTGGCCACTGGGCCGCCGGCAGTGCGACCGAGACGGCGAGCATCGTGCCAGTTGGCATGGGGACTGCTGCGACCGTGTGCCGCCCCGAGCGGCTGTCCTCGCGCGCAACGCACTGTGCGAAAACGCCCAGTGCAGTTGACATTGCCCTCCACTTGGACTACTGAAAAAAAAAAAAGAAAAAAAACAAACGGAGGCGCCCAGGCATATTGAAGTTCCTACAGGATTGGCTGAAACTACAGCCAATCCTGTAGTTTCAGTCAATCCAACTACAGGATTGGCTGAAATATTCGCTTGCGAGAAATTTCGGCGAGGACTTGTTTCTCGAATACAGGCCGGTATCTCTCGTTCACATTTAGTAAAGTTTGCTTCCAAACTGCAAGCGATACTTCCCCGCAGGCCAATCATGACCCGAAGCTCATTTTCTGCACGTTCGGCGAAACCGCTGCCACCTGTTCGCCCATGCTACCACGAAGTGCAACTGTCGCGTCGATTAGCAGACGGTGCCACAAATATGGCGCGCGTTGTCTCTCCGAAATCGCACGTCTAGAGGCACTTAGGCAAGTAATTGACGCCTTATTCATAATTATGCGAAAGTCCTTCTGTCACAGGCCACTCCTACCTTGACCACAAAACTAAATCAAATTACGTTTTTAATTGGCATATTAAGCACTGACTGACACATCTGCATTCATACGGTCCCTGACAAAAGCAACCAGCATGCGGATTCACGCCGTGTACATTGGCGGTGTCTACAAGCAATGTGCGCGACTTGTGCCGTATACTTTCCACATACTAAGGTCTTGCAGCTTCAAAAGCTGGCCAGGTATCTTCTGAAGCTGCTTGAACTCTTTCTCCGGCGCACCGCGTTCGTTCTGCAGCCTTCAGGAGCGACCGGTTCAGTGACGAAGCGTCATTCTGCAGAAAATACTGCTCGAATCGCGGAGATCTCAAACCCCCCTAAACTAGCGGGCCGCAGTGGCGAAATTGAGTCCCACAAGTGTGTGGCAGTTTAAACAAAATATCAGCAGACGTTTCCATTCGAAAGAAAGCCTTTGCCATATCTCACACATGTACTTAGTACTGAAGCCGATTCGGCCACATCGACATGTAACATCAACGGCTACATGTATTTACACTCTTAGCACGGTAACCTTTAGTTTACCTTAGAGGTACACAAAAACGTGAAAATATGCTCCCTTACTAAAGGTTAAAGTGGTTTAACCTTTAGCAAAGGAGCATATTTTAAAATTTAAAGACCTATAAAAACCTACAAAATAAAATAAAGGCTACCGTGCTAAGAGTGTAGAGACACTAATAGCACAAAAAATGCAAATATATATATATATAAATCAAGGGAAGAGGGTTAGGGGCTCGCTTTATTTGTTAAAAACAAGTTAATGCAACAAACATGGAAGCCTAGGAAAACATAGGGGGACAACCGCCTTCGTAGCTCAGCGGTAGAGCATCGGACGCGATATCCGAAGGTCGTGGGTTCGGTTGCCACCGAAGGCAGGTTTGTCTTTTCGTCCATTTTAATTCCATTCTACTTACCCCAAAATTACAATATCATAATTACGAATTGGAATAACTCCCCCTATGCTTTCCTAGGCTTCCATGTTTGTGTCATTAACAAACATGGAAGCCTAGGAAAGCATAGGGGCGTAATATATATATATATATATATTACGCTACGTTTCTTGAAAACGTACTAGGCAAGCACGGTGAAATTTAGCTTTGCATAATCCCACTCGGCGTGATGTGACAGTGACTAAGTTTGCAATCACGGCGTCACGTCATCCAACGTCGGTGCGAGGGTAATGAGAAGCAGGAGTTTTTCAACGCCTGCTGCTTGCTGGCGATATATGACATATAGTTTGCCACGAGTGCATCGCATCGCACCGCACCGCTCTTGTTGCCAGAAGGAACTAATGACGAGGCACCTCTATTCTCCTTGAACTATGCGGCACAAGACACTGAACAGCAATGCGTTCACGCGGGCGCAATGCAACGAAGGAAAATGCACCTGTGAGCTCTGATTCAAGTCCGTGGCTGGCGCGAGAATGTTGTCGCGAAGCTGTTCTACACCTTGTAAACAGTCACGGAAAGCTTGTTCTCTGTTTAGAAATTGCTTTGCACACCATCTGGAGCGCAATGTGCCCTCATTCAAGGGCGAAGTATACCTTTAAACGAATGAGAAAAAAAAAAGCTTATGTGTTTACTCTCTCTAAATCAGGTAGTTTGGCTCGTGATGTTCTTTGCTTAGCTAATAGCGTACATTAGGGGGCAAATAATTTTTACTCCGGCGTTCAAGAACGGCACCTAAGGGGGTCGTAGGATGAGTTATTTAAGGTTCCTCCGTGTGGTAGAGGCGGCTTGCTGCATCCACAAAAACACCTGTACCAGAGGCATACTATCATAAAGCAGCCCGCACTTGTACGCCAAACGGCTGACCTTTCAACGTTCGTTATAACGAAAACTACGCGAATACAGGTGGAGTGTACGGTATGAATTGTACGCTGTTGTATTTAAAGAGAATCACCGAGTTCTTCATATGTGCGCTAACGCAACCTATTAAGGCGTAGAAACTATTTACCCATCGCGACATAGGAACCTATGCACGCATTCAGAAAAAAAAAAAAGACTTACGATAAAAATGCTCCTAAGTGAATATTTCAGCCAGTCCTGATGCAGGACACATGAATAGCGAAGCCATACAGACAATGGGAAAAAACACTTTCGAAAGGGAGGCTTAATGAATTTGGCCCTTGACATGCGAAGGGGCCTACATTTTACTGAAACAAGTACGTCACATGTGCGCGCCGCACTGCGTATGCGTGAATATCTCGCACACGATGATGCGCGGACAAAGCACTGAGTCATGTCAACGTTTGTTGTACACTGTTACGACGTTTATCTGAAAGAGTTTATATTGTGCCTTGACAGCATCGTTCAAGTGAGCAAACATTCTGCATGACAACAGCAGTCCCTATGGTATCTCATTCTCTTCCTCCCAAGCACAGGAAAACGCGATGCTGCCTGTAAGTTCGGACATCTGACGAGCACTGACGCAAATAGGGCCGATGGTCAACAAAGCAAAAAAAAAAAAAATCAACCGTTCTTTAATAGCTCCATCTGCTGCGCTGCCCTTCAGGCGTGAGTTGGAAATTGAGTTTTCTTAAGCGAAAGCACGCCCAAACGTTAGCGACACAAATCTTCAGTAGCGCTTTTAGTTGGTCTCTTTGTGACACAAGCGTTAAATGTTTGTACGTACAGCGGTGATTATGCTTGTGTCTCGATTAAGAAATCAAATAATATAAGCTCGTATTCGTCGTCAGTATATAGTGTGAGCGCGATAACGGAGCAGTCAGCTTTCTTTTCTTCAGACGGGACTTCCTCGTACTCCGTGTACAGCATGCGGGAAAACCTAGAGATCGATCACTAGAACACCCTTAAAACACCGGCATATTCTGCGAAACGCGCAGGAAGCTTTCAAAGACCTGTGCAGATATGGCGCAACCGAGGAGGTTGTATTAACTGGACGCAACGCGCCCTGAAAGCGAGATTGCACAATCCAGTGTAAGGTCTCTCGGCGGGACGGCCAGCGTAGACGTGACGCGTACAGTTGCACTAACGCCGGCAGGGTATATAGTAAGTACCTACTGGCCCTCGTTGCAATGAGTAAGAAGCGATGTCGTGCTGCTGTGGGAGGTTGCAAGGAAGCAGATACGTAAATGAAAAGCTCCCAACTACAAAACCAATGCAGAAAAAGCCAGCAGCTATAGACTGACATAGCTAAGTACAAAGTTCTTTTTTTTTTTTTTTAATATTCTACCTCTCTAATAGAGGTGTGTTGGTATGCTGTTGAAGTATATAATACCCACATTTTTTTCAACCGGCTTCTGTTATCACCTTACACTGGGCGAAGAAGGAAGGACGGGGATAATACGAGCGACTTGAAAGTATATGCCAAAATGATTGACCACTTTTTGTCTTTTTTAATGAGAATAATGTCCAGGCGAACGTAAGTGATCAGTGTGACTTATTTGTCGATATATCTAGCCGCCTACGCCTCGGCGCACGTCTGGTCGTCCCCTTCATCCCAAGATTTCGATGGCAGGGTATAAATCTATGAAAAACATTAGTAACTGTTCTTTACATCACCAACATGATGTACTCGCCGCGTGCGTCAAGATCAACGATACTGCGATCGCGTGTGGTTCACACCCGTAATGCTCATCGGCCCGTGGTGTCCGGGTATACGCCAGTTTTGTATTAGTTGATCTGTACATGTACGGAATATTTCGCTTATGTATACAGCTTTGTGTTTTTGTAAGGTAATGTTCGGTTATGTTTTGTAACATTGCTGATGAATTTTAAATGAATAGTGTTGAAATGAATGAATAGTGTTGTAAAATGTGATCGATGTATGGAAGAACTACTTCGCTTATGTACGCTTATGTTTCTTGTTCTTTTTTTGTTAAATTCTTATATTGGCTTATGCAGTATTTTGTTCTCTTTCAAGTATTTCTTTTTCTCTTTTCGTGTAATGCATGACTTACAGAAGTCTTGCTTTTGACCCACCCTGTAACAGCCGACAGGCAAACAGTATGGGTAAATAAATAAAAGTGTTTGAATTTTATATAACCGTATGTCAACCAAGGACCAACTGACATTCAACACATCACTAGAACACAGTTAAACATATATGCAGCCGGCTCCAGCGACATTCCTTGTTCTCCGTTGTTTTTAACGATTTGTTCATCGAGGTAAAAACAAAACAAAGCAAAAAAAAATCAAGAAAGGCATGCCGTTTGTCGTAGTTTTCGTGTGAAATGTAGATATAACGTGCACACAGACAACAACCTACCTAGCGGTAGTGGGCATCGAACCCAGGGCTCCGAAGTGCCAAATAAGCCCTCTACCTCTAGGCTACGGCGGCTCCTATAGCTCTCTCGCACCTAAGCTGTCGTTCAGTCACCACGGTGCTGTCGACGTTCCTGGTTAGACCACGTTAAGCCCACACCCACTCGTACACTTAGCCCAAAGACCTTGATCCTTTCTGCAACACTTAGGTGAATGTCAAACGATTCGTCGTGGGCAATTTACTTCCCGACTGCTTCACATGAAGCCGATTCCCACAATGCCTAGGATCTACAGTGGGTTTTTTTTTTTTTTTTGCTTTTTTTCTCTCTCTCCGCCCGCTCAAGAAACTGCACAAGAAACCGCCTTTAATGAAAAGCTAAAGGCGTTTTCGTGACAGACGGCTTCAGAAGCTACTCAAGCATAGTTAGTTGTGTTATAACTGTGATGCACAATGTGACAATGCGAACACATCGCACATACATCCGAGCCATGCACGCACTAGTTGACACGGTTCACTCAGTCTATGGAGACATATGTTTATGAAAAATACCAGGCCAGATCAGAGATTGAATTTTTTTACAAACGCACTCGATCTTCACGGTATGTCATGGGACGGGGCCATGCATACCTATCGTAAGCAGCAAGGCGCGGCCACGTTTTTGCATGACCACATTTTCTCTGCTGGTCACGCGTTTAAGCTCAACAACAACAACAACAACAACAACAACAACTTCGTTTTCATAAAATCATCTTATTCACTGCAGGAAGTTTTGTAGCAAATTGTCTAAAAGAACACAACAATACATGCGCGTCAATTTCTGGGATGTTCACCGCTTGTCCATTGGCTTCTCTCGCCCTCCAGTTCTCGCATATCTTATGGCTCACCTTGTCACAAAACAGCATCCGCTAAAACGAAGGAGAAGACCCACCACGGTAGTCTAGTGGCTACGGTACTCGGCTGCTGATCCGAAGGTCGCGGAGACGAATCCCGGCCGCGGTGGCTGCATTTAGATGGAGGCGAAATGTTGAGGCTCGTGCTCTGTGCGATGTCAGTGGACGTTAAAGAACCCCAGGTGGTCGAAATTTCCGGAGACCTCCACTACGGCGTCTCTCATAATCAGAGCTGGTTTTGGGATGTTAAACCACACAAATCAATCAATAAAACGAACGAGAGTGGCCAATCTTGAAAGCCTGCGCCGCACTCCGTCGCGCCAAATCCTCAGCGCGCACGAGAGCCGCGCCCCCACTCAGTGACGTTGCAGAGAGCTAACGCGTTGTGTTCCGGACAAAGATCTCCGATCGCGCCCCTCGAATAGCTTCTGATGCGCAAGCAGCCATTCTCGATGAACCAACGAAATCCTGCTGTTCCAAAGCTGTGTCGCGCTGCAATATAGAGCGTAGCCTTCAACAGGGACCCCCAGCAACTGAAATCCGGTGCTGTGTCCAAGTGTCAAGTGGGAGTATGAAGCGTCGGATATTTTGAATTTGTTGCAATATTTTGCAAATTCAGGGGGTGTTTTTCGAACTCGAATTATAAGGGGGTGTACCCCCCACCCCTTTCTATGAGGCGTGTAGTTAAACCACTTGCCCTCAGAGAAAGCCTGTCTCATGACTAATTTCCGTAGCATCGAACATGCTGAAGCCCTCGAGAACATTAAGCATTTCGCATATCCGCATGTGTAATCATCTTTTTCGCTTTCATTCAGAGTAGTGTAAGGTATACATCGAGCTTTATGCAATGAAGCATGCCCGACCTTGTATATCTCGCGCCATGCGTATAGTTCGCACGGTCAATTAATTTTGTAAAGAGGCCCATATTGAAGGCTTGCATCTCCCCAAACAGAACGCTGTGAATGCCTAGCGATAGCAGACATGACGGCAACTTACTCGGTGGAATCGGTGCGTGCGACTGCGGTAAGGCATGAAATAAAACGGAAACGAATGCGATCCTATGATGTAACGTTCTTCGCAGTCTATGCAGGCGTCTCATGTCAGTCACAAGCAGCTGCTCTTGACCGCAGTCCCACTCGTAAGTTGATGGAGATGACCGAGCTATTTCACACATGGGATATAAGCAAAAGATGCCTGCGGCGCAGTTTGTCTAGTGGATGTAGCTTAAGTCCTGTGGGTAGGAGCGACAGACATCGTGGAAATTAGATAATCGGACGAGAAAGGTGCGTCAAAGACGTGGGTACACGTACGTACGAGTGAGTACTGCGGGAGATATATGAGAAAAGAGCATAATATCGTACGTAGACAAAGCATGCGACTTTCGCTGTGCGAAGAGACTTTAGGAACACGGCGGCCTTCCGTTGAGCCCACACATGCGGGATACTCAAGGAACCCACTCAATATACGGAAGACATAAGCAAACTTTCAGCATAATCGAAAATGTATCCCACTGAGTCGTACTTCACGAAAGCTACTTGCCTATACTGTACGGCTCTGCAGACAGGGGTCCGGGGAATGCGCCCCTGTGTTTTGCACTAGAGCGAGGTATATACCACACTTGCTATCCGGTGTGCCAAGTACAGAGCGACAAAGTCGTTATTTATTAACACTGCGATAACCAGACGCCACAAAAAGAAATCATTCGCCGCATGCTATACCATTTCGCCTTCGAAAGAGAGTGCAGGGCGGTTATCGTATAGAAGGATTTTCGCGCGAAGCGGTATTCAGTGCCAAGCGATCCAGGTGCCAACCAGTTTGTGCGCGAGGCTTGCGTGAGACTAGACTGCAGCCGAGCTATGATATGAGCCGGAAAGTTCGCAGGCTGCCAGCGTGCAGGCCGTGCACTTGCATCGGTCGGCGTCGAGCAGTGCGCGACAAAACAGAGGACAAAAAAAAAAAAAAAAAGTAGGACGGGTGACCTCCGCCCGCGAAAGCGCTATTTACTCACCCACAGGACCAGCTTCGAGCGGCGTCATGTAACCGCTCGAGTGAAAGCGGTGCTGGCAGCCACTTCGAAAATACGACCTTATTACGGCTCCGGGTATTTTCTGCGCGTTCTGCGCATTCGCATCGTGGGTAGTGAAGGATCGAACGTTTCGAAAAAGTGCCGAAGAACAGCAGTGACTGTTCCTTGCTTCCCAAGAAACGCACTCCTTCCACCTATTATTAGGTATTCTCCCTGCGTTCATTCCATGGTCCGCCACGGTGGTCTAGTGGGTTGTGGTGCTTGGCCCCGAAAACGCGGGCGCGATCCCGTCCGCGGCGGTCGCTTTTTCGATGGAGGCAAAAATGCCGGAAGCGCGCGTGTGGTGGTCAAAACTGTGCTGTAGAAAATGGGGTGCAAAAAATGCAACCTTTTCCTTAACCAAAACCCCAAACACCCTCCCGTACCGGTGGGTATTTTCTCCCCGTTGTGAACAGCACCATCCTGCACCAATAGGCGTCGTTTCAATGTTGGCGTAACTTTTGAAGACGTCACCCTCCAAGTCCTCTTGCATTGCCACAACATGTCGAGGTTCTGTTCGGACACCTTTCAGATAATCACTGTCGCCTACACACCACTAATATTCCATACATCGCGCTACATGTAAAATGGATCGAGTTGTGGATGCACGCCTTTTGGACAGTTGACGTCCGAAATATAGGCAACGAGCTGAGAAGGCCGGCGGCGAGGCTGCCCAAATGCCATCATGCATTCCCTCTTCACACGAGTGCACTGCTTCGAAGTTTCAAAAACGCTTGCGCCTCAAGGAAACTTCTACATATATATATATATCACTCCCCGCCGTAAAACCAACCTAAGATCTCGTGTGTGTGTGTGTAACGGCGCTAACCACAAGGAAGCTCTTTAACAGATGCTGACCCAGTGTAGAAATGCATGCTATGGAAGCCCACTGCCTTATTGATCATGCAGCATAGACTTTCGTGAAAACAAGCTGTAGCAGATGCAGCTATAACTGAACACTTTGATATCACATGTAAAGTTTAAGGCAATAATCGTATATTTTTCTGGCCTTTCATGTAACCAGGTTGTATGAACTCGATGACTGAAATAAAGCACACAGTGAAACTATAGCAGGTTCCGTTGTATAGACTGTCGAAAGCTTTGAGTTATATCATGTACGTGCTTCCTTTAATAACGAACTTGTCGTTACTCCAACACTCAGGCTCATATGAGGATGCGAGTGCGCCATGCCAGTGAGACACATTCATGCAGTGAAGTAAAGATTACATCGAGAAACAGCGAGGACGACGAAGCCATGCGGCTTCGTCTCAAACGCGTCACGCCAAAACAAAACAAGAAACGCGAGCAATGAAATCAAAAAGCGTACTGTTCCTTCATGCACAAGACAGAAGGCGACAGTGACGGTCAAGACAGCACTGGGCATACACCACGTGCGGCACTTTCTGCGCGTGCAGTGCAGCTCAAGCGGCTTTGCCGCTGAAGGAAAGAACAGCGACGGCTAGTCGGTGTTCCTTCCTCCACACGGGGTACCCGCATCACGTGGAGTCCTCTAACTGTATCATCCGGCTCACACGATGAACTCGGTGCATGATATCAAGGCGCACCGTATACACGTGACAACTACACTGCACAAACGAGACGAACAAGGTGACACTTATATACGACTGTGGAAGATTTATAGACCATTTCATCTTCTCCTCCACGGTCTCTCATACAAACCAAGGAACGTGCAAAATTAAAATAATTGCGGTCCCTCGGTCACCATGGCACGAGGAACAACTGGAAGCAATGTGGCAGCACTCGCTACTCACTTTTCAGTGGCTTGGGGTTGGATTGCTTCCGACGTGACATTGAAGCTGTGCGTGCGGGCGTCCAGAAACGCTGACTCGTCAGCGGACCGAAGAAACGCACGAGGTGTAACTGCAGACTGCTTCGTCGTCTTCGTCTAGCATCGTCAGACGGCACCCGTCTGTCACAGAAGCATACGCGTCATCCGGCACGGTACGTTGTGCGCATTAGAACCTATACGAACACAGCTGTCACACGCTATCACTTGTCACCAGGCGGTAAGCGCGCACGGCAGTCGTGAGATCTCCACGGGGGTTAAGGACTGAAGAAGTGCACGCGGTGGGACAGCGGTCAAGCGGGCTGGTGCGCGCGTCAAAGCTTGCGTAACGGTCGCTGCCCGGAAAGACAGCTCATGATCTTGGAAGCGCTCGGACCCAGGTGCGCAAGACTGTCGTTCGGAGGAGGCCTCCCATCTCGGGAGAACACCGCACTCAGCGGCGACCGTATTTCCGCGCGCACAAGCGAAGAGCGCCACTGGCCGCAAAGCGGCTGTCACGTGTCGACGGCACCACGCGCTCCGGGAGGCGCGCGCTGATCGGGGCGCGTTGCGGAGCCTCCGCGATGCTTGATCACACGTGAGGTCCAGAGTAGGCAACGGCGGCCAGTACGATGACGACGGCTTGCAGTAGGCACACTGCCCGCGCAGCGCCCTGGAGAAAGGTGCGAAATGTCCAGGAACACGGCACACACCGCACGTCCGGCGCCAAACGCCCGACTGCCGCCGGTGACCTGCGATGTACGCGACAGTGCCGGCGAGGAGGAAGACGGGAGGAGAGCTAAGGAGGAGAGATGCGGGGGGCGGGTTCGACAGCGCGCTCCTCGTTCGGTGCCTCTGCGCACGCGTCACGCGCAACAATAGCCCACGACGAGCGCGCCAAAACGCGCGCGCAAATAGGAGCGCCAGCGCTCGCGCGCGCCCTTCGTTTGGAAGGGAAAACCGGAAATGAGCGAAACCGAAAGCAAAAGCGCAGCGTCCGGGGAAACTGTTGTGGAGTGCGAGGGTGCTGAGAACGGCATCGGTGGACACCACTCAGAAGGGCGCACTTCGCAGGTGAGACAGAAAGACAGGCCTGACTCGCGCTTCGAAATTGATACAAGCAGCCTCGATAGAACGGGGTGTGCGGCTCTCCGCTACGCTAAACGCATACGAAAGCGAAGATTAACGGGGAATCCCGCCAGTATATTTGCAACTTCTTTGTTGCTTGTCCTATGCACATATTCGGTGGCATCCTTGTGTAGCTGTTTTGATAGTAAATCGCGTGTTGTTGGTGCACTGTGGAGCCTATATTTTCAATCTAGGAACAATACGCCAAATATTTCATTTACGTGGCAAAGAGAGCATGCAAGTATTTTCACCAGTGGAGCACAGAAAAGCTGCGTCTAGCAGGCGAGTGCAAGTTGCCTCGAGGCGAGCTTTCACGCTGCTCTTTCCGATCATCCAACCGACCGGTCGGTATGTCGGTCAGATTTAGCAACGCCCAACGTGAACTTGCTGGCCTTGAAGCACGCAGATGCAGAAAATAGAATAGTTATCCTGCAGCCACATTGGCCATAATGCCCTGATATCGACGCGATCGCCGGCATAAGAAAGTCAACTAAATCCCGTAAGCAAATTTAACGTTGATGTACACAATCGGTTTATACTTAAGCAATCATTATAGCAATAATATTAGCAAAATCATCAACACCGCTATTATAATGTCTAGTAAGTAAATATGGATCTGCGAGGATGTTTCTTGAGTCCACTATAATCTCATGCTGTCACTGCCCGGCTGGAATTGGTGAACGCCGATCGGAACGTTAAAAAGCACAAAAGAGAAAAACTGTTTTCTTTGTAATAGTAAATTACTAGTCTTAAAGTACCAAAAGGCGCGGCCGTTTCGGCGAGAAGTGTTTGGATAAATGCGAAGGCGTGCAAGAAGAAGGTGGGACTCCGCACGTTTAGACGGCGTCTACGAGGGGCGCATACATCGTTATTAATTGGCGAAGATGCAGTGCATTTTCCTCCGAGGAGGACAGAGACAGCGTACCGAGTTTCACCGATTGTGCTGAACTAATGCGGCCAAAGCGCTAGCTTTCCCGTTTTAAATACACCTCAGAGTGAAATTTAAAAGTTAAACTTCGACGCTTGCATTCTCTTCCTAAAGTCGTGACAGGGCAGTAGCAAAAGTTTCATTGGACACTTTATTAGTCTAAAATTGATTCATCACTTTAGCGTCCCTTTAATAAGTACATTTGTGATTTTCATGAATATATGACAATTAGTGTAAATTTTCTGAATGTAATGAAGTAACGCGTCGCATGTCATTGTTAATTTAACATCCGAAGATACAACACTGCAGAAAGCAAAAATAAAGGAAGACGCTCGATTTCCTTGTTAAGCACAGTTGTGTTAAGATGCAGCCAGTCAACCAGAAAGTATTGCCCTAATATTCGCATCTGTGTTGCTTGCCACGGCAAATAAAGACGCCTCTACACACTCATGCCCTCACAAGGCATGACCAAAGACACTGTGCAATATGTTTCGCTATCTTTAACAAAGAACTTTTCGTATATAATGGTCATGGACGCTTCAATTACAGGGGCAACTACGCCGCATAAAAATTATCGCTAGATAAGAGTGCGCTAGGGGCGTCTTGTGTGGCAGTTTATTTAGATTAAAAAAATATTCCTTTACGGGCGATGTAACTTCAGCTGTAGTTCAGCGCGTCATACGCATGGTGAAAACAATGTGACTACGGTACACAGTATGGCTCTGCAACTTGCTGCTACACTTACCTCTAGTCTACGGAATTGATGCTGCTTGCGCAAAAAATGTGCTACAGGCATATACTCATGCGTGCATTGAATGTACGAAAGAGGGGTCGGCTAATGTTTATCGCATGCCCTAGCATCAAGAACTTGCATGTAAGTACAACTACACGCTCAGTTACACTGGTGCTGCAGCTACAAGTGATATGTCACAGGTATCCTATAACAGGTGACATGAGTACGCGACAGGTCGGTTTAAATCAATGAATACCCTAGCGGCTAAAAACTTACGTACGTATACTTACATCTATATATAGTCAATGAAATTGCAGCTACAGGTGGACAAATGTCATGTCACATGTATCCAGGTGCGCACAATAAATATGTGACAGCTGGGCCTGTGTATGTCTATTCGATGGCTTAAAAGGAAACGTGTAAATGACTCTCGCGCATGTATACCCACTGTTTATACAGCGCTCACTGAATGTAACACTACTTGTAAATATTGCATCATGACAACTGGTACGTATACTACCATTACTCGGGTAACGACACGTCGGAATGCGGCCACTGAAGGTGATGTAGGTTCTGACGTAAGTGTACGGGTTCATATTACGCTGACGCAAGTCAAGAAATGACTGGGGCTAATTGGTTCCCGTCGGCTTTGCATTATGCGATATCACAAAGAACAACACACTAAGACGGACAGATAGCATAATGACAGGACGACAGACGCGTTTGCGTCTGTCGTCCTGTTAACCTGTGTTAACCTGTGTTAGCCGCCTCCCCTGCAAAATGATCTTAATCCTCTCCTAAATATATGTGACATACACCTGTCGCTATCATTCATCCCTCCTCAGGAGAGAGAGAGAGACAGATATGGAAAAATTCTACGTAGCCTTACTGCTCGTCACATCGCTGCGTATAGGCATCTCTCGCTGTGCATCCACCAGGGTCTGAATTCCACAATCCCTCTTCTGTCAGGTGCTTTTTCCCACTAGCCGGATGGTTTGGCTAATCATATGCACAACGTCAGCTAGGATTGGCTAAAATGTTCTCAGTTACGAAGATTATTATTTGAAGTCGTTCTTGTGAATACGGGCCCACGGGCCTGTAAGGAAGGAAGGAAGGAAGGAAGGAAGGAAGGAAGGAAGGGGAAAACAGAAAGGCAGGGAGGTTAACCAGAAAGGCGTCCGGTTGGCTACCCTACACTGGGGGAATGGGAAGGGGGAATAGAAAGATGGGAGAGAGAGAAAGGAGAGGAATAATGAAAAAAAATGCCGCCCGCATCTTCCCACGGGGGGAACTCGAGTAAATGCGTCGCAGAGTGGTGGGGGTATCGCGTGAATGTTGCGTAATTGGGTATGGTTTGGGAATGCTTAATTGTTATTTCGTATTTATTATTCTTATTTATTGAATGAAGCAGAAGCGAAGGCAAGGAGTGTAAAGTTAAAGTGTGTCTTTATTGCTTGGTGCCGTCGTTGTATTGTACGGAGAGGATGACTGCTTTGTGGTCGCTAAAGTGCACTGTCAAGGGGTATTTAAGGAGCGGTCGTGCGATTGCGTAACTGGTGAAGACGAGGTCGATGCAACTGCCCTGCGGAGTCAAGCAAAGCGTCAAGTCAAGCGAAAGCCAAGTAAAGACGCCCTTGACTGAATTCCGAACGCGCGCTCCGCCGCTTATATACACACCGCCCGCGTTCCGGGGGAGACGAGTACGGGGGAGAGGTCCGCAAAGACGCCTTTGACTGAATTCCGAACGCGCGCTCCGCCGCTTATATACACACCGCCCGCGTTCGAGGGAGAGGAGTACGGGGGAGAGGTCCGCACCCCCACTGCGCAGGCTCGGCTTGCTGAACGCCCGGTGGGCCGGCACGAGACGAGCCGAGCACGCGCAGTGGGGGTGTGGACGGCGCCGCCGACGCCGAAGCGCGACATCGTGCGACTAAGGAATGCTCCGCATTTAAAAGACGTTGTAGGACAAGTCCAACTGTCAAAGGCGTTCGTGCAAACCAGTCATCTTCAAAAAGCGCAAAATACGGGCCTGTATTCACTCACAACGACGTCTTACGTGCTAAATGTTTTCCTAAACGACAATTTCAGCAAATCACGATGCGGGACATGTATGATTACGAATGTGAGTGATTAATGGAAAAAAATGACTTAACGAAAAAGAGGTTTCGTGAATTCGACCTGACTTCTAGTCATGCATTTTGGACGTGCATGTCAACGGTGAACACCCCAAAAATTGACGAGCATGTGTTGTTGTATTCTTTTAGAGAATATACTGCAAAAGGAGATGTTTTTCGTCTTCAGATGGATAAGATTGTTTTATGAAAACAAGGACTTTTGTTTTTTTTCTGTTTTTGTTTTTTTTCGTGAGCTTGAACGCCTCACGTGAACAGAGAACGTGGTGATGCGAAAACGTGGCCGCGCCCAGCTGCTTACGAGGTAAGCATGACCACGGCCAATGACAGGCAGCGAAAAGGGAACAAAACTGCCCACGTTCGCAACGAACGATCTCCGATCTCGCCCTTTGTCAGTCCACCTTTGAAATTCGGTGCATCAAATAAGTAAGGATGGTCAACCGGCCGTGTTGGTGAAGCATATTCCGAGGCGTAATACACGAAGACAGACAGACAGACAGACACGCACGCACGCACAAAGAGAGAGAGAGAGAGGCGCCACTTTTCAACTTTTCGGGCGAGGTGTTCTCGTCACAACGAAAAACAGAGTTGAAAACTTCACGCATATTCACTTTACATTGGTCCCGTGGAAACGCCGCACGGCTGCCTTTCTTGTCCGATATAGAAGTATACGCAATCAGAGTTCGCTCCCAAGCACGACGCCAGACAATGAGCTATAGGACTACCGCACAAAAACTGCTTTCCGTGAGGTATCTGGTGCGTGGGGTATCTGGTTCGGCTACCGTGAGCGAGACGGATCAGTGCGCGTCGAGTGGTGTAGACGTCCTACACTCAGGACAAGCGTGACCCAGGCCGTCCTGACGCTCATCGTCTTCGCGCCTTGCACCTCAGGATAGTGTGGAATCAGATATTACAGCGGTGGAGGCAGAAAAAGGTGTTTCCACTTCTTGGGATGAAGGAGCTGGACTAAGCATCGGTCCGAAATCAGGGAACATCTGCTTTAAATGGATTATCTGTGGTATGAAATAACACGCATAGAATGAGAACCGAAACAAATGGTCTCTTTGAAAAGTGTTCAAGTGGTAAACTGCGTGGATCAGACACAAACGGTGAACTATACGGCGGCAAGCTGTGTCTTGTAATCAAGAATTTCTTTCACGAATGACATGCTAGAGTAACGCGAAAAGTTGAAATGAAGAAGGTGGCTCAATTTTGTAAGGATAATATGGTGTCTGTTACTTCTGACTGGCGAGAACACCAAATTACGCGTGCATGTGAGAATTTATTCCCGCATAAAGCTTTCTAGAATTGTAGTTTAATATGTATACGATGGAGAAAGAGAAGCTACGGCACAGAAAAAAAAATGAACAAGCAATATTACAGTTATTGCTAGTATTCCAGAGGAATGTTACAATGTCGACACGGAGATACCCGAAAGAAAAAAACAAAGCGATGAAGCACTGGCCTGCCATTAAAATTATGAAGAAACAAGGTGTAGTATTGACGACAAGGCGTGAAACGGGCATGAATTTGTCACTGTCGTTTTTACGTCATCAGTGGTCGTAAGCCGTCGGCAGCACCAATAGTGTTTGAGTGTCATATTAGGAAATGCTTACTACGTCTTTCTAGAGGGTTTTGAATCTTTCTAAGCGTTGTTTTCTAAAACGGGAGAGTTTGATTATAAGAGCGCTGACTTCTGTGAGACAACACAAAAGATAGGAAGTAACTTACAATACGGTAGATGACTGAACGCACCCCAGAGGCTTCGCCTCAAATGACTAATCGCTGATGCAGAACGCGTTGCTGGGAGATTTGGTTGAAGTCATGAAAAACATTTTTTTTAAAGCGAAATGGAAAGAACAGACTTGGAAGGAACCGGCGTGAGACTGAACAAGTGAGACCAAGATAAATGGCAAGAGTGGAGACAAGTTGGCAGGAGAACTTTTGGGGGTGTATCATATAAAAAAGCGAGGCACGAGGTGTGTTCGTGATACCTGTTTTTCTATTGGAAAACGAAACGCGTCTTTTAAAATCTGCACTGTAAATTGGCTTTGACGACTCATATGCACGCATACGCAATTGCTGTCATTCTTTCCTCTTCCCTTACAATAAAGTTAGTTGAAGTTTAGAGCTCAACCTGTTCCTTCTTTTTCCTTCTAAGCCTGTTTTTTCCGTGCTGCGCTAGAAATGTTTTCTTATGACTAGTCGCTGGAGAGAAGTGTTACGGCTTCGATCTACGTAACAATGCGGTCTACAAAACAGAACAGGCCAATAGAAATTCGAACTCCTGAATTCTTCGCTCAGGTCGGGGTTCGCAGAACTCAGGATAGCCAAACGGAGGGGAGATAGTTTTGGTTAGCGTGAGCAATTTTCTTTTTCGTTTAGTTCGCTAACATTTGCAGTTTATTGAACAGAAGGGGCGAACTGTCTTCCCTAACTGACGACGTTGATGCTGACATAAAACACTTATACCAGGAACTTGCTTAAATAACAGTCGATGAATTTTTTGACTACCGTAAAAGATGGCTACGTCGGCGCGAAATACGCAGCACATCACAGCGTAAGCTTCCGGAGCACACTGTTTCAGGGCGCTTACTGAAAGTGCTGAGCAACTAGAGTATAGGCGGCACTGTGTGTGTTGGTCTCCCGCTTTTCATCGCAATAACGGATGAAGAAACCACCTACAGCGCCACTTTCCAGATCGCAGAAAGGAATGAGATCTCAGCTCAGCATTGTTCCTGCAATCCGTGCCAAATAAACAGTATTTCTACCAATGTTTTGTTTCCTTTTACTGCGGAGCGACAGTGGTACGTTGGTCGGTCTTTTTCCTGTCGTGGTCCACCGTCGGCACAGTGTGGGCCAATCCTGCATATATAGTGCAATACCGGACCGACCCCCGTCGCCAAGTATTGACGTGTATGTCCTAGCACTGGGGTAGAATGCGCAGTTTAAACGCATTCTCTGCGGCTGGCAGCGGTCGGCTGGTGCGCCATGATAACGATGCATAATTACGCGCCACACGGTAGCACCCGTATATTCTTGATAGGTACACAGAGACCAAACACGTATACATTAGGGAGCACGAGGAACAAGTACAAGACACATACCAGAGGGGGAAAAAAAGAGGTTGTACCTGTGTGTGGATACGTTGAATGTGAAATACAAGACTACATGATTGTCGATATGTATGCTGTCTTTAATAACACGCGTTTTCACGAACAACAAGCTGTTCCAACAATCCGAGCGCAAGACATCCGCCATAGCAGCGGAGACAAAGGGAATATCTTGGGAAAACTGCCGATCGCATTTGCCAAGATAGGTAAGGCCAAGCAGTTCGTGACCAAGCAGCCGAGTGCAAGCGCCAACGCCGCCAAGATACTGAATTAATTTTACGATGCCCTTTGTCATATCGTTGACAGCTTCACTGGTCCATCGTGTCGGCAGGTATGAGCGCCAATCATTCGTTTCTTTAATGTCAGATTATGTATTTCATGCGCCTTTAAGCAGCTGATAGGTGGCAACTATATTTTAAGCATGTCGTTCACTAAGGACACTGTTCTATTATCGAATCAAGTATATTTTTGTAAGTGCATTGAGTCTATTTATGGATCGTCTAACTTCCGGTCGTCACACCGAATATTAGAAGTTCTTCGATACTCCGATTTACTTTTCAAAATTTCCTTTACTTAGCAGGTACATGACGCATTCCAGTCTTACATCCACCACGCGATGCCATTAAGTGAACATTTCCCTTTTTCATTCATGCACTGATGCGTATAAACACATTATTTTTATAGGCATCGTGTAAATGTGTAATGCTACAACCAGTCATGTTCGATCTGTACCACTCGCTGAATTCTTATCGTATACCATACTGCTAACCACTGTTATTCATTGCATATTGTTTTCTTTCGTCATCTGTGTTTTTCTACTCCCCACTCCCTTTTGAGACTGCGACGTGTCGAAATAAATAAATAAATAAATAAATAAATAAATAAATAAATAAATAAATAAATAAATAAATAAATAACCGGTACGACCAGCAAGCCCTATTCATTTACTCGCCTTGAACACCATTAACAGGGGTTGCGGGAAGACAGTTGTGGCACCGAAGTCGGATCAGCAGCAAGCAAGAAGTGTGTTGCTGGAAAAGAAATGAGAAAGAGAAATAACTAGGGTGAATAAACTACATCGGTCATCTCGCTGTGGTTAGAAGAATGTAACAACACGAGCAAAAAAAAAAAAAAAAAAGAATAGTAGGGCAGAGGTCTTTCACCCGACCGTATCGTTTAAATCTGCCTAGCGCGGCGAGAAAGTGCCGCCGAAGTCGCTTGATTCTCCGAGATGCGCTCCGATAAGGGAAGGGGAGAAACGAGCGAGACTTACAAGCCGGGTGCATATCGCCGGCACGTCCAGCATGGCGCCGCCGTCGTTTGCATGTTTATGACGCCCCGCCGGGAACGACGCGGAAGGAGAATGCCCAGAGAAGTTGTCATCTGCACCGCGGCTCGCACTTTTGCATGCAGATGAGACACACACGACGACCTTGAACGCAAACTCCGCCATTCATGGAGCATCAAAAGATGTGCATGGCGTAAGGTTCATGGGCCAAGCTATGGCTGGCGTGAGAGCCCGCGCAGAAAAAGGGGAAAAAAAAAAACGAAACAAACAAATATGGGGAGATAACATCGTGACATCCTTTTATTGCCGCTGGTAACCGAAGCCGCGTCCTAAAGATACCTCCAGATGCGCGTTGAACTGACCTTTCTTTCTCGCTCTCTGGATGTTTGCTTTCTATCCATATACAGGCAACTGTCGCTTCTCCGGGACGAAGCACGTAAAGCTAAAGCGCCATTGTGCAGCATCCACCAGTCCAACGTGATGCGCCAATTTGGTTGCTGACAATACGCGACACGTCCATGGCATCTTCCCTGAAACGTGCCTAAATGGAGCATGTGTTAATTTCAACAAAGAATCGGGATAAGATAAAAAAACAGCAAAAAAAAAAAACATGGTCAAGGAGAACGTATAAACATCAACGGAGCTAACTAAATTCAACACCCACTCATTTCAATCAGGCACAGAAAACAAGTTATACTATTGACCGCAGGGACGTATAGTCAAGGGGTGGTGCCGGGCGCGGCCCCCTCTCGGATGCCTAACGTAAAACGACAATCGACAACTCCCGTCCACCCATCGCCCACTTCACGGCCAAGGGCGGGGCCCTCACCCCTCACCGAAAACAGTTCTGAGCTGTACGCCACCGATCAGCAGACATTGTATTCCAAACACTAATAGGCCGCGAAATAAAACATTAAACGAAAGAGTCACAATTATGTTTACGACCTCCACGCGAATAGTCAGTCCGCTGTCATTATGAATCTGCAATATCGTGCCAACCGAGGTTAAAAAAAAAAGAAGAAAAAAAACCTCTATTTAGCAAGGGCGAACCTGTGGCCACAACGCAGTCACGGCTCTCGCTAAGATAGCGCTCAGTCGAGTTCCGATCTGACGTTCCTCTGCCTTCCGTAGGCGTGATGCCTTGCACGCATGTCGCATGCGAGCTGGTGTGCCCGGCTGCTAGTCCCACGATGCCTGCTGTCGCTGAATTGCACAAGGGTGCGACATGCACGATGTCCAAAAAGAGGGTGATAACACGATATCTGAACGTGGCCGAGTCGTCGCGGCAGTATGTAACCTTCGGAGTACCGAGTTCCGTTGTTGTGGAAGCAACCAACAAGCTTGGAGCCAGTTTTTCCTGCGGAGTCCGTAGTTTTTGCCATATTAGGTGTTTCTCGATCCATGTTAACTGCATTCCACGCAATACCAAAACAACGGAGCTTTCAGGAGGATCAGCAAAAAACTACTCTGCACTTTCCTGAAATATATGGATTGTCTGAGATCCACATCACTTCAAACCTTTCAGTGTCGCGAACTATGGGGCAGTCTTACCAGACATGCTTATTGTCAAGCTGATTAAACATATAGGGTCTCATAAGAAGTGGTTCTTGTGTAGCTTGATTATAACGCCTTAAATAATGGAGGGATCGAATCCCGACCGCCACGGCTGCATTTCGATGGAGGCGAAATGTTGAGGCTCGTGTACTGTGCGATGTCAGTGCATGCACGTTACAGAACCCCAGGTGGTCGAAATTTCCAGAGCCCTCCACTACGGCGTCTCTCATAATGAGTTCGTGGTTTTGGGACGTCAAACCCCAAAAATAATCAATCAATCAAATAATGGATAATGGCACGGAGCATGCAATGTCCAATTTACTTGTTATTTTTGGAAATAAGTGTGTGTGTGTGGGGGGGGGGGGGGGAGGGGTTCAAGCGCCAGAACCGCCATAATGCAGGGCTCCGGAAGAAGTGACACCACCTTGGGCTCTTTGACGTGCACTGATAACGCACAGTACAATTTCTTTTTTACATCACAGCAACATAGCCAACACCATTATAATGCGACTGTGCAAATAAATATATCATTACCTATGTCTGTCTAGTTATTGGCCTGTTCCGCTGTAAAAATATTTGACAATTTCTTGCGAGTAAAAGGCAAGAACTGGTTTAATTTGGTATTGGCTGTTATTTATGAAAAATCGTTTACCATATATGGACACATCTGTTGAATGTTTTGCTGAGGAAATTTAGAATGTTTAACTTCGGGTAGGTGCTCTACGCGTAGGCATCTCTACTTCACGCTTTCAAAACTCCCGCTTGCATACAATAAGGTATGTCGTTTCTAAAACGGAAGGCGGATGTACCCCAGACGTAACCTTTTGTAAGCTAGACTGTATTCCATTTGCATGTGCGAAATATTGAAATTGCACATGTGTGGCTTGCGTCACATGTCACAATTCCAAAGTAACTACGGAGTAACTTGTTTCTTTTTCTGATAGTAGTGAATATATATGGAAGCATATTGAATGCCTTTCCAGAAATCTGAAATCATATGGCCTAGAGAAAGTCACAATATTCAAAAAAGGGTCCTGCATGCACGGAACGCAAGCGCGTCTGTTTTATTCTTCACTCTTATAAGAAAGTTAGTAAGAAGTAGTAGCTACACGGAAAATGTTAGTAACTGCCGCAGTCACTACATTTCTCGGATATTTACTATTTGCAAACTCTAAAGTAGCGGGTGTCTTGTTACTAACTATATAGTGGTCAAGTTAGTAACAAAAAATCTCCAGTTATAACGCTTCACAGTGCTGGTAGCACGTCTGTTTGTGTTATAGCGTAGCAGAATGATTAAAACGCTGGCCAGCGTCTCGGCACTTCGTGACGTCACTGTGGCTGGGATATAAAAAGCTCGAACGGATTGTTGAAGTTGAAGTTGAAGTTTATTTCACCACATTTTTACATTTTACATATTTTCTTTTACATATTTTTACATATTTTACATTTTTTACATATATTTATAATGTTTCATGAAGTTTCGCGGCAATAAACGCTCTGGTGTCTGGACCTGTGTACTGCGTCCAAGCTACTACATTGGCGACGAGGATGGGATGCGCTTGCTCGGGCCTGCCGAGCGTCGACTAGCCACTGGGAGTCGGCACCTAGGGGAGGCGTTCTTGCAACGCTAAAGATGTTGGAGGCTATGCCTAGACACTACACCGGCCGTCTACCCAACGCAGCAGGCGTCTGCATGGTGACTCTTAAGGCGTCTTCGCAGTGACAAGTGGTGTGAAGCCTGGCAACGCCGCAACGGACGCTGAAACATCGAGAAGGCTACGATACGATAAGTGCATTTTCACTCTGTTTTAGCTACAGCCATGTCGAGGTTGGGCAAAATAGAAGAGTTTGACGCCAAGGTTCAGACGTTTGATTCGTACTTAGAGCGTTTCGAGCACTTTGTAAGTGCAAATGACATAGCTCAAGAAAAGAAACTCTCAGTATTTTTGACAGTGATCGGGGCGGAGGCGTATGAAGTACTAAAAAATTTGGTTGTACCATCACTCCCTGGAGAGAAGACTTTTGATGAAGTCAAGGTTCTACTGAGAAACCATTACAGCCCCCCCCCCCCCCCCCCGATATCAATTATAGCTGAGAGGTGCCGATTTAACTGCAGGGTGCAGCTTGAGCATGAAAGTGTAGAAGATTTTATCACTGAGATAAAGCATCTGGCTCGGAAATGTGATTTTGGGTCCTTTCTCAAAGACGCCATGCGTGACAGGCTTGTGGCAGGAATCCGCAGCGAAGACATTCAAAGGGCTCTATTCACAGAAGAAAACCTGAGCTTTGAAAGTACTTGCAAAATTGCGCTTGCGCGAGAGCTAGCAGCCAAGCAAACAGCAATACTGCAAGCAGGAGGCACAAACTCGGGTGTAAATGCCGTCAAATCTGAAGTGAATCCGACGGCACAAAAGAATAGATCAATGCAGCAGAATGAGAAAAGAAAGACCAAGTGTAGTTGTTGCGGTAAGGCGCATGACTTCGACAACTGCTGGTACAAGAACTATAAATGCAACCGGTGCTCTCAAGTAGGTCATCTACAGAAAATGTGCCCAAGAAAGGCTCTACACAAGAGAACGCACATCGTGTCAGAATCATCCAGTGAAGATGAGCACACGATGTACGCGTGCCACGATTCATCTGGCAAGAAGAAGGGCTACATAGTTACCATGAACATAGAAGGAAAGAGCGTTCCTATGCAAGTCGACACTGGTGCCGCGGTGACTGTGGTTCCTGAAGAGGTGTATCGGTCGACTTTTCCGCATGTTAAATGTGAACCTACGGCGGTTGTGCTGAAAACGTATACTGGTGAAAAGATTAATGTTTTGGGGGAGTGTCAGGTGAAGGTGCAGTATGATGAGCAACAAGCTGTCTTACCGGCTGTTATGGTGCATGACGCTGAGCGAAAGTTACCAGTTCTTCTAGGTAGGACATGGCTTGAGAAATTTCATCTTAATTGGCAGTCGTTGTTCTCGTTGAGTAGAGACGATAGAGTTGCTTCACTACGAGAGAAGTACGCGGGGGTCTTCTCACCAACATTAGGCGCTATCAAAAACTATGAAGCGCAGATTCTCCTAAAACCAGGAGCTTCCCCTGTGTTTTGTAGAGTGCAGGCCTGTGCCTTTTGCATTACGTGAAGCGGTTGAAAAGCAACTGGATGAACTGGAGAAACACGGCGTGGTTACACGAGTGAGTCACAGTGACTGGGCTACTCCTTTGGTTGTAGTTCCCAAAAAAGAAGGTGATAAGCTACGGCTTTGTGGTGACTTTAAAGTCACCGTTAACCCTGTCCTTAAGATGGACCATTATCCATTGCCGCAACCAGAGGAGTTGTTCACGTCAGTTTGCGATGGAAAAGTATTTTGCGTGCTTGACTTGTCGTCAGCTTATCAACAAGTCGTGTTAAGCGAGGAGTCAAGGCGAATCCTCACTGTTAACACTCACAAAGGGCTGTATCAATTTAATCGTCTTCCGTATGGTATTGCCAGCGCTCCAGCGCTGTTTCAGGCACTCATGGATAAAGTGCTCATAGGAATAAAAAACGTGGGCTGCTACATCGACGATGTTATCATTGCAGGCAAAGACGTGAATGAGTGCTATAAAACATTGGACATTGTCTTGAAACGCCTGAGCGAGCACAATATTACTCTCAGAACGAAGAAATGCAAATTCTTTCAAAGCTCAGTGCGTTATCTGGGCCACCGCAGCTCAGCTCAGAAGGCATTTATCCTACTGAGGGGAAGGTTAGAGCCATAAAAGATGCCCCTCCGCCAGAAAACGTGACAGAAATCAAAGCATATTTAGGTTTGCTGAACTTTTACGGGAAGTTCATGAAGAATTTAGCAATGGTGGCAGCACCATTGCACAAGTTGCTAAGAAAAGAGCAAAAGTGGATCTGGTCAAAAGAGTGTGGTGACGCTTTTGAAGCCACTAAACAACTGCTTATCAACAGTCGAGTGCTTACATACTTTGACGTCCGTAAACCACTTGCGCTACAGTGTGATGCTTCCGCGTACGGTGTTGGAGCTGTTATTTTTCATGTAATGTCAGATGGGCAAGAACGGCCAATTGCTTTTGCCTCGCGAACTCTGACACCAGCGGAGCGAAATTATGCCCAATGTGAAAGGGAAGCGCTCGCGCTGATTTTTGGGCTTAAGAAATTTCACAAGTTTCTCTTTGGTCGCCAGTTTGTACTTTACACCGATCATCAACCACTTCTTGGTATTCTTGGCCAAGACAAACCAACCCCCTCCCTAGCTGCGGCTAGACTACAAAGGTGGTCGTTAATACTGGCAGCACACCAGTACACCTTAAAGTATCGAAAGGGCAACGAAACCGAAGTGGCTGATGCACTGTCAAGACTACCTTTGAGCTGTGACTCAAAAGAAAATGAAGCCGAGTGTTTATCTGTTTTTGAGTGTACGCCACTTACGGCGCAGGATGTGGCTAGAGCGACAGCCAGAGATGCTGGTCTTTGCACTGTTCGCGAGTACACACTCTCGGGATGGCCTGCAGAAGTACCAGAATATCTGCAACCGTATTACATACGGCGTTTTGAGCTCTCGATTGAGCAGGACTGTGTGACCTGGGAATCAAGAGTAATTGTACCGGAGAAGTTGAGAATGTCGGTGCTAGCTTTATTGCATGAGGATCATCCTGGCACCAGCAGAATGAAAATGCTTGCACGCAGTTTCGTTTGGTGGCCGGGACCAGACAAATGTATTGAAGAGTATGTTCGACAGTGCAGGGTGTGCCAGCGTGCACGCACAGCAGTTGAATTGGCTCCTCTACAGCCTTGGCCATATCCTGCAAAGTGTTGGCAAAGACTTCATGTAGACTTTGCATCAAAAGATCAACACAACTTTCTGGTTGTGGTCGACGCCTATTTTAAGTGGATTGAAGTTTGGGTGATGTCTTCAATGACTGTATCGCAAACAATACGCAGGCTGCGCAGTGTTTTTTCGGCGTACGGCTTCCCGGAAGAAATTGTTAGTGATAATGGGCCACAGTTTATTCCACAGGAGTTTGCCGACTTTATGGCCAAGAATAATATAAAACACACAAGGACACCGCCCTATCACGCAAGTTCTAATGGGGCTGCCGAACGCCTAGTACAAACTACCAAACAGGTGTTGCTGAAACAGGTGCTTGCTCAGTCTGAAACTAGGGAAAAGAAATCACTGCAGGAAGGAATAGATAGTTTCCTTATGTCCTACCGCAATACACCACATACGCTTACAGGTAAGACGCCAGCCGAACTCTTCCTGAAGCGGCAGCCTAGAGTGAAGTTAACCTTCCTGAAACCGGACTTTGTGAGCGATGTGGTGAGGAAACAACCCCGCGTTAAAATAGGATGTGACGCCAAAAGAGGCGGTGAACGTGTGTTTGTAGTGGGGGAGAGAGTGTGGGTGAAGTGTGTGCGCGGCGAGATTTCTTCCTGGGAAGAGGGCATAGTGACGCAAGTGGTTAGCCCCGTGACCTATCTTGTGCGTGTGGCGGAACAAGTGCGATTCGTCCACGTTGACCATTTGCGCCCATCATTCGCTTGCCCGGAAACGGGTCTCCGAGTGCCTACTCCTGCTGCTGATCCACCACCAATCGACCCTTTGATGGAGACACCCATTAGGCCTACAACACCGCCACCGCAAGAGATGGCGACAAAGCCGTTTGTTGAGCCACAGACGCCTCGACCAGTTGGTTCGCCATCATCACTACAATCGAGCCCCGCTGCAACAACTTCGAGGGTTCCCAGCTCAACTCTGCCGCCTCCTTTGCCACCCCACTCGCCGTCAAGTGGTCCTCATCTGGATACCACCGATGCAGATTCATCTTCAGTGCCTTTGAGGCGAAGTGCACGGGAGCGTCGTCAGCCGAACTGGTTTAAGCATTCTGACTATAAGTGATGTGTATTTGCTTATTTCTTTTGGATTAAGTGGGGAGGATTGTTATAGCGTAGCAGAATGATTAAAACGCTGGCCAGCGTCTCGGCACTTCGTGACGTCACTGTGGCTGGCCAGCGTCTCGGCACTTCGTGACGTCAGTGTGGCTGGGATATAAAAAGCTCGAACGGATTGTTCGCGGCAATAAACGCTCTGGTGTCTGGACCTGTGTACTGCGTCCAAGCTACTACAGTTTGCTTATAAAAAGCCGAAATATTTGGCGGATTAGGTTAACATATAAGTGCGATGCAAGGCTACGAGGTCGTCAACCCTCAAATTACACGTATATCCTGAATGTTTATTTTGTAATTGCGCAGAACAATAGGTTTCCCCACTGGCGCTACGTGACAGGTAAAGACATGTGGACTATATACCATATATACGGTATTGGCGGTGTACGGTTGTGTAAGGCGAGCGGTCTGTCTACGCTGCGCATTTGTTTGATGTGCTTGTGTGTATGTTTGGGCGTGTACCTTTGCCTTTGTGCGTTCCTTCGATGTCATGTAAGTCTGTACGTGTGACAACAACTATGCATGAAATCAAATGCTGTTGGACTCGGCGTAAATCCCAAAGCACAGCCCACATTCTTATTTCTTCGGTTGGTCGGAAGTGGTTCAGCAGCTTGTCTGCATAGCGTTCTACCAAAGCCGACATTCAGACTATCGAAAGAAGTGCAGGGAACTAAAATTGTAATTCTAGTTAAAAAGAGGGTAGGATACGTTATCTAACCTCAGTTACTAAGAGGGTAGCAGTTGTTAGTAATTGCCGTTACTAACAGAGTAGGGCCTGTTACTAACTCCTTGTAAGAGGGTAGTATCTGTCACTAACATTGTGACTTAGTAACGGTTGCTAACCCCCTTTTTAGTGCCTCCCGTTAATAAAACGGTGGTAACATATGTGACAAGCAGTTAGTAAACGAAAGTTAGTAAGTACAACCTTTTAATTCTCCTTCCTCCACCGCGGCCAAATCTCTCCTTTACCATCCTTTTACACTCCCTCGAGCACACATCCCTCCATCGCACATTAGGGATGACGGTGCCGATGGCTGCTGGTTCCATCGCAACACACGTGCCGTAAATGTACGGTGCACGTATGTTATTGGCCGCCAAACCGAAAGGGCATCAAACGTATTCTGACACCAGCCTGAATTCAACTCAATGGGACACAAGCATCTTCATTTCGCCTACAGGCTCTAACTAGCTATTCCCCGGAATCATGCACATAAAATATTAAAATAAATTTTTACGAGACTTATGTACAGCACGTGCGCATGTAAGGCGCTATCTATCCACGAAAATACTATATTACGCGAAACACTGCCTATGGGGGCATTACCGCGCTGCGAAACATTATATGCTATAGGGGTTTTATATCTGGGCCCGTATTCACGAAAACAACTTACGAGAAAAAAGCTCTTAAGAGAAAATTTCAGCCAATGCCGCTGCTGGACATATCATTAGAGACGCTTCCCGACCAATGGCAAAAAGCACTTACGAAAGAGAAGTTTTGTGAATTCGGCCCCTGATTATAATCCGAACATCCTCGTGATCATTTCTATGATTCGTAAAGACGACAGGGTCAAATGAGTTCGCAGTCCAATTCATCGTGGGTTGTTGCAACACCAGACGTCAAAGCTTGTCTGTCGGGCTGCGGCCGTGGCGAAATCGAAAGGCTTCAAGCGTCCCAACGAGCTAGCTCGCACGCAGGAAATTCTTAAGGCTGTTTCTATACCCCCTTGCCCTGCCTATGTATGCGCATCCATATTTCGTTGAGAGGTGATTACGATGAAAGAAGTAAGAAAATCGTCCTATGCCATAATAGTTACAGCCTTCGTGCTACAGAAGTCCCTTGCTCATGTGCGACTGAAAATTTTGCTTTTAAAATCTCTGCGTATTTGTTGACGTCAAGACTTTGGGGAAGTTACAAATTACTGATTTAGGTTAACACGCGCTGAATTAGGTTGCCTTATTCCAGTGTCACACGGCCACTTTCGACAGCGATCGCTCCCTCTCCGGATTGAGCTTGACCCGCATCTATAGGGCTCTTATGCGGTAATGTTGAACAGCGATCTTGCTCGATCCAGGTCAATGAAATCGCGATCTCAGCAGTCAGATTGAACTCTCTGGTCGCGTCTGCGCCCTCTAGTTACCGTACCGCGGAGTACAGAATACTATACCGGGCTGGCCCTCCATGCTTAACACAGGCATAGTAGACCAACCAAGGAGGATCAACGAGGTATAGCATTCCATATTTCGTAGTACAGTATAACGAAAAGGGAGTGGAGCAAGGGCTTGTTTATTTGTTGGACACTCACTAATGAATCCAACAGACAATGAGACCAAGGAAGGCACAGCCGAAATTAAGTGTAGTTTTTAACTGTAGTGTAGTAATTAGGATATAAATGGAAAGGAATTGAAAAACACCACAAAGTGGACGGAGGAACGACCACCGCTGTAACCCAGTTGATAGAGCATTGTACGCTCTATCTGAAGGTCGTATAGGTTCGCTCCCTACACTCTTAGCACGGTAACTTTTAGTTTACTTTAGAGGTACACAAAAAAATGTGAAAATGTGCTCCTTTAGTAAAGGTTAAAGCACTTTAACCTTTACTAAAGGAGCGTGTTTTCACATTTTTGTGTACCTGTAAAATGAGCTAAAGGTTACCGTGCTATAAGAGTGTACCGACGGAAGGTGCGCTTTTTCATCCATGCCAAATCCACGTCAATTCACACTGCAGCTAAAAACTACAAATTTCCCCTATACCTCCCTCGCCTTGCTCCGCCACGGTGGTCTAGTGGCTATGGTACTCGGCTGCTGATCCGAGGGTCGCGGGATCGAATCCCGGCCGCGGCGGCTGCATTTCGATGGAGGCGAAATGTTGAGGACCGTGTGTTGTGCGATGTCAGTGCACGTTAAAGAACCCCAGGTGGTCGAAATTTCCGGAGACCTCCACTACGGCGTCTCTCATAATCACAGCTGGTTTTGGGACGTTAAACTTCATATAACAACAACAATCCCTCGCCTTCACTGTTGGATCTATGGGATTGTTTAGTGCGGTATAGGCCTTCAGCGTGCGCAAAAACAAACAAAAAAGCAAACATTTAGTTCAATAAAACACCGCCCAAAAATATTTTTACAGGCGAGAGTGTTCAGTAAAACTGATAAGCCAAAACTGGTGCATGGTTTACAAATTTACATTTTTATTTACGTCACAAATGCAGACAAGTTCGCACAGTTGGTGTGAATTGGATACTGCAGACATAACTAATTAGTCGAAATAAGACGCCGGACGAGACTGAGGAAGAGCGCTGCCTCTTGTGTGTTTTACAGCGCCTTTTTTGCGCTAATTCGTGTCTGCAACACCCCTATGTTCTTTTAGAGGCAGACGATCAAGAGACGATTATTGCTTGGTATTCAACGAGAACCGCAACAATACGTTCATGAAAAAAAAGGGCGGCTTATATCACACATTTTACAGCGTAACCTACCCCCCCCCCCAACTCCGATAACCGCTTTGAACTCAAGGGTCTCAGATGCTTTCATCGCTTGGAACTCTTCAGCTCTAATTCGATTCGAACCTTTCGACCATACCGCAGCGATCGCTGTCAATTGCGATCAAGAAATTCAATCCTTATCGGGCCTAATCGTGATCGTAAGTGACTGTGTACCGGCCGTGCTAGATTAGGTTACGCTACGGCCAAGAAAGTACGAGATACACACGCGATGCATCCGCAGAAACGTTCATCGAAAAATTTATGATGTCGAAAGTAAGCAGTGAAGTGATTTTATTGCATTGTGTGATGGATATTTCATGGACATGGGCCTAATTAATACGCGAGCAGGTGAAAACGCTCGACGAGAATTAGCTGTACAGAGCTCCTCGAATCATTGTCTATGTGAAATGTACCAGCGACAGTTGTGCGATTTATTTACGTGCGATGATTTACGGTGACATACATCTCGTCCTCGTGGCCGCACATAAGTACTAGCGATGACACAAGCGAAACAATAATTGGCTCACTTAAGCAGTTCTGCTGTATAGGGGATCTATGTTCGTGTCGGTGCGTGGTAAAAGCTGAGGGTCGAAGAGTTGCTGAAGGCGGGGATCAACTGCGCATTCTCTTGCACTCTGTGAATCAGTAAGACACACATAGTTATGGCTTGAATCCTCGTATAACCTATATATGTCATGTACAAGACCAGGGCATGTGTTTTCCATGAGCCGCCTTTGGATGCAAAAGCATTGTCAGTTTAATTTCCTTTGATTCCGCATTGACTCGGTACTCACTGAAATAAAACATGCTGTTTTAACGAAAGCGGCAAGGACAAGGGCTCGTTTTTATTGTTAGACACAACCTCATGAAACTAACAAACAAAGGGGCCAAGGAAGGCATAGGAGAACTTATTTGTGGATTTTAGTTGTAGTGTAGTATGACATAAATGGAAAGGGGTTAAAGTGCACGAAAAAACGCACCAGCCGTCGGTGGGGACCGAACCCACAACATTCGGATATCGCGAAGGTTGTGGGATGTTTTGGACACACATAAGGTTAATTTTGGATAGTGTATAGCTCACACGTACATCTATTTGTCTTGGAGTTGCACTTGCGATAAACGTAAGAAGCACCAGTGATGGTGGTTTTAAGGAACCAGTGATGACAACCTCCGCTGTCCTGGCGTCAAATAATAATAAAAAAAAAAACTGAGAGGACGAAGGTCCGATGTTGTCGAACGCGAAGGATGACTCAGCAGACACTCATGCTCTTCGTTAAACTCTGGAAACATCAATGATGTCGAACTCCTTGTCCCAACGGAGCCGTCTGCGCGCACAGGAAGTCTTCGCGCGCCTTCCAAACAGATGATGTAATGCCAGTTGTATTGCTGTAACGATATGCTGTGTTTACTGCGAAGGCATTCAGTTTGTCTTTCCTTTACTAATAATTGCACAGCCAGTGGAGTTTGTATAAATCTGTTTGCCAGTGTGCCAACGCAGGAAGGTGCAGAAGGTATTGTTGGTACGTGTTCCGTATGTGTGCTCCGGGAGGGCTCCCAGCGTGAGATGATTTGTTCTGGAGTGCGCTACGCGGCTAGTTCGAAAAGGCGCCAATAAGTCGCCGCATAGCGAACCAGAGGGGAGTTCTCGAACCTCTGCTTGTCCGTGAACTTCATATTTCTCGAAGAACCTTGGCGGCAACGGCGAAACCGAAATCTTGCACAGCATAAATGACTCACATGTGGGCGAGTAGTTCGCACTTGGCAGCGATGGCTCAGAAGGCAATGACCTAAAAGGATGGCCGTGAGAGTAGTGAAAACACTTTTCCGGTTGTTGAAAGCGATTAGCCTACGCCTCTGAACGCATTGTGCTTACTAGCACGTTTTCACCGCCTGCCCGTCCTTCACTCCCCCTTCTTTCTCTTTCTCTCTCTGATCTTTGGTTCTTGATCCCTTCCCCACAGCGTTCAGGGCCGCCAACGAAACATTTATATGGTTAAGACTTCGGCCTTCATCCTTTGTCTCAGTTCTTGTGGCGCGCGCGCACTCTTGTTTCCGTCAACGAGGGAAGTTATTTGTAGCTCGACACGACCAGTTTAATTATTTCGTAAGCTGCTAAGAAATATTCGTTTCTCATTATGTGTATGTCAACTCAAGAACAGTTTTACGATGATCTTGAATGTAGCTGCTGTGCAGACGTGACTTCAAGTAACGACGCCTGGGCGTACGCTCAGTCAATTCTACTTCGGCACAACAACGTTGCTTCTGCACGAGTAAATTCATGCGTATCGCAGGTTTGGTGCGGAGTTTTATGGATTGCTCTTACATGATTCCGGGTTAAATCTCTAAAGAAACACTAAAGTGAAATAGTAAATTAGTCTGTACTGATAGACTTTCCTTGGAGAATTATATTGCCGTTGATATTGTCACTATGAGTTTAATATTAAAGGAGAGAATGGAGGTCAAAGTCTAACATTTTATAATTTTGTGCCGAAACCGCTGCATGCCAATTCAAACATGACGTCACGGATATCAAGTTCTTTTTAGTATTTTCTCCCACGAATAATAGAAATGACTGCGTGACATCAGGTTCGGTTATATCAGATATAAGCGATCACTTCCCTATATATATGATTTATAAAAAGAATAAGGTTTCTAGACACCTACAAACAAGTCCTTCGGAACCCTATCAGGTACGGCAAATCAATACAAAAACTTTGGAGCAATTTAGACACCAAATTGCAGAGTTAAACTTCAGTGCCTTGTATAACTGCACAAATGCTGATGAGGCTTACGATACTTTGATGCATGTTTTAAAAAATGCATACCACCATTGTTTTAAGTTAAAGACTGTGAGAGCCTCAAAGAAAATTCGGAAGCCATGGTTAACAAGTGAATGCCATGAAATGATTCGCAAAAAGAATAATTTATATCATAGGTTTATCAAAAGTAGAGACAGCAGTGATCTGGCCGAATTCAAGAAATTTAGAAACACGTTAAACAAAACCTTACGTAACAAAAAGAATGCTTATTTTTTAAATCTATTTGAGAGGGCAAGTTCTCGTAGTGGTATTTTATGGCAGGAAATAAATCGTCTGCTACATTCTAACACTCGCCAAACTGAGGAACTGGAGCTCGCAGTGCATAATGAAATACTTAGCGGTGAAAAACTGGCGAACAGTTTCAACAAATATTTCACCACTCTGGTCTCAAATAGCACGTCACGTGTGGATAAGCGATCTATTTTGCAATATATGGGCACATCAAATATGAAATCTGCGTTCTTTGAACCAGCAACTGAACAGGAAGTACATTCCACTTTTATGGGGCTCAAGAATAGTAGAGCGCGCGATATTGATGACATTCAAATTGGGCCAATTAAACACGTACTTGACCTTCTAGTGCCTCCACTTACCTTCCTGATCAACTTGTGTCTGACCACAGGAGTTTTTCCCGAGAAAATGCAGCACGCTAAAGTTAGTGTGTTGTATAAATCGGGGAATAAAAATGATTTCTCAAATTACCGTCCAATCGCAATATTGCCCGTTATTTCTAAAGGGCTAGAAAAGGTTATCTGTAAGCGAATTATATCTTTCTGCGATAAACACTCTTTGCTTGCGTCAGAACAATACGGTTTCCGTCAAGGTTTATCAAGTGAACACGCTTTACTAGCACAAAAAGAAATCATCTTAAAGGGATTTGAACAAAGGAAACTAACACTAGGTATATATATTGATTTTTCTAAAGCGTTTGACAGAATACACCACGAAACGCTGTTTACAAAATTAGAACATTACGGTTTCCGAGGTGTAGCTCTAAACCTCGTCAAATCTTACCTAGGGCACAGAAGGCAATGTGTAAGCATTAAAGATAAAAGTTCTTCGCTACTAGAAATAAACACCGGTGTTCCGCAGGGAAGTGTGTTAGGCCCTGCCTTATTCAACATCTACGTAAACGACATAGTAAGAGTTAGCAAAAACGCCGAATTTTCAGTTTACGCCGATGACACAAGCTTGTTCATTCAATCCGACGACGTGTCTTACATTAGTATACTAGCTCAAGACACGCTAGAAAATCTACAAAATTGGAGTGAAGTTAATTCTCTGGTTATCAATGCTGCTAAAACAAAGGCTGTTATATTCAAACCAACAAATAAAACAATATATACTACCATAGACTTACACCTTGGTGACCAGAAGATTGAGATTGTACAAGATGTTAAGATATTAGGCGTCACTTTCAGTGAAGACTTAAACTGGGATTCACATGTGGATAATGTTGCCAAAAAGCTTGCCAAGGCATGTGGAGTACTTTCAAAGTTCCGAGACATAGTTTCTCCAAAAGTTAAACTCCTAATTTACAATGCCCTCTTTCAATCGCACATCAATTACTGTACCCTCGTCTGGGGAAACACCACGCAAAAAAACAAACTAAAATTGATCAGGCTGCAGAAGAAGGCAATACGACATATCGCAGATGTTCCATACGACGATCATACATCAACCTTATTCATAAAATTTAACGTGCTTCAACTAGAACAGCTGTACGAGTTCAATCTCTTTGCTAAATACAAGCATGGCTTGAGGAGTAAAAGCAATTTTCTCACACTATGTCAACTAAAAGAGTCATCTGCAACACCATACAGCATAAGAAAAAGAGACACATGGCATATACCGTTTTCGCGAACGAATTATGGTCTCAAAAGCCTTAAGCATATCATGCCAAATTTTTTGAATTACCTAAACAACAAAGGTATTTCGGCTGATATGTTGACAAAAAAGCAGTGGAAAGAATATTTAATTAGCAACCCCAGACAGCGTCTCTGAATGCGATCAATTAATCTCGAGTTCATCTACTTTGTGTTTATCAGGTAATAGTTTCAATTTGACATTTCATGTTCGGTTCGATTAGAAGTGCATTTTGCTTTTTTATATGTACATGCACAAACGAGCTGTTTTATGTACTTATGTTTTCGTTATGCGTACCATTTCTACGCAGTATTATTGTTCTTTCGGGTTTATTCGGGCTCATTTCTATTTCTTTCTTATTTGCTTCTCCCATATGTATATCTTATTTTCCAGTGTTTGCTGATTTTTACATTGTATATGCAATTACCATTTGCTGCTGAATTTGCTTATGTTTTACATGCTTGCATGTTGCTTGCTTGTGCTTTGTATGTTTGTTTTGCTTGTATTTCTTTTCTTTTTCTACGTGACCACGTGTCTGCGGCCAAACTGTTCAGGGTCAGGAATCTCGTCAAGCTGCTTTTTAGCAGCTTTTAATTCCTGTCCTTGCATCTTTTTCACTTTTTAATCTGATTTGCATTGTGTTTTGTGTTGACCATTGCCATTGTATGAAAACATTAAATTATTGTAACATTGTAACTAACTAGTTGGCTCGCTCCATAGAATTTAATGAAACTTGCTACGGTAACTGTCCGGTTACACGCGAACGCAATGCAATGCAATTTAGTTTTAACAGATAATAATTATGTGGGCCCTAGCAGACGCCTTCAAGGTCTATGTCACCACAGCGAGTTGGTGTGGGAATCTCAAGGTGGCTTCGCCACCTGTATTTTCCTTTTGCGAGTTTTCTCGTTTACAAAGCGCCCTCTCGCGCCAAGATTGGCGCTTTTGGTATTGTGAAAGATCGATGTACTGATAGCAGAAAATTTGTTTTGCTCTTTAGTGTCCCTTTTGAGGTTCTTATGAAGCTTTGGAACTATCACTTTAGGGACGTATGTCAGCGCATCGCGTGCAATAGTGCCCGCGTTTTCATTTCCTTCACTCCCTGCGTGGGATGGCATCCACTGAAATTTGAACACCTCGCTCATTAGCTCTGTAAGCGACGCGCTTCCATTTTATGTGCTTTCTGTGGCGATTTCGTAGATCTTGAACATTTCATCCGGCTATGTCCGCAGTTCGGCGAAGCGAGAGAAGCGGCGTGCAAAAGAGTGGCACTTGAGGGCATTGTTTCTCCCGGAGGACAGTGAAGTGCATCGACTGCTTATCGCTTTCCTTCGAGGCACGGGGTTGATCAACGCCTGGTGAGACATCCCTGGTCACCTCATAGGACGCTCAGGCAGGAACAATCGCCGACTGTGTACACCAGGCTAACACAACCACCACAACGAGACGTGACGTCACTACTTATGGACTACAAGTTCCATAACTTGAGTATGCGTGTTAAAGACAGTGAACTATTGATTCCTCTCGATTAGCTACCAGGGCAGAGCGACTTATGCGAAAGCTTCTGTCTGCCTCCTCAGCCAGTCCTAAATACCTGTATGGTTTGTTCAGGTTGATATATATATATATATATATATATATATATATATATATATATATATATATATATATATATAGTAGTATAGTGTGTGTGTGTGTGTGTGTGTGTGTGTGTGTGTGTGTGTGTGTGTTGAATAAGCCTTTTTTTCTTCACGAGTGTGAACACGCGGTATAGCTCTATACTACCAATGGCATTTTTGCATGTATTCCATCTCATCTCGGCAGAATCTATAGTCTCTTACTGATGAGAAAAACAGCACCTGGCGAAATGAGATGCAAAAAAGGACGCTATCCCCAAAATAAATTTATCCTAATTGTGTAGCCTTACGTCCACAACTCTAGGCTAACCGCAATTGCACCTCGGATGCTTGCACGCGCAACAATTCCGTTTGTTTATGCATTCATGATGAGAGGCGAGAGGTCCGTTAGCTGTCCGCAACTCAAGTAAGCCTCCTATCAAAGGAAAGGACGTGAGGCTATTGCAGGCTTATTTCGTAAGTTGGAACCTCATGTACCGCATGATACTATTGTCATTCTTGGTCCACAGGGTCTGTCTCACCAGAGAAAACGTCAACGCTGGTACAAATTTTATTTCCGTATGCTGTACAAGGTTCTTCTTTCGCGTCCATGTCCCATCAAACATCATAGGAATAAACATGATGAAGTCACATAACATTGCAATGCAACGATACGTGCACAGAAAAGTTATGTCGTAAACAAAACTGCATTCTTTCTTTCTTATTTTTTGTTACAGGGAAGCCGCAATGGTCTACGTTCTACACAAAAAAGAAATCACCGCATATCCGCGAAGTGAATGATGATGAGTTGGCGAACCACCGCGGAATCATTCGGGTAACCGTGAATCCCCCGTACATTGCCCACTCGAACATGCAAATGAGTGACAACACATATGTACAATATATACGATGTTGTTTTATTGGTCGTATATGGTATTGAGGTGCGGACTTTGTGCGATCGCGTACCTTGCAGATGTGCCCGAAACTCCGGTCAAGGAAATCGCGCTTTAACTGAGCATCGGGGCCACCAACCTCAGGTAGAGAACGCTTCCGGCGTTTTGCCGCGGCTTCCCGCTCTCTCGCCGCCTCTGGGTCCGCCTGCCGGCGTCGCCGTGCCGCTGAGGCTTCGCGAGCCCTCACAGCCTCTCCGCGTTGCCGTGCTGCAGCCGCTCTGCGAGCCTTCAGCTCGGCTTGCAGTTTTGCCGCCTTGTCTCCATGACTGCCGCTGTCGAAGAGAGAGAGAGAGAGAGATTGCGCGCTGGGAGCGAGCGACACCGCAGTCTCCACTCAAACACAGAGCACGCGCCGGAAGCGAGCCTTGTAGCGGTGTATCGGGCCTCGTAAGTATTTTGTCACGCCGACGGGGGACAAGGCTTGACCCTAAGGAGCTTCGCCCCTTAAACGCCTCTAGGCAACAATTTTCCTTCCCTTACGATGCTCGCCGTGTGTTGGCGCTGTTGGCACATTCCTGCTAATTCCTGCTAGAGTGCATCGATGTGCTGCTCGCCCGCCTCTCGGGCGAGGAGGACATCGGGTCACTATATTTCCTGCGCCTGCACGAGCGCCTTCGTCATCGCCTTCTATACCATGCGCAGACACTCGATGTTTTGCGCGCACATCGCAAGATCCTGCTGTCGCAAATAAAGCCACTTACAGCGAATCACGCGCGCCTCTGCAAGTGTCATTCTTGCTCCGCCGTTGTCATGTTCATTCTGCCCAAGGAGACGCTGGCCCAAGGATCAGTGAGCTTACGAGGAGACACGCTGAGCCCCCCGCCATGGTAGTCTAGTGGCTAAGGTACTCCGCTGCTGACCCGGGGGTCGCGGGATCGAATCCCGACCGCGGCGGCTGCATTTCGATGGAAGCGAAATGTTGAGACCCGTGTGCGGTGCGATGTCAGTGCACGTTAAAGAACCCCAGGTGGTCGAAATTTCGGGAGCCCTCCACTACGGTGTCTCTTATAATCACAGCTGGTTTTCGGACGTAAAACCCCAGAAATCAATCGCGACTCTAAGCGCAAGCGACGAGACGCCGGTGACGACGCTGCCGGTCGTTTCAATGTGAACGCGAGCTTTCGGAGTAACCTTCTGCGGCAAAAAGGGTGGGGAAAGAAATGGGAGGGGGGGGGGGGGGGGGTGCTAAAAACGACGGTGCGATGCTTCTTGTGCATGATGGTGTGAAACTTGCAGAGATACCGACGTGCCGCGCAACTCAGATTCGCCGATCGCTCATCCTGACAGATTGGAATGGGTCTGATTTTGTTTCTTGCTGGTGTTTCGGTTTGGCGACACCTCTTTATATTGCTCTGAGATCCGTGGACTAACTAAATTCTCATAATCACCGACAACACTAGACAAAGGCCCCTTCCATCCTCATGCTACATATAGCGGAAACGCGCTGCACGAAGCGAAAGGTGTATATATATATATATATATATATATATATATATATATATATATATATATATATATATATATGAACTGCCCGCTTGGGTGGATGTTAAGCGTCGATTTGTATAGCCTTAGGTTATGTGCGGCCCCCTAGAGAGGAGCTGGCGGAATTATTATTATAGTAATAATTACGAGCCCATTCTACCAGTTACACAACATCGCAATGTAGCAAGCCCTCTGTGAGCGCTCTCGCAGCGACGCCCAATTTTTCGATCTTATACCACCAGCCTTCGTCAGAGCCAAGCATATAGCTATGAATCGGTGCAATTGCCCGTGGTAACGTCGAAGAATCACTCAGTTAATTTCGTTTCAGTGGCCTTGGACGCGGCTAGTGAAACGACGCTGCGTGTACTAACTTCGTTAGGTGCCACGCAGCGGCGTTCACAGATCAGCGCTATCTGCCGACATTTACTTCGTACAGCGTGACAGACCAAGGCTGTTGCAGCAGCCCCGTGCGAGTGCGGTTCTTGTCGGCGATGATCGATGAATCCTCCCCACGCTTATGCTGTTATACATTCCGCTTCATTTCGTTTCAAGTAATTGGCGCCCAGAAGAAAATGCGGCATGCCAAGAAAGAAAAAGAAAATAAAAAACAAAGTACGATTGTTCTTGAGAGATCTGGCGATCTTTCAGCAAGATTAGATACGTCCGGCGCCGTGGCTAATTGGCCTTCCGCAGACAGCGTTCCCATGCCATGTCCTGGGGGAAGGGGCGCCTGGCATATGTATTACAAGATGCTTCGCGTGTAGCAGCAGCTGAGTCGCGGTAAACAGCCCCCACTTAGCCTGATGCGGACCGGGGAAGTGTATATACGTGTATCCATATCTCCGCATGTATATGGCTATTTCGCTGACTCTCTATTTATCTATACGCGTTGGCAGTTTTCGTTCGCGAGAAGCTCTCAATTGCGAAACATTAATTCGACAAAGCTTAAAGGCGTAGAAAGTAAACACTGAACGAGGTTTGTGCGAGCTGCCGTCAGGGGCTGTTGGTGCCGAAAACAAATATCTTGCGAAATTTATCAAGAGGCCGGACATTCGGTTCGCCCTCGCGCAGTACAACAGCCCTGTATGGTAGAGGAAGCCCTATTTGGAGCCTGTTGCACTCCGCAACAGCGTCAAGGTGGCAAAGGAAAGTGTCTTTGGCCTCGAGGGTGCGCGATCTATATCTATTACCTCATGCCAGAGTCGAGAGTTGCCAGTTTCTTGCGAGCCTCGGCGTGTCGCCAGAGCGTGTGCCTGCTTCTCCGTGTCGGTCATGGACGCATCTTATCACGCGCCATCGTCTCCGTATTTCTTTTTTTTTATTATTATTTCTGAGAGACAAAGCGAGAGAGAGAAAGACCTCTTTCCGACTCATCGAAGCAGCACGAAGGTACTGAAAAGAATCGAATGCACAAAACGACGAGTGCAACAAGCGAACAAATGAAGTAAGTTATAAATGAAGAAGGCAACCCTGAAAAACGGGCTTCTCTTTTTGTTATTGCTGTTTTTTCGCTGGCAACGTGTGTTTGTAAACATGCCCGCCTATGATCGTTCTCTCTTCGGACAAGTTTCCAGTGTCAGTGTGGAACAGCGACAGCAGACCTGACATTAACATTAGCTTTAATCTTGTCCCGCATAAAACAATAAGCGCAATTTATTTCGTTCCCTTCGCTGTTCTTACGCTGCTGCCGGTAGAGACAAAAATGAACTGTTAAATGTATCTATGGGATATTCACAAGGCCTACAGAAGGCCAAGACAACAGGCAGGGTTGCCACTGAGTTTCGAGTCAATGTCGCCAAACGACGAGCAAAAGGTCGCCGTTTGTCACATTTCACCAATCAAGTGGCCAAACTACATATGTACGGCATACAAAGTAATAAAAGGCTCCAATTTTGTATAGAACCGCAGAATGCAGCACCGTCCAAAACCTTAAAATAATATCGACGTTCTTCAAGGGCAGTCGCATCGCTTCATAGAGTGCTTAGTACGCCTGGGCGGCTTAGTTGTCCGACTAGCGGCAAAATGGGCGTGGTGGCGCGAGGTTCCGCACATGATACGTGGTCACCACGGAGACATCACGCACTATACCGACATAAAGGGGACGCTTATATACCGTCCTTCCATCCCTGTCCTATCGTATCAAATTTAAACAGAACAGTGGGATAAAGCATATCTGAAAAGCGACAAAGAATCGTCTCGAGCATTTGAATTCGCTTTGTGCGCCCCTTACTCTTATCATTAAACATGTTATTTATTCAGCAGTTTATTAAAAGTAACACGGCAGTAGTCTTACACAAACCGATCATTAGTGAGCGTTGTACCTCTCCAATGTGAATTACTATGATACCGGGCGCCACTGTCTATTTCTTATTGCCGCATCTATCCGATGGGTATGCGACACATAATAAACGAACACTTCGACCATAGAAAATATCCTAAGCAATTCGCTTTTATTGCGAAGACGTACCGTGAGCAGTGGAAAATACCTGAAGCAATAATTTTTAATGCCCACACAGTACTTGTCAACCCCTCTGGCGTGAATATCCCTATCACCCCGACGCCCATCCTGAATTAAATGTAAAGGACACTGTTGGCCTATAACGTAAACCCCAGAATAGCTTGCCTTCGGTTCTCCAAGAACTTCTCCCGACGTAGTTAACGCAACCCGTTGTGCCGTCGTCTGGCCGTAGAAGCTTAATGAGATAAACTGTGGATAAAGCAGTCGAATATCGCCGCCTCACAGAACGCGAAGCAATCCGCTAACTTGCATTTTGCAGGGATGTAGCGGGGAGGCGTGCCAGAACCTCCTAGATCTCGATAAATTTATGGGATACAGGAGGGGCAAGAACGATATCAAATTAACCAAAACACGTTTATTCCGGTGTACAGCGAACAGTGGATACCGAGGAAATTGGAATAAAGGTGTGTCAATACACCTGACGAGAGCCCACCTTCCCTCCGGTAGTTCAGGCACATGTTGCAGCATGAATTTCACTGAAGTGCTACAATGTGATGATAAAATATCATACAATGTTATACAATGTGTCTGTTATACAATGTACTGAAGTCACTGCATCGTATCAAAGCATGTCCCATGTTAAAAGCAACAATAACAAATACAAAATAAAGTATATCTCAACCAGTTATATGTACACAACAATAGTTTAAGACATCTATGGATAGCTGGTAAATATTTAATGCCGAATGGTACATCATCATGCCTTCTACATGGTGGGTCTTAGAGGGAATGTTGTCGCCAACTCTCGAGGAAGCCACTGAGCTCAGAACTCGTAACGCAGTCGTGACCTTAGCCGAAAATCGCCAGAAATTCGCCATGTCGCCATTCATAATTTTGGGTCACCACGGGCACCTCAAGTTAGAAATGGCGAAAACTGAATTTGGCAAAAAGTAGCCACCAGTGGCAACTCTGACAGCAGGCGATCCCAAAGCACCGATGCTCCTTTTTCACAACGGAGCTGAGGCCCCCATGCATGCGTGTACTTCATCGCATTGTTTTCGATGTCATGGAGGGTGACAAAAAGAAGGAAGGGCGACGAACTCATTTTGGTGCGTCATCCGAAAAGTGTCCAGCCGCATGTGAGTCAGGCGCTGTCCATATGTATAAATTAGCCGAATCCTCAGACTTTCGAACGACACGACAATCAGCCGGTTTCAGTACAGATGCTACGGGAACTCCGTCCCCATCGCTCGTCAGCCCACAAGGCAGTGAAAAGTACTGTTTTATTTCTTGAGGGCGATGGGCATGTGCGAACGCCTTTAACTGTGTACTAGTGCAATTCCCTACGCGTCAGGGCGTTACCTGCCATTATTTACCACCTTTTGCTTTTCCTCTTCTCTCTCTCATCTTTCCATGCCCCTTTCCCATTCCCTCAGGGCAGGGTAGCCAACCGGACGCTTTATGGTTAACCTCACTGTCTCTCTGTTTCCTTCCTCCTCCTAGCTGAATCCTCTCAGTTTGACTCTCGAAATGCCGAACAACCTCTCCAATAGGCTCTTGTATACATCAGGCTACCGTTTCGTGCTGAACGTGCCTGCTGGGCGGGCGTATGAGCCTCGCATGGATATACCCCTGTTGCCGCGCAGGTATGCTCTTAGCAAACTAGTAAAAAGAGGCATTTTGAATACAATTTTCAGTAATGTGGTTGACTATTCTTGTATGGAATCGATGGGAGTCATGCAGTTTTCAAAAATCAAGTTGCTATACTGAAGTCAGCTGGTTATACAGAGTCGATCTCCGTGGCTGAAGCCATTCGTTAGAAAGGGAAGGCCAAAGATGGTGGAAGCGATGGTGTTCATAGACGGGAGAGTGGCAACCGCGATATTGCTGTCATTCCTGATATTCACCCAGTCTCCTGTCGCTCGAAAACGGTTGGACAGCGCTTGTGTGTGCGAGCAGTATTGTGATAATAGCCGAAACCACGATATGATTATAAGGCACGCTGTAATTGAGGGCTCCGGAAATTTTGGCCGCGTGGGGTTCTTTTAACATTCGCTGAAAACGCACAATACATGGGCCACGCTTCTGCGACCACTACGGCCTGCATCGTACCCGCGTCTTTCGGGTCAGCAGTGCATTACTTTCTGCGCCGCATAAGCTTTCTCAGCTATAGCGCTTAACGAGAGTGAAGAGCTGGGCTGGTCGCTTCATGATCAAATTCGACGAAAAGCCAGCCTTGCAGGACACGGACAAGAAAGAACACACGCAGACACTCCTTCGCCGGACTAACAACCAAATTTATTGAGGCAACCACGAGCTTTTATACAGACATGCTGCGCAAGCGCCTGAACTGTGACCCGAGGACTAGACTACCTGATAGTCAGGTACCAATAAAAAAGCGCCACTCTTTTCAGTGATATATATATATATATATATATATATATATATATATATATATATATATATATATATATATATATATATATAGACTTAAAACTGGTCATCCTGTCGACTGCGCCACTGTAATGCAAAGAAAGCCGGCTGTTCTATTCTGCAGACTTCTTCCTCCTTGCCATCCTGCGCTCCTAGCGCGAGCGCCGTAGGCACAGTGCATATATATATATATATATATATATATATATATGCACTGTGCCTACGGCGCTCGCGCTAGGAGCGCAGGATGGCAAGGAGGAAGAAGTCTGCAGAATAGAACAGCCGGCTTTCTTTGCATTACAGTGGCGCAGTCGACAGGATGACCAGTTTTAAGTGTCTCGTACAGGGTCATCGCCACTAAGGGCCTCCATCGTAGGAACGCCTCCCACGTACGGCACCACGGTCATGGAGCCCGCGGACCTACTCCTGCCGAAAGAGCATATGCTGCCATTCGACGACGGCGTCCAGGCTTTCTTGGTGGCATAAGGTCAGGATTACGCCGGCGCCGTCGAGATAGCCCACGGCCGGCTTTTACTCAGGAACATCTTTCACGTTTCCCAATCCGACAACATCCCGTTCAGGGCTCAATCGGCACCTGAGCCGCGTAGGGATGCTGTCCGAATTCCCTCGGACAAGGAACCTGCCGCAGGGAGAACGGTGACAATGCCCTACTTCTCGGACTGCAACGTTGGCTCCGTGTGCGGATCTCCCGACAGCGACGCGGAGCTGCTGCATACCATCGGACAACATTGAGTCAAGGTCAACACGCTGAATTCGTCGCGCGGGAAGCTCCCACCAGCCACATTTCCGGTATTGTAGGACATCGATACCTTTCTCGGTATAGTCGCCGTATACAAGTGGACGGCTCACTCGACAGCCCACCAGAAAGCCGTACGGTGATCTGGAATGCATTGAAAGAAATAGCGGACCATTTCGACACTATGGCCTAGGGAAGCTCCGGGTCCTCTCCGGCTCCGTTGCCGCCACCGGCCGCTCAGGAAATCCCGGAGTTCTGAGGTCTGCACGATGACGCCGATCGGTGGATCGAGACTGTGGACGTCCTCGGAGCCCGGTATGCCTGGCCGGATGAGTACATATGGGTCGCGGCTATAAACAGCCTTTATAATGAGGCGACAGCCTGGCACAGGTGTGAAGGCATCAACGAACAGTCCCGGTCGGAGTGGGTAACCAGGTTGATCGCCGTCTTCGGATGAATTCACCACCACAATCCTATCACCCGCGAATCCGACCAGTGCACTACAACGGAAGGACGTCCGTCACGACGGGCACCATCTCGAGGCTGCATCTTCGTGCTGCAGCTCATCTACAGAGATCGTCGTGAGATGTTCTGCTTCGTACACCACCGGCAAACAACCATTTGATCGAGACACTCTGCCACGGGTCTCTGGAAACTCTGCACTCGTCACTGACGCTGAAAACACACTGCCAGAGATGGAAAGCATTCTCCTGCAGCCGGAGACACCGTCATCATGCATGTGAGCGCTCGAACGTGTGGACGCGCCGGCTCCTGTAGTGCTAAATGCTCCACAGTTCCGCGAAACAACCTTGTCCGCTGACACCATTAACGAGATGTGCACCCAGCAAATCCACGAACCAGACGCGTCTGGTCATGCAAGGAACGTGCCCCCTGAAAACTTGCAGCCATATTCACCAAATCTGCGACTCTCGCTCAATGACTGCACGGCTTAGACAGGGGCAGCTTGCGCTTTCCCAGCCATTCATTTAGTGACTTGAAGGCGATGATACTGGAATCGGGCTTTCGGACGCACAACGACCGCGAGGCTCGTGATTCCTACCTCATTTACAAGTCACAGCCGCTACCTCGGGCATTAATGAAAACATGGGTAAACTCGCATGTTTCCCGAGTGACTAGGACATTTCCATTGTGAGGAAGCCATTTCAAATAACAACTATGCGTTCCTTATTACATTTTCCTCTTTGGCTGAACTTTTTATTGTTTCATCGTTATCGCCCTTATTTTATTTCCAGTTTTCTTTCTTTTTCTTGTTTATTGTTTATATTGTTTCACTGGAACATATTCCATTCGATTCAAGCCAGCGATATGTCAATAAATCAACTTTTTTTTCTTACCCTTTCTGCTGTCGTGATTACCATTCTTACAATGTGGAGTGGCTTTATAGTTGCGTTACATACATATATGAGAATCCCTCGGTGTTAGAAGTGTGCCGCCTTGGTGTTAATTGAGAGTCTAATGTGTTGCATCGCGACTCGCCGCAGCCGATCACGTGCTCTGTCCAGGCAAACTTCATAGCCATCATAGCAGACATACGCCTTCGTAGCCGCACCCTCTCCACTCCCTGTACCCTTAAAAGGAAGGTGCTCTGCAACACCATTGTACTCTGAGGAAGGCCGGGTCACCGGTCGCAAAGTCAGTAAAGTTATATTGTTTTTGTTAATCGTGTGAATCTCTTCTTTGGAAAATATTTATTCGGGCTCAGGAAAATCTTCTTTCCGAACTATATATATATATATATATATATATATATATATATATATATATATATATATATATATATATATATATATATATATATATGTGTGTGTGTGTGTGTGTGTGTGTGTGTGTGTGTGTGTGTGTGTGTGTGTGTGTGTGTGTGTGTGTGTGTGTGTGGTTTTCCCAATGAACTTTCACCGTGGTAGCATGTGCGCTTTCTTCTTGTCGTCCTTGTTTAGTTACGCGCAATCTGTTTTCGAAAACATGAATGGCCGATTCGCCCGATCAAGCAGTCAGTTATTTTACAGTGCAACGCGATACCTCGAAATACCTTGCTTCTAGCAAATGTGACCTTTCTGACGTAAGTACTTCGCATCATATTGCTTTACATGATCATCAGAATCTTTTCCGCACACAAAGTGTCTTCTCCTTCTTCTTCTCCTCTGTAATTTGGCACATACCCAATGCAGGGGATTGGCCAATAGTGTTTTGACTTAAAGAGTAGTTTAATATGTGTGGTTTGGCAAAACACAGAGGTAAAATTAAGCTAAAATTAAGGTAATTAAGGTAAAATTCTTTTGGTTTCAGTTAGAAATTTTATAATTGCTAAACAAACATCCCTTTGACTATACCCCAAAGTGGACCGTCCCAAGGAAAGAATAGTCATCTCAGTAAATACCAGGCGTAGTTGGCGAATTATTGGTTCGAGAATTGTCTTTCGCTGGATTTTGAAGGGGCGACAAGATATAAAAAAGTGGTGAATCGTTTCCTCCTCATTACAGAAGGGGCACAGTTGGGAAGCAAGCAGACCAGACCTGTGCAAATAAAAATTTAAACAGGGAATACGGCAAGGTAGTTTTGTAATGGCAGCCTCTATCTCCCTTGTGGTGCATAATCCGCTTGGCCAGGTGAATAAAACATGTGTGTAGTTTGGAGAAACCGTCAATACTGGCTCTGACAATTGTTTTGCAAGTGTAAACGCGCGGAATATGGCCGCCGTTAAGTGTGCAATTGGTGGTACGACCCGAATTATAGGTGAATTAAGCGACGCCTTTGCTAACGAATCGGCAATTTCATTTAAAAACAAACCTTTATGGCCAGGTACCCCGACTAAGTGAATACATACGTGATAAGGAGCTAGAAGACAGAAAAACTTTAATGCAGGCGACTCCCCAGGCGCAGACAAGAAGAGCACACAGACAAAGAATCAGTAAGAATAGCAATCACTTTTATTGCAGTATTTAATCTGCGCAAAGCTAATATTATGGCCATTAATTCGGCGAAAAATATAGGAGTGAAATCAGGTAGCCGTAATGAGAAAGACCAGTCGAGTTTTGGGCAAAAGATTAATACTCAAGCGCGCTCTTTGCTTCGCGATGCATCTGTCGGAATAACCACTTTTGTCGGTGGGGTACTTAGGTGCTCTTGTAATAATCCGTTTAGAATACGGTAGGGTAATGATTTCGCGTAATTTGGAAAGATGTGATCATACACAATTTCCGGACAATTTTGTTGAGTAGTCATGGGAAGTACATCGCGAATTTGTACGTTTAGTGGTTTAAGTGATTCCTGAACAAATATAATTTGCGGAGTGTGAAACCTCGGCCAGTACACAGGAAAAAATAAATCTGGATGAGAGAGGAAAATTACTTGATCTCGGTTTGAGGGAAATTCATAGTCTTAAGAATGTCTGCACCGTTAGCATGTTAAATCGACTTATAATGGGTGGCACTCGTGCTTCCAGGTATAAAACAGCATTTGCAACGAATTTTGGAAATCCCAAACACAGTCGTAAAGCCTCTCACTCTAATAGAACAAGCGGCCGGAGCTTGTATGCTGGTGCACGAGAAAATAGTACGCAGCCAAATTCTAAAACTGGACGCACATACATTTTATAAACCATCAAAAGTGCTTCATCATCATCATCATCATCATCATCATCATCATCATCCCATCTTATGTCCACTGCAGGACGAAGGCCTCTCCCAATCCTCGCCACCCTTGCCTGTCCTGCGCGAGCTGACTCCATTTGATGCCTGCGAATTTCCTGATTTCGTCCCCCCATCTTACTCTCTGCCACCCACGGCTGCGCTTATCCTCTCTTGGTATCCATTCCGTCGTTCTAACTGTCCATCTGTTATCTAGCCTTCTCATCACGTGGCCTGCCCATGTCCATTTTTTCTTCTTAATATCGTTCACTATGTCGGCGACCCCCGTTTGTTCTCTGATCCACTCGGCTGTCTTCCTATCCCTTAGTGTAACGCCTATCATTTTTCGTTCCATCGCTCGCTGCGCGGTTCTTAACTTCCTCTCTAGCTTCTTTGTAATTCTCCAGGTTTCTGATCCGTAAGTCAGTAGTGGCAGGATGCAGTAGTCATACAGTTTCCGCTTGAGTGATAGTGGTAGGGTTCCGTTCATGAGTTGGGAATGTCTCCCATATGCGCGCCATCCCATGTTTATTCTACGGTGGATTTCTTTTGTATGGGTGGGTTCTCCAGTAAGTAGCTGTCCTAGGTACAGATATTCCTCTACGACTTCTAATGTATGGGGTTAGATCGTGAATAGACGTTTTTTCGCAGTGCCACTTAGCATTATCTTTGTTTTCTGCATGTTCATCCTTAATCCTACCTTAGCGCTTTCTCGGATTAAGTCTTCAATCATCTTTTGCAGTTCGTCGCCATCATTGCTAAAGAGTGCTATGTCGTCTGCAAATCGCAGGTTACTCAGATATTCGCCGTTAATCCTGAGCCCTGTCTCTTCCCAGTCTAAACTTTTGAAGATTTCTTCCAAACATGCAGTAAATAGTATTGGAGAAATTGTATCTCCCTGTCTGACACCTTTCTGTATTGGGATTTTTCTGCTTTTCTTATGGAGGAGCAGGGTGGCTGTGGAATCTTTATAGATGTTGGCTATTGTGTTTATGTAGCTATCACATATTCCTTGACGACGTAGTGCCTCCAGAACTGCTGGTATCTCTACCGAGTCAAAAGCCTTTTCGTAATCTATGAAAGCCATATAGAGGGGTTTGTTGTATTCAGCGGATTTCTCGATTACTTGATTGATCGCATGCAGGTGGTCCATGGTAGAGTATCCTTTTCTGAACCCTGCTTGCTCTCTTGGTTGATTAAATTCAAGTGTGGCCCTTATTCTGTTTGAGATAACCTTTGTGAATATTTTGTAAAGTGCTGAGAGTAGACTGATCGGCCTGTAGTTCTTCAAGTCCTTTACATCTCCCTTCTTATGTAATAATAGAATATTTGCTTATCCCCCCTCATTCCAGATCTACGATTGCTTAGCTTACGCAGTATGGCCATCGCACGTACTCCTCTAGTCACCACATGATCAATATGCGGCCGCCAAATGGGACTTCCGTCATAAATAACTCCGAGATATTTTATTGATTCCAAATGACGTATGTCTTGAAGCTTACAATTTATCAAAATTTGCACAGAGTCCTTCACAGGGAACACCAGAATAGCTGACTTACTGGCGTTTAACTTCAAGCTATCCAGCCAAATTTCAAGTTCCCTTAAATATGTCTGCAATATATAGTAAAGGCCGTAAATGTCGCTGTGAATAGCAAAAAAAAGCAATGTCATCAGCATATACATAGGTTTTCGCCCCCTTGTGAACTGGAATAGTGCTCACCAAGACGTTAAATAATATTTGGGAAGGTACGGAACCGTGCGGCAAACCGCGTGTTTGTTTGTGTTTATTAGAAGAGTAGCCACTTTTAAAACAATAAAACTCTCTTTCTCTTAAAAATTCCCTAACCCATGCTACAATGTAGCCTGGGAACCCGTGGTACCAAAGTCGCTCTATTAGAATAGCTTGTTCAACACTATCATATGCTTTGCATATGTCTAGCGTAACCAAAGCCGCATACTGCCTGTTGTGCCGCGGGCAATGTTAATTCGACTTTCCAGATCCAGATGCGCGTTCCAAATTGAATAACCAGATCGAAATCAAATTTGACAGGGCCTCAGCAATTGCTTTTCGCTAATGAATATTGATTTATGGGCATGAAGAACCCTTTCAATAAGCTTCACTACATTTGATGTTAATGCAATCGGTCTGATGTTGTCGAGAGTGTAGCCCGCCCCTTGCTTTTTAAGTAATGGAATAATCTTGGCTATTTTGCATTCACACTGGAGCCATGAATTCCTAAGAGAATAATTAACAAGCTCTAAAAGATCATTTGGTGACTCCTCATACAATGTCCTTAGCATACTATTTGTAATCCCGTCCGGGCCAGGTGCTGCATTTGGCAATCTCAACATAACCTGCAGAGGATAACTCTCTGTAGTCTGTGACCACTGGTGTCAAAACAGAAATCTGAACCTGCGTTGTGAACCGGTTTTCTAGTCCTTGAGCCAAGAGTTCTAAGGAAGCCTGCATTTCTTGTGAGGTATAAACTACCGAGTCTACATTTATTGGCATTGAGGTTCTTTTTCTAAAACGAAGGTATCGAAATAAAGCTCGTTTGTTTTTGGAATTTGACAGGCATTCGAAATATTCTTCGTCATACTCCTCTTTCGCGCGAGAAACGGTGCGTTTGAATGTTGCCGCAATGAACTGGTAATCCTTCCAATTTTGTGGACTCTGATTATGTAGGAGTCTTTTCTATGCTGCTTTCCTTCTTCTATGATCTCTTCTGCACTCAGTATTTTACCAGCGGTGAGATGAATCGTAATTAGCTGAAGTCGAATAATTACAAATTCAGAGCTCCTTTTCGACATTTCCAGAGCTGACCAAATCATCGCACCACTTTTGTCGTTATCTCCGCCGGAAAGGCCATTAATATGAGAACACAAGCAATCTTTAAACATTTTATAATTAATAAACGTATTCTGTTGCTTTACAGCTGCTCTAGTGAGGCAAATAATGTCAAAATACACAGGAAGATGGTCACTGCTTCAAGCGAAATCAATTGTTCGCCAGGGATTTACAGTAACATTTATGCTAGAAAAGCTAAGGTCTAACACTGAGCGTGATTGCCCGCGAACAAAGGTAGGCTGTTTCAAATTTAAACAGGAAAGATTGTTATCTACCTCCAATCCCACAGCAGGGTGCCACAAGAGTCAGTTTTGAATCCTCAGGAAATATGATGTGAAATGAAGTCACCAGCAAGAATGAAGTCGTTTTTGCATCTGGAAAGGACACTATCTAATTGCTGTGCGTTGCGAACGCCCATAGGAAAATAAGCATTTATGGTGGAAAAGGGATGGCGCCCTGGGTTATTTAGGTCTATTGCTAAAATTTCACACTCTGCCGACATTAACTGAAAGACTACGTGAGCTTTATGAGAAAATTTGTTTGAAACCAATATCATTAGTCCACCACCCAACGAAGGGCGATATAAACGAAATACTCGAAAGTTATTAATATAAAATTTTTTATCATGATTAAGCCAAGTTTCTTGCAATAATATTATATTAGGGCTAAATTGAGTTGATAAGCAATGTAAATCTGTTGAGACTGAAAGCAAAGACCGACAATTCCATTGTAATACCTTCAAAGTACCTATCTTGAACCTCTAATTACTTCAGCTACTGCAGCCTCCAGTATACTTTCCTTAATAACAGGGTTAGAGTTAGAGATACCGTTTTTAGTTTTCGAATTGGTGCCAGTTTATTTTACTGGGGATCCTATTCGCTTTCTGACGTCTTATATCATGAGAAATTCTCATGTCATCCTGTGACTCTGGTTGATGTGAAACTGAAGGTTCTGGTCTAACGGACGTTTGGTCTGTTGAAAGTTTCCGCTGCGGGCCTGAATAAAGCACTTCTTCCGTGGCAATAGATGTAGGTTTGGTGGCTGGCACAGCAGTTATCGGAAACAGCTGAGACATTTGAGAAGGGAGTACCTGTGCAAGACTTTTCATTGCACTTTTAATTATGTGCTCCATAGCTTTTGACATAGCTTTTTCTACTGTTGTTTCGATTAGTTGCGTTATCTTAGTCTCATTTATTGTATTTTACCTCGCAGTGACACCAGCATATCCAAAGGCCCTGTCCTTAACAACTGCAACAGCTTCACCCCGCGAGCATCGCCGCCTGTCAATTATTTCCAGCACCTGCATTTCATTTTATCTTGCCGAACAATTCGAGTAATCAGCTGGATGGTTACCACCACACAAGCAGCACTTCTCGATCGCAGAGCACTCGTTAGGGGGATGATCGTCACCACAAACGCGGCAGCGTGAATTTGACTTGCAGCCTCGTACACTGTGGCCAAAACGCCAACAAATGAGACACTGGAGAGGACGAGAAGCTATTAGCTCTACTCGGAAAATTGGTGGCCAGCTCCGATGGGCAGGATGTACCAGAAAAAGTAGCTATAACTGATTCAGTAGGACATTTCTCGCCATTTACTAGCCGGTTACATCTGTATACAACTATAACCCCAGCATCTGACAGCCTATCCAGAGTCTCAGTTGGAGTCAGTCGAGAGTCAACTCTACGGATAATTCCTTTGGTGCATGCAAGGTGAGGCGGGATGAAGGCACTCACCGGAACCGACGCAAGTAACCTACACTTTAGAAGGTCTGCAACAAAGGTCCGGTCTAATGACCTACACATCAGCCCACCTCTTCCAAAAGGACGGACGTCGCTGATCAATTGGAAGTGAGGAGTCGCAGCTCGGCCTGGGCAGCCTTCGGGTTGTTCAGTCGGATCGTTCCCCCGTTGGATGGTACCAGCGCCACAGGGATGCTGCTCACACCACTGTGGAAAAGAGAATCCAAAGGCAAATCATCTGGAGGCAGAGCTACTGACCAAGGGCAATGCCCCCGGCCAGGGAATGCTCTAGACATCCGCCCTAAATTCACTGCCTCTATACCAAATGTCCAATTAAACTGATTAAGCTATCAGTCAGTGGTAAAATCCCACCGAGATTTCGCCAAACCACCAGACGGATCTCGAACGCCTGTGTTCCAACGCTCCACAGCTCTTCTACAGCTGCTCGCGCCTAGTATCTGTATCGCGCCGAGTATCAGAGTGTCTGTATTTCTGCAAGGTTCTTTTTTTCTTCTTTTCTTAAATCATTCCCAAAAGGTTGACACGTCCAGAAAAAAGAGCCAAGCCTGCGCGGAACCGCAGGACAGTGACAGCGTAAGCAGGAGAAGCGACTTTCTTAGAGGGCATTATAAACGCATGGGGAAACTAGTGCAAGTAGAGGTGGTAGGTACCCCAGCTCCATAACTCTTATCATTTCGTCAAGTAGGGAAGTACCCACTACGCCATAATAACTGCGGCATTGTAACGTGCAAATCTGTGTAACTGCACATCTTAGAGAGTCTCTTGGCGTCGTTTTCCCGAGAACGAACCGAACTCTCGGCCCGGCGTCGACGGCGAGCTGCGGTTTGGGCTTCTCTCTGCACACCTGTCTGTTGTGCCCGACGCTGCCTTGCTGCAGCCGCGCGCGTAGCTCTGCGATTCGCTTCTTCTGCAGCGGTCCGCACCTTGCGAGGAGGCGACATCAGGTACATCGAAGAGCCAAGTCAGGTTGCTGTCGGGGCTGCGCACCTCGCCTCCCGCGTGACGCATGGCACGATACGACAAAACGGCCTCAAAGGGCAGCGCTTCGTAATAATGATGACGGAAAAGTTGAAGGAGATCCTTTCAGAATGATGATGTTGATGATGCCCCTGTAATGGGTGCAGAGCTACAAGCCATGCCTCCCTGTGTTCTTTCAAGTGATTCCTCGAACTCGTTATGCAATCCACTTTCCCCGACATGTAGTGGCGTATTATTATTTTGCCACATAACATTAGATTTGTTGTCCCGCCATGGTGGTCTAGTGGCTAAGGTACTCGGCTGCTGATCCGAGGGTCGCGGGATCGAATCCCGGCCGCGGCGGCTGCATTTTGATGGAGGCGAAATGTTGAGGCCCGTGTGCTGTGCGATGTCAGTGCACGTTAAAGAACCCCAGGTGGTCGAAATTTCCAGAGCCCTCCACTACGGCGTCTCTCATAATCAGAACTGGTTTTGGGAAAACCCCACAAAACAACAACATTACATTTGTTAATGCGGTTCCTCGGCAGACGTTGTACCTGTTTAGGTCCTTTAGCGAAGATTTTTCAAGCACGCGTGTGTAACTCAGAGGTAGAATGCTCTACTGCCACGCAGAGGACGCGGGTTCGAATCTTCCTCGTTCCAGGTTATTTTTTTCAAAAATTTGCGAGATAGTGTTTACGGACACCGGCGGAGGCGGCGCACAACTTCGGCGCCAAAAACGGCACTTGTGATAACAGCTTACGCTGTAAAAACACCTGCGTTACTAACTAACGGGAATCGGGGAACCGCCGATGCGTTATGATTAGGGACAACATTTCAGACGTAAACAGTTAATGGTGTTCGAAGCATGGCTTCCAGCTCAGTGACAATTTTTGTTGTTACTAAGCGGACACCTGCTCAGAATACATTGGACGATGTTATTCACTCACAACTGTATTCGTTCGAGTCTCGCCTCCTCCTTCCTTTCTACAGCGTAAGCTGTTATGAGATCACAACAAGGGTTTGTTTTGCGCCGTAGCTGCCCGCCGCCGCAGCCGCTGGTGTCCGTAACCAATATCGCGCAAATTTTAGAAAAAATAACTAGGATTGAGGAGTATTCCAACTCCTCCTCTGCGTGGATTCGAACCCACACTCTCTGCGCGGCAGTCGAGCATTCTACCACTGAGCTACGCCTGTTTTTTTTTCTTTATTACCTGTCTTTGGTACATAAGAAATGATACAGTAACCCAAACAAAAATGCCAATACAACTACACAATACTCATTGTACATGACACTCAACAAATGATACAATAACCAAAACCAAATTGTCAATACAACTACACAATGCACATTGTACATGAGGTCACCTGTTACCCACCAGCAAGTGCTGGTTTCATGACATTAAAATTCGCGCAATGCTGTGAGCGGCTCTAATCGAGAGAGCCACTCGGGAGGTTCAGCGGAGGCTTTTTGGATCTCTATAAACCAATGTACACTTTCACGGAAATACATTCGCGCAGGCCGAGCATCTTTATCCACATGATACCCTGCCATCCTAGATCGCCAAATAGAGTGGAGGCCCAAGAGCATGATTAAGTCAAACGGAACCCCCTGCTCCCTATCAACATTTAAAAACCTGATTCCATACGGGTCCAGTGGGAGGTCTTTCTTCATGGTTCGCTGTAACACATCCCAAAAATAAACGCCCTCCCAGCAATGTAAGAAAACATGGTCTACAGTTTCTGGCACTTTGCAAATTAAGCAATGCGATCCCCACGGTAAGAAGAATCCTTTTTGCTCCAAGAACGTGTTAACTGGCAATGTGCCAGTGTGCAGTTTAAAGAAAAAGGTCTTTGCTGCCGGCGGCACCTGCATTTTCTTGACCCTCTTTAAGACGTTGCCACCTGAGCCTCCACTGTACAGTGACCTGAACCAAGGCACTGGGAAAACAACGTCACACAGGGCAAAATACAATTCTTTACGCTTCACAAGAGAGTACTGAGCTACGCCTGTGCTTGAAACGTCTTCGCTAAAAGACCTAAACAGGTATAACGTCTGCCGAGGAGTCTTATTAACAAATGTAATGTTACGCGGCAGAATAATAATACGCCACTATACGTCGCGGAAAGTGGATTGCATAACGAGTTCGAGGAATAATTTCAAAGGACACAGGGGTGCTTGCTTCGTAGCTCTGCACCCATTACGGAGGCATCGTCTACATCATCATTATGAAGCAAACTTCTTGAACATTACCGTCATGATTATTACGAACCGCTACCCTTTATCGTGTCGTATCGTGAGGCGACGTGCGCAGCCCCGACAGCAACTTGACTTGGCTCTTCGATATACCTGATGGCGCCTCCTCGTAAGGCGCGGACCGCTGCTGAAGAAGCGAATCGCAGAGCTACGCGCGCGGCTGCAGCAAGGCAACGTCGGGCACAACAGTCAACTGTGCAGAGAGAAACCCATACCGCAGCTCGCCGTCGACGCCGGGCCGAGAGTTCGGTTCGTTGTCGGGAAAACGACGCCAAGAGACTCTCTAAGATGTGAAGTTAGACAGATTTGCACGTTACAATGCCGCAGTTATTATGGCGTAGGGGGTACTTCGCTACTTGGCGAAATGGCGCTGCGGATACCTACCACCACTAGTTGCACTAGTTTCCCCAAGCGTTTAAAATGGCCTCTAAGAACATCGGTCCTCCAGCTTACGCTGCCACTGTCCTGCGGTTCCGCACAGGCCTGGCTCTTTTTTACATGCTTGCGTATGCTAGAAGGGGTCCTTTTTATTTCCATTGTTCTACATTCACTCTTTAAGGCAAATCATTTTTTTCACAGCCGAAAATGCTTTATTTTGAACATTTTCTATATTAGGCAGCGTTTAACCTTGCCTTCTATCGATGATGAACTATGTCGAAAATTAGGGTAGATACATTCGGGACAACCTTTCTTTTTTTTTTTTTACCTTAGATCTCTATGTCAGGCTGTGAGGTACAGAAAAGATGTGCGTCGCATGGCTCGAGGCGCGCAAATCTGGAGGCTATCGATGTGCACTTTCCGCTTGGTTACGGCGATTGCTGACGAACGAGGCCCAACGCAGGAGCCGCGCTTTAACATACAGAAGAGACATGCGACGCCGCGACGCCATTCAGCGCCGCCATCGTTTGCGTCTTTGTGCGATTGTGGTGGTGGTGGGATGCCTTTTGGAGTAACAAGAGGTGCGTGAGCCCCACAGCGGAGCTCCACATACCAGGTGGCGCTCCTAGTCCGGGACAAAAACGAAATAAAGAGGGAGGCATTTTATGATAATTCAAGAGGAAACGCTTTACTATTTGAAGCGAGATCGGGCTGCCGTAGAACGTGTATTTATAAAGCGAAATTCAGTAAAGGAGAAAAATGCACATGCTGTGAGGAAGATATGGAAAATATATAGGGAAACGACGGAGCATGTTCTGATTGAATGCGGAAATATCCACCCAGGTGTACGTTTGGGCACCACCCTACACGAAGCCTTCGGTTTTAGGGAAAACAACGGGAAGCTGAACATACCCGCAATTCAAATAAGTAAGAGACGGCTGGAATACTGGTGGCAGAAAACTAGAGAGAACGGACAAAAATAATTCTAGGGAAAAATGTGGACTTTCTGCCATGAGGAGCAGAGCGAACTGGGCTATGAATTTCCGTTTTTGCTATAGTATGATCGATTTAATTGAAGTAGATTTAAAAGGCATGAGGAAAGTTTAAAGAGAGAAGGAAAAAAAAGAAAAGTTCTTAAATTTTCTTACGAGCCTGGTGGCGCACATGTCACCGCCCCGTTACAAAGGGGACGCTCATAGCATCCATGATCCATCCATCCATCCATCCATCCATCCATCCCACTGGTCGAAGCCACCAGCTTGGCTCTGTGGACCAAGGCCTTCTGGGCGTGAAGGTCTGAGCTACCAAGCAGGGCTCGACTACATTGACAGACCATGTGGTATCTATAGGAGACCTCCCCACAGTACTGGCACCTGCCAATAGGGTTAAAGTGTTACATGATAGTAGGACAGAGATCGTGTAAGAAGTCTCCGCAGGAAGCATTCGTTCGCCTTTCCCAAACCTTTAGCTGCGTCGGGGTATTGACGGACGATAGCCTTAAATATTCTGCGATTTCCCTAAACCTAAGGAGGCTTCCTGCTTCATGGTCGGGAGGGTTGTCGGGAGGTACCCGCAAAATGAGTGCGCGGGCAGTCGCACTGGCGTCGTCCCCCCTTAAGCCTTGATGACGAAGTCTAGATTATGTGTTCGGAGGATTTGCTCCTCGGCGAGTGGGGTGATCCACCCAGCTGCATAGCTGAGGCACGCCTTGCGCGAGTCAGTAATAACATGCTTAGAGCCAGGATTCGAGGCAGCGACGGCTACCTCTGTCATCCTCCATGTCTGTCGTTGTTCACAGTCGGGCGCCACTGGCTGGAGAAGAAGGCGGAAACGTCAGCGCGCAGCGCAGTAGGGGCATGGAGGGCAAGCACGTTGGCAGCGCCCGTGAAACGTTCTGGAAACGGTGGCTCCACGCTAACAGTGCGCTCCCGCGCCTTGAGTACGTCGCTGCATGGGCTCAAGGCCTGCGTGAGTAGCAGGTCAACAGAAGGCGAAACTAGGCTGTCGCTCTCAATGTCTTGGAAAGTTGCAAGCATCCCTCGTAATATTATAACTGCTCTATAGAACGATTCTACATCCGGCCGCGGCCGGTGACCGCTTTCTGGGAGCCGCAAAACACATAAACACTCTCCAACCTAAATATATGGACACGTTAAAATCACCTCAATTCGTCAAAGCGAATTTAGAGCCCTCCATCCCCTTCAATGCAACATGGGGCGTAAATATTCTCAGTTAGAGCAAGCAAGGTTATCAATTAGTGAACTATTTATATGGAATTAGGGCGCAGGAAATGCCAACATCTGTGAGGCATCTAAATTAAGCAAGTTGAATTTCGCTTTATGCTACTCATTATTTTTTTTTAGTAATTCTGTTAACGACGAAGGAAAGAACGCCTTATATCCCAGCTAATGTGCACCGATGAGTGCTTTGTGTTACCTTTAGTTGTTATTTTCTAATTAATAGTTACTGATGCACACACACACAGTGTTATTGGCCAAGGTAAAGAGGTCACCAAGGACTACACAGGTCTAATAATAGTATATACTGTACGTACGAGTTTTTGGTATCCTTTATTGAAGCATGGCTAAGCTTAGTTGAGACACACCGTATGCGTATAATGGCACCAACATGCCGCAACTCTCGCAGTACACCGTGCAGGTACATCAGACAGCGTGGATACATTTACTTGGCCCGATAAAAGAACCGCAAGACAAAACATATAGCAATTATATGTCACACCCGTTCGTATTTTCTGTGAGGGAAATTTAGCTGTTTTGTGCCAACCGGACGTTTATGCACCATCTCCGAACCCCTCATGTTATTTGCACGCGTTTTCAAGACGTGGACAGTTTTTCATAAATTCCATTACACATGCGCTTTGGTTCCTCTTGTGCGATCTCTGGCTTGTGTTCTTTGTTTCTGAGTCATCACTATACGTTTTCTTCTTACCTGTGTGGCTGTATAAACGAACAACTTTCTCGGAGAGCGGATATTAGATAAAACATGCCTTCGCGAGAGAATCTTGGGCAATCTAGACCGGTAACTTGCGGCAAAAATGTATCGGTTGCCGAGAATTCAGTTTTGACTATTGACTTGTACTCGAAGACCCACAGGGGTTTGCCAACAGTGTACGAAAAGCCTTGACAGGTAGGTGGGCTCGGGTCGAACTTGTTACTACTGCTTTCATAGACATTGTAACATAAATGGTGTAAAAATGGCGTCCGCATTCGATTTCCGGTGCCAATATAGAGTATTCTTTCCCTGTTCTATACAAGCAGGTTGTTGAACTACCTTGCGAACTGTGCATTGAATGGGCACAATGAACGTCGTTCGTTAACAATTTCGAAAAAACAATTGTTCGCTCACTCCCACATCTATGCACGTGTACAAATCCGGTAAGCTTAACGCGATATATTTATTGTCCCCCGAAAGATCTAAGCGACACCAGCACGAGTGCTGTTAAGCTTCGTTAAGCACAAACATATTCAGAAGGGTATATTGAAGCGCATCACTCGATGCGCTTCTTAGTGCGTTCGTACACACCTAGAATTGCGTAATTCATAAACTGATATAGTGATACGGCGGTGCCGCACTGTCAGTCCGCTCGGCACAACGCAAGGGCACGCGTGTTGCCTTCGTGAGCGCCGGACGCGCTTTCTCGTGAGGCGCGGCTTTTGAGAAATGAATGGGCTCGCGCAACAAGTTCACAACTAGTCGGTGCTGCCAGGCCGCTCGTTCATGGCAAGCCCTTCCACGCAGCCTGTTCACAACCCACAACGTCGCGGACAGCTCGGCTGTTTTCATTTTTTTCTTCCTAGAGCTAAGGCTCAAAGAGAACGGTACACCTTGACCCATTTTCCAGCATTCCTAACGCGAACCTACAACAATGGAGCACGCCTCCTCGACTGCTAGGCTTGAACGTGACCAGCTTTGGGCGTGCGCGCGTCCGCGATCGTCGCGCTTCCCACGGGGAAGCCGAAAGGCTGTGAGGGCGCTACCACTGGCGCCATCTGCCCTTTTCGCCACCAAGTGTCCACTGGCCACTTCTCCAAGGGCCCCCGAACGTGGGAATTTCAACTGACTGCCGAACATTTGGCCCGCATCGCGCAAGTAGATGGGCAAGCTTCTTATGAAGCGCCCATTTAGAGGTGCAGTAGACACTGCCACGAATTCCCCGGAACGAAGAGTGAAAGAGCGCGGCGTATGGCAAGGCGACAGACAGCTTACGCAGCGTTATTACACTGCCGCTTGCCCTTCGTTATGCAACGACCAGCACATTTCAGAAACATCCTTCCATGCAAGCCACGCTTTCGCATGCTTCCCCTTCAGTGCCGCTTCACTTCTGTACTAGGATACGTAAAACAATTTCAGAAAACGTGTCTTGTTGCAAGCAATCTCTACAGGCCTCATAATAATTCATTTACACGTCCATATTTGTTTTAAATGCGAATCATTTATCGGCAAATTTGTCACTTTGATCGTGTGTATCAATCTGGCCGTGTACGCCTCAGTGCTCTCTCTTGATCGTCTCGTCTCATTCACATACTATACACCATAATCCGGATGGTATGGTGCAAATGCATGGCGACCACGAATGACTGGCATTTAGATCACCGAACGTGATACACTTGTCACGTACGCCACGATTAACGATACCTTAATCACCCCTGGCTCATGCCCGTAGTGCTCGTCCCATGGGTCGGCGCCACAGGTGTTTAAATTTTATACAGCCTATGTCAGTAAAAGACCAACAAAAATGGACATGTCACATATTGCTACGGACCCGTGCCACCGACCGTCAAGAGGCGAAGAGAGAAAGACGACGAGGAGGACGTTTTTAGCGAGGCTTGCTCGGGCTGCTTGTTCATGGCCAAGCGCCTCAGCGTTCCTTTCTAATACATCTAATACATTAGCCCACCCACAACGAGAAAATCATACCCTTTGTCGTAGCTTGCTACTGCCACGTACACACAACAAGCACACAGACGAACGCGCTGTAATCTCCGAAGGCAACCTACCATGCTGTAAAAGGGGGTGGGGGCTGTAGCACTGACGCAACCGACGCCCCCCCCCCCCCCCCTCCCCTACCTCTCCCTAACTGCTCCTGTGTCTTGCACCGAGTGCCCATCGTACACCTTCAAGGGGCCCTGTTGACGTTGTAACTTCAATTCACGATATGGCTTGAGGTCGATTTTTCCTGCCCCTAGAAATGCATAGTATTCACTCATCTACTTATAATCTGAAAGAATGCGAACCTCAAGTCAAGCCTGCGCAGATGTAACAGCAGGAAGGCTCTCTTTCGGGGCCAGCAGCGTGCGTGTACGGACGGCTCACGGCGGGGTCCGTGCGTACACGATTCCGCGGGTTGGGCGCATGGGCCCTCGTGGGGAGTCGGACGTCAACGACGCCGCATTTGATGTACTGTGTGTGTGTGTTGTATGTTGTTTTATGTATTGTACTGGCATTGTATAAGGGTATTTAGCGTATCACCAATGATGTATTAGATTCGGCTGGCGATATCGTCATTTGTAAAAGCAGTAATAAATGTACACGCGTTTGGTTGCCCGACGGCGTGACTGTCCGTGTGAGCGTGGTGAATATTACGAGACCCACAACCTATGGGCACCGTCTTCTGAATTGAGTGGTTTTACTCCAGCTTCCACAATATGCGTATGCCTATAGCTGTTGGTTTAATAGTTTTATTCGTTTGGTTTAGCTCTTTCACTTGTGTTTAATCATACAGATTACTACTTTCGGGCTCTATCCACACTACATTATCTCGCTCTTCACTCACTTCACCGGTTCATTATCAATTTATTCCAAACGTTAGTATACAGGATTCTCGGTCAGCCCGTCTGGCTGGCCTATTCTCTTCGTTGTTCCAACTGACTTAACTTCCGCAATCCTAGAGCTCGTCCACTCCATCAGTCATTAGCAACCTTCTCAAATGCTAACAAAACTCACCGCTGCCACGATTGTCTAGGTAAGAGCTTGAATGTACGACCACCACTTCTCTACAACTTGCTGTCTTTTGTAATGTAACCATAGACGCCGCTATAGTGTCTGTCGACAGCGCGACCTGCATGCTTTCCCCGCGTTGAAGTTTCATCATACTTTGTCTCTCCCCCTAACCCCTTTTCTACCATAAGAAGCGAGGCGTTTTTCTTGTGCCCGTGCTGCTGTCCTAGATAATGTATAATATTTACTTCTCACTGAGTTCTCTTGCTCAGGATGTCAATATCAGCAGTAAGACAAGAGAGCAGGCACACGAACTGCACCAAGCCAACACGTCTATGATGACGCAGCTGCTTTGACAGAGGCAAATCGTTCTGTGAAAATGCCGGCCAGCACGACTGAGGCACTTAAATGATCCTACCTTAATTTTGCCAGTCATTTTATGATAACGCGCGTCAACGGCCAACTGATTTTTCTAGCCTACAAAAAGGATTTTCGGAGGTATTTTTCATGATGTCAGCGTAATTTTCAGATTTAAACCATGCGAGATGACCTTGAATTATATTCATGGATATATTGATACTCTGTACCTATTGGTTATGGCACTCAGCTGCTGATCCGAAGGTCGCGGGATTGAATCCCGGCCGCGGCGGCTGCATTTCGATGGAGGCGAAATGTTGAGGCCCTTGTGCTTTGCGATGTCAGTGCACGTTAAGGAACCCCTGGTGGACGAAATTTCCGCGTATCTCATAATCAGAGTTTGTTTTGGGACGTTAAACCCTACAAATCAAATCATAAAACGAGTCCTCTTGTACAAACGTCTCCTCTTACAAACTTCTCATACGGAAAATCATTACACCGATGTTTTGGTGAGATGTGACCTCTTTGTAGTAATTTTGGGTGTGAGAGCCTCCTTTCGCGCCACTACCTTGTGAGAAACATTCTTGTAGTGTTAACCACAGAGAATAATTGAAAGAGGTCCACAAACTGGTGTGAATTTGTTACTGTAATCATGATGCGGGGAAAATGGGTCCAAAAGATAATAATTTAACACCTTGATTGTTGGTCTGGTAATACTAAAGAATAAGCAGACCTCCAGTAACAGCCTCAAACTAAGCTCTACTACAGCAAGACAATGGGATTTACTTCTCAGCTCTTGAGTAAGGTTTTATACACTTGAATAAAGAATTTCTTAGCGCCTTTGAGCCTGTGTCGCGTCATTTTTCTACATTTTTAACCCTAGTCACAAGGCTTCTATATAAAGAACTATTTCCTTGATTTTATGAGTTTCTTTATGAACTGTTGTCATAGGTTTAATGTACCTACTCAGACTATGCCGTTTGTACAAATGCAACTATAGGCCGACATTTCACTTTCATATATAGTTTGACGAGGCTCGAAGTAAACATAATATATGAAACAAAATGTGGCTGATCCCTCTGTCACAGGAATCAGTATAACACGAAAGTGAAATGTCTCTTCGCATAAGCAGGTGAATATTTATTGTTACATAGAGGTGAACTTGCTCATTGGTATCGATGTTTCGCTGGTACGGCACCGTTTCACATGGATGAACCCATGTTCACACATCACCTCCATAGTTTACCTAATAACTGGGCAAATTCTATAATAAATGCCACGCGACAAAGGTATCAGACTTGCGCCACATTGACCCGCCAACGTCGTTGGCGTGCTGCGGTGCTAAAGCAACAATTTTCTTTTTCCCGTCGCGCTCGAAGAGCGGTCGGCGGGGAAACGCCACCCACGAACAAAGGTGACCGGTGCCCTAGCACTGCGCTATCGGCGCATATACGCTCGACGCTGCACGAACGCGGCTATGCGCGCGGCTCTGCACACGTTCATCGAGGGGGACTTTGGAGCGCACCTGGAATCGTGTCGCTATCCAGTAGAGACGAAGTTGCAGTGATTCGCTTTGCCTCTCCTGGATGGCGGCACCGTTCCAGGTAATGTGCGCCTAGATGCGCGAGTGCCAAGCCGGACGAGACAAGAAAGCGCGTTCGTACACCATCGAGCATGTGCAGCGTTAGCGCAGTGGTAGCACACCGGGAACATTGTGTCGTGGTGTCGGGGGCTGTGCGTTCGATTCTCGGCGCATCAACAGAAATTTTGCTGAACATTTTTCTTTATTGTTCTTACATGTTTATACTGCCTCATATCCGTTACGGTAGTGGCGTATGAGGTCGTGGTGAACCCCGCCATAAAACACTTTCGTGTTAATATGTTCCACTCTCATAATTCAGAACATGCTGGCCTGCAGAGTTTTTCTAAACAGTATCCGTCGGCATGTCGGCACCCTTATGACCGCACGGAGCAGCAAACTACGCACGTGCCAGAAACGTTGTTTGGAACGATGTTATGATTGTTATGCTTTGCTTTATTGAATTTTCCGTTCATTTTCCACGTGTACTACTTTGCTGAATGGCATGGCCCTGTCAAGCTCTTGCAAGATGGTTCCTGAAAACGCCGAAAAAATAACAAAAATAGTCATCATCATTGATGTTACCATTATTTGACATTTTATTTGCTTGACTATTCCTCCAGCTGAAGCAAGGAAATGACGTATTGCGGAAGGTGCCCGCTTCTCCCCCCCCCTTCCCCTCACCTACACACGAAACAACCATATACTCACCTGCCCTTCGTGAAAATTTGAACGCCCCCTCCCTCCCCTCCCCTCCCCCCACCCCCCCACCCCTGACAGAAATCCTGGGTGCGCTACAGATGTACTCACTGATATACTGATATCTGATATACTGATATACTCAGTTTCACAGCGGTGGACAGCCTATCGTCTCGTCGTCGTTGATTTTTTAATACTACAAGAAGCTCCTTACGAATAATCATTCTTAAAGTAGGTTCTAAACGAAACATAGCCCAGGCTATAGGAATGTGATCAGCAAGCCGGCCCAGCATATACAGTATACGTGATAAAGCAGGCCGAGGAAACTATCGCACTTTGTCTGGAGATGACATAACTCATGCGTACAACTATAGTGTAGAATATCCATCACAAAACAAGAACACGCCGCCTTGTCTTGTGCAGTTTCAGACATCAGGTACACCTATACAACGTCCGGGAAGCTACATCCGATCCATGCAGGTGCCACTGACTCTGACAATGTGCTATATGTGCATCCTTTCTCTCTCTCTCCCTTTTTTCTTTCAACTTTCAATCTCCCCCGTCCCCTTCCCCACGTGCAGGGTAGCACACCGGTTGTCCTACACTGGTTAACCTTCCTGCCTTTCCCTCTCTACTATTTCCTCCTTTCTTCGTACATCCGATCCATTTAGTAAGCTCTGGGCTTGACGGCCGCATCTGCATGGGTATTGCGAATCATTTGATCATTCGTTAGCCTTCATGTTGCACGCTGACCTTGACACGAGGAGATATGCTAATGAGCCTTTTCTCAACAAGGGACACCTATTATTCTTGCCGCTTCTTTCAAACGCGCGTATACGGAAAGCGATAGAAAGGAAGTGTAACCACTCAGCAAATAGCCTCAGCCGTCTCCAGATAGGCCCGACTTTCTGCAGACTTAGCTATGGTATAGTAAAGTTGCTGAAGTCAGTGTTTGGACAGAGCGATTTGCCTTCGTTTGGGCAGAGATGTAGACTGACGAAGACGACTATTGGCCTCGAGGACATACTGTAGCGCCACCTACGCTCTGACGTCACTCATAGGACGCCGGGTTTTGTCGTCTGCTACAACTCCACATTTCCTGCGTGTATGCCACCGCGGGTCTTTTTGTTGCTGGCACCGCGAGCTCTCCCCCCCCCCCCCCTGCCTGATGACCGTCCTCCAATAAAGCATTTTAGCGAACCGATAATCGGGGCAAGTATACGATGATTCCGTGCCTCTGGTGACAATACCAGGTAAGGAGTTGCTATATATCGTGAGCCATAGCCAACGCCATATGAGACTATGCAATTTCTAGATACGCTCATGATTAATTATGCAATATTTTTGACGTCACATTTCACATGGCCTGCGTTGAACGAATGCAAGTGACCGTGAAACAGCGAATAAAATGTGCCACTGAATCAGGATATGGCAGAATACGACCGCGCAAGCGGCCCGCTCGCACGGTGGGCAGCATATGGGAATGATCGGCAGACTGGCGCGTTATCAAGCATGCTTAGGAGTGCTGGCTTAGCAATCGCCGCCGTTTTCTTTACGGTGGATAGGTTTATTTTTTGCATCAGCTCGTCGTATAGCCAAATACGCAAGCATATTGGGGCTAATTAAGCTGAGACTGATTAGGACTAGCCCCATTAAAGAAGCCAAGCCTACTAAAGCTACTGCTACTTAAATTAGCGCAATTAAGCTAAAGTTAAATATACCGGTCTTATTAAACTACACAAAGCCCTATTAACGTAATATTAATGAAATTATTAATTGTTTATTCTGTTTGTTTACTTGTTTTCTGTATTTTCACTGTTCAATTCCACTTGCGTTGTGTAATTTTACTTGCTGTTATAATATTTTTTTATGTTATTGTTAATCGAGGGTCCCACTGCAGTCGCTAGACTTTGGGACCCTCGTCCGCATACTTCGAACTATGAACTTTGCATTTTGAAAGAATAATAAACTCAACTGAATAAAGTAATTCTAATTAGCTCAAGTCTAATAACATTAAGGCCAATGAAACCAAGAATAATTAAACAAAGCCTAATTAACTTATTACTAATTACACAAGCTTATTTCAAATAAATCTAAGCCGAACCTAGTTAGGCTGACTGATTAAGTCATGCATAATTATACCAAGATCGTGGCTAATACTAATTCAGGTATGTATTATCAAGTTGACCGGGATAGTTAAGCCAATGCTGATTAATGCAAGATTACTTAAGTTGGGACTGATTGAGGCAAGCCTGACTGCGCTACGGCTAAATTGGTTGCGAAGTGAGACCTAGCGAGGCCACGTAAGAACCATGTCCAACTTAAATCGACGAGCTGCGGTGTGTTAAGCCATGCGCGTCTCAGCGCAAACCTGGCCTATTATTTTTTTTTCTTTTGTTCGCTTACAGTTAGCCTGCCATTCTCCAGCATCAAGAACTTTATTGACAAACAGTCCGAGAATTCGCAGCTGCTTTCCGAAGGAAGTTTTGTTTACGTGCCTAAGCACGTCAATTAGTTTGGTGTAAAACAAAGTGACAATAACATGAGGAGGCTAATTTGGCAGCACTTCTAAAAGCTTCAGCTATCACCAGCAAGGATTTGCACGAGCTCGTTCTGTACATGCCAATCGGGCACGCCAGATTCGCACAGGCAGAAATATTACTTATCTTTAATGGAAAAAATGGCAGAGACAGAATTAAATAAACAATTAGAACGGCACGTTAATTTGTTGGAAAGCGAATGTATCTGAAAAGATTACGTTCTTCAAATAACCACATCATTTTCAGACGTAGGGATAAGAAAATCACGAATGAAAACAGGTATGTCATGAAATTTTAGGATTTACGCAATTTTTTTTTATGCTACCACATGGCGAAAGATGGTCGAATACTGCTTTGCATACCGATAATGAACTTGAAATTCCCAGAAGCGAACGTTCCATGCTGGTCATTAAGACGACAAAAGATTTAGAATGCGCGATTTGACCTGCAGGTCACCTTTTACAAGGGAGCTACGCAGCGCAACGAGCAAAGTAGGAAGGGGTATCCTACCTATGACGTCAAAACGATCGCAGCGCCAACCACAGCAGTGGTGGGCCTCGCGGCCAATACTCTTGTACAGAAGCGCCGGCGCTGGGCGAGATTCAAAGCTCAACCACTGTCAATAATTTAAATCTTTAATTATCCCGCGAGCTTCTCTCTTGTTTGCACGTTCAGCTGTCGTTTAAGCTGTATTATTGGAACAGAGTTCAGCAGTACAAGTCTCCTGTACAGACTTCGGTTCGCACTCTACGCGCCGCATCAGCCTTCCCCATAGCAAGATATTCCACGTACCTGATTCTAATGGAGCCATGTTCGGTTGCCCTGGCTTTCCATATATTATGGAAAGCGGGAGGATCGCACTTTTACGCTTTGTTTTGATATCGATTGCACGAACGCCCGAGACACGCCTCCGACCGTCACCGCTGTTGTGTGTCTTGTGCAAGGACGGCCAGGGGCTCTCCAGTGATGGGAACTGGATTTGTCAACAAGAACGACGAAGTGGATGGCGAGGTGTACGTTCCGCTCCAAAACACAGAACGCACGCTTCAGACCACTGCCCCTTTTGGAGTAGAACATGCTAGCTCCATGGAACAGCAGTACAAGTGCTATAAGAGCGCTTTTGACGTTTCTAACAGAGCGTGGCTTCACCTCCATGCCCTATGGGGATGGTGCACCAGGACAGGCGGCTCCGCCGTCACCCCCTGCGTTCGGCGCCACGCGGGCGCTCCTGCCTCAGTGGGGTGATAACGCTTCCTCCCGCACCGCGAGCGTGCCTGCTTGTGCGGGGGTGGCATCGTTTGCGTGCTCCACTGCAACTTCCAGCTGTCTTTGAGTCTGAACGATTTCTTCATGGATGTTAACGTTGATAAGACAAGCGTCTATGCGATGCAGGTCGTTGTTCTTGCGCTGTGCGGGCGGAAGCGTGGTGACATGTCGGGGAGCTCCCAAACGCGGAACAACGTCCTGTCATATTGATAGTTTTAAGCATTTTAAATGCGAAGCATTTATTAGCGAACTTCGGTGACTTTGAGCGTATCTATCTATCTATCTAGCCGCCTACAACTTTGTGCTCTCCTGGCCGTTTCGTTAACGGGATGTATACGAAAATTGGTATGCCACAACATGACTGCATGACGACATAAATGGCAGGTCATAACGTGAAAATCATGACATGCATGTCTTGAGCGGCATGATTTACATGCCACGGTCTTGGTGCTCTCCTGGCCGTTTCTTTAGTGGGGTGTATACGAACATTGGTATGCCACAACATGACTGCATGACGAAGATAAATGACAGGTCATAACACGAAAATCATGACATGCATGTTATGAGCGGCATGATCGGCATGCCATGGTCTTGGTGTTCTTGCGGCCGTTTCGCTAACTTCATATATACCAAAATTGGTATGGCGAGACAACAATGTTTGACGACCATGGGTGACATGTTCTAAGAACATGAAAATCGTGACATGCATGTCATGATCGGCATGATTTACATGCCACGCGTTTCGTTAATGGGCTGTATAACAAAATTGTATAACAGTAAGGCACAACACTACTGTATGACGAACGTAAAAGAAATGTCATAACATTAGAATCATGACATGCGTGTCATGAGTGGAATGGTTTACATCCCACAGTCTTGGTGCTCTTGAGGCCGTTTCGTTAACTTCATATGTACCAAAATCGGTATAGCGAGGCAAGAATGCAGATCCATTTTACGTTCCTGATGCGTGCTTCGCATTGCCTCGATTCCCACTGTACGTGGTATCTGCCAGTTTTTTTTTAAACTATCACCGGCTGTGTCGCGTAATTCCACCTAGTTTTGAAGCTCTCCCCAAACACGCGTCTACTGACTGCAACGCAAGCATAGCCATTCGGTGTAAGCGCCGTGCGGCAGTCGCCGTGTGCCTGAAGCGACACGAAAGCCACTAAAAAGCAGTAATGCGAGAGTCTGGGATGTGCCAAGCGCACGAAAAGGCTACCCGAAAGGTCAAGGACTGGCTGGAAAGCGAACAAGGTGTTTCCTATTATTTGCTAATTATGTATTATAATGTAATAAGATTAATATTATTAAGACATTACGCCCATAGCCATCCCCTCACAAGGCATGTAATGAGTCTGAAGCGCTAATTTGATCGGTACTGGATGTTGGGCAGGCAAGTGAGAAGTCATGCGAGTGCAAGACAATATGTTTATTTCTCTTAATCGCTTTTATTAAATAAAAAAGAAAAGGTAGCAAGAAGGTAGACCAATACTTTCATTTATTTATTCGATAAAGCAAAGGCTGAGCTGGGTATAATACTGCCTCGTGTCGAAAATTTTCCGCTAGCACTACATGAAAGAGCTCACCATGATGTCTTTCAGTGATCCAATGCGTCGAGACGTTTGTTGTGAGTGCGCGGAGCGAGCCGACAGCGGAATGCAAGACGAGGGAAAGAGACTTCGCGTCATTTGCTATTATTTTTGCTACATTCCAATAGAAAGGCGGCGGCCCTTTTTCATGTGAGTACAGGCGGTAAACCAAACCATTATAACGCGCCAACTCGGAGCTCTAAAGAAGCTAAAAAAATAAAAGAATAAAACGAATCCATCAAGTTGCGGCGATGTGTGGGATGCCGCAAGGTTCTCCTGTCGCGGACCATATGGCTGTCACTATACAACTTGAGCCACCTCTCCCCCACCGCCCCCCCCCCCCTTTTTTTTTTCTTGAAAACAGCGCAAGGGATTAGACAATAGCACTCCGTGTCTGCTGATAAGAAAGCCTCGACGGAACGAGCGGGTCAGCTCCCGTGATTCTCCTTTTCCCATAGCATTTTCGGGAAGCCGTAAAACTTTGCACCTGGGCATTTTCTGTAAGTATTGTTGCATTCCAGGACACGACAATTGTTCTTGCTGAATGCCGAGCCACAGCGCGACCACCAAACAACGCATGTTTGGAAAAAGCTGCGGGAAAACCCGAATAAACGGGCACGAAAGCTGGCGCTAGCCAGGGCGACCGAAGCTTCCATCAACCCGCGGACGGGCGCGCCGCCTCGAGCGGCGCTCCCGGCAGCGGAGACTCAGGGCACATGTAGATACAATTTACACTTATGGGTCGACCACAAAAACATCTGTTGTTGTTGTTGTTGTTGTTGTTGTTGTTGTTGTTGTTGTTGTTGTTGTTGTTGTTGTTGTTGTTGTTGTCGTCGTCGTCGTCGTCGTCGTCAATTTTGGCACATACCCACCCTGGGGGATTGGCCAAGATGTGAGAAGTTGAGAGTTCAGTCACAAGTAGTGTGAAATGCCACTCAGAATCGAATAATCAGGATGGAATTAACGGTGAAGAGTACGAATTTATTAACAGAACCGGCCTGAATCAATTATGAATTTTTCAAAAGTAGAGCATACATCCCTGTGGCAATGTCATAATGAAGAGGTTCGCAAAGACAAAATATTGGAGGCGGAGAATTCCAACCCAATCCTATAAAGAGAATCTTTCAATGCGTGTTTTCTTAATGAGGATAACCGAGTACATTTTAAGAAATAATGGTCGATAGATTCGTTTTCGCCGCAATATGGACACAAAGGCGATGGGGCCAGACCAGCTCCGTGCATATAAAAGTTTAATTTAGGAATGGGGCAACGTAACTGCGTAAAAATAACTTCTAGTTTTCTGGAAGTAAAGGCATTTCTATACCAAGGGAATAAGAGGTGTCAATAGTCATTTAAATTAGTTAATAAGGTATTACTAGATTCTTGCCTTATCGTTCTCCTTCTAAATCTTGCAGTAGTTATGAGCGCTGATGCAGGAAGTCATGAGACAATTGGACCACTAAAAGATGCCCTCGCCAAGCTGTCCGCCATTTCATTCATTATAGGTCTGCACGATTCAGAATAGGTGCAGGTGGTGTCGACACCTGGTGCACCTGGTGCAGCAGTTCCCAGCACCCGTTTTCGCCGTGCATATGGAGCTCCGTCCGCCGCCGCCCACATGTGTGAATCGAACGTTGAGGTGCACGTCTGTCGTCTTCTGCGCGGCCAGCTCGAGGAGTTTTTATTTTTAGTAGCCTCCTGGGGCTCGCTGCAGCTATGCATGGTGATATGCTACAACAAAACATGCGCGCGAGCGTTCAAAACAAGACGTGTTCGTAATATTATGCGCATTCACGCATTTGCTGACACGAACGACGACGCGATCGGTGCATACGATATGCATCCTACCATCTGTAAAAAGAAAAGGTGAAGGTGAAAACAAGCCATCATCGTGCACGTGTTCACTGAAGATATCAAACATTTACCACTTTCACAGAATGACCTTGATGTGATTTCGCCGCTACGAACGACCGCGAAAGTAGACACGCCGTCGTCTGCACGCGTCGGCTGACGGGCTAGCGAGGTTGCACCAAAATGCTGCACCCACACGCTGGAAGGTTCAAAGGTGCACGGCACCGCGGCGGCACCTTAGCTGCACCCCACCACAATCGAGGAAGGAGGTGCAGTGAACCGCGAAAAGGTGCAGAAGGTGCAGGGAACCTTGGCTGAATCGAATAGACCTTATAATTCCTTTGTGACCTGGCACCCATACCAATCCAATGACCGTTACGTGACTAGGGACAAGGGAATTAAAAGTACGTAAGATGCGTGAATCACTTTTAGCAGTAAGAGATGCACATAGAGATAAAGAATCAGTGACAATTACGACTGATGAGGTCGCTGAACTTAATTTTCGTAGGGCCATAACAACAGCTAGAAATTCTGCCAGGAATACAGATAAGAAATGAGGAAGTCTTAGTGAAAATGTCCAGTTAAAACTTTCAGAAAGAATGCCAATTCCAGATCTTTCGTGTCTTTGGGAAGCATCTGTAGCAATGACATCTTTAATGTGCAAGTCATCTAAATGATTTTGTAATAAACCGTTTAATATATTCTGCGACGGATGTCTAGCGTTGTTCGGATATATGTTATCAAAGATAATTTCAAGATTGTCTCTTTGACCAATGGGGGAAACATCATATAACCGCACGTCTAGGGGGCCAATAAGTGCCTGCGCGTATACTAAACCTGAGGAGTGCGAAATCGAGGCCAGTAGGACTGAAAAAATAATTGAGGCTGATGCATGAAAACTATGTGGAGTTTGATAGGGTATTCGTAGATCCTCAAAAACGTCTGAACAGTAAGTAATCGGAATCTGCACAGGAGCGAAGGCAACCAAGCTTCTAGGTAGACAGCATTAGTAGCAACTGATTTTGGCAATCCAAGGCATAGACGAAGAGCCTCCCTTTCCAGAAGAATTAGTGGATGGATTTTATAAGTGGGAGTGCCTGAATACAGCACGCACCCAAATTCTAACACAGGACGCACGTACATCTTATTTATCATAAGTGTGTCTCTCTGCATACCTGAACGATTGTTGCTAATTTTGCGCAGGACGCCAAGTGCGCGCACTCCTTTTTTATTTTTATAATCTATGTGAGCGCGCTCAGAGTAGATGACTATCATAAATTACTCCTAGATATTTCACCGTGTCCAATTGTGGAATATGCTGAAGGTTGCAAGTAAGTGTTATATTAACAGAGTCATTTAATGAGAATACAATGATAGAACTCTTGGCAACATTGATGGACAAGTGAATTACTTTTAACCAGTCTTGTATTGCACACATGTAAGCTTGCAAGCGATTATACAAAGAATGTAAGTCATTGTCTGATGCAAAGAACGCGATTTCATCTGCGTACACGTAGGTGTATATACCATCATGGCTGGGGATGGAATTTAGTAGCACATTAAACAGTAGAGAGGAACTCACAGCCCCTTGAGGAACCCCGCGTGCCTGTCGGTGACAGGTAGAACGACCTTTCAAGAAACAATAAAATTCTGGGTCGTTTAAAAACTTATGAAACGAGCTCACCAGATAATTCGGGAAATTGTAACTCTTTAGTTACAATTTCCCGAATAGTAATATGTTATACTCGACACTATCATAGGCTTTTGATATATCTAATGTTACCAGAGCAGCTACTTGTCTGCGGTAGCGCGCTAACTTTATTCGGCTTTCGAAGTCCACATGAGCATGCCAAATGGAACAGCCGGGTCTAAAGCCAATTTGGTGGGGGCTGAGAAGAACGTTAGCATCTATAAATTTTGCCATAAGAGCATAGATAATTCGTTCTATCAATTTTCCTAGATTAGAAGTTAGAGCAATCGGGCGAATATTGTCAAGAGTATATCCTTTTCCGTTATTTTTAAGAACTGGAATTATTTTAGCTAGTTTCCAGTTAGAAGGAATCCAAGAACATTTTAACGAATGATTCACTATGGCTAACAGATCATCTGAGTCCTCATTGAAAAGAATTTTTAACATGTTTGCCCTGGTTCCATCGCCACCAGGGGCTGAATTTGGAATCTTTCCCTTAGGGCCGTAGCCAGTTCGCTAAGCGTGACTTCAGTGAAATCATCAGTCGACATATTAAATCGGCTACATGGGGACAATAAGGATGAGAATCTGCTTTCTAGACCTTCTGCTATATCATTTAACATCTGTTGTGTTTCTTCCTAAGATAAAGTTAATGAGTCTATGTTATTTGGACGCAGAATTATTTTCCTTCTACGAAGAAATCTGAAAACTGTGTTCTTGTTCTTTTCTTTAGATAAATAATCGAAGTGTTCGTTGTCATAGTCTCCTTTCACTTTAGAAATCGTACGTTTAAATGTGGCTCTAACGAATTTGTAATCGCTCCAGTTTTTCTGGCACTGATTGCATAGTAAACTTTTCCAGGCTGCCTTTCGTTTTCTGTAATCGCGTGAGCAGTCGTCATTCCACCACGGGTTGAAGGAATTATTCTTATTAGTGCGAATAATAAATTCCGATTTTTTTCCTGGAGTTTTCAAGAGCCTTGAAAATTATCTTTGGCTTTTGTTCAAAATAAGCCATAGATAATGAAGCGATCACAGACTAAGGAATTCTTGAATATGCTGTAGTTAACAAAAGTAGTACTCTGTTTACCAGCGTATGTTACCTTATAGGAAATGCAAAAAATTACTGGCCGATGATCGATATTGGTGGCGCAATCAACAGTAGGCCATGAAGATAGAGAGAGGCTGCTGCTAGCGAATGTTAGATCTGTAGTTTGTGGAGCGATGATGTCCTCTGACAAAGGTACAAGATCCGGAATTGTGACACGTAAGCTTTTTATCTAAAGACCAATGCCACAACCGATTACCGTAAAAATCTGTCTTTAAACACCATGACACATGATGCGAAATAAAGATTCCGGCAAGTAAAATGTCGGGCCCACAATAACTTAACGCCCTGTCTAAACAGACAGTGTCCTGAACACCATGAGGAAAATAAGTGTTTATGATATACAGTGGATCGCACCGATAGATGTGCAACTCCACGACAAAGATTTCACACTGAGGATCCATGAGTTGGAATATGACTTTAGCTTTATGGCATACTTGAGCAGAAATATAAGTAATTAGACCACCACCTCTGGTGGGACGGTCTAATCTAAAAGCTCTGTACTTGTTCAAATGAAATTTCTTTTCATATGATAATCAAGTTTCTTGTAATAGAATTATATCCGGATTAAGTTGGTTGGCAAGACAAGAGAGATCTACAGAAGCTGAAAAAATTGAGCGGAAATTCCACTGTAGAACTCTCAACTCTCTTATTTTGAAGGAACTACCTGTGGCTGAACTAGCTTTTTCTAAAATACTTTCTTTCAAAATAGAGTTAGAAGAACCTTTCTTTGATTTCGAATGGGGCCGAGTATACTTCTCGTCACTAGACGATGACATAGCTCCGTTTTTGCGCACGAGCAATATATTCTGCGTCTGCGATTTCTAAATCTTGGGCTGGCTGGTCACCAGAAATATAGGGAGCTACAGCTGTACTCACTGACGCAGAGGCTTTTTGAGGACTATGCGTACCTCTTTGTTCGTCATGTACATTTTTTAGTAGAAGCATTAGGTAGGATCCCTGAGGGGCTTGAAGAGCACAAACTTGAAGCTTATATGATGTTGTTCATCTTGTCGGAAATAGCCTGAGAAATGCTTTCTCCCAGATTTGCTAATAGCTGCTCCATTGCCTTCGCAACTGCTTTTTGCACGGCTGCTTCTATAATTGCAGTGAGGAATACGTCGGGACCCAAGTTATTTTTAGCGGCTACTTCTGCATATCCATAAGCCCTTTCCTTAACGATGTTGATAGCTTCTCTCCTGGAACAACGTCGTTTATCTGTAATTTCAAGAACCCGCTCTTCTTGGGCACGAGCTAAACAATTCGAGAAGTTAGCTGGATGTTCTCCACCACAGAGGCAGCACCGTGCGTCGTTAGAAGTACAGTCTTTTTGGGCATGGGCTTCCCCGCATGTGCAGCAGCGCTGGTTAGATTTACAGCCGCCTGAGCTGTGACCAAATCGCCAACAGTTCTTACACTGAAGCGGACGAGGCGCTAGAGGATGTACTCTGAACATCAGCGGCCATACTTTAATTTCAGATGGACATGCAGTGCCTGCAAAAGTAGCAATAACTGATTCAGTTGGCACCCGAGTATTTTCGACAACTCTATTGCAGCGGTATACCGCAATTACACCGGCCGCAGAAAATTTCTCCAATGTTTCCTCTGCTGAGAGACTAGAATCGACGCCTCTTGTTATTCCCTTAGTGCAAGCGGAATGAATGCACTCACTGAGTATTCGCGAATGTCGTGCACTTGAGCAAATCCGCAACACATTTTCAGCCTGGCGATCTGCACGATACCCCCGCGACCAAATTGCCTTACATCCGTTATGGCCTGATACAAGGGAGTGATAGCATGTAGAGATTCTTGAGTAGCCTGGGGGTTATTCAGCCGAGTGGAGCCTCCGTTGGAAGGTACCAGAGCCACCGGGATGCTGGACACTCCACTGCGAAGAAAGAATTCCAAAGGTAGATCACAAGACCGCAGAGAAGCCAACCAAGGGGAAAAACCCCTTCCCGGAGAATTTCTCGACATCAGCCTAGGCCGAGATCTTTAACCTGAGTGGGAAAAAAAAAGTAAAGAACACGCTACAAGCTACCAAGACTTGGCCAATCCACCAGCACTGGGGGAGAAAAGCCAGGCAAAACCGAACGCCACGAACGCTCCGGTGGTGCGCGCTTCAACACTTCTTCTTCTGTCATCTTGTGCGCTCCCTTCTTTCTTCTCTAGCTCTCGATCAGTCCTGCACCGAGCCCACAATATGGTGGCGATTTTCGAAGCGCATGGTGCTCGGCATTTGCACGCGCTCTTCTTTCTTCTCTAGCGCTCGCGCTCCTGCCTCTGAGTCCATCTACCACATGATGATGATTCTGAGAATCCCTGTGGGCGCCATTTGAAATAAGAAATGAGATAAACCCAACCCAAACCTGCGTGGAACTTGATAAAGAGCAAAACTTTAATGAGCCCAGTGGTACACCCGGGGCCACACATTTCAACCCCGCTTCTCCTCTACGAGTTGCGTGGGCGGTGAATTTTTTTCTTTCGATTGATTTAATCATCATTATCCCGAACTCGTGAGCGCGTGTGCGCGAGTGTCCTAACTGCGTGTGCAAGTGCCAGCTCATCGTAGTGGAAGGAATTCTCGCAGCCCGAAAGGTCAGACGTCCGCGGCGTGCTTGTTTCGGCAGACTAGCGACCACTCCCAGACTAACGCAGGTTCCTCACTTCAGGGATTCTACGACCTTACCGCTCCCGACGGCGTTCCTTGCAGGTAATTTCACCTCTCTTTTTATAATAACGCCATAAGGTTAGTGATACTGTCTTGTCCTCCACCGTAGTCGGGGATCCCCTCCTTATACTTCGCAGTAACCAGTTACTGCGTTCCTCCGCCGCAGTAGCTGACCCGCCTCGGCGTCGTGTTGACGAGCAGGTCTGCAGAACCTGCTGTTTTACGTTACTGCATCATGGCTTTTTTTATCTCACGAGATCGCGAGACAAGCACTTGACGTCATGATGTTGTAGCGCTAAACTGACCCAGTCCATTCTGTTCAATGTAGCGAGCGCTTCCAATTTGCACTTTACAATGGCAATTTTTCGTAACGTTCATAAGTGTTAAATGTAATGTCGGTATGCTTCTATAGAGATATTTAAGACATAGATTTCTTACCTCATTTCTGCTCGGCTAAAGTTCAGCTGCATTTTGCATGTATACACTGAACTGTAACGTGTACTGTAACATGAATAATTACGTGGTATTTCAAGATTCGTTAGGTGTTGATAATCGGTCCGCGATTCTCCCCACTACTATAACAGTATGCACGTGTACCATTAACCCAGCTGCAGTGGCGATAGCGTTAGAGAGCTCGTTCCGCAGAAATACCGCCGTCGGTGCCGGTGCCTCCACGCGTCTCTTGTGAGCGAAAAATCGACCGTGAGCGAAAATTAACAGCTCCAAAAGTGGACAACTATGTCCATCTAGCGGAAGACATATCAAGCAATATCTCGACTACTATGGCCTCCGAGACGGCGAGCGCACCCGCCATCTCGGAGGCCATGCGACTACAGCAGAGCCTATATGCGGTCTCGTCGGATGCTCTGCATCCACTTTTTTAGCATTTCATTCTCACGACACCATTAAAGAAGTGAAGTACTGCAATTGCCATTTCACCGACCATAAGGCGACGCTTGTTGCGGTTGGCCGGAAGAGGTCTCCAGAAGAACAAATCGAACAGCTGCCAGATGGTTAACGCACGAAGGACGACAGAATGTGACCATTTACGAATAAAAGTGTCACGTCTACGCGCATTTCATAATACAGGACCATGTGACTACATCACTGTACAAAATTTTCATGAAGTTGATATAAAAGGGTTGTTAAATAGATCGAGAACCTCTACCATTACTATAGATACGTCGCGCGCGCGCGCGTGTGTGTCTGTGTGTGTAACAACACACATTAATAAGTATGCACTGAGTGGTTGAAGTGCACACTAGGGGCCGGATTTCGCTATCGCGTTCAACTCTTAAAGGCGAAGCTTAAGGGTCCCCCAATGTTTTCGTTCAGTACCCGTGCCTTCATCCTCGCCAGGTCGTTTGTGTACACGGTACGCAGCGTTTCCGAGCCTCGGATGTCGGTGCGGCGCTTTTCTTAGTACTCACAAGTCTTAACGGCAATGCCGGTGCGTTTCCCTAAAAATTTTGGAGACTTGCGGTATTCTTACATCGTTACCGCTGGGCTTCAGTTCCACCTTTGTCGCATGCACTGTAACAAGAGGCAGGGACGCTGAACACTATTTACACGGTATATTACAGAAGCAGCGACAACGCTGACCGGCCAAGCCCATCACTCGAGCCGAGAGTCTTCTTCCTTCTCTTCGCTTGGTCCATAGCGTCCGCGCGCATTGTCCAATCGGCTAAATACAACATGCGTGTAACAATATTAAGAGTAATTAAGATGTCCTTAGTCTCCTGCGTGGCCCTCTAGAGTACGCGTGCGCACACAAAAGCTTGCCATGGCGGCACGACAGTTAGCCAAAATTGGTCTCCGATTTTCCCCGATATTAGCAACGCCCAGCTTTTCCATTAATCCAGATGACGTGGCGGAATTCGCTGTGCTCTATAGCTCGCACTGCTCTCGCGCCTCGCCCTCTCTTGCAAATAACACGTGAGGCGGCAGGTACACGATCGTGCCACATCTGCATTCTTGAGGATAAAGTTAGTAAAAAGGTAGTAAGTGCACGCATTCACTAACCTCCCGAGTGCATTACTAGAGAGCCTGTACCATAGTAGCTTATAGTTACAATTACAGTTTGTTAATTATGTTTGATTACCCGTCTAACACGAGTGTTAATTGCAGTGTAATGGGACAATCTTGTACCGTTTGATCTTTTATTTTGTAATAGGAGCGGCATGACATCGCAGTTGCCAACGGTACGCGTAAACCAAATTGCCGTAAATCTATTGTTCGGAAATTCTAGTTTACATGCGTTAGTGACTGTACTAACAAAGTATAGTGAATGTTGCTGCGAACGTTTAACGTCCAGTTAGTACTTTCAACTAACTTTTTACTAAGAGGGAGAGTTTGAGTTGGGTACTTCACCCGGCAGTGACATTCACTAACTTTTACTGCCTTCAAATAGTAAGAAGGTGGTGGTCTTTTGGCCTAGTAGATGCTTAGTAGTTTCTTTGTGAATATGCATATCATCTTTGACAGTGTGCAGTTTGCGTTCCTTAATCGGGGCGTTCTCCAGCGCGCGCCTTCGTCTTCATCGTGTCTGTTTTGTGTACACAGTATGTAGCATTTCCGAGTCTCGGTTGTTATTGCACAAGTGTTGAGGACACTTCTGCAGATTTCGAAGACATAGTTGCCCCCTCGCCTCATTACTGCTCTGCTTCAGTTCTGCAGCTGGTGCATGTGCTCTAACGTGAATAATCAAGGAGCTGATTTGAAAGATTCTTTAGGTGTTGCCAATATGCGATTTGTGCTGAGAGCGGAGTCCGCCTCATCAAGCAATGAAGCCGGTGATATAATTTGACCGTGAAGTCCAGCCGATATTGCGAAAGTCGACATGCTAGCCCGGCTTACGGGGTTCATTTGTCACGTCAGTTTCGGGAGCACGCTGGTCCCTTGCTCTTGTCTCGCACGTTTAGAGCAAGCGCACCTTTCTCCATAGGTCGGCAGTGTGGGAGAACACTCACTCACACTCACTCACCCTAATTTTTCCAGCACCCGCACTCACTCGCACTCGCACTCACCTCAACTCACACTCACTGGCACTCACTCACACTCAAACTCACCTCCACTCACAGTCACTGGCACTCACTCGCACTCGCACTCATCTCCACTCACATTCACTGGCACTCACCTCCACTCACACTCACAGGCACTCACTCGCACTCGCACTCATTTCCACTCACGCTCACCGACACTCACTCGCACTCGCACTCACTTCCACTCACACTGCCTGGCACTCACTCGCACTCACACTCACTTCCACTCACACTGCCCGGCACTCACTCGCACTCGCACTCACATCCACTCACACTCATTGGCACTCACTCGCACTCGCACTCACTTCCACTCACACTGCCTGGCACTCACTCGCACTCGCACTCACTTCCACTCACACTCATTGCCACTCACTCGCACTCGCACTCATTTCCACTCACACTGCCTGGAACTCACTCGCACTCGCACTCACTTCCACTCACACTGCCTGGCACTCACTCGCGCTCACACTCACTTCCACTCACACTGCCCGGCACTCACTCGCATTCGCACTCACTTCCACTCACATCGCCTGGCACTCACTCGCACTCGCACTCACTTCCACTCACATCGCCTGGAACTCGCACTCATTTCCACTGACACTGCCTGGCACTCACTCGCACTCACATCCACTCACACTCATTGGCACTCACTCGCACTCACTTCCATTCACACTGCCTGGCACTCACTCGCACTCACATCCACTCACACTCATTGGCACTCACTCGCGCTCACTTCCACTCACACTCACTGGCATTCACTCGCACTCACCTCACACCTGTACTCCACGAGGCACGGTCTGATCCAATCAGGAACGCAGGCACAAGATCGGACCATAAGTGGGCACAACCGTCTCATGCGCGCACATGCAAGCAACCGGCGCCATCTCGCGTCGGCAGGGGAGAAGTAAAGGAAGAAGAGGTGTGCGTCCGAAGGAGGAATAGGCGCCGCTTGTACACACACGCACACACACACACAGCTACCTGACTTCCAACACGCATATCTCGCCGACTCGTCGGCGCCTCCCCGAAGCCGAGGCGGCCGAGGCGTCTTACGCCTCCCGGCTCTTTGGAGCCGTCTGCGTAGGTCTTCGCTTGCCTAATTTTGGATATCTCAGCGCTTTGCGCTCGGGCTAACGGTCACCGCACAAGCGAAAAGTAACATTTGCTGTAGTTGGAATGAGTGTGCATGCTCGGCAGTTTCAGTGAACATTTTTATTAAAAACCTGTATCGGCATTTTGGTTGAATAATGGATCACATCACAGCGCATCCTGTCATGTATTTCTCGTGATTTCTATTTTTTACTCACGCCGAGCTTAGTGCTACTATTAATTTCATGCATTAATTCTGTAGTGTTTTCCATTGCATAAATTGCTTGATTGTGTTTCTTTAGGATTTACATGCATGCCCTCCCTGCAACGATCTCTTGTGAGATCGGCAGTATTCCCATAAAAATAAACCCTGCGCTAGTTACGTTCACCTGCTTCAGTAAACTGAAACGCATTTAATCCGCGCTGTTAGCGCTGCAGGAAACGAAATATTTGTCACCCTCGGCCGGCCTAACAACGAGTAGTATTTTGCGGAAGAGCTGTATGCACAATAAATAAATGCTTGCAGCGCGAGAAATCTGTACAAACTCCAGCAATGTGGTACGTGCAAGTTTGGCAGGGCTGGAGAAACCTACCTCGCTTTTAGACACTTCCCACTGGGAGGACAAAGCCAGCAGAGCGCGAAAAAAAAAAGAAAAAGGAGAGAGAGAGAGAACAGCAGAAGTGCTGCTGATATAAAATCCGGGCAAGTAAACAGCGCTCTATGGTTGTTTCTTCAGTATTACACAATATGAAATACAGTGAAAACCCACGTGCAAACAGCAGAACGTATTATTTAATGTCTCAATTTGCTAAAACTGTAGGAAGTGGTCCACGCCTCCCGAGGAAGCGCCGAAACTGGAAGGCGAGTGTCAAGTGACGAAAGGAAGCGGAGCCGCGATGAGTTTAGGATGCGGAAATATGTCTCTGTGCTTACTTTTCCAACCCTGAAGAGACTAGTGAATCAGAACATTTTGCAGCTTTTATTTCACTTTGCTACTAAGCCAGTTTAACCCTTTGAAGGTTCTTGCCGTATATGCACGGCGGCGGTTTTCTGTCCCGCAAGCAGTGTTGTATACTTTACTCCCAAACAGGAACGAAAGCTCGTTCCTCGTTCCTTCCCAATTTTTGTAACGAGTTCCCGTTAAAAGTTCCTTTAATCAGAAAGGAACGCGTTCCAGTTACACTTCTTAAATTAAAACGTGTCGTTACACTTACGTTACATTTGATTTTTAAAATTGAAAATGGTGTCGCATAATTGTGAGCAAAAATTAAGTGACTTAAACACTTTAAAATTCACTTCCAGCTGCGTACATTGTGCGAACTTGAAGCCTACCGGCAGCAGAATATTTGGAGATAAAGAAATATGAAAATAAATGTTTCTAGACATATTTTCAGGGAGCACCGAACGTAGTCCGGACATGTTCACTGCGAGTTTGACTCTAGTCTATTACAAGTCCACCACATAATGGTTCTTCCAATAAAAAGTCAGAATAGTGCGCTTCAGATTTGCAAATAGAAAGTCACTCACATTCACCATTGCATGTGAGTAGCAAGCCTGCATTTAACACTAAAAGCTATAAATACTGTAGACCAGTCGATTTACATTGGCATATAATAGCTTGTTCTTCACCCACGCCTATAAATACTGGAACAAGATTTCCCGGTATGTCGTCATCATTTCCTGTCCTAAACTACTGCCCTCAAAACTTCTAGCCTTTTGTTTTGGTAGTCAACTGACAGTTCTGTATATATTAGATTTGCTTAGTTTTCAAAATTTAAAAGCATTTGTGACGCTGTTCTTTTCTTGTTATTCATGGTGTTGCGCAGCGTGTGTCGGTGTGGAGAACTCGAACTACATGATCAGCTGATGAGCTTATCGACGAATTTTGCCCCGCCACGGTGGTCTAGTGGCTAAGGTACTCGGCTGCTGATCCGAGGGTCGCGGGATCGAATCCCGGCCGCGGCGGCTGCATTTCGATGGAGGCGAAATGTTGAGGCCCGTGTGCTGTGCGATGTCAGTGCACGTTAAAGAACCCCAGGTGGTCGAAATTTCCGGAGACCTCCACTACGGCGTCTCTCATAATCAGAACTGGTTTTGGGACGTTAAACCCCACAAAACAACAACAACAACATCGACGAATTATATAACGTGGGAGTATTTTTTTTTCTTATGGCGTCTTAAGGAGTATTCTTTTTCTGTTCAATTTGTACAGCAGCCCCACTTTCATGCAATGGCGAAATGACATTGATGTGTGGCGAATGAATGAAGGAATAAATAAATAAATAAAATGCCTCACATTCATCATTTCATCGGACACCAACCAAGAAATGATGTCTGCAAGCAAAAATGACATATGTCACTCATGAAAGGTTCGCAGCAGCACAGCAGCACAACCCAAATAGCAAAAACGTGCGCACGTGCTACTGAGCGTGGCTCTAGTTCGTAAAAAGATCAATAAATAGTAGAAATGATATCTAATGTGAACAAGAAGGTAACTAATGGACCGACTTACGCTTAGAATTCAAAGCTCGCTTTCGTTATGCGAATAAGAAACATCAATAAATAAACCATACCTGCACGTGCTTCTTCAAGTTTCGCCCCGATTTTTCGACACTCCAACTGTATGTTCTGATGGAGCATAAGTCATACATTGCACTAAACACAGGTGTGCGATGTTCAGTTTACCTTATATTCAGTCGGTTTAAACATCGGGGCAGCAATTGCCACGAAGAAATCTATAATTTAACATCGGCACTCATTGCAACAGAATCTAGATGGCACAGGAGGAACACGTGTTACGCGATTTTTAAATGTCAAGTGAAAGATCTCCACAGTGTGTCCAGCCGTCAGAACGACCATTGCTTGCTGTCCAGACTGGCTCAGACAAAGCGAAAGACTGTTATTCTTCCCCTCGTCCCGCGCGCTTTCCTGCGCCCCTGCCGGCGCCTGGGAGTTGTTTCGCCATAATTACAGCCCTTTCGTCGACCCCTTTCGTTACAGCGGGAGGACCACGTTTTCCCGTTTTCGGCGGACCTTGTCGTCCCATTAGCGGAGGCCGGCTATGTGTCGAGCCGAAGGCGCCGCGTCGGAACGGTCGCTTGTTCCACGACTTTCGGAGAATCTTGCAATCCCCCACCCAAGCGAGCCGGGAGCGTCCGTGGGAACACAGCAGCCGATGTCTTCTCAGCGATCTTCAATTGGTTGTTTGACAAGAGACCGAATCGCTATTTAAGAACGCGCCGCCCTTTTGTTAACAGGCCCCAGCCGACTCGGTCGTGCTGGCTGGCCCTGTAGTTTTCTTCTCCAAACGCTCGTGGTTTACGTTTCCGGCTGCTACGTGTAGCTAGCGCGCGCACAGCTATGTTGATCGAGACCTTGCCTGCCTGCTAACCACGTAACGTGACCTTGACTTCGCAAGAGGGTTAACTATAGCCTCCGTAGTGTAACATTTGCCTCTGTTCGTCTGCAAAAAAAAAAAAAAAAATGGCAGTTCCTACGTGCAGTGGGAATCAAGGAAATCCGAAGCACGCATCAGGAACGTAAAATGGATCTGCATTGTCAAGCTATACCGATTTTGGTACATATGAAGTTTACGAAACGGCCGCAAGAGCACCAAGACTGTGGCATGTAAACCCTGCCGCTCACGACACGCATGTCATGATTATAATGTTATGACCTCCCTTTTACGTTCTTCATGCAGTTGTGTTCTGCCATAGCAATTTTGATATGCATCCCGTTAACGAAACGCGTGGCACGTAAATCATGCCACTCATAACATGCATGTCACGATTTTCATGTTTTTGGAACGTGTCAACCATGGCTCGTCAGACTTTTTTGTGTCGCCAAACCAATTTTGGTATATATCAAGTTAACGAAACGTCCGTAAGAGCACCAAAACCGCGGCACGTAAACCATGCCGCTCAGCGTAAATCATGACATGCATGTCATGATTTTCATGTTATGATCGGTCATTTATGTTCGTCATGCAGTCATGCTGTGCCATACCAATTTTCGTATACATCCCATTAACGAAACGGCCCAGAAGAGCACCAAGACCGTTTCATGTAAATCATGCATGTCATGATTTTCATATTATGACCTGTCATTTATGTTCGTCATGCAGTCATGTGGCATACCGATTTTCGTATATATCCCATTAACGAAACGCCCAGGGCTAGATAGATAGATAGATAGATAGATAGATAGATAGATAGATAGATAGATAGATAGATAGATAGATAGATAGATAGATAGATAGATAGATAGATAGACACACTCAAAGCCGCCGAAGTGCGCTAAGAAATGCTTTGCGTTTAAAATGCCGTTGACGCTGAGGCCCACACATGGGAGCCGTAACCGCATTCTCAGAACAAATGCACTGAGCGGCATAGGTCAGCGGTGCGAGGGAACTCACTCACCCAAATTTTCCGGGACTTGCACTCTCTCGCACCTCCACTCACACTCACCTCCACTCGCGCTCACTGGCACTCATTCGCACTCACCTCCACTCACGCTCACTCGCACTCACCTCAACTCACACTCACTTGCACTCACTCGCACTCACTGGCACTCACTCGCACTCGCACTCACCTCCACTCACACTCACTTGCACTCACACTCACTTGCACTCACTCGCACTCGCACTCACTTCCACTCACACTCACTGGCACTCACTCGCACTCGCACTCATTTCCACTCACACTCACTTGCACTCACTCGCACTCGCACTCACCTCCGCTCACACTCACTCGCACTCGCACTCACCTCCGCTCACACTCACTTGCACTCACTCGCACTCGCACTCACTTCCACTCACACTCACGGCACTCACTCGCACTCGCACTCACCTCCACTCACACTCACTGGCACTCACTCGCACTCGCACTCGCACTCACCTCCACTCACACTCACTTTCACTCACTCGCACTCGCACTCACTTCCACTCACACTCACTGCACTCACTCGCACTCGCACTCATTTCCACTCACACTCACTTGCACTCACTCGCACTCGCACTCACCTCCACTCACACTCACTTGCACTCACTCGCACTCGCACTCACTTCCACTCACACTCACGGCACTCACTCGCACTCGCACTCACCTCCACTCACACTGACTTGCACTCACTCGCACTCGCACTCATTTCCACTCACACTCAATGGCACTCACTCGCACTCGCACTCACCTCCACTCACACTCACTGGCACTCACTCGCACTCGCACTCATTTCCACTCACACTCACTGGCACTCACTCGCACTCGCACTCACCTCCACTCACACTCACTGGCACTCACTCGCACTCGCACTCACCTCCACTCACACTCACTGGCACTCACTCGCACTCACCTCCACTCACCACTGGCACTCACTCGCACTCGCACTCACCTCCACTCACACTACTTGCACTCACTCGCACTCGCACTCACTTCCACTCACACTCACGGCACTCACTCGCACTCGCACTCACCTCCACTCACACTGACTTGCACTCACTTGCACTCGCACTCATTTCCACTCACACTCACTGGCACTCACTCGCACTCGCACTCACTTCCACTCACACTCACGGCACTCACTCGCACTCATTTCCACTCACACTCACTTGCACTCACTCGCACTCACCTCCACTCACACTCACTTGCACTCACTCGCACTCGCACTCACTTCCGCTCACACTCACGGCACTCCCTCGCACTTGCACTCACGTCTATGAAATGAGTGCGAGTGAGTGCGAGTGAGTGCACTCATGAGTGAGTGCGCCGACCTATGCCTTTCTCTGTCAGTACAAATGAGTATACCACCACGCGAGCCGGCAGATATCCGTGTGCGGAGCTCGCGCGCCTGAAGCCGCCAGACTTAATGGTCGACAAAACGTGGGGCAAGTTTTTCCGTTGACATCGCATTCAGAGGCAATACCTACGGAAAACCGCTTCCTTATTCGAATAAGTAGACTGTTCTAGCGTTGTTAGTTCTTTTCCGTTTGCACCTTGCTTCACTTACTACACATATAGCAGAATGCGCTATATACTGCACCTGAAGGAAACGTTATGCTAGCCTACTAGACCTTTTTATCTTATTCTGAAAGCATGATTTTGTCTTAATTGAGCCACTGAATGCATACCGAGTGTATGTGCGCATCGGTGCATAAAATGGCGCATACTTCACCGCATATTTGACGCCCCATATCTGTAAAGTGACATCGTCCCCGCGCTTCATTCAAATCTCACATTGTAAACTGGAATACGTACCATAAGTAATTCTTTTGAATTTATTTGGTTCAGATTGCTAATTAGCGAATTACGCATTACATTAATCGTGCTGCATAGGCAATCTGATACTATAGGCATTCTTGCAGTAGTATGTATGTATGTATGTATGTATGTATGTATGTATGTATGTATGTATGTATGTATGTATGTACAACCGTCATCAAAATAAGTCGGGACGCGCGAGCGACGACCGCAATCAGATAAAACTGCATCGCCGCGTCATCTGACGTGGAGCGTCTTGTGTCGAGACATCACAGTGCGCGTGCGCGTCCTTTCATTCTCGCAGCCATGTCTTTTTACTCGCTTGCAGCGGACCAGGTGATTCCATGTAGCGTTTAACGCTAGGTGTCACTTTCTTCAATCCGTGCCGAGGGTGAGGGGGGGCACCGGTGATAAGTTTGGTCGATGCTATTTTTCGCTGGCCCTCAGCCTAAGTCGCTTTCCTTTTTTGTTCTTTCAAGGCCAACCCATGACAATACAACAAGTGTTTTTTTCTCTCATCCATTCGCCTAGTATGTTGCATGTGCAAGGTGATCTGCCTGCCTCTTGTTATATTATCTTATTAAACTGAAGCATCCTTACGGCTCAACCCTTTTCGGTGCCCTCGTTCATATTTAAGTATAACATAGTATGCTTCACCCAAAACGAACGTGAAAAGAAGAGATATATAATGATGTGTGTGGCGCCGGTTTGCCACTGAGACGAGATGTGCTATCTAATCAGGGCATAGCGAGCCGCGTACACTTCACCGCCACCGTGCCCCCGTCGAACTGAGCGCGTTACGGATTGAAGAAAGTGACACCTAGCGCAAAACGCTGCATGTAATCACCTGGTCCGCTACAAGCGAGTAAGAAGACATGGCCGCGTGCGAGAACGAAAGGACGCGCACGCGCACTGTGATGTCTCGACACAAGACGCTCCACGTCAGATGGCGTGGCGATGCAGTTTTATCTGATTCCGGTCGTCGCTCGCGCGTCCCGACTTATTTTGACGACGGTTTATGTATGTATGTATGTATGTATGTATGTATGTATGTATGTATGTATGTATGTATGTATGTATGTATGTATGTATGTATGTATGTAGACAAGTCACACCACGGCCGGAGTGGACACGCGCGCGCACTTATTGAGTCCGGCCATGGTGTGACTTGTCTACGCACGACCTTCCATGCTCTATGCTCTCACACGCGCGCTTTTCACTTACTATGGGATTCGCAGATATGGAGTCGCCGTACCACTGCGAGGACTGCAAGCGAAAGTTCAACGGACCCATGCCATACGCGGCGCACATAAACGGCTGCAAACGTCCGAAGAACCTCCACTCGTCGGTTTTGGGTATCTCAGAGCTGAAAGCGTCTCCTGTAATATGCAGAATTTGCAACGTGCAACTGAGCTCCGAAGTTATCTACACGCTTCACGAATTGGTACGCTACTTGTTATCTAGCGTGTACTTTAAAGGAAGCGCTCGACTAAGGGAAACACAAGATTGTAAATTATGCTTATGTCGAGATAAGTGCATACAACTTCAACGAGAAAAAGAAAGCAGTAAAACCTCGATATAACGAAGTGCGAATATCAGCAGGAAATTTCATGTATCGTGGATTTTATTAAACCACAGTTTTGGTGTTTCAGTCGTACAGGAAAACACTTAGATTCTCAGGTATCCTAGGCGACGATATCTATAGTTAGTAGGAACCTGCGGTCTGAAAAAAAAATTGCAGGCTTGCAAATACCAATGTTTTTAGTTGAGGTCATTATTTAGAACCAATGCTACGAAATCATGCCGGTATGGCGCAACGTGCCTATGCATGTGCTTCGAGATGAGGTTGTGGCAAACGCACGAAGCGCGCACGATTTTTGCTGCGTGAACGTTCGATGTGAAAGGACGCGCACAGAGGACATTTTGTTCAGGCCGACTATTCTTTACAATTTCTGTAAGCTTATTAGCCAGAGTTCCAAAGAAATGCTTGAAATAACCGAGAAGTTCGTTAAATCGAGACCTTGTGACAAAAATATTTTGGCAATTATAGCAAAAAAAAAAACAACAACAAAGAAACGGGGTTCTCAATGCAACTAACATTGTGATATGAAAATTATTCCCTGTATGGAGCCTAGAGGGCTTCATTCATTTGATTGGTTGCATTGAGGTTCCACTGTACGAATTATCAACAATGATGACGCCACGCGGCCCTAATCCGAACTACCACGGTGTAGTTATCCCTTCCCCGCTTTAGCGCATTTTCTGGCTTATGCGAGTCTTCGCTTATTCGGAGGGCAGTAGATTGGTGACACAGAAGTGAAATTTATACACCACTCTGAAACACTCTTAAGAAATTTCAGATGTCCTTTCCCTCAAGTGACGTTTCGACGTTCGCCCATGAGACTACGTCTAAACGTAGGGTCTATACTTCCCAAACGGCATCTTTGTACATCTATACACCAGTGAATTCAGTCATGAGTGGCTCGCGTACTCGACACGATTATGTGCCACACGTTAAGATATCTATGATATTGCCAGGCTAATCTTGACTTGATGGCCCAGGATATCACTTCATTGATGCCATAAGCTATCAGTCATGTTGTCATGCATTCACACCCTTTCATGGCATTTTTGGAGTACGAGCGCTTTAAATTTTTTTCCCGCACTTTGTTTCAAACGTTTCACCATGCTTTATTGTCATTAATCACGATGTAACTGATGAGCCCGGCATGATCTTCACGTCATTCTCTATCAGTCACTTTGGTCATGAGTCGTTACCCTTCCATGCTAGTTTCGTTACCAAGTGAGCGAGACGTGAATTTTCAAAATTTTTCCTCGACTTCCACATTTTTTTGTGGGATCGGGGGAAAGGGGGGGGGGGGGGTCTGGTTAACCGTGACGTAACCGACGAGCATATCACGTCATTGATGCGATGACCTATCATTAATTATAGTTGTAGATTCGTACCCTTCTATGCCAGTTTTGGTCTATGCAGAGTGAACGAGGCGCGAGTTCTCAAAATTTTCCCCCAACTCTCTTCCATTTCCCGGAGGGCTATTGATGGCATAAGCCCTCAGTCATGTTAGTCATCCATTCCCACATTTTCATTAGAATTTTGTATATCAAGCTCACGGGACGCGGCTTTTGAGTTTTCCACACATTTTGTTTCACTTTTTGTGATGTTTATTGTCGCACTTGTGACGTAATTTACGAGCGTATCATGTTATTGATGTAGTAACCTGTCGGTCCTGTTAGACATACACTCGTACCCTCCCATGCCATTTTTTTGTATATGAGGAGGCTTTTTTTTTTAAATCTAAAAAAGCCAAATCCAGGAACCGGGAATGGGCTAAATTTGACAGGAAATTAAAGTACATATAGGTTTCATTTATTTCAATAATAACTGTCATCAAAACAACCCAAGAACGTTTCAAATAAGAAATGAGCCAAGTGCTGCATCTGCTTGAATCAAAGTGAGCGAGATCCACTCAAGTGCTGTGTGCACTCATGACTCGGACAACATAGCCGAATCCAAGCCTTTCTACGTGTGCTAGTTACTTTGTTATGGTGCTTCTGGTTGCTTCGTGTCAAAGACGGTACATTCTAAAAGGAAGACGACAGCAATGAAAAGATTGGGGACCGGTCTTTTCTTAGAAGTGAACCCCAAACGGCGCACCTTAGAGCCAGCAAAGAAGCGGCTGCGAAGTACGTGCAGGGGAAGGGGGGGGGGGGGGCTAAAAGTGCTCTTGTGCCGGCAAGCCCAACAAAAACTTTTAGAGAGAAAGTCCGAAAGCTCCCTAAGGCCCGGCCCTGCGTCTTTTGCACGCAGGACCACTAGGCGTGCATCAGAGGGTGCAGCCGGCAAGACGAAGTCGCACCGTTAACTTTGTCGCAAAGTATTACGATATTGCTCATGCGCTGATATGCAGACCGTTTTTGTTTTTGGTATCCCGAATGCAAGCGTAATCAATATGGTTCCATCAAAATTAGCCTTACTCTGTTACATATATATAAGAGCCAAATCCAAACTTTACTCCCGGATTACGGTGTTAATGGCCCTTACAAAAATGCCATATATGGCGATATCAGGAGTTGGGCACATGTGGCTATATATGGCGGGTGCCCGTACGTGGCCGCATGTGCCCCAATCGTGATAGAAATAATATGGCAATGAAAGACCAACACGAGGAATGCCATGCAAGACTCTGATACGTATCGGGCAAATACGGCCACATACAGACACCTGCCTTATATAGCCAGATATGCATATATGGCCATATATGCATATCTGGTTATATACGGCACGTGTCCTTATTTGGCCGTATTTGCCCAATAGGCATCAGAGTCTTACATGGCATTCCTCGAGTTGGTCTTTCATTGCGATATTATTTCTATCACGATTGGGCACATGCGGCCACGTACGGGCACGCGCCATATATAGCCACATGTGCCCAACTCCTGATATCGCCATATATGGCAGTTTTGTAAGGGGGGCTACATACATATTAACTGCCACATAAGTTCGAGGTATTCTGGTGACAAGTGTGCACTGCAAAAAAAAAAAAAAAGGAAATGTTCGAACAGCCTCGAACATATTGCCAGTTAACAAGTACGTTCAAAAGGACAGAAAGTTGAGCGAGTTGGTAACAGTCCATAATCAAAAGAAGAGGCGTGCAGGACACGGACACAAGGAGAGCAGTGTACAACACGTGTTGTTCACTGCTCTCCTTGTGTCCGTGTCCTGCACGCCTCTTCTTTTGATTATGAACAAGTACGTCTTTCTCAGTTCTCCTTGATGTGGATTTGACCTTTTTCTTAAAAGGCCCCTAAACCACCCCTCGATATTTATTTTAAATATTTCAAGTAAAGACACGCATCGAAATGAGAACGCCGTCACAATCATCGATTCCAAGCGTAGCAGCGTTACGCGCCACGGGAGCGCCACAAAACGAAGAAAACGACCCCGGCCCTACTGTTCGCGGCGAACCGCGGCGGCAGCGCCGCGAAATCCCGCCTCATCCGAGCGAACGGGCGCGAGAAGCAAGCGAGCCACCGTACGGGTACGAAACGAGCCTCCGGGCGGGTCCGCATGACTCCGCGATGGAGCGCGTACGTCACGGACGGAGGCGCTCTGATTGGTCTCCTCTCCGGCGGCACGCGGCACGCCGCGTAAAATCGTGCACAGACCGATCGGCTCGCGGCAAGAGAATCCCTGCCGCGCGGCAGCCTCGGAGGCTCGCGTTTTGCCGCCTGCGGCGCGCCGCGCGCGTTTTTCCGCCAGTGTGCACGGGCCTTTACGCGCCACGGGAGCGCCACAAAACGAAGAAAACGACCCCGTTCGCCTCTCCGGGCATTTCCTATGCGCCCTAGCCCGCCCTGACGTCTCCTGACGATCTGACCCGTTTCTGGTGCTGTCACTGGTCGAACCACTGCCGGCAAGGACTGCAGACAAGTACGCACGCTCCCTCTTTCTCGCCGCGTTGCTTGCCGTGCCATTGTGGGCATCCACTGGTGGCAAAGAAGAGAAACTCCGACGTAAACACCTCCCACTGAGGTTCCTCACATTGTATTGGTGAGATCATTAGCGGCACCCTTCGCCAGTGGCGTAACACGGGTGTGGGCACTGGGGTACAAGTGCCACAGGCGCCACTTGGGAGGGGGCGCCGAGCCGAGTCCGCTCAACGTTGGCTCGAGGAAAAAAAAAAGGGAGCGGGGCTGTGCAACCGCAGCGGAGAGGAGCCGCTACAAAAGCTTCTGTTTGAGAGTGCGACGTTCCAGGGGACAGAAACTGGGCGCTAGCGCCCCTTGGAATAGTTGTTAATGTCTTTTTGTGGACTGCTGCACCTTTGTTCTCTTGGGATTGAGCGGTGCCGAGGGGCCTTGTGACGCCACCGGGTTGCCTCTCTTGTTATCGGTGGTAATTATCGCATTAGAGTTTAAACATTTTTTATCGCTCAGCGTGAAAAACGAGGACAACACGCAAGAGGGGACACAAACCCTTCTTGCGTTTGGCTTTTCTTGCATGTTGTCCTGGTGTTTTGCGCAGACCAATAAAAAATTTTTCAGCCAGTTCCGACTCGCTGAACCATTGGCGATCCTACAGTGCGTTACCGCTCGCGAAGTGCGGGGCCGTTTTGGTCGCTGGGGTTACCTTCGCTGCAAAGACATTCGTCGGACCAGATATAAACAGAGAAAGACGCGCCCCCACCTCTGGAGGAGTTGCACAGACCAAGGCGAGCAGTCAAGTTCACATTCGCTATGCTTCTAGAGTATCTCCAATGGCGAAAATGTGTGACGAGAGAGTGGCAGCTCCTTTCGTAATGCACGCGCCATGTTGACTAAGACATGGACTTTGTCCGCTTTAGGCATAATTTCGGTGCGCGTCGTATGGACTGTATTATAGAGATACCGCCCAAGTGTCGATGGCCAGCGCTCAGAGAGATCGCTCTTGGTTGGGTTTTGTTAATGGTGTGCTTGTGTTTGATGAATACCAGGGAGTTTTACGAGTGAGAGTGTAGGTCACGTCATTGTTTTTCGGCAAACACTTGGTTGTTCTTTACGTCCCCAATCAGTAGCCTAGTGTGTATTAGTTAGTAGGCTGTCCTCAATCCATTGGCACGCGCCTGACCTTCGCGTAATAAAACTTAACTGTTTGGTGTTCTTGGGGTCGATCTAGAAAAGCTTGAAACGAGGTTCAGTCGTCGGAATGAAACTGATCGAGGAGGCACTCGTGAGTTAAACGTTTAGCTGTAAGTACATTTAGGTATTCCTACCTATAGTCTGTTTCAGTAGTTCCGTGCAGCAGAGCCAAGGCTACGAGGCCATCGATCACAGAATCCTTCCGAAGCGAGACGAAATGTCATTGTTCGGACACGCACACCCCGCTTCATCTTCCTCCTTTCAGGGCGGCAGGTGCTACTGCAGCGCGCGCCATTGGCAGATGACGAGCCGCGGAAGGACACGTTTAACCATGTGTTTGTTGTCCGAATTGGCCGAAGAGGCCTGTAGCTTCCACAGCGCTGCACGGAACTTCTGAAACAGACTACAAATGCACGAAATAAAGCATAAAACATAAAGAACGAGTCCTCCTTGACAAAAATTGTTTACGATCAACACCAGCACTGGCGTCACAAAAAGCAATAAACTGCGACAACGAGGCGGCAACAGGATTTGCCGAAACGAATCCTTAAACGCACCATTCCATCATCAGCCTGCCTACGCCCACTGCAGCTCAAGGACCTCTCCCATAGATCCCTGTCCTGTGCTAACAGTGCCCAATTTATCGCCGCAAACTTCCTGATCTCATCTGCCCACCTAACTTTCTGCCGCCCCCTGCCATGCTTGCCTTCTCTGGGAATCCACTTTGTTACCCTTAATGACCCCCACGCCCATCTCTTCTTAATTTCTATTAATATGTCCTCAACACGCGTTTGTTCCCTAACCCACTCCGCTCTCTTCTTTTACTTAAGTTTACAACTGCCATTTTCCGTTCCATTTCTCGCTGCATCATCCTCAATTTAAACTGAACGCGCTTAGCTAGCCTCCAAGTTTCTGCCCCGTAGGTGAGTACCGGTAAGATGCAGCTGTTATACACTTTTCCTCTTCAGAGACAATGGTAAGCTACCATTCATTATCTGAGAATGCTTGCCGAATGCACTCCACCCCATTCTTATCCTCCTAATTATCTCAGCCTCATGGTTCGGATCAGGGGCCACAACGTGGCCTAAGTATACATATTCACCTACCATTTCCAACGCCTCGCTACCTATCTCAAACCGCTGTGCTCGCCCAGGGCTATTCAGCATTATTTTAGTTTTCTGCATATTAATTTTAAGGCCCACTGTTCTACTTTGCCTGTTTAGATCAGTAATCATGCTTTGTAATTGATCTGCCGAGTTACTTAGCAAGGGAATATCACCAGCAAATCTGAGGTATTCCCCTCCCCATTAACCCTTACACCCACCTGTCCCCATCCAATGCTCTAAATAACTTTTGTAAACATGCCATGAAAAACATAGGAGAGATTGTGTCCCCTTGTCTTACGCCCTTCCTTGTAATCGAAACTATATACGAGAAGTTCAGGGGAAGATGGATGCTTGAATCGATGAACAGATCGCAAAATACGATTTAGAACAGAGAATGTCGCAGGAGCTAACAGTTCGACAAGCGGACACCGCCTGTAGCCACACCACCACCACCACCACCGCCACGGCCGCCGCCGCCGCCGCTGCTGCTGCTGCTGCTGCTGCTGCTGCTGCTGCTGCTGCTGCTGCTGCTGCTGCTGCTGCTGCTGCTGTCTTCGCCAGGCCCTAGACAAGCCCACTTGTCGAAACGTTGGCTCCTGCGACATTCCCTGTTCTAAATCGTATTTCGCGATCTGTTCATCGGCCCTTCCTTAAAGGTATTTTGCTGCTCTCCTTATGGAGGACTATGGTGGCCGTGGAGCCATTATAGATGTCTTCCAGTACTCTTACGTAGTGCTCGTCTACGCCCTGATTCCGCAATGCCTGCATGACTGCTGAGGTATCGACCGAGTCAAATGCTTTCTCGTAATATATGAAGGCTATATATAGAGGTTGGTTATTCTCCGCGCATTTCTCTATCACCTGATTGATAGTGTGAATATGGTCTACTTTACGAAACCCTGCTTGTTCGTTAGGTTGACTGAAAGCTAAGGGGGCACAAGTTCTGTTAGCGATCACCTCGGTAAATGCCTTGTAGACGACTGACAGTAAGCTAATCGGCTTCTAATTTTTCAAGTCTTTTGTGCCGCCTTTGTTATGGATTAGGATGATGTTCGCATTCTTCCAAGATTCCGGTACGCTCGCAGTCATTAGGCATTTCGTACAGAGGCTTACCAGCTTTTCCAATATAATCTGTAAGAGATCCGCTGTTATCTGATCCTCACCGAGTGCCTTTTCCGCTTGCATCTCTTTCAAAGCTTTCATTACTTCCTCTGTCATTACTGGTGGAATGTCAGCCTCTTCTAAACTGCTTCCTCGTTCACTACTATTATCCTGGTTGTCGCGGCTACTGTAGAGAGGCTCTGTAAAACTCCTCGGCTATTGTAACTATCTCATCCCTATTCGTATAATCACATTGCCTTGCCTGTCTCGTAATGCATACGTCTGATTTTTGCCTATGCCTAGGCGTCTCTTCACCGCTTCCAGGCTCCTTCCGTTTTTTAGAGCATGCCCAATCCTCTCCATATTATGCTTTCGTATGTCGGCTGTCTTACGCTTAATGATTAATTTCGAAAGCTCCGCTAGGTCTATTCTGTCAACTACGTTAGATATTATCATGCCTTGCCTTTTTATAATCAAGTCCTCCTATGATCTCCTGGGAAAGCTTGATAGTAATCTGTATACCGATCTTACCTCCTACTTCTATTGCACACTCCGTGACAATGCGTGTGAGATTATCGCTGACTTCCTGAACGCAAATGTCTGCTTGCTCGGTTAGAGCCGAATATATGTTTTGCAGCGCTATCCTGAATTCTTAGACTTTTCGTTTTACTGTTAGTTCATTGATTGGTTTCTTACGTACTAGCTTATTGCGGTCCCTCCTCAAGTCTAGCCCAATTCGAGATCTCACCATCCTATAGTCACTGCACCTAACTCTGCCCAGCACTTCCACATCCTGCACGACGCCAGGGTCATTGCATAGTATGTAGTCTATTTCATTTTTATGCTCGCCATTCGGGCTTCTCTACGTCCACTTTCGGTCCTCCTGTATACGAAAGAACGTATTCATTGTTTGCAGATTACTCCCCTCTGCGAACTCTACTAATAAGTCTCCTCTGTCATTCCTAGAACCCACGCCATAGTTCCCGGCTGCCTTGTCTCCAGCATGGTTATGGCCTACCTTAGCATTGAAGTCCCCCATAACAATGGTGTATGCGTCTGAACGCATCATTAGTACTGATAAAAAAAGCAGATATAGGATGCAGACTAGATATATTCAATAAATACTTTTGAACAATAGATTTCATAATAATGCAGCGAAAATCAAAAAGAGCTGTTTACGTGCCTACTTCGTCGTTTTCTTTTGTGTGGTTGTATGTAATTTATGAACTTCTAACATTTCGTGTAAAGTGAGACGGCAAGAGGTAACCGACAAGGTCCATTTCTTTTTTCACCTTTATTCTAACCTTGTGGACTTCTGGTGTATCCTACGATGCTGCGTGTATGTGCAAGACGGCTACAGTCCACTGTAGAGAACAGTCAGGAAATCGCTCATTCGCTTTCCCAAAACAGACAGATGGCCCCTTTTTTGCAAACAACAACAACATAATAATAATAATAATAAAAATTGGGAGATCCCACGTGCAGTGGGAATCAAGGAAATGCGAAGCACGCATGAGGAACGTAAAATGGATTTACATGGTTGTCTCGCTATATCGAGTTTGGTACATATGAAGTTAACGAAACGGCCGCAAGAGCACCAAGACTGTGGCATGACATGCGTGTTTGAGCGGCCATGCCGCTCATACACGCATGTCATGATTTTAACGTTATGACTTGTCATTTACGTTCGTCATGCAGTCGTGTTGTGTCGTAGCAATTTTGGTATACATCCCTTTAAGGAAATGAGTGGCATGTAGATCATACCGCCAATGACATGCATGCCACGATTTTCATGTTATGACCTGTCATTTATGATCGTCATGCAGTCGTGTTGTGCCAAACCAGTTTTCGTATAGGCTCCGTGCAGTCGAGTTTTCCATGTGCGACATCAGCGCCAGAACGCACTGCCTGGCGGAGAGAAGCAAAATTGGGCAGACTGTGACAGGAAAATACGCGAACGCGATGCGCGTCTCCAACTCTATAGCAGCAGCGACCGCCCATCCCACCTTCTTTCGTTTTATTTCCTTTGAGACGCGCGCTCTAAAACTGCGGCAAACTGTTCCAAAGGGCGACGCCGCGAGCGTTAGTGTGGTTCGCAGCATGCCCGGAAAGCAGCGAAGAAACGCGCGCGTCGCTGTCGCCTCGGTTTCCACCGTGCGCGCGCGTCTCATACGTGCGACCCAAGCTGCCAATGTCAGCAATACTGAGCCGTCCGACGAGTAGGGTGCCTCGATGTGCTCCTCCGCGGAACAGGGTGGAGACACTGCTCTTGTGGACGCCATATTGGTTCAAACGTTCGCGTTCGGTGGCAATGCCTGGCATGCATAGATGGAACGCTTCCAGCGAAACGCGCGGTAATTTGGCTCAGTTTATCCCTTCCGGCGGTAGGGCTTGCACATATAATGTTGGTAACAAATAGATTAGCACTAATTATTACGCATGAAACATTTGATGGCGAAATAAAGGCATTTAGAGCGTATCTATCGGTCTATCTATCTCACTGGCTGCGTAGATTCTCGTGCTCTTGCGGCCGATTGATTAAGTTGATGAGTACCAAAAATGACATGGCATGACAAGAGCATGTTGAAAACATAAATGACTGCTCATTACATGAAAATCATGACATGCCTTTAATGTACGCCATGACATACGTGACATGGTCAAGGAGCTACAACGGCCGTTTGGCCAACTTCATGTATATCAAAATTGACATGATATGATAAGAGCATGAGGAAAGTATACATGACTGGTCATAACACGAAAACCTTGTCATGCATGTCATATAGGCCATGACATACATGACCCGGTCATGGAGCTCTTACGGCCGTTTTAGTAACTTGATGTGTACCCAAACTGACACGGCATGATAGGAGCGTATACGGCTAACATGAATGACTGGTCATAACACGATAATCATGTCATGCATGTCATGCGCGCCATGACACGCATGACACGGTCATAGTGTTCTAACGGCCGTAATATTAACTTTATGTATACCAAAATTGACAGGGCATGATAACAGCGTAAGATGAAAGAAAACTGGTCATAGCACCAAAAAGATGTCATGCATGTCATGTACGCGATGACATATATGACCCGGTCATGGAGCTCAAATGACGGTTTTATTAACTTGTAGAGCACCAAAATTTACATGGCATGATAAGAGATTATGAGTAACATAAATAGCTGAGTATAACACGAAAACCTTGTCATGCATGTCATGTAGGCCATGACATACATCACCCGGTAATGGAGCTCTAACAGCCACTTTATTAGATGCGAAGCATCTTATGGCCGAGTTCAAACCGGTGGTGGTGTGCGGCGTGACCACCCTTATTGCGCATGCGCTCGCCCTGTGTGAATTAACGGCCAGGCTAGAGGGAAGAAATGACGCGCGTAGTGTTCCTCTTCGCGTTCCACGACGGCTTAATCTCTATTGTCTTATTGTGGCCATACTCAGTCATCCAATGGATAGGCAATCTCAATTTACTCAAAACAGATTTCTTTAGGATTAGCTTATTCCGGATTAGCTTAATCCGGACTACCTTAACGTGGCCATGCTCAGGCATCCAACAGGCAAGACAATCTCACTCCAAATTCACTTGCTTGTGACTAGCTTAATGCGGATTAGCTTAATCCGGCTTAATCCACATTACCTTATTGTGGCCATACGCTGTCATCCAACTGACTAGGCAATATCAACGTACTCAAAACGGGGTGGTGGAAGATTCGGACTACCTTAATCCAGCTTAATCGAATTTAATGGGATCGGATTAATGTGACCATACGCAGTCACCCAAACGGCTAGTCATTCTCAATTCACTCAACATTGACTTGTAGAGGATTAGCTTAACCCGGATTTATTTAGTCATGCTTAATCCGAAAGAACATAGCCTAGTCGGGTCTAACCTACATCATGGCTATGCCATCTCGTCTTGGACCGGATTAGCGTAATCTGACATAATCTCTACTAATCTTGCCTAATCCCACTTGATAGGTATCTATCAGTATAGATTGGTATGGACTAGCGTTAAATTCGCTTGTCCAAATTCAATTAGGCTGCGATATGCTGGCTTAAATAGGCTTTTTCTAAGCTTACCCTGGTTTAATCCGGCGGCTTAATTGGTATCACTGAGTATCAATCAGTATTGATTCGTATCGATTACTATTGATTGTTTCGACTATGCTTATTTAGCATGGGCTACGAGCATGATTAACTTGTCTTGACCAAGCTTATCTAAGCTTATCGGCAAGGTAGCCGAAGCATCTATTCACTCCGCAAGGCTTAACGCAAAGCTTAACATCCTCTTTGTAAAAGCAGCTTCACGCGATGATTATGCGATGCAGCTATAGCGAGACAAACAAGGATTTCTTTACTGGCATGCTCACCGCCAGCGATAAAAAATGCACGGCCACATGCGAGACAAGTCAACAACTAACCTCGCATATCTTGGTGCTGTCGGTCGGATGCCAGCGGTCGCGTTTCACTTGTGCTTCCCATTTTTTTCTTCGCTCGCTGTTGCGAGGGAAGCGAAACATCCGCTGGCCTTTCGCGTGTGAACTGGTACACCATGGCACACAGCAGCCTGTCATAGCGGCCAAAGAACTGATCTCAAACGTCGAGAACAACGTGTTTACAGCACCGTTCCCGCGCTAGCCTCTGCGCGCCGCCCGACACTTTCGAACCAATATGGCCGCCAGGCGGCGCGGGGTCTTTCAAAAGGTGTCTCCACCCTGGAGCGGAGGCGCGCGCACATCGAGGCACCCTACCGACGAGAGCTACGTAGCGCCCTCTGGTCAGTAGACGGAGCCCATACATCCCATTAACGAAACGGCAGTATAGCGCCAGGACCATGGCATGTAAATCATGCCGGTCATGACACGGGTGTCATGATTATAATCTTATGACCTGTTATTCACGTTCGTCATGCTGTCGTATTGTGCCATAGAAATTTTGGTATACATCCCATTAACGAAACGCCTGGCATGTAAATCATGCCGCCCATGACATGCATGTTATGATTTTCATGTTATGACCTGTCATTTATGTTCGTCATGCAGTCATATTGTTGCATACCAATTTTCCTACACATCCCACTAACGAAACGGCCAAGAGAGCACCAAGACCGTGGCATGTAGATCATGTCGCTCATGATATGCATGTCATGATTTTCGTGTTATGACCTGTCATTTACATTCGTGATGCAGTCATCTTGTGGCATGCCAATTTTCGTATACATCGCGTTAACGAAACGCGTGGCATGTAAAGCATGTCGACCATGACATGCATATCATGATTTTCATGTTGTGACCTGTCAGTCATGTTCGCCATGCAGTCATGTTGTGGCATACCGATTTTCGTATACATCCGATTAACGAAACGGCCAGGAGAGCACCAAGACCGTCGCATGTAAATCATGTCACTCATGACATGGATATCATGATTTTCATGTTATGACCTGTCATTTATGTTTGTCATGCAGTCATATTGTGGCATACCAATTTTTGTATACATCCCATTATCGAGCAGCTTTCAAGGCCCGAGAAGTATGAGTAATAGGATACCTTCCCAGTCACGAGGGGCAATAGAGAGAGGGGCAGTAATAGCGATATTGGTGACCATACTGCAAGGAACAGTGATAGTGGCAGCTGCAAACGTAATATAGAAGGCTGTTCCAATCGCTGCGACGCGTCGGCATTGCTGAAATGGAATCCACTAATGATGCGGCCGCTGGATATACAGCGGGCAAGGGGCGCCGGCTGCGGGCTGAGGACGCATTTCTTCGCGCAGGGTAGTCGCAAGCTATAGCTGAAACACCCGGAAAGGTCGAAATTTAGCTGCGGCGTTGGAGTTGTACGCGAGTCTGCAACGAACACGCCACTGCGAGAATTTTTCGAAACGCGAAAGTAATACGAAAGTAATAGCGGAGTTACACGTGTTTGATGATCGAAAACTGGTACCTGCTCATTGCGCTCTTCGCTATGCGCCTTCTTACAAATGCCATCTTTTCGTCGCCGACTACTCCAAACGCCACGTAACAGGCTATCGCCAATGAGCTCTGTTGCTTTGTGCCGGCCTGTTGTCGGTACAGTGGCGTAACTAGTAGGACGGCGCCCAGGGCAAATATATTTTCGTCCTCATTATTATTATTATTATTATTATTATTATTATTATTATTATTATTATTAAATGCGAAGCATTTCTTAGCGAACTTCGGCGAGTTTGAGCGTATCTATCTATCTATCTATCTATCTATCTATCTATCTATCTATCTATCTATCTATCTATCTATCTATCTATCTAGCCGCCTACGACTTTGTGCTCTCCTGGCCGTTTCGCTAATCGGATGTTTACGAAAATTGGTATGCCACATCATGACAACATGACGAACATAAATGACAGGTCACAACATGAAAATCATGATATGCATGTCATGAGCGGGATGATTTACATGCCACGGTCTTGGTGCTCTCCTGGCGTTTCGCTAATGGATGTATGCGAAAATTGGTATGGCACAACATGACATGCATATCATGATTTTCAAGTTATTACCTGCCATTTATGTTCGTCAAGCAGTCATGTTGTGCCATACCAATTTTCGCATACATCCCATTAGCGAAACGCCAGGAGAGCACCAAGACCGTGGCATGTAAATCATGCCGCTCATGACATGCATATCATGATTTTCATGTTATGACCTGTCATTTATGTTCGTCATGTTGTCATGATGTGGCATACCAATTTTCGTAAACATCCGATTAGCGAAACGGCCAGGAGAGCACAAAGTCGTAGGCGGCTAGATAGATAGATAGATAGATAGATAGATAGATAGATAGATAGATAGATAGATAGATAGATAGATAGATACGCTCAAACTCGCCGAAGTTCGCTAAGAAATGCTCCGCATTTAATAATAATAATAATAATAATAATAATAATAATGAGGACGAAAATATATTTGCCCTGGGCGCCGTCCTACTAGTTACGCCACTGTACCTTCGCTATAGACAACAGGCCGGCACAAAGCAACAGAGCTCATTGGCGATAGCCTGTTACGTGGCGTTTGGAGTAGTCGGCGACGAAAAGATGGCATTTGTAAGAAGGCGCATAGCGAAGAGCGCAATGAGCAGGTACCAGTTTTCGATCATCAAACACGTGTAACTCCGCTATTACTTTCGTATTACTTTCGCGTTTCGAAAAATTCTCGCAGTGGCGTGTTCGTTGCAGACTCGCGTACAACTCCAACGCCGCAGCTAAATTTCGACCTTTCCGGGTGTTTCAGCTATAGCTTGCGACTACCCTGCGCGAAGAAATGCGTCCTCAGCCCGCAGCCGGCGCCCTTGCCCGCTGTATATCCAGCGGCCGCATCATTAGTGGATTCCATTTCAGCAATGCCGACGCGTCGCAGCGATTGGAACAGCCTTCTATATTTACGTTTGCAGCTGCCACTATCACTGTTCCTTGCAGTATGGTCACCAATATCGCTATTACTGCCCCTCTCTCTATTGCCCCTCGTGACTGGGAAGGTATCCTATTACTCATACTTCTCGGGCCTTGAAAGCTGCTCGATACATAATGACTAAGTAAACGAATGTAGCGTAAGGTCACCGTCGTTTGTTTTATCAGTGGCTTATCAAAGTCAAAATGACTTCGATTAAGAAAATTTGTTTGTTAGTATAGTCCAACGTCATAATCCAGCTTGAGGCTGAATCAGAGTAACGTTTTAAAGGGGTCCTGAACCACCCTCCGGGCTTGGTGAAAAAACATATTCTACGGCTTGCCTACGCTGTAACGAACATCTCAGCCAAATGCTGTAGTCATCCGCGAAGCGTAGCGTTCACAAGCGGAGCACAAAGCTTCCACTTCTTCAGGAGCCCTCAACTCAAAAAGCGGCTTCTCCTCACGCTCCTTGAATATGCTCTGTTCGTCATAGAGCATTTACAAGAAGCGTCGCTGCTATTGGCCGATGGCAGACGCGCCCGCCTCGGCTGTGTGCGGGCCCTTCGCAGCGCGCCTTTTTTAAAACCGTAAGCGCGTGCGTGCCGTGCGTGCCGTGCGTGCCGTGCGCTCGCTTTTCCTTGCGTTGTGAGCACCTATATAGGCAAAATAGTTGCTGGAATTATGTAAAAATATATTTGTTAATGCGCAAGCCTCAGGACGCGAACGGTGCGGTGCAAAAGTCACCGTAAATATAGTTTTCCAAGAAGCCAACAAATGCATGCCTGCAGCTTGTAATAAATCACAAATTAATCCCAAACTTTAATTCATCAGTGATTGTAGATGGGTTTATTCCCTATGGTACTCCAATGCGCCACCTTCTAGTACTCGTACTCAATAACATGGCTGGAGTCGAACCCAAAATATTTCTTCTATAAGGTAGATTAAAGGACTAGGTCTGATTAGGGTGTACTTGGGTGGATTAGAGATCATTAAGGCGCATTAGGGTGGATTAAGACAGACTAAGGTACATTAAGGTGGACTATGGCATATTATAGAGCGGATTACGCTAGACTTAGATTAGGGTGAATTAAGGATTACAGCAGATTAGGGTTGACTAAGGGTCATTCCACGCCAAACGTCCCAGACATTGCGCTCGACCCTCTCCAATTCTATTGTAAAAAATTGTGGACGTTCATATCAGTGCACTATTTGTCCTCGGAAAGTATCTTTTGCGAAAAAAATTTTTTTTGTCTTTTACAGTGATTTGAACTTTGCCGTTGTGGGTGAAACCTAGGTTGCGAAAAAATACTCTAAAAAGTACAATACTTCACGGAACATCTTAAATATCTGCTATTTGCTTGAAAAGGAATGGCAATATCTTATTGATACCGTACCTCGGGTGAACTATCACGTCAACGTTATCAGGTGCGACACCACAGACTTCGACAGGCACTCGAACTATGGACTGCGCCGGTAGAGTTATGTCGTCAACGACGGCAATAGTCTGTTGGCGGCGCGTAGGCTCCTCACAAAAAGCAGACAGTAACACTTCACCGGCACCGCAATCAACCGTGGCTCCACATTCTTTCAGAAAGTCGATCCCCAGGATCACGTCATAGGTAGAATTCACAAGAACTGCAAACTCTGCCTTGAACAACTTTGAGCCAAATATAACAGTTACAGTACACACTCCCTTTGGTCGCAACGCTTCCCCACTGACTGCACGAAACGTTGCGTAGTCTTCCCAACAAAACATCACTTTCCGACCGATTCGGGTCTTGAATTCACCCATTGACGACCCCATTGACGACCCATTATTACCCATTGACGACCACTACTATGTCTCACGATGTGCTTTGTGGTGAAGCAATGCTGCAATTCTGTGCCCATTTGATTATTTTTTAAAAATTCTACGAATATTACAAGCACAATAGGACTATATCACTTGGCTGGATAGTTGGCATTAAGCGTGTTAAAAAAGTATTGAAGTCGACGACCGAGTAGTTTCGAAGTGGAAGGGGCGCAAACATTGCAAAATGCGTGAAATGCCCCATGTTCAGGCACATGTAGAGTGGTGATGCGGTCCAAGTAAAAATGCACGCTTGGTGTCATTTGGAAGAGTAAACAAAGGAGACTTATTTGTGAAAGTTTATTCGGAGTGATATTTGTTTAAGGCGAGAAACAAAATTTTATGTTGAGCGTTCGCGGCGTGCCTGGGCGCGGTCCCGTAAGTCCGCTTCACTGCGTCGCCGCACTTCCTTGGGGCAACGGAAATACGCGGCGCCCACGCAGGTGGCAAGATCGTGTGCTGCTGTGAGTTTTCACGTTGCTGAAAACTTGCAAACAGTGTACATGGCTGGCAGAAGGTTTCAGAAGGGCACTAAAGGCTGCCGGTTAGTAGTCGGAGCTGAGCACTATTTCATTTCCACGGCACTACATGCGCACGTACGACAGACGCAGCACTTGGGTTGTGTGGCCGGTTTTCGATCTCTGTGGAGGTTGCAGTTCTTACTTCCGTTGCCGATGTGTGGTCTTCGCCACTTGAAATGCCTGTGTTGCTGAGTAGGAGGTGAGCCCGCCATTAAGAGTGGTCAGTGATGATGGCACGAAATGGTGAAACGTGCGCGTACCTTTGACGGAGATTGTAGATTCAAACCTTGCTGGGAGCCCAACTTTCTTTTTTTCAACCCTAATCTCTGGCAATCGGAGCACAAATATACTTTGATGTTTTCTTCTCACCAGGTAAAAAGCTCATGGGGTGTAAGGATATGTCCCTTGTAGGGTCTCTGAAGACTTGCCCTGGCTGCCAGCCGCTTCACGGTGCCGCCAACCCCATTGCAAGCGCTCTTACCATGAGAGGCTGCGAAAACGTTCCACTGCAGCTAAACTAAAGTCTTTTTCATGGTAGCACTAGTTTACGAAATTTTTGTTGTTTTTGTACTGCGACGATGCACCGTCGGAAAAGTAGTGAACTTTTTTGACATCAGGAAGTTCATGTTTCAGGACTTTGAGTACTGCATCTTAAAATGTAGCCACGGCAGCTGTAGTGTGTTCCGAGACAGTCCGAAATCACAACAAATGATTTTGCCCGAAGGGAGCCAGTTGTAATGTGGCTTGCGTGTTTACCCAGTGGTATGATTGGGGAGCATCTCGCACAAGGAAACTTTAAATATATGCGAAGTGCAAAATATGAATCAACTCGTCGCCCTTGAGGTTCGTTTTCAGCTCTCTTAAATATTTTGCTTGCTCCTTGCTCACGAAGTGGTGAAACTTTAGCTCTTGTAGCATGTCTACAAACTTTTCAGAAAATTCGGCTGGAGTTAAGGTAATTGTTTCGAGCCTGCAGCGGACACCACTGATACATTGCTGAATATGAAGGTAGTCAATCTTATCGGTATCGAGAGATGATGCGTTGCCCAGCATGCTTCTGAGGGCGTCGCTGCTTGGGCACACAAGACAGCAGCCGCGCATGCAGTCTTCATTTTCTGTTTCGCATACAATTGTGGATAACAATTCTACTGTTGTAGGCACTTTTATTTTATAACATATATTAAACGAACCAGCTCTCGTTTTCCCTGACACTTCGTCGGTGCCACTGCGGAAAGCCGAAGAATGTATGTCGAAGCAAGAAAAGTCACAGCAGCACACGATCTTGCCACCTGCGTGGGCGCCGCGTATTTCCGTTGCCCCAAGGAAGTGTGGCGACGCAGTGAAGCGGACTTACGGGACCGCGCCCATGCACGCCGCGAACGCTCAACATAAAATTTTGTTTCTCACCTTAAACAAATATCACTCCGATTAAACTTTCACAAATAAGTCTCCTTTGTTTACTCTTCCAAATGATACCAAGCGTGCATTTTTACTTGGACCGCATCACCACTCTACATGTGCCTGAACATGGGGCATTTCACGCATTTTGCAATGTTTGCGCCCCTTCCACTTCGAAACTATTCGGTCGTCGACTTCAATACTTTTTTACTTACTGCCCACTATCCAGCCATGTGATACAGTCCTATTGTGTTTGTAGTATTCGCAGAATTTTTAAAAAATAATCAAAATGGGCGCAGAATTGCAGCATTGCTTCACCACAAAGCACATCGTGAGACATAGTAGTGGTCGTCAATGGGTGATAATAATATAGTGCCATTCCTTTTCAAGCAAATAGCAGATATTTAAGGTGTTCCGTGAAGTATTGTACTTTTTAGAGTATTTTTTCGCAACCTAGGTTTCACCCACAACGGCAAAGTTCAAATCAGGCACGTAGCCAGGATTTCTTTTCGGAGGGGGCCCAAGGCCTAATTCCTCGCAAAAAGCATCATCATCATCATCATCATCATTTAGTGACATTTAAAGGCCCTTTTCACGGTATTACATAAGGGGGAGGGGGGGGGGTCAAAAGCATCAATCACATCAGGGTGACTATTATACAGTTTTAAGAAAGACTTGCCGGTGAATATAGAAGGCGCTTAATTATTCGACCAAAATGAGAACAGAGTGGAATGCAGCACAAAAAGAGGCTAGTTAATCCGAGATGGAAAGCACGTTCATGACACTGCTGTAAAGCTAGTGCGTGTGCACCGGAAAGAATACAATTCCAACAAAGTAATCTCGACAAAGAAGGGCCATACAGAGTCAGTGACAGAAAGAGGAGTGACAAAAAAAAAAAAAAGGAAAAGGAATGCAAAGGAATCAGGCGCCCACTTACGGACGTGCGGCCAATAAAAAAGTAATTGTCGGACGCTTTTCTTACCCAACTTCTCACACTCTGTCTCAACAGCAGGCGTGCAGGAAGAATGTCAGCCACTTTATGACACTAGTTCTTAAAGGGGCCCTGCGACACTTTTTCAACTGCCGTCTGCAGTACCGCAGTGCGTGTAGGATCGAATGCTGAGATGAACGCAAAAAGAATTATGCAAATCGGTGGTCTAGAACTGGAGTTATTAGCCCTCGAAGTTCAAAACACGAGCAGACAGCATGAAACCAACATTCCCTTTCGTATTTCGCTCTCCCGCTGACGTCAGTGGAGGAGTCCAATAGCAACGCGCGTCTTATACAGCGACACCGGAAGACGCCGGGAGCAGAGCGCGCGCGCGCAGATGGCGTTCGGCCGTCAACACACCTGGTGTCGTTTTGCAAGTAATGTCAGATACTTTCTCTCTATCTTACGAAGCATAAAAACTATTTTAGTACATTTTGGTACTGAATAGCGTGATCAAGCAGACACCACACGTGTGTAACAAGCACCTTGGAGCGTCAAGCCAATCAGAACGGCCGGCCTGGCCCCTCCTATGTCGTCACTCTATGTCACTTCCTGTAACAAATATCTCCGTTATGTGTCGCCTCAGTTCAAACAGAAGGCGATTTTGGGCGGTTTGTTCGCTGAAATAAAATTATAACCACTCTGCTTTCGGCGTTTCTACTCTCGCTGCGCCATTCCCGCATGCAACAGTTCAAGAATCAGTGATAAAAACGGCCTACTCAATTTGTGTCGCAGGGCCCCTTTAAACGAAAAACAGACACATTCGTGAAAACAATGTTATTGAACCACAAAGAATGAAAACACGGATCCTTTCACGACACAAAAGAAGCAGAACGCCAACATTCGTTTTAGGAAGCAATATTAAAGAACGGCAGTGCGAGTGGTTTTAAAATTAGTAAAAGTCAATGCAAAAGAAGAAAGAACACTAGCAAGCAGCTTGGCCGAAAAGAGTGGTTCATGCTGCAATTTTCATGCGTCGCGGTTTCTCCATAAACACAGTGATAACTTCGTGGACATTGTCTTGCATCCGGTGAATTAATGGACTTAAGAACCAGGCCATTAAGCCTCTCTTCAGCTATTCGGTTCCTCAAATATGTTTTTACTCTTTGCAGTGTCGAGAAGCTGCGTTCTGCAGCAGCTGTACTCACTGGGAGAGTTGCCAATATCTTGAAGAGTGTGCGAACGTTCGCGAAGAGGGCTTTGTCGCATTCTAGTAAAGCGTCCGTCGGAAAGCGGAGAAGTTCCTCCTCTTGCATGGCTTGCCAGTTTTCCAGATTTCCCATCCACCTTTCAGCGTAAGGATATGCGCTGTTGTCATACCTCTGAGGTAAAAATCGAAGGCCGGCTGCACAAATTCAAATTTGCGCTTGCAGGCGTGCTTTGGCAACACAAATAGCAAACTTCGCAGTGTTTTCCGATAGTTTGCAAAGCGCCGTTTGAGGGAAGTTTTCAAATCATCTATCTATGGAATGAACGTGGCTTGCCTATAGTCCCCTTTCGCAGAACTACAAGCACCCTGTTTACCTTGTTTGTTTACCCTGTTTACTCTTACCGACACGCGGGCGCCTGCCCCACGACACAGGGATTGGAAAAAGGGTGGTGGGGTTCGCAGAGGTGCCAGGAAGGTTGAACGGGTCAATGGGTCGTCAAAGCCGTCAATTTTCATAAAAAAGTCGTCTTTATCAAGCTTTCGGTTAGCTTCCGCCGTCCGGTCGAGGAAAAACTCTGCGTCTGCGGCAAAGCAAAACCGTACGCGTGCGTGTTCCCACGCCGCGCAGCTATCAGACAAACAAAGCACCGGAATGCTCCCTAAGTTGCCGGCACTACTCGACTGTACAAATGACGCCCGCAATGTACCGCCTGCTAGCTACCGCCTGCTGTCGCCTGCTATCGTTACGAAAAAGACGTTTCTGCAGGGAATCCCCCGGTGGAGCCAACGCTACCCTTTTCTGTATGTCCTATCATTCTTTGCACTGTTCCTTGAAGAAATCCAACTACCGAGCGCCCCGACCGTACATGAGAATTCTCGTTTTGCGCAATATAGCCATGGTCGCCTTTTGCTCCAGAAAACCCGACACAACCAACCAACCACCTTCCTAAACATAACTGATGCGACGAAGAAAAGTCGCACGAAGTACGGGCAGGCAACATCGCTTTTTTTTTTTCTGGTTTCGAAGCTGCATGACAACATTTTGTTCTCTCTGGTAATTTCTTTTCCAACAAGCTTGTCTTACATATATGAAAATGTCCTGCGTTGCACAGTTTTCTGTCTCTTTACGCAATCACAAAGCAGTAACTGTTTCCGACAGTTGGTTTCAGTTGGTATGACCGTTGTGTCAGGAAGATTGATACGGAGGTCGCTATCTTAGGAATGTTCGGCTATCGGGTTGCGATCTCTTGCAAAATTGCAGAGGTAATTCCTGTGCTGTCGAAATGTTTCTTTCAGGTTTTTCGTTTCGCCGATATAGCTCGCATCGCATATTTGTATACAGTGCATTCGGCCTCTGCCTCCAGACGGTCTTTGCCAATATTTAGAGAACATGTGTTCGTAGGCTTATGAGTCACTCAGATGCCTTCTTTTCTGAGAATACGAGTGATGGTTTCGCTAACGCCTCGGAGAGTGTGGTGTTTCTGTTGTGGTGTTGATTCAGGAGCCGGACACTGAATCTCTCAGCAAGCGTTGCCGTGTTTTTGGAATTGAAGTCTTCCGGAATAAAGGTTCTTGGGTAGCTGTTCTTGGCGAGTTCCCTGACTATCGTTTGTTTTTCATTTGCTTGCATGCGCACGGCGCTACTTGTACTGCCTCTATACCCCTTGCCTACGTGCCTGGTTCAAATCACTGTAAAAGACAAAAAAAATATTTTTTCGCAAGAAATACTTTCTGAGGACAAATAGTGCACTGATATGAACGTCCACAATTCTTTACAATAGAGTTGGAGAGGGTCGAGCGCAATGTCTGGGACGTTTGGCGTGGAATGACCCCTAAGGTAAATTAGTTTCGAATGAAATCATTAGGTCTGTAATGTTTGGCTTAATTTGGCGTAACTTAATAATCTGAGCTTATTGAGACTTGACTTAGTCTTAACTTAATTAGTCAGACCTAAGTAGCGTTACACTAATTAGATTCGGCCCAATTAACTTATACGTAATGATACATTTTTTAATACGCTGGTCTTCATTAGTCATGATATAATTATGCTTGGGTAATTAGTCATATCTTAATTGTACATGACCTAATTAGTACAGGCCTAGTTACGCTGTTCTTTGACATATTATCTTAATTAGGTATCGCTTGATGAATACTACCTGAAATAGGCCTGATTTAATCAGTGTTAGCCTAATTAGTCCTGAAATGTTTAGTCTCAACTTAATGAGGCTGGACCTTGAAGTCTTAGCGTAATTTACCTTCGATTAATAAGTGCTAGCTTAGGTTTGACTTAACTAGTAATAACCTAGCTATGCGTGATTTAATTAGTAATATCTAATTAAACACGGTCTAATTAGAAGCTTGCTTACACTAGATTTGTTCGTATCAGCTAGATTTGGCTTCACATAATTACATTTACCTTACTTAGACATGATTTATTAGCATCATGGCTTAATTAATTATAAATCATTAGTATCCGCTTAATTAGGTGTGACTTGTCATAGCTCAATTCAGGTTGAATTAGTTCAGTTTGGCTTGGTTTGGCTTAGTTGGATTAGTCCTGTCTGGACTAGGCTTCAATTAATTATTCCTAATTAGGCTCCTTTGAATTAGACTTACCCTTACCTAACTAGTCCTAGGAATCTTAATTAGGCTCCATCGAATGAGACTTAGCCTTACCTAACTAGTCCTAGGGAGCTTTGTCTTTACTACAGCGTGGTAGTGTTATGCTAGCATTACCTAGCTTAGCGGAGTTTTCGGCAGATTTCCCAGTTTCACCAATAGCTTAAACAGCTTCACTGTTAAAATTGAACTAGTGTATTCACACATTAAATTAATCCATCCATCTTACCGCATGTCAACGCACCTTATTCCACATTAACCTGTCGGCAAGGGTCCGAGTTGTGAAGGTCTTCCTTTCGAGTCATAGTAGTCACGTTCGAGCCCGACAGCATGATTATCCCATCTACAACCACTAATCAACAATTAACTAACATGGGGTTATGCAGGACAAGGTGGAGCAGCGTTGGTAGTTGCGCTGTTTGTCCTGACGCCGCGTTATGCGCAATATCGACGACAAGCAGCGCACTGACAAAGTAAACGCTCACACCTGCGGGCCTAAACGTATGTGATGAACGAAAACAAAGCTTCGGAGGATCGAAAAAAAAAAAGAATGCGGTGATCGCGAGGGCACGCGACCGAGCCCAGGCGCGAAGCGAGCAGGCGGCCACAAGCGCGCTGCGAAGAAACAGCCCCCGGTAGTCGCGCGCTTTTCGTCAGCCACTCTGACACGTCGCTGAAGTCTGGTGACGTAAAGCGGTGGGCGGGGCACCTCCTTCGACACCGCCCTAAGGAGCTCTGCACCCTCTATTCCGCAGAGCTGAGACAGGACTGGAAAGGGAAGTATTCCGGTCGCAATATCTTCGCTCCTAACAAACCGTTTTGAAAAATTCTTTCGGCTCTGAATTTCTGAGAGGCATTCAATACGCACCCAGCCGTTTTCAAAACCAAGCCCGAGCGGTGGTTCAGGACCCCTTTAAATGCGAAGCATTTCTTAGCGAACTTCGGCGACGTTGAGCGTATCTATCTATCTATCTATCTATCTATCTATCTATCTATCTATCTATCTATCTATCTATCTATCTATCTATCTATCTATCTATCTATCCGCTTACGATTTTGTGCTCTCCTGGCCGTTTCGCTAATGGGATGTATACCAAAATTGCTATGGCACAACAAGACTGCACGACGAACATAAATGACAGGTCATAACATGAAAATCATGACATGCATATTATGAGTGGCATGATTTACATGCCGCGCGTTTCGTTAATGGGATGTATACCAAAATTGCTATGGCACAACAAGACTGCACGACGATCATAAATGACAGGTCATAACATGAAAATCATGACATGCATATTATGAGTGGCATGATTTACATGCCGCGCGTTTCGTTAGTGGGATGTATACCAAAATTGCTATGGCACAACAAGACTGCACGACGAACATAAATGACAGGTCATAACATGAAAATCATGACATGCATATTATGAGTGGCATGATTTACATGCCGCGCGTTTCGTTAATGGGATGTATACCAAAATTGCTATGGCACAACAAGACTGCACGACGATCATAAATGACAGGTCATAACATGAAAATCATGACATGCATATTATGAGTGGGATGATTTACATGCCCCGCGTTTCGTTAATGGGATGTATACCAAAATTGCTATGGCACAACACGAGTGCATGACGAACGTAAATGACAGGTCATAACGTTAAAATGATGACATGCGTGTGATGAGCGGCATGGTTTACATGCCACAGTCATGGTGCTTTTGGGCCGTTTCGTTAACTTCTTATGTACCAAACTCGGTATAGCGAGACAACAATGCAAATCCATTATACGTTCCTGATGCGTGCTTCGCATTTCCTTGATTCCCACCGCACGTGGTATCTGCCAATCTTTTTATTGAAAAAAAAAAGAAAAACTTAGAACGCGACTAGTCCTTACGACGCGTTAACAGGAGTTGTCATATGCCGTGATGATGCTCAATTACCTATCGTATACTGCAGGGAAAGCAACACCAGAGCATGCTCAGGCTGGGAGCCGCGAAAGAATTGCTGCGCGGACTGGACGAAAGAGGAGACGCGGGCTGCCCATCTGATGTGGGCTCGCCTTCCGCTAGTGGGGCGACTCCTCCAAACGAAGACCAGCCGGGACCGTCGCACTCTCGTTGTGAAACTGTACAGGCTTCTTATGCTGGGAAGGAAACTGTGGAGGTCATACCTCGTTATGCTAGGCATGACACTCGGCAGGGAGGAGCACCTTTTGCTCGAAGAGAAGCCCTGCATGCCGGCGGACAGTCTTTTCTTCTCTCGAAAACTTCCCAAGTGTCTAAATCAACTTCTGGAAGAACGCCGAAGGAAGAGAAGACCATCAAGTACGGGTACGGCTGCGAGCACTGCGGGATTGTGGGATTCCGAAATGAGACCTACAGAGCCCACCACATGAAAACGGCCGACCATTTGGCCAGATCCCGTCAAGCCAACAATGACGTCCGAAGGAAGCTACGTGGTACGGAGAACCTCGGCGTCCAGTACCACCAGTAGGACGAGTTTATGAGGATTGAGAGAATGGCTAGAGCCCTGAAATCCAGCTTGTGGTGGTTCCAGAGATGGACAAGCCGTCCGGCTCATAGGACGACGGAGCCTAGAGGGCACTTTTTTCTGTTCCGTTTCGTACTGGGAAAAAAGCTTTGCTTTTTCCTTCCCTTTCTTTATTTCTCTTTTGATATCCTGTATTCACCGAAGCACTCTTTTTATTTTAGACGTTCAGTCGACCCGTGCTTCTTTTTCAACCAGGAGTACCTTGCCTTCTTCGTGAAGGCCAGTTTGTTTTGAGATTGAATTTTCTGTGAAAATAAACTCGCGTTGTGCATCATTAAAACACAACAGTGTATTTACCATACCACTTGCACTTCAGTAAATATCTTCGCTGTGTTCACATTCCTAACGCATACTGGCCACAAGCATGCTGTGCCTTTCAGTAGTGCAAGATCGATCTAAATAGTGCCAATACTGCATGTACTTCAACGCGGCAGCTTTCGCAGGAAACTACGGTTGCCGCTAGTATAAATTCATGAATGACAGTGCGCAGCATGCTTTCGGTTTCAAGTGTTGCCGTGTCTGCCGAATTTTGTTCCAACTTGCTAAGTTGTACTTGTATCATGCGTTATGCGCACCTAAGTCGGTCACAGATATAAGTTAACGCGTAGCAAAATGAAATTATGGGGATATACCTAAGCAACTATGTTTGAATGCGATTACTTGCCGCAGAGCTTTGTGCGCAACTTTAGTGTTGCAGCGATATATTTACTGATGGTGTGTTATGATTTATAGTATAATGTTGCTGCTTACGGGGTCGCAACAACGCCAGGCGATTTTTCGTCAAGGGAAATTGTCTGACATAACACAGAGGTTACATTTCCGAAGCGTCCGGTGCACCGAGTTTCGATACTGCCATTTAAATTCGGTGATGGGTGTTTCCAATCACATGAGGCTTTTCGAATCTCTGAATGAAAAAAATGCGTGAGCCATAAAATGCTACGTCGAATAACTTTCTCATAAACAACGCCATGAAAACCGATGGGAAGGCGAGGCTGTGCTATCATTGATCGTGATGTAACTGAGAAGAGTCTAAGTTACTGATGTCATGACTTATCAGCTATGTTAGTCAACCCAAATTTATTTTATTTTCAACATACACAGTGCACGGGCCACCCTGACAAGAAAGCTACAAGCATAGTGCTTGTAGCTTTCTTGCAATCCCTAGCTCTTAACGGATTGGCCTCGAGGATGTACCTTGGGGACATCCGTCGGAACCTCTCCGTGACGTAGGATACGCATATTGGCTTCGAAGCGCACGACGTCTCCAGTGGCAGTCCTCTGAAACACGGTTGTAATTGTATTGGAGGCGTCGTATGTGCGAAGTCTGCATGTTGATGTGAAGAGGGCTGGGTAGATGTGTCTATAGATGTGCGGAAAGGGCGTTTGCAGGACAGAAACGACGACCCTGGAGCGCATCATCAGGGGGTGCAGCAAAGGCAGCAAAGACCTTCCCCCCACCAGACCTCCTAGGATCACCATCAAGTGAAGCCTGGAAGGAAGTTCTCTCGAATGCAGGCCTGGACGCCCAGCTCAGGGCCATTAAACGCGCCGAGCAGGTGGCGACGCGGCACGGTCTGGACGGTATTTTGCAGAAAACCGCAGGTTTTCTGTAAATAAAGCTGTGTACTACTGCTACTACTATGTGCGCGGCTTAGCTGCAAAGCAACGCGGTGTACAGGCCAGAGGATGTTTTTTAGCGAACCAACGTGCGGTATCGCCGCGTTGTCGATTCTTGACAGAACGTGTGAACTGCGGTGTTACGGGCGACGAACGTGAAGATGGCATTCACGTTAAAGTATCCATCAGGATGTGTAGGAGCGAAAGTCTGAATACTATTCAACAAGATTAGACTTAACTATTAAACCAGGACAGCTAGACTCTCGAACCTGATTAAATAACGTAAATTATGTACGCAAGGAATCCATTATCTGTTCTAATGTTAGCAAAAGTGCGACGCTGCTACTTTCGACAGATCGATTATATGCAGCTACTTGCGCCACACATGAAACCGACGAGACACATGGTCAAAGAGCGACACCTGCTGCAGAGCCCTGTGCGACATACTGGTAGTGGAACCCCTCACAGTGCCGAGGGGCTACAGCCTGCGGTGTATATTCTCGTCTTTACTGAGCACAACCTGTCTCAGCAATGGCATTCGACATACCGCACACATGCTACAGGATGGTATAAAGTGCACCGTAGATCTCTCTGCATCAGCTTCTATATACCTACCAAAGTAGTTGTCGGAAATCATAGAGATCCGTTATATCTAATTAGGGGAGAACAGAAGTCGCATTCGCAAACGCGCATATACACACCCAGATGCACCCACCACAAACTGCGCTCTGCGCGGTGAGTGTATGCATGTTTGTGACAGTTTTCGCTCTTTTAATTAGATATGGCGTACTACCAACGAGTCCAACAGCGAGTTCTTTCGCATAGATTCATTTGGCACCAGCTGCTACTTCATGTTGGGGCGGAACTTCGCGACTATAGAAAATTGTTCCACAAATTGAGATCTATGTTAAATTTTAGCTCAGCCATAAAGGACCACTGAACTTTACGGACATTGCTTAACAAAATGACCTGGAAAATAATTCGAGTTGCTCCATAGCATTGCAGGACAGTGAACTTGAGCTCACCGAAGTGAAAGCTTCCTGGCACATTGATATTGCAGCAGAAATTACTTCAAGATGTGATATCAACTATACTTCATGTGATACTGAGCGGAACATTCGATCAACCTAACGTCAATATCGGCTGCCTACAAGTCAACACCGAAAAGTGTTTCTCATCCAATGAGCCCAAAAGCAATGCCACAAGTTCAGTGAACAAAACGCGACATGGTGCAATATTCACGAGGTGTTATGCGCCCCTCACCGATCTTGTGGGCAGCACATTCTGCGACTGCTGCATGCCTCGTGCCAGAAGAATACACAGCGCACATATCTTAACATCACTAGCCAGCGTACACTGTTCGAAATGTAAGGCGAATATTTACTGCATGCACTTTCGCTTGATATACGCAGTTTCTGTTAAAATAAGCATGGCCATTGCGCTTATCCGTGTTAATTATTGACGATACCTTATGTTACGAAAAATGACATCAAGATACCGCGCGTGCAAGCATATCATTTTTCGATCTCCCGTAATGCACGCTGGCCATCTCTGCCAGGGAAACGTATACCTTTTCACGGGCAGTTCTTGGCTATTCCTTTTTTCTAAACTGCTGTGACAGCGCGCAAAGCATCTGTATTGTGTGCCCGCTTTCCATACTGACAAAAAGACTGTAGTGCCCGTCCGGGAAACGCGCAACGCGGTATATAAGAGCCTCCACAAACACGCTTCTCCGCTCGCGCAATGCAGACACAATGTGAGAGCGACCGTCCGAGAGACCGGTGGTTCCACCTCTCTCCGCTTGAGTGGAGGGGGGCGCTGCGCAAACTTGAGGTTGCTAAACGAACAGCTTCCCAAACGAACAGCCACAGGATTAGATGGGGTTAGCATTACTGTAATAAATGAGCTCGGAAGAAACAGCAAAGAAGCCCTATTAAAAGCAATTGAAAAAAGGTTAAAGGACAGGCGAATACCGGACAGTTGGCGTCAAAGTAGGATGAAGTTCATTTATAAGGGCAAGGGAGAGAAAAATAACATTCGCTCCTATAGACCACTGACCATTACATCAGTACTCTACAGGTTGGCGATGCAGGCAATTAAATTGAAAATGCAGATATGGACAGAGCTTAAAGGCACTTTTGGCGAACTCCAAAATGGATTTCGAGTCGACAGGAGATTAGATGATAACCTTTTTGCGCTTACGCAGTGTATAGAAATAGCCGGAGAAGAGAACAGACCTCTACATTTGGCATTTTTGGATATTAAGGGTGCGTATGACAATGTGAATCAGAATATTTTATGGGACATAATGAAAGAGGCTGGTATAGGGGATGATTGTATAGAGCTCTTAAAGGAAATATACAGTGGAAATACAGTATGTGTGGAATAGGAAGGTATGGCGAGTAATGGTAGAATGGAGGCCGTCGATATAGGTAAAGGGTTGAGGCAGGGATGCCCGTTGTCCCCACTATTATTCATGCTTTACATGAGGAGAATGGAGAAAGCATTGGAGATGAGCAATATTGGTTTTAAGCTGTCGTACAGACAGGCAGGTATAGTGATAGAAGAAAAGCTCCCCGGGTTGTTTTATGCAGACGATATTGTGCTATTCGCAGACAGTCGAACAGATTTGCAGGGTCTGGTTAGTATATGTGGTCGGGAAAGTGAAGATTTAGGGCTAAAATTTAGTGTGACAAAATGCGGCTGGATGATATTCAATGAAAGCAACGATCAGACCATATCAATACAGGGCGAGGAGATACCCAGAGCACGAGAGTACAAATACCTCGGGATATGGATAAATGATGGGAATAGATACATGGAAGTACAAGAAAAAGCTATGATAGTTAAAGGAAAGAGGAACTCCGCAATAATGAAGCATAGAGCGCTGTGGGGTTACAACAGGTACGAGGTAATTCGAGGTTTGTGGAAAGGTGTAATGGTGCCAGCACTTACATTCGGAAACTCAGTGGTGTGCATGAGGTCAGAGGTACAATCAGGGCTGGACGTGAATCAGAGGACGGTCGGACGTCTCGCACTGGGCGCCCATGGGAAGACCACAAATGAGGCTGTTAAGGGGGATATGGGATGGTCTGACTTTGAGGGAAGGGAAGCTCAGAGTAAAATTAGGTACGAACAGAGATTAAGGAATATGAAAGAAAGTAGATGGGCAGCGAAAGTATTCAGGTATTTGTATAGGAAGAACGTTGATTCACAATGGAGGAAGAGAACTAGGAAGCTTACCAGTAAGTATACATCCAGTAACGAAACGGATGGGACGAAAAAGAGCGTTAAGAGCATGGTCAGAGCGGCGGAGAACTCGGATTGGATAGCTAGAATGGAGAAGAAACCGGCATTGAACAACTACCGAAAAGGGAAAGACGAAATCAAGAGAGAAAAATTTTACGATAATTCAAAGGGAAGCGCTTTACTGTTTGAGGCAAGGTCCGGTTGCCTGAGAACCCGAAGTTACAGAGCGAAATTGAATAAAGAAGGGGATACATGTACGTGCTGTGGAAAAGCTACGGAAACGACAGACCATATTTTGATTGAATGTACAGATGTCCACCCAGGTGTAGCTGTGGACACTACCCTACAGGAGGCCATGGGTTTCAGGAGTAACAGGGGAAAGCTGAACATGCCGGCGATAGATATAAGTAAAAGGCGCTTAGAGCATTGGTGGCGCAAAAGTATGGAGCAAACAAAAGCGAAAGGTAGTTCGGGTAAGATTGTTTCATCACAGAGGAACGATAATAGATAAAATAAATAGACGAGGAAAAAAATTAGTTGTGAAAATATGTGTGATTCGGGAAAAGAAATGGTTGTAAACGAAAAAGAAATAAAGCTAGAGCTTGGTGGCCCGGCCACCGCCCCGTTATAAAGGGGACGCTCCTAATATCCATCCATCCATCGTTGGGCTCCCTATTCAGGAAGGACACACACACTGGCAAGTAGCTAAACTTCAGGTCAGTTCACCCCTCCAGTCACAAGAAATCAGTGGTAGCTTCACTTGTTCGCCGGGCAGAAAAACTCTGCTCAACTCCGGAGGATGGTGCGGCTGATTTGGCTGCCACATGTCGTGACCTCTCGTCTTCATGCTAAGCCAATACATTTGTACCACCCAGTACCACAAAAGCCACAGCGACAAGAGACGGATTCCTGTACCACACGTACCCGGCGTAAGCGAAAGCCTGTCCCGAATCTTTCGGTCGTATGACGTCGACGTCGCACATGCCCCGACGCGCAAGCTCAGACACCCGTTGGTGACAGTAAAGGCCAAGCTCGCGAAGGATAAGTTTCCCGGTGTCGTATACAAGATACCTTGCGCTGATTGTGGACACGTCTTCATTGGTGAAACGGGCGATTTCCAAATAAGATTAAAACAGCGGAAGTACGACGTAGACAAGAAGCATGTGGCAACGAATGCGCTGGCTGACCACACGGTTTCCACTAGCCTTGACGTCAACTGGGATAGCGCGAAGATAATTGGAAAAGAAAGAAACAAGATGACAAGACTTTATCTGGAACTGCTTCATATTCAGACAACGGCGCACACGCTCAACCACAACTCAGGCAATCTGCCCCCGATATACACACGATGCTTACGTCACATCGTGAAACGTATTTAACCCACCTTCATTCATTCAAACTTCATTTCATTGTGAACAAGGCTCCCGTAGTGGGGTCGAAACGTCTTGTTTTATTCTTAACGATTGGTCGGCGGCTCGATTTTTCCGCCGTGAACTTTCCCGACCAGACGGGTTTCCGTCGAACCCTGGATTTATTTACACACTGTTCCATCAGAAACTGCTTTCCAAGGACCATCAGCAAAAAGAAAGGCAGTGTTACGAGAAAAAAGAAAAGAATAAGCAGTAGCACGCAGCAGAATAAGTGCGTCTTGAACACCGCTGATATAGCATGCATGGTGATAACGGCGATAGTAACCACCGCAAAGCCCTGTGATCCAAGTGTAATGATAGGGAGCTACAATCAGGCGTATGGGCCGCGAACCGCTGGGTGTACAAAACAAGGAAATGAAATCACAAATGAATACCAAGGTCCCACAATCTAGTCTGCAGACCACCAACTCTTGGGTAGGTAAAGCGGATGCTTGGGCTAATTGGCGGTTCTGAATCTGCATGTTAGCATGGCGCAAAAAACGAGGACATAAGAAAGGACACGTACAACACAGGCGCTGACTTCAACTAAATTTTATTAGCAAATACACATGCACATGATAACAAACGTGCACCTCACCGCAATCACGCAGTCTATTTATTGCATCTCAACTAGATACGCGACTTCTTTTTTTAGTTAGCGCACGAAGGAGCGTTTGCGCAAAAAAGAAAAAAAAAAGAAACATAATAGTCAGTTCGTAGCATCATGCGCAGTGGGTGTTCTGTACATGATCCCGTTGTCTTGCGGCGAGAAGTACGTTGGGCAAACGGGCAGATGCTTGAATGAGCGTTGGAAGGAGCATCATTATCGTGTGAACATATCTGTTCAAGACCATCTGGGCATTCATTGTAGAAAGTGCAGTTGTAAACCGAAATTTAAAAAAATGGCAGATCCCACGTGCAGTGGGTATCAAGGAAATGCGAAGCACGCATCAGGAGCGTAAAATGGATCTGCATTGTTGTCTCGCTATACCAATTTTGGTACATATGGGGGTTAACGAAACGGCCGCAAGAGCACCAAGATTGTGGCATGTAAGCCATGCCTCTCATGACACGCATGCCATGATGGTAATGTTATGACCTGTCATTTACGTTCGTCATGCAGTCGTGTTGTGCCATAGTAATTTTGGCATACATCCCATTAGCGAAACGGCCAGGAGAACACAAAGTCGTAGGCGGATAGATAGATAGATAGATAGATAGATAGATAGATAGATAGATAGATAGATAGATAGATAGATAGATAGATAGATAGATAGATAGATAGATAGATAGATAGATAGATAGATACGCTCAAGGTCGCCGAAGTTCGCTAAGAAATGCTCCGCATTTGAAAAGTACACCGTTGTTGCAAAAAATCATCAAGAGCTCACACGCGAAATAATTGAAGCTGATCTAATGCATCAGCTGGGCGATCTCTTTGAAAGCATGCCTTCTGTTGCGCTAACTAAAAAAAGAAATCGCGTATATGGCTGAGATGCAATAGGTTGCGTGATGGTGGTGAGGTGTGCTTTTGGTATCATGTATATATAATTTCTAGCGCTTTTGCTCATAAAGTTTAGTTGAAGTCAGCGCCTGTGTTGTACGTGTCCTTTCTTATTTCCTCGTTTTTTGCGCCGTGCTAACATGTCGATTCTTGGACAGACTAATCAGAAGCTCTCTAATACTGCAAATTTCATATGTGGTCGCAGTTCTGACGTCCAGACGTCGCATTGTTTGTCTATGTCAGTGGTTCTCTGTCATGAATGTGCCCGGTAACGGACCGCTTGTGGACCTGTGGAAGTAATGGGGGTGGACTCCTTGTAGTGAAGGAAAGGCCGCGCTGGTTGAAAACACAATAGGCAGCGTGAACGAAGTGGTCAACAAGAACAACCGAGGCAATTTGGGCGGATTAGTGCGGGAGCCAGGCCACGGTACTGCGAATTAGTAGAGGATAGACGAAGCGGGCTTAAAAAAAGAAACACTTTTCATTTGCGCACGTGTGTGGACCTCCAAAAAGGCTTCGCAGACCCGCATTTGGGAACCACCGCTCTGGATAAATAACCAGAACTTAAATCCCAGTTTCGCTGCATGCAGAGGCCCCAATACGACTTGTTTAGTTCAATGTAAATGTGGCGATGATTATTCAAGTCTGCGCGGTTATTCTATGGATAACACGACCAATCGACGCTAATCATGATTACGTAATGTAGTGCGACTCGTGAAGCACCCTGCAGCCACGGCCTGGGAAGAGTTTCGCATGCCCCCCTTCGTGTGTTCATTTTTTGCACTCCATATATAGACCAGAGTGCGCAGCTGTGTCGCCGTTTTTGATTATAAGGCCACACGCCTGCAGTTTCGGATCCATGCTTTAGCGCGAGCATAGGAACAGCCTCTTCCGGCACTTGAAGAAACGAGGTGAAGGATTCCCAAAAATTGCTACTGCGTACAGCACACAATATCGTAGATGCATTGTTGATGTCTCTCGAGAGAAAGTGCGCCACCGCGAGTATAGCTTGAGCCTTTTACAGTGTCGTGTAAGTCAGCAGCAGGGAACTGCTCGCGTATATGCTGGAAAACAGCTTGACGCGAGGGATTAGCAAAAATGGCACTTTGAAAGTTGGTGGCCTTCCCCAACTCTGCGTGGCAACTCCTCTCGACTGAAGATACCAGGTGCGCCCGCGTGAACCAGAGCGTGCACGCTGCAGCTATGGTGAAGGTAACAGGGTGCGCCCCAGTCTGTGCCGCACATACCCTGGAGGCATGAGCCGGCTGCAGCTCACCGTTGGCGTTCGGAAGAGCAGAACACGAAGTGCGTTTACTAGGAGCGCAATTATCGTCTTCCCACAGCGCCCGAAACGCCGGCAGTTATGGCGCCACTGATGCGCAGTTGTTCAGTCACCTGAAAAGCGGATGAAGCGAAGCGTTCGAACAGGAGGCGAAAGTTCGCGCAATGTATCTGCTCTGCCATTCTCTTGGCAACCTGAGCGCCACTGATTTCCCTACGCGCTGCTGCAGAGAGCGCTCGCACGGCCGCTTTGAGCCAAAGCGCGCAAAAAGGTCTGTCGCCTGCCCTCGGCGACAAAGCGCGCCGCCCCAAAACACGGATGTGCGCCAACAAAGACAAATAGTTGCGCTTTCAGCGGCTCATCACCGAGCGTGCTTTATCTACGGAGGCACAGTTAGCGGTAGGGTCTGCCGCAACACAAAGCGGCTGGGGGTCGCAGAAGCACAATGTAGACGGAGCGCGGCGTCGAAGAACCCAAAACTTTTTTTAAAAAGATATATTCAGTTAGGTGTCACTGCCGCTGAGCCGCCAAGCCATATTGTGACAGGCTCCGCTACCGCTGCTGCGGTTCTCCCTGTCGCCCAGCGCACCTAGTGCCGGCCAATCACTAGAGTGCACGCATTCTGCACGAGAGAGAGACAAGCCGACCAGCAAAGTGAAAAATCCACTTCGAGAACCTGTCACAAAAACAACGCACGATGCATCTGCGCATTCGCGTACAGAGGAGCGCCCCTCACGCCCGACTGCATGGAAACCAACTCGACCTACGCTTTTGCGGGGTTGAGATTAGGACGCTTCAAAACGTCGCATCGCTAACCAGTGCTCGCGCGGGCGACATAAAGAGTGCGCCTAAATGGAGGGGGGTTGCATACGCGCGCCGCCAAAACTCGAACGCCGCGCGTTTCCGCGCCGAGCTCTGAACGGCAGCAGCAAAGAGCAAGACGGCGACCCGGGATTCGTTTGCTCAGGCGCATCGGGCTGCATCCCGATAAAGGGTAGTGCTCCGGAGAAAGAAGGCACTGCTGTCACAAATTTGTATACTCCAGCCACGAGTGGCCCCTCTCTCGCGCGCGCGCAACCCCGACAGGAATGCCGCTCGCTCGGCCCTCTAATCCGGCTCGCAATCGCTCCAAGTGCTGCTGCGTGCACGCATCGGACGACAAGCTGCGAGTTTGCACTAGGAGTGGACAGGGAACAAACGCACGCCTCATGAATGAAATCAACAGCGGCTGCGTCGGATTGCATGCGTCAGCGAAGGCTCCGACCACACCTGCAGCGCCTCGAGAACGGATGCTGTGATGTACGGCGGCCGCGCTTTGGTGGCAATCAAATGCAAGATGTAGGCGCACAAAAAACAAAAAGAATGAACATAGATGGTCACATGTAATTTGTTGTTTCACGCGGTTGCATGCCTAAGATCGAGGCTTTTTTTTTTCTTTTTTTTATTTTTTACTCGTTAAATCTCTGAATTAAATTACACTGGAAAACATTTTTTGACACAATCACCACTTTCATGTGCGTCTGGTTTGCCTGCGTTCACAAAGACGAATGTCAGGCGCTCTAAATGATCGGGTGCGATAAGAGAGGCAGCCAAGAATGTTCTCTCATAAGGTTCGAATTCTCAAACCTCGAGGCTAACCTCTTGCTTCGAATGGCTCTTGTGTGTTGGGGCATCAGGGTTACAGACAGAACGTTGTCAAGCGCCTCACCGCCCTTGCACATACTCACTCTGTTGCCATTTCCATTCTCTTTGAACAGAGTAAGCAACGGCATATTTACCAAAATTATTATCATTACTCAGCTACTGCTGCTTGCATCTGTAGCATCCTTTTGTGAGAGATCATTGCAGTGTAAGCATTATGGAGAGAAAAAAAAAACAGCATTATGGAGAGAAATGCTCCTTTCGTGGTGAGTGCATGCATGTGAAGAGCGCCAACGCGTAATAGAATGGGATTCCTGTTGAGTTTTTCATTAGCTCAAGCAGTTCTTCCCAGCCATGGATGTGTTGGTGACTTTGTGGATCACTGAGACCTTTAATGTGACAAAAGGAGAGTGGGGTTTGATATAAGACAACGGAGCCAATAAGAAACTAGTTGTGGGGAAGTTCCGGCGCCTGTAAAAGGACGCAGACGCAGTTCTGTTAGTGTTAAAAACCATGAGCCATTTACGCCACCTAGCTTTCGTAAGTCATAATGAAGGGTCTTTGCAATTTAAAACGTTATATATAAGCCGGTATATTACGCAATCATCAGCGAACATGTGAATGTTAGACGAAACATTGTCGTATAAGTAGCTGATATAGATGAAAAGAGAGAGAGAGAGAGAGTGGCGCCTAGGTCTGCGCCTGGTGGCTCACCGAATACTACGTTACTAAGAGATAAAGAGACATGGTTGACTTCTTCAAATTATTGGCAGATTGTGAAAGAGGTCTGAATACATTCCAAGTCAAGTGGGTTAAAACAAATGTTTTTGGGATGAAGGAATTCAACCGAGCTAAGAAAATTAGCATTTCAAAAATGACTGATACAATCCATAATTTTTTAACAGACGCTCAACGGCGATAAGTTGAACCTGGTTTTGGAACTGCAACAATCTTACCCCCTTTCCTGCCGCGAGGAACGATGCCTGACGAGAGTGCTGCTGGAAAATGTGGGACAGAATAACACTTGCGATTACCTTAGTGTTCTTGAAAATTTAATATCTTAACCTCAGTGCCCTCGACGCCACAGCCTGAGTACCCTCGCAGCTAGTATGTTTTCATTTTTTATGTTAATTGCTCTTTGAATTAGTGCTAAGTTAGGCAGGGTGCTTTCATTAAAGAAATTTTTAGCTTCAGGTCCTTCAAAGGAGCGTGATATTGCCGGGCACCCGCTAGATGGCGAGTGCTAAGCCGGAATCGCGAATAGCCAGAAAATTAGACCTTTTGGTCTAATCAGCCTGTCTACGCCCACTGCAGGGCAAAGGCCTCTCCCATAGATCTCAAATTTTCCCTGTCCTGTGCTAACTGGGCCCAATTTATCCCCGCAAACTTCCTGATCTCATCTGCCCACCTAACTTTCTGCCACCCCCTGCCACACTTGCCTTCTCTAGGAATCCACTCTGTTACCCTTAATGACCCCCACGCCCATTTCTTCTTCTTAATTTCTATTAATATGTCCTTAACACGCGTTTGTTCCCTGACCCACTCCGCTCTCTTCCTTTACCTTAAGGTTACACCTGCCATTTCCCGTTACATTTCTCGCTGCGTCATCCTCAATTTAAGCTGAACCCTCTTAGTTAGCTACAAGTTTCTGCCCCATAGGTGAGTGCCGGCAAGATGCAGGTGTTATACACTTTCCTCTTGAGAGACAATGGTAAGCTACCATTCATTATCTGACCATGCTTGCCAGCCATCCTCCTAATTATCTCAGCCTCATGATTTGGATCATGGGTCACTACCTAGCCTAAGTATACATATATTCACCTACCATTTCCAACGCCTCGCTACCTATCTCAAGCCGCTGTGCTCGCCCAGGGCTATTGAGCATTATAAGTTTTCTGCATATTAATTTTAAGGCCCACTGTTCTACTTTGCCTGTTTAGATCAGTAATCATGCTTTGTAATTCATCTCTCGAGTTACTTAGCAAGGCAATGCCATCAGCAAATTTGAGGTATTCCCCTCCCCATTAACCCTTACACCCACCTGTTCCCAATCCATTGTTCTAATTAACTTTTGTAAACATGCTATGAATAACATTGGAGAGATTGTGTCCCCTTGTCTTACGCCCTTCCTTATAGGTATTTTGTTGCTCTCCTTATGGAGGATTATGGTGGCTGTGTAGCCATTATAGATGTCTTAAAGTACTCTCACGTAGTGCTCGTCTACGCCCTAATTACACAATGCCTGTATGACTGCTGAGGTATCGACCGAGTCAAATGCTTTCTCGTAATAAATGAAGGCTATATCTAGAGGTTGGTTACACTCCGCGCATTTCTCTATCACCTGATTTATAGTGTGAATATGGTCTACTGTTTATTAGCCTTTACGAAACCCTGCTTGTTAGTTAGGTTGACTGAAATTTAAGGTGCCACGAATTCTGTTAGCGATCACCTTGGTAAATGCCTTGTAGACGACTGACAGTAAGCTAATCCACCTGTATTTTTCAAGTCCTTTGTGCCGCCTTTCTTATGGATAAGGATGATGTTCGCATTCTTCCAAGATTCCGGTACGCTCGCAGTCATTAGGCATTTCGTACAGAGGCTTACCAGCTTTTCCAATAAAATCTGACCTCCATCTTTTAAGAGATCTGCTGTTATCTGATCCTCACCGAGTGCCTTTTCCGCTTGCATCTCTTTCAAAGCTTTCATTACTTCCTCTGTCATTACTGGTGGGACGTCAGCCTCTTCTAAACTGCTTCCTCGTTCACTACTATTATCCTGGTTGTCGCGGCTACTGTAGAGAGGCTCTGTAAAACTCCTCGGCTATTGTAACAATCTCATCCCTATTTGTATAATCACATTGCCTTGCCTGTCTCGTAACGCATACGTCTGATTTTTGCCTATGCCTAGGCGTCTCTTCACCGCTTCCAGGCTCCTTCCGTTTTTTAGAGCATGCTCAATCCTCTCCATATTATACTTTCGTATGTCGGCTGTCTTACGCTTAATGATTAACTTCGAAAGCTCCGCTAGTTCTATTCTGTGAGTTGCATTAGATACTATCATGCCTTGGCGTTTCATAATCAAGTCTTTCGTTCCTGGGAAAGTTTGATAGTAGTCTGTGGACCGATCGTACCTCCTACTTCTATCGCACACTCCGTGACAATGCGTGTGAGATTATCGCTGACTTCCTGAACGCAAATGTCTGCTTGCTCGGTTAGAGCCGACTATATGTTTTGCAGCGCTATCCTGAATTCTTCGACTTTTCGTCTTACTGTTAGTTCATTGATCGGTTTCTTACGTACTAGCTTATTGCGGTCATTCCTCAAGTCTTGCCTAATTCGAGATCTCACCATACTTTCGGTCCTCCTGTATACGAAAGAACGTATTCATGTTTCGCAACTCTACTAACAAGGAAGAGCGTATTCATGATGCGCAGATTATTGCTCTCTGCGAACTCTACTAATAAGTCCCCTCTGTCATTCCTACAACCCACGCCATAGTTCCCGGCTGCCTTGTCTCCAGCCTGCTTCTTGCCTACCTTGGCATTGAAGTCTCCCATCCCAATGCACTGCGTATTTACTTCAGTCATTGCCGATTCCATATCTTCGTAGAAGCGTTCAACTAGGTAGTCGTCACGGCTAGATGTAGGTGCACAGCCCTGGACCACCTTCAATTAGTACCTCTTATTAAGCTTAATTACAAGACCTGCTACCCTATCGTTAATGCTATAGTATTCCTCTATGTTGCCGGCAATGTTCTTGCTGACCAGAAATCCCACTCCTAGTTCTCTTTTGTCCTCTAGACCACTATAACATAGGACGTGCCCATTTTTCAGAACTGTAAACGCTTCCCCTGCCCTCCTAACCTCACGGAGACCTCTAACGTCCCATTTAAACTTGCTAATTCTTCAAACAGCACCTCCAGACTCCCCTCGCTAGATAAAGTTCTAGCGGTAAACGTTACCAGAGTCAAATTCCAATGGCGGCCTGTCCGCACCCTCTGCTGCGTCACAGCAGAGGGTGCTTGTCGCTATAGTTGTCACTTTATACCAAGGCCTCATTATTAATGCAAAAGTGGCACTGCAGGTTCACTCTTTACTAAATGGGACTAAACAGAAGTGTCAGTTTTAGAGTAATGCGACGATGTCGTCATCAGACCAGGATAGATATACAACAGGTAGATGACTCGCTTCGATAATTACGTTTCGACGCTCTTTAGCTGTGGGTGTTGGGGCATGGAGACAAGAAGGTAAGTCGAAAGATTCACTATATTGTGCCGTGGCAAGCCAAGATGACTTAAGTAGGAATCGTCCTATCAAAGTGCACCACCTACATGAAGTTCACTTTTTTTTTTCTTTTGAAGTGGCGCGGTAGCCAGCGTACACGTTCCCGAATGCATTACCAACCGATGTCCACTATAGTATGCGATAATTTAGGCTGTAGAGGGACGTAGACAAGCACCGCCTGTGACACCATACCCAAGCCTCCCTCCACCCTTCCCTTCTGAGTAGCAGGAGCATCAACCGCTTGACAGGTGCATGTCAGCGATATCGCCTGGGGATTTTGCCCGCATTCGGACTACCACCAAAAACGACCACAAGAACAATAATGGAAGGGTTTGGAAGGTAATTCGCCAGCTCACTGCAAGCTCCATAAATTTGTAGGACTAAGCAATAATAATAGAAGAAAACACCACCCATATCGAATTTCTTTATGGGTATGCTTACAGAAAAGATAACGAATGGTGAGTTCGTGATGGAGCTCAAGCCGATGAAAAACAGCAGAGCTTAAGTTCGTTGACGCATTACGTTTTGGACAAAGTAAATACGAAGAACACGCATACGAAATGGGACATATGATAGCGTGGATGGCGCCTAGAGAAGAGGAATCACCATACTATGGAACTCGCGAATAAGATTTGCGGATACCAAATACGCGCGAGTGCAAAGATGCCGTCTCAGCTCACTGAGCTTGCACCGCAAGTCACAACTCCGAAGCATGTGACAAGCTGTGGTCGAGCTGAAAGGTATGCGTCCCCATTGGCAGACACGAGCTGCACGTTTTAATGCGCCACTTTCTTGCGGGGACGTTCGCTCGCGCTGCCGCGCTATCGAAACGACGACTAATGATAAACGGAGAAAAAAAAAAAAAGGATGACGACGACAATAGATGGCAATCGACATCAAACGAGTTCAAATGGCAACATTCGCTTCCAACAGGGGCTCTCGTGTAACGATCGCGAGCCGCGGCGAGAGTTGACGCGGCAGAATCAATGAAACAAAGCAGGAGGGAGGGCTCTTCGAAAGAGAGTTGGAAGAGAGAGAGTAACAGAAAGAACGTCGGAGATCCCAATCTCGTCGCTGGCCTGGGAGAGCGATAAGACCTTACCCTGGTTCCTTTATCGATCGCGCCTCTGCTTTTTCAGTGGGTTTCGTTTGGCATGTCCTTATCGCTGTGTTTCCAAACCTTCGCTCGCTGTCTCAACTGCGCCGTGTGATGGCGTGCCGCTGGCTGGGCCGCTCCGGCGAGATAGTTCCCGAGATGGCGGGCTTCTCCCGACAGCGTAGATGTCCAGATGCGATAGCACCATGCAGACGACGGGGCGTGTATACCTTTGGCCTGCTCCTTTCGCCCCCTTCCTTTGCTTTCGTTTGTTGCGTCATTCCTCCATTGGCTTTGCGTACATATTTTCATTTGGGACCGTATTCCTTTTCGCTTTATCGGTCATATCGGCCGGCGAACAGGGTCTCTATCGCTCGCTCAATCTCGCTGCTCCACCTTCTCTCCCCTCGTCGCGCGGCTCCCACTGCTGACGAGATGAGAAAAAATAATCGGGAAAGAGTGCGGTTCCCCCGTCGAGGTGAGGGTACTGCGATCAGAATCAACAGCCACCTGCGCATGCGCTAACAGGAACCCCCCCCTCTCGACAGCACGCGGGCCGATCTTATCGCGTCAGTTTTTAGTTTGTCCGCTTTGGGAGAGCGGCAGCGCGTCTCGTTCACCGCGTGCATGACCCGGCTTTGGCGAACCTCGCGGAAGCAGCGACAGTCATGCAGCGTGTGAACGTCCGTCCCTTCATGAGGGGATAAAAAAAAAAAAATAAGATGACAACGGAAGTCACTGCACTGACTGCTTTCTCGGTTTCTCGTTTTACAGTCGCTAAGCGTGTCCATGCAGGTCAGTGCTGTCAACACGCACCGCAAAGCAGTCGTTTGTATCTTCCTATCGATGCAGAATACCCGTTTTTCGATGAGCGGAGAGGAATTGTTGAAGGCCGTGCGACTCACGATGACTACGACTATTCGTGTCATATGCAGGGAAAGCGACACCAACAATATGAACGCCTATTGAGACCGAAGACCTCGAGAGAGAGGCGGGCGCACGAACTCGTACTTTGGAAGTAATGCAGCAAAGCACCAGTGAACACTGGCTCGCTTCTTGCGTGGAGACAGAGCGCAGTCACCGGGAGAGCGATCGTCCAGTTTCGAGTGTATACATACTGTTAGGCGCAGCAGCCCCAGTAGGGAGCCGTTTTACCACGCACGGAGCATTACTTCTCGATGTGGAAACAGAGAAGCATGCAAACGTACTTGTTCAGTGCAAGACAAATTTCAATGTCGCCGTTAAGCGCACGTGCCAGACGCCTAATTGAAGAACACATGCATCATCAACCTTTTTTCAATATGGTACTCGGATCAAAAGCTTACGATATTCTTGAGACTACAGCTAGTGTCCAGTGCAAGGATGATTACCCATCGAACACAAACGAGCTCCGCATGGGGGCGACACGAACATACTCTGTTAAAGTTGAAATTGAAGTTTACTTCTTTCTTTGTTATGGAAACAGGCAGAGGCGTAGCCAGAAATATTTTTCGGGAGGGGTTTTGGATTGGATCTGCGGCTGGAGGGAAGGCTGCAGCTTCCCCATTCCCAAACTTGACCAAAATCAAGAACGAAAGGTATACTACAACGTAGCAATTAATGTCAATTATCGCATCTCAGCATAACATATCGCGAGTAAGCGCAGTGTAACGAAACGAATTGATAACAAAAATTTATAACTGAGAGGCATAGCCCCAGGGCAGGTTATAAGTACAAGACGAGGAAATGGAAACGATATGGAGACGCTACTCATTACGACAGGGGATGCTTTATTACTTCTACCTGTATATAGCAGGACATGCGTTGTGCGTGGCGTTGTTCTACATGACGTATCTGCTTAGAATATCACCCGATAAGTCCAAGCGCTATGATTTGTTACGCCCTTCTATGTCAACGCATCGCACTGAGCTAAACTGCCAACCTTCTTGGGTTTTCTTTTTGTTTTTGTTTTTAAGCTGTACCACAAGTGTAAGTCAAACACGGTAATTACATATAGGCAGATCGGTGTGGTTTATTCTTGATAGGAACCATAACAGTTCGCAACAATACACGAAATCTTGAGAGGGTCGCGCATTCGCCGCCGTTACGCATGCTTGATTGAGTGATTTGTGGGGTTTAACGTCCCAAAACCAGCTCTGATTATGAGAGACGCCGTAGTGGAGGTCTCCGGAAATTTCGACCACCTGGGGTTCTTTAACGTGCACTGACATCGCACAGCACACGGGTCTCAACATTTCGCCTCCATCGAAATACAGCCGCCGCGGCCGGGATTCGATCCTGCGACCTTCGGATCAGCAGCCGAGTGCTATAACCGCTAGACCACCCTGGCGGGGCATGAGGCATGCTTTCTTGTGCCAGAAACAAGCGCCCATGTTTTCTGTACGCCTTCATTTAGTTGAAGCTATCCATGCCAAACAGCCAAATATAGATGCACGCAAAATGCAGTTTTGTTCATGCTGATGCATAAAAACGGGCTGCCTGAGACTTCAGCGAGCTAATGTGCTTAATGTAGCACCGTGATCTGTCATCGTGGCGACTGAGCTTACATACACAATCAGCTTCCACATTTTCTCAAATAAAGATAAAGTATCATCACCACTCGTTATAATTCAATCGTCCTTACGAAAGGCTTCTTCCTAAACAAGGCTAGACGTTGAAATTTGCAATTTTTCGAAATCCACAATGTCACAGCCAGAGTTGCAAAATTTCTAAAAATTCAAACGACGTGAAAAATATGCCTTTTCACTGTTTACTTTTTACAGTAATCACTGGAAAAATTCGAAACACCGGTGAAGGAAACTCATTCCTTTAATCAAGTATCAACCACCATGGACAATGCAAATTTGCTCCAGAGATTGCGATTAGGTGTGGCATTCATCAAGCGCCATCTTCATCTTATCGGCCGTGCGTACAGTACGAATTGCGAGGAATGCGGCACTGCTGAGACGATACAACACCTCTTGTGCATCTGCCCGCGATTTGAGTCAGTGACAATCGCTGAAAGGCATTTTGTCGAAGTTTGTTTCTTAACCATCGACTGAGGGCATTCCATTGAGACCTCCGCGCGATCCCCGTCGCCAGCCTGATAGTTTCAAGGCTCTCAACAAATTTTGTCATGATAGCGGACTATAGACAAACGACTTTGAAGAGTCTTGGGCCGCGGAAGTGCTTCAGCCACCATCTTCATCCTCATAATCCATGTCATCTCTTTCTTTCTACACCTATTTCCCTTCCCCCAACACCGAGTAGCAGGTCAGGACAATGATTCAGGCTGACTTCTCAGCTTTTCTTTCATAATAAATTTCTCTATTTTATTCAAGTATCCAGTAAAACACGTTGTAGGGCTATTTGGTTCATTGTATTGATCAAAAGACGTATTCCAGCCTATGAAAACAGACGAACACAGGAAAAACACAAGGAAGACAGGAAAGCGTCTCAGCACTGCCGTATACTCTAGCAATTCTTGCTTTCTACCTTTCCGCTACTTTTCACAGGCAGGAAAGTGATGCCATTCACGGCGAATTATCATCCATAACCGCAGGTTGTCGCGACGACCGACGCACAGTCACAGATGCTCGGCGAATGCTTCTTAAACCAGAACGTCTGAAAAGTATTTCGCGCATACCACTGATTTTTTTTTTCGTCCCTCAAGTTTCCCTTTCCTCTTGAACGGCTGTGTCGTACAAAAGGAGCATTTGGAGCAGCTATTTGCCCTGTGAAAAACCTATCTTGTTTATGCCAACGGCTGTCAGAAAGCAGATCGGCATTGGCATATAAAAACCAGCAAGAACAACAGTGCAGACACTGGTTTCCGGGCATCATATACTGTATAATGTGTATAGTGTTGTGGCATCAAGCGTATATATAGCATTTAAGGAAAACAGGTTCCATTATAATATGGCAAGTCCACTGAATGTACTATCGTGAGCAATATGAAAGGGAACACAGGAACGCGTGGCAAGCAGCCTCAAAATGGAGTCGGAGCGATACGCGGATGGCACTATGAAAAACCAAGCGGAAAGGAGGGCGCTCTTCCACTAACTGCTGGCACTCCTACCACGCTGGCGTTTCTACAAAGCAGCAACTTACGCCATTGCACCGACAGCACGGTATCGTCCGATATTCGATAAGACATGGTAATTGTCGCAGTCAGGCACGTAGCCAGGATTTTTTTTCGGGGGGGGCCCAAGGCCTAATTGTTAGCAAAAAAAGTCTTAAGAAAAAGGAAAGTTGCCTGGGAATATATAAGGCGCTTAATTATTATTATTATTATTATTATTATTATTATTATTATTATTATTATTATTATTATTATTATTATTATTGGTAACATAAAACACACAAGGACTCAAAAGGAAGAAGGAATGAGCAAGTTGGCAACTGCCACCGAGTGGACGAGAATGAGAACAGAGCGGAATGCAACACAAGAGGCGAGTCAATCAGAGATGGAAAGCAAGTTTTTTGACGCTGCAGTAAAGCTAGTGTGTATGCGCGAGAAAGGATACTTTCCAACCAAGCAATCTCGACGAAGAAGGACCATACAGAGTGTGTGACGGATAGAGGAGTGACAAAAAAAAAAAAAAAAAGGAATGCAAAGGAAGCAGGCGCCCACTTACAGATGTACGGCATAAACAAAATAATTGTCGGACGCTTTCTCTACCCAACTTCTCACACTCTGTCTCAACAACAGGCCTGCGAGAAGAACGTGAGCCAATTTATGACAGCAATTCTTAAACGAAAAACAGATATATTCGGGAAAACAATTTCATTCAACCACAAAGAACCAACACACGGATGCGTTCATGACACAGAAGATGCAGAACGCTAACATTCGTTCTAGGAAGCAATATTAAAGAGTGAGATTGCGAATGGTTTTTCTATATAGTACAGGTCAATGCAAAATAAAGAAAAAAAGCGAGTATGCATCTTGGCCGAAAAGAGTGGTTCGCGCTGCAATTTTCATGCGCCGTGGTTTCTACATAAACGCACTGATAACTTCCTTGATACTGACTTGCATCCGGTGAATGGACATAAGAGCCAGGTCATTCAGCCGCTCTTCGGCTGTCCGCTTCCTCAAATATGGTTTTTGCTCTTTTCAGTGTCGAGAAGCTGCATTCTGCAGAAGCTGTATTAACTGGGAGAGTTGCCAATATCTTGAGGAGTGTGTGAACTTTCGGGAAGAGGGCTTTGTCGCATTCAGGTAAAGCGTCCGTCGCAAAGCGGGGAACTTCCTCCTCTTGAATGGCTTGCCATTTAGTTTTCCAGACTTCCCATTCACGTTTTAGCTTAAGGATATGCGCTGTTGTCATATCTCTGAGGTAAAAAATCGAAGGCCGGATGCACAGATTCAAATTTGCCCTTGGAGGCGTGATTTGGCTGCGCATATTGCAAACTTAGCAGTGTTTTCCCGATGGTTTGCAAAGCGCCGTTTGAGGGAAGCTTACAGGTCATCTCTTTATGGAATGAACGTGACTCGCCTGTAGTAGTCTTCCGCAGAACTACAAGCGTAGTTTACCCTGTGTACTCCTTCCGCCACGCGGGCACCTGCCTCCGATAGAGGCAGCGGTAAAAGGGTGGTTGGGTTCGCAGAGGTGCCAGCGGGGTCGAACAGGTTAATTGGTCGTCGAAGCCGCCGCTTTCCATACAAAAGTCCTCTTTTCTTAGCTTCCGCCGTCAGGTTGTGGAAAAACTCTGCGTCAGCGACAAATCAAACCCGTACGCGTGCGTGTTCCCACGCCGCGCGGCTATCAGCCAAACAAAACACCTGAATGCTCCTTAAAGGGCCACTAAACAAGCTCCTACTCTTTTTAAAGCCGCCTAAACAAGCTAACTCAATCATAGAGAAGGTTGCGGCGATCACATTCTAGGAATATGACAGCGCTCCGCGCCACACAGACTCTGTATTTCAAAAAACAATTCGGCGCCTCTTTCCTGCGATTGACCAGTCGCGCTCGCATCCTAGGTCTCGTAACGTTCTACCGCGAACTTAGCGCAGTTGCAGCTCGGTGATCTGTCGAAACTAGGCCTATGGCAGCTCCTGTGGCCATCCCACCGGCGTGAGCGCAGGAGCAACCGGAAAGGCTGCGCAAGCGTCAATGACGTCAATTGAACACGTAATGCCACGTGTCAAAAGTGAGCGGAGTCTCGACGGCGCGCCGCGCCTACCCTCTTCTCGGCATAAAAGATGGGGACGCCGATCGAGAAAACGAAACCGACGCAAGCGGCTACTTAAACCCGTGTAACTTCTTTATTGAATTGAATTGTTTATTTACAATTCAACAAGGTTGCGAGGATGACCAGGCAAAAAAGCTGTATTGAGCAGCTTGAGGGGAACCTGGCCACCTCATACACTGGGCAGCTTCACAGCGGTCATATAAACACGGTATACATAACAACACGGTATACAAATAAACACGGTATACATAACTATAACAGAAAAACAGTAAACATCCACGGTTGGCATAAATAAACAAGGTTATTGTAGAAGCATTTGAAACAATTATCGCACCTATTCGCAAAATTCTTGCGGGAGCATGTTCACATCGCACAGGAGCACAGTTATATCTTTAAAACAAATTTTGGACCTCGGGGTTGTTTAGGGGCCCTTTAAGTTGCCGCTGCTACGCGACTGTATAAATGACGCCCGCAGTGTACCGCCTGCTAGCTCTGCAGCGACAAAGACACCGCTCCTATCTTTAAAAAAAAGACATTTCTGCAGGGAATCCCCCGGTGAAGTCAACGCTATCTTTTTCTGCATGTCCTGTCATTCTTTCCACTCTTCCTTGAAGCAATCCAACTACCGAGTGCCCTGGCCGTAGATGAGAATCCTCGTTTCGCGCAATATAGCCATGGTCGCTTTTGCTCCAGAAAACCCGACACAACCAACCAACAATCTTTCTAAACATAACTGATGCGACGAAGAAAAGTCGCACGAAGTACGGGCATATTGTAGCGAAACGTCGGGGCCGTAAATGTTAGACGCATCGGAAGGTCAGGAAGACGAAGAGGCGTGGGAGCCACTCCGCGCAGGCAAGCGATGAAGAGTCGACACAGGGAATTGGGAGAGCACTCATTGGGGGGTTTATTTAGCTAAGACATCTTGAAGTTGGAAAACACACAGGGCAAAAATTATACAACATAGAAAATGGTATCATACCCCGTCTGCCTGCCGGACTGCTCCCCGGTGGTGCCGAGCGTCATGGTCCCCGAGTCCGCTCTCCAAAAAAGGCCAGTGTCGCCGCTTAAATAGCACTTTTCATCACCCACGGCAACACGAACGTCTCGGAACACCACCGCCTCCCACCAATAGGAAAACGGCTTACACGGGCCAGTCAGGCAGGTCGACGGTAACGATGTTCTACGAGCTTTTATGATCGCGTGCCTCCGGCCTCGCCACAAAACTAATACAAACAACAAATTCCAGAAACTGGCCGCGACGCGCACACATGGTCATTTTCGGTCCCCGTCTCCCGGAAGGCTCCCTGCGGTGCGCGGGCTCATTTACCTGAGCACCCCTTCTACAAAAGCAGTCGGAAAAGAAAAAAGAACAAGAAAACATTCTACGCGACGCGGTCTTCGCGACAATATAATGTCGTTTTCTCTGGTTTCGAAGCAGTATGGCAATGAGCCGTCCCTACCACGCACAAAGGGGGAGGCAGTTCTACACCTCACGAAACATCGCTCAACCACCACAACTACACTCGCTCACCCCCTTTGGCCACGCATCTCAATAATGTTTAACCCCAAAACGGGTTCGTACTGGGGCCGGGAAGAAACGAGGCAACAGGCTTAATTAATTTAACAAAACATGGAATTTGATACATGAGTAAGATTGACATACACAAACAACAATTAGTAGCTAACGGGATGATAATCGAACAAGACAATCATGGAGCGAAGCCGACTCATAGTATAACACAGGAATATGGTTAACAGGCGTCAATGAGCAGCCGACAAAAGGGCGTAAAACAGTTCGCATATCAAAGATGGAACGTCTCAAGCGCGCTTGCTGCCGAAACGGAAGGAATGCTTATCTGAGTGGGCCGCATCGGCGCGTGAGTCTCGTCGCCGGCCTATGGACTGGTGCTTGGGCAGGCGGGGCTCGGATGTCGTCTTGGAAGTCGCCGTAGCTCGCGGATGATCTCCAATCATTGCTGCTCACATCGAGGCCTCGCGTCGATGACCACAACATCATCTCCGAGGTTGGAGAACCGAACGGCAAAACTTCCACGAGGAATCGCAAACGAAGATTACTTCTTCGACGGAATATCACCGAATCTCTTCGCGTCTTTCGAATCTCCCCAATTCCGCCAATTCCGCGTCCTTGGCCCCCAGACGACTTTTCTCACCAGCCCCGCCTCACCGGGGCGTCTCTCCAATGGTTGTTTACGGCAACTTCGCCCGTAGAAAACGCACCAGTCCAACCCGCCGTGCGACTACTGTTTGAGGTCCGCCTCCATAGTACAATCCAGTATAAGCTCCTCTCCAAAAATATAGAAAGCAAAATATAAACATACACAAAACTCGACATTTGGAGAGGACGCCGGGCAGCCTAACCGGCGACACATGTACACAGATTATCGTAACGAACGTTAGCCACCACCGCTTCCATTCCGAAACACTCCAGGTGCAAGCGATATGACACAGTACGCTGTAAGTGCCCGGTGACAAGGCGCGCCTGTCGGCAGGCGCTCCTTTTTGGCCGGTCGAGTGCGCGCCCGAGAATCATTTCTAGAAGCTTACTGCATTGCATGGTTATCGAAACATGCCGGGGACGCTCGCTGGCCTTGTTCAAGCACTTATAAGCGGGTTCCTTTTGGCGTCGGTACCCTGTCGTTTCCAAGGTCGCCGCCTAACGTGCACGCTCATTTGGGGCCACCGTGCAGACGTCGGCTCTGCTGTCAAAGCACGGTTTCCGCAAACTCGCGGGCAACGAAAACCCCAGCGACTCTCTGACCACCGTGGCAGTCGAAAGATAGGATTGAAAATGCCCGCTCCCTGCGTTTCTGCCTCTCGCCCAGCCGACGCCTCTCGGGGCGTCACAGCAACATTTTGTTCGTTCGGGTAATTCGGTTTTTAACAAGCTCGTCTCATATATATGAAAATGCCCTGCGTTGCACAGTTTTCTGTCTCTTTCCGCAATCACAGAGCAGTAACTGTTTCCGATAATTGGTTTCAATTGGTATGACCGTTGTGTCAGGAAGATTGATACGGTGGTCGCTGTCTTGGGAATGTTCGGCTATTGTGATCTCTTGCAAAATTGCAGAGGTCATTCCTGTGCTGTGGAAATCTTTCTTTGAGGTATTTCGTTTCGCCGATGTAGCTCACATCGCAGTCAGCGCAAAGATATTTGTATCAGTGCCTTGGGCTCTCTCCCTCGGTGAATAGGACATGTATTCGCAAATTTCGCAGGCTTGTGAGTCACTCGGATGCCTTCTTTTCTGAGAATGCCGGTGATGGTTTCGCTAACGCCTCGGACATATCGGAGCGTGTGGTGTTTCTGTTGTGGTGTTGATTCAGGAGCCGGACGCTGACTTTCTCGGGAAGCATTGCTGTGCTTTTGGAATTGAAGTGCTTTCGGAATAAAACTTTTTTGGCAGCTGTTCTTTGTGTGTTCCTTGACTATCGTTTGTTTATAATTTGTTTAAATGCGCACGGCGCTACTTGTACTTGTGCCTTGGTCGCTGTCTTGGGAATGTTCGGACAGTACATCCCTGCTTTAATGTCTGACTGGACGAATTTCGGGGGGGGGGGGGGGCCGGGCCCCCCTGGGCCCCCCCTTGCCTACGTGCCTGGTCGCAGTGACATGCAGGAATTCGTTTTCTTTGCTTTCTTTCTTTTTTATCTCCGCAAAAGCGCTTCGTGAAATGCCAAGTCGTGCACTTCGCACAAACCAGCGCACGGCAGGAGTGGCAACAGGCGGGCGATCGGAGATGGTATTTTTGCGAAAGTGTTCGGAATCGCCGCACGCGATTGGCCAGCGCTGCTCCGGTGTCGTCATCCGCGGGGCGTTCCCACGGAACACCTACCTTAGAGAAGATTAGAGAAGAGAAACTGTACCTTTGACAGTGCAACGAAAAATAAGGGTAGCGGTGGCGTCCTAAACTAAAATATAAGGTCAAAAGATGGTGCTGCATGTACTATCATCATCATTGTTTAGATGTAATATGGCCGCTTTGTTTCTGGCGCCTACGCCTTTTGGCCTTATTGAGAGCCCCTAGCAGGAAAATTTCAAACTAAAATATGGGGTTAGGTTAGTAGTTCCACTCTACGCGCAACTTGATGGAACGCGCCGCGGTTGGTTTTTTTCGCCACCTGTAGCGACTTGTAGAACGTCGAGCCTTCCGGGGCCCCGAGATTTCGGTGTCGTCAAATTGACGTCAATTCCCTGTCAATCATTTTCAAACCGAGCGTGTCGTCTGCTATGCGCAGAACGATGCCCGAGGCCGATCGCTCAGCGAACGGTTTACGAACGATTTACGAACACTTTGCGAACAGCGGCAGCGGCTCCGCTTGGATTGAAACGGCGGCTGCGGCTGCGGAATGTTGCGTCACAGAGGGAAATGGCGGTCCACTTGGGCGCTGAGTCCTCGCATTGTCGTCGCTAAAATATGACGCGGAGCGTCTTGGAGGTTCGCGATGTATTTGGGAAATTGACAGAAAGTCAATTCCGGCGTCACTTTCGCCTGTCGAAGCGAACAGTACGTTGGCTGTGCGCCGAACTTGATCCCGAGAGAGAACAACTTTATTTTTGGAAAACAAAAGAAATCCTCGCCGCCACCACCTCTGCTCGTCTGATAGCCTGGAGTTGTTTCTCCAGGCTTGAGTCGCGGAGAACGGTGTCCTACGCTCCAGGCGAAGGAGTGGTCAGGAGATCGGAAATCGGGTGCCAAAGAGCCCGTGGAATTTCGACGGAGAGGAAAGAGCTGTGCATGTTGAGGTTCTTTGCTCCTGGAAGTTTCCAGCGCGCTGTCGGTAGTGAAGAGTTTGTCGGGCTTTCACAGTCGGGGTGGACCTCCAAAAATGCGAAAAGGAGCTCCCTCTGCCTCTGAGCACGCGCGGGCCGAGGTGCACGTTTTTGTGCGAGGACATGGCAGCAGCAGACGACGAGACGAAATTTAGATATGACGCCACTTACGCGCACGCTTCTTGTTTTTCGCGCCCGCGACACCGCTTAGCGAACCTGCAGAGAAAGATATTGATGCTTAAGAGCGTGTTTACGTCTGAGAAGAAGAAAGTACCGTTTTTAAAAGGAGCAGCTTTCTTAATTTCTCGGGAGAAACATTTTGACTTTCAGAAGCAGACGACAAACGAAGTACGTCATCATCCGAGGAGCGCGCCGCTTCCATTGGCCGCGCCGGCCACGCTCCTCCCGTTCTCAAAGCATTGCTCAAAGCTATCGCGGACCACCCACTTTTTGACGTCAGTGTTCGGAAAGCGTTCTCGAGCGAACAGCCGATCTCCGATAGCCCCCCAGTTGTTAGAACAGTGTTCCCCTCTCCACTATGTTTCAGACGGCTGCCGCCACGTATCACCGACAGCTGGGTTTCAGGCTGTTTTCCAAGCATTCCTGTGTTCCCTTTCATATTGCTCACGATAGTACATATACCGTGTGCTGTGCGATGTCAGTGCACGCTTAATAACCCCAGGTGGTCGAAATTTCCGGAGACTTCCACTACGGCGTCTCTCATAATCAGATCTGGTTTTGGGACGTTAAACCCCATAAAACAACAAACCCCACAAATCAATCAATCACGATAGTACATATAATGACATGCGCGCTTGTTTCTTCTTGTTTACGGTGAGCGCCGTTATCACTTTCTGTGACGCGCCGCGCGGGCCGCTTTAGTCTTGCATGCCGCTTCGAGAATGGTATCGACCGTTCTACAGACTTTGCATGCCCGACGCGCACATTTGAGTGCCTTCTAAAATCTCAGTGATATAATAGCGGAACACGCTGTGGCGAGCGTATAAAAGCCGACGTATTTCGCTGCTGGCCAGTTTTTACCATCGATTAACGACTGTTCACGCCACCGCTCTCTTGCAGTGCGATTTGTTTTGCTCTGATGGCTCGCCTAATGAATAGTTGGCTGACAACACCTTGAGATGTGCTCCGTCCTTCATTGCCACGACCACGTGACAATAATTTAAGTGTGCTCCCGGTACCCCGTATCGTCGTTTGCGCCTAAAGACAACGTATATATGTTTACCATCTTGGGGAAATTTTAAGGGCTTTTGTCGTTATCGCGGTACCAAAAGAAAAAAAAAATAACGTGTTATTTTCGGATATTCGCGGTTTTTTCCTGGACGCTATACTCTCCGAACTGAGAAGAGTCCGTTTTTTTTTTTTTCGCCCCACATGGACCGCCGCGGGCAGCTATGCGGTCCGATTGCACAAATAGAAATAGAGAAAAGCCCCGCCACTGTGGTCTAGTGGCTATGGTACTCGGCTGCTGATCCAAGTGTCGCGGGATCGAATCCCGGCTGCGGCGGCTGCATTTCGATGGAGGCGAAATGTCGAGGCCCGTTTGCTGTGCGATGTAAGTGCACGTTAAAGAACCCCAGGTGGTCGAAATTTCCGGAGCCCTCAACTACGGCGTCTCTCAAAATCATAGCTGGTTTTGGGACGTTAAACCCCACAAAACAACAGCAACAACAGAAAAAGTGAAGTTCGCTGTGCACTGCTTTGCAGTTGGCTAGGCATCTGCGTGTGTCACGTATAACAGTATATATGTGCCAGCAGAATTATCCGCCTAATTTCTTCATACAGTCATAAATAACTATACTTTTTTCATTATCACGCGTGACCTGACATGGACGCTCGTATAGCCATGTGCACGTACAGCGAACTTTGCTCCCATCTCGTGCGATTGACGACAACGCCGTGGTCTTCCGGTTTACCTTCTGTCCTGTTGAAAATTCAGCGCTGTCTCCCTCTTGTTTGCAATCTTGTGTGTGACGGGAGGAGGCAGGCGGAGGATACGTCCATATCGCAGCCATCATGATGAGCCTTAATGACGTTCCATTTCAAGCAGGTTGTAACTCATAGCCACCTCTGGTAAGTATAGTATATCGTAGGTATAAAGCAACGGACCGTTATGACCTGATCGTCATCCTGTCCGTGTGAAGCAGTGCATGGGACGGAACACATCGAATAAAATACAAAGAAAGAAGACACCAACATTTACTTGTGTTTTCTCCTATTTGTCCGGCTCCGTGAGCTACTTCGCACGCATTTTCAAATCAGCACCAACTCGGCAGCCAACAGTCGACCTTGCTGAACTTGCCTCCCTACACTTGGGGAGTCAGATTTTGTTGACATATTGCAGTACAACATCATATGTACCGCCCTTTCCTCCTTCTTCACTAAAAGCTATATCTCCACACCTTACAGCTGCTTTACTAATTTTTCTTACGTATATACGCTCTAATCGTTCCTTGCTCATTTCGTCTGATTATTGGTTCCATCTTTACTGAAGAAGTGATTCTCTTGTGGAACGCACCTTTGTCCTTCTTCGGGCTTTTCTGGACTATTAAACGCACTTGTGGGGTATACCGCCCCATACATTGCGGTGACGGATATCCACCCTCCTGAGGACCCGTCCAGTTACGGTTTAACCGCGGACATCGCTTCATGAAAGCGAGGACATAGATCGAGCGACAGCGAGGACAATGAGCTGTACTCTGCATCAGGTGATAAGAGTTCAGAGGACAGGATTCAACCTCTCCTGTACCGTAAGGCCAAATGAAGGACCATGAACACGTCTCCGGTATCAAGTTCGGACACTGTGAGGATCGCGGTTCAGCGACTACTTCACTCGATCCTATTTGTGTCACAAAGCCCTACTGACAATTTACACACCATCAGTACGCGAGCACTCTCCTTGCGCCTAGAAAGCCCTGTGTTAGACAGGATGGAGGAGGTCAGGCTCACGGGAGAAACATCCTGGCAACTGATGCGATGAACTAGAGCAATCTGAGCACACTGCAGCGCGTTACGCAGCTCGGTAACATCAAGGTCCGATCCATCATTCCAGCGAATCGTGCGACAGTAACAGGAGTCATCTACGACATTGACAGTGAGATCTCCAACGCAGACCTGCCGGTTCTTATTATTGCTATAGCAGTTATATTGTAGCGAAACGTCGGGGCCGTTCATGTTAGACGCATCGGAAGGTCAGAAAGACGAAGAGGCGTGGGAGCCACTCCGCGCAGGCAAGGGATGAGGAGTCGACACGGTGAATTGGGAGAGCACTCATTGGGGGGTTTATTTAGCTAAGACATCTTGAAGTTGTAAAACACACAGGGCAAAAATTATACAACAGAGAAAATGGTATCATACCCCGTCGGCCTGCCGGACTGTCCCCCGCTGGTGACGAGCGTCATGGTCCCCGAGTCCGCTCTCTCCAAAAAAGGCCAGTGTCGCCGCTTAAATAGCACGTTTCAGCCTCCACGGCAACGCGAACCTTTCGAACCACCACTGTCTCCCACCAATAGGAAACCGGCTTACCCAGACAAGTCAGGCAGGTCGACGGTAACGATGTTCTACGAGCTTTTGTCATCGCGTGCATCCGGCCTCGCCACAAAACCAATACAAACAACAAATTCCAGAAACTGGCCGCGACGTGCGCACACGCTCTTCATTTTTGGTGCCCCGTCTCCCGGAAGGCTCCCTGTGGTGTGCGGGCTCGTTTACTAGAGCACCCTTGTACAAAAGCAGACGGAAAAGAAGAAAATAACAAGAAAACATTCTACGCGACGCGGTCCTCGCGACACCTCCCCCCTACGAAAAAGAGTGACCCACTCGTTTTACTTGCAAGACACGAAAAGAAGTACAAAAAACAATTATACATACAACAATTATGTGAAGTGCTCTTTTCAGAAAAGGTTATACATCTCTCTAAAGGGTGAATAACTTAAAACAACAAATGGCAAATCGCGAGACTCAAAAATCACTAAAGTTCACTCGCTGGCACTGTAATACAAGTCAGTATCAGTATCGTAAGCAGCGACATTTCGTTGTCCGTTGTTGCCGTTTGACAATGTCTTCCAATCGCTGTAAAGTTCAGTTTCAGAGTCAGAGCTCTCGGGCTGCTGCACTACATCACTGGTCCCTGATTCGCACACACCATGACGCAAACGAAGTTCTCAGTCCGCTCGCGAACCACACTCGCGCACATCACCACTGACGTCGCACTCGCGCACAACACTGGGGTGTAATTCGTGGACATCACTCCCGGCACTGCGCTCGCGCACTTCACTTTGATCGAATTCGCGGTCATCACTGCACTCGCGCACATCACCACTTGGATCTCGCACCTCGTGATCGGCACCGGACTCATCGTCTGCGTCGTCGGCATCGGAACATGATCGAACGTGGCAGGGCTTTAATCGCGCAACATTCACAACGTCACGTTTTTTTCCAGTTTGGTCTACCACCTCCCAATCATTTTCGGCTACCCGGCGCACTAGACGGAATGGTCCGTGGTATCTGTGAAGAAGCTTCGTTGTCTTTCCTTTTGCTCGCGAGGGAGTCCATACGTACACCAAGTCCCCCTGACGATAAACAGCACTGCGTCGTTTAGCATCGTAGCTGCGCTTGTTCTTTTCTTGCTGGTGCCTTTCCCGTTCATTCACTAATTTTCGAGCCTGCCGCAGCCGGTGAGCCACTTTCATCGCATCCAGGGTGTAGTCGAATCCACGTTGTGCGCCCGACCCGACATCTACCGGCAGCGTGGGCTCGTGCCCGTGAAGAAGAAAGAAAGGAGTGAATCCGGTCGTCTCGTGGGTGGAAGAATTGTACGCCAAAAGAACGTACGGCAGAAATTCATCCCAGTCGCGGTGGTGCGAGGAAACGTATGTACATGCTGAGCATGTCAGCCAACGTGCGGTTAAAACGCTCGCACAGCCCGTTGGCCTGTGGGTGGTATGCTGTTGTGGTGGCATGTTCGCTACCCACGAGTCGGAATATTTCCTCGGTCAAGTTGGCAACAAAATGCTGTCCTCGATCGCTTATCACTCTTTCCGGAGCACCATGACGCAGGACGATTTGCTCGACGAAAGCCCTTGCCGCCTCTGCGGCCGTGGCTGCCGGACACGCGACAGCTTCGACCCATTTTGTATGGTAGTCGGTAATCACGACGATATAGCGGTTTCCTGCTTTGGATTTGGTGAAAGGTCCAAGAAAGTCCATGCCCACTTGTTGAAACGGTCGACCCACAGGTGGGATTGGTTAGAGGTAACCGGCCGGCTTCCCTGGCGGTTGCTTTCGCGTCTGGCAGTCAGGGCAGGAGAGAACGTACTTGCTGACGTATGAGAACATCTTCGGCCAGAAATATCGGCAACGCACCCTCTCCCATGTACGCTTGACACCCAAGTGGCCTGCCGTGCAGTCGTCATGGCAGTGCCTTAATATCTCAGACCTCAAGCACTTGGGGACAACGAGGGCCGCGCGATCCTCCTCAAAGCCTTTCGCCCTCCGATACAGTACACCGTCGATCAACCGAAAACTCCGTGCCGTTCTTTTGGTCTTCCTGAGAACGGGCGCATTCGGGTGCTCGAGGTGCTGTACAATGTCTCTAATCCATGGTTCTGCCCTCTGCTTCTTTCCAACATCCACCTGATCCAAAACCAGCAACGGTAAGGGGTTTTCTTCGCTTACTGGTGCGGGATCGTGAGGAAGGCGGGAAAGCGTGTCGGCATTTCCATTCTTGAGGTCAGGGCGGTGTCGCAACGTTATGTCGAACTCCTGAAGTAACAGCGACCATCGCATAAGGCGACCGTTCGGATTTCTCACTCTCATAAGCCAAGCTAGGCTAGCTTGGTCAGTCACGACCGTGAAATTAGCGCCAAAGAGGTATGGCCGAAACTGTCCGCAGGCGTACACGACTGCGAGGCATTCCTTTTCAGTTGGGCTGTAGTTCATCTCAGCCTTGTTGAGGTGGCTGCTCGCATAGGCAATGACTCTTTCTTGACCTTCAGTTTTCTGGACCAACACGGCGCCAATGCCGTAATCGCAGGCATCGGTGTGCACCTCTATCGGCTTTCCCGGCTCAAACTGACCTATAGAACTGGGGCTGTGATCAGCTTTTCTTTGAGGGATTGCATCGCCGCTTCGCAGGCTGCATCCCACACGAAAGGAACATCCTTTTTAGTTAAGTTGGTTAGAGGCCGAGAAATGTGAGAGAAGTCTTTGATGAATCGCCGATAGTAGTTACAGATTCCGAGAAAACTCTGTACACCTTTTTTGTTTCGCGGCTGGGAGAATCTCTCGATCGCTGCTACTTTGTCTGGGTCTGGCCGGATGCTTTCACCTGTGAGAATGTGTCCTAAATATTTTATTTCCTGGCGGGCGAAGCTGCATTTCTCGGGCTTCAGTCGCAAATTTGCCGCGTCCAAAGCCGAAAACACACTTTCCAAATCTTGCAAATGGGTTGCCATGGTCTTGGAGAAAATTACGATGTCGTCCAAGTAGGCCAAACAAACCCTCCAGAGGAGACCGCTGAGGACTTTGTTAATCATTCTCTGGAATGTGGCGGGGGCGTTGCACAGGCCAAAAGGGACAACGTTGAATTCGTACAGGCCGGGTCCACAGGCAAACGCGGTCTTTGGCTTATCTTCCTCTTTGATGCCCACTTGCCAGTAGCCTGATGTTAGATCGAGTGTGGTGAAATATTTTGACCCCTGAAGCACGTCGAGAATGTCATCAATTCGCGGCAATGGGTGCACATCTTTCTTAGTCACTTCATTGACTCTTCGGAAGTCGACGCAGAAACGCGAAGTCCCATTTGGCTTTTTAACGAGGACGACAGGTGATGACCAAGGACTGTGAGATTCTCTAATTATCCCATCGCGCAGCATCTCTTCGACCTGTTGCTCAATCTTTTGCCTTTCAAACGGGGAATGGCGATATGGGTGCTGATGAACTGGTCGAGAATCACCTGTGTCGATCACGTGTTCAGCGACGTGAGTTTGCCGGATGGGGTTATCATTGCTTGTAAATAGATGACGGTATTTCTCAATGAGCGACAGCAGCTCATCCCGTTCAGATTGCTGCAGGTTATCCCCAGTCTGTATGTCAAGCTCATGAGGCACTCGATCGTTTTCGGGAGCCGCTATTGCCAGCTGTGCGTCGTGAATAGATGAAGCCCATCCAAGCTTTGTTCCGCTGAGCAGATTTACTGGCGACATGGTGGGATTAGCAATACGAAGCAGGCCTCTGCCATGCTCGATCCTCGTCACTGTGCGCGACACTTGGAGTCCACTTCTCAGCGTGCTGTTCGGCTCGACGAGGTGTACTCCGTCCCTTGCAACTTTTACTTCAATGGCGACCTCTGTGCGAGGTTCAATGCGAATGTGCTCGTGACACCGCACTGTAAGCACATCATTGTGTTCGGGGGCACTTGAGTCTACCCGTAGTCGAAAAACCTCGCCATTGAGTTGGAGCTCTTTCTTGTCAAAATCAATAAGAAGTCGCACTGTTCGACAAAAAGGGAGACCACCGAGCAGCTCGTACGGGCAATTCTTGACCACTAAAAACTTTTCTTGAACTTCGGTGGTGCCAAATTCAATATTTATTTCAACTTCACCATGAGGGGTGAGCAAGCCTCCGCCAATTCCTCTGATGAAAATGTCTTTTCTCGATTTGGATGCAGCGCATATTTTGTTGGCTAATTCTTCTGAGATGACATTTACGGATGAACCGGTATCAATTACGAGTTTTGTCTCTCTACCATTGGCTCGCGTGGGGACCACGAGAAGCTGACTTTCGGACAATGTGCCGATGGGGCGGCCGGGCTGGCCCCTTAGGCCCGGCCGTTCTCGTTTCCCGAAGGGTTATTCTGCCCGTCCTGATTGCCAAGGGGTTCCGCATGATCATTTCTGCCTCTGCCATTCCGGAACCGTTGCCAGCACTGCCGTGCTTTGTGGCCGATGCGGCTGCAAATCTGGCATCGGGGACGCCCGTCGTTGGCACGGGATGTTCTCGGTGGCCAAGGCACTGGGGGGCGACGCATCTCGTCTTCAATGTTTCTTAGCCGGTCCGATAACAAGGCGATGGAGTCTGCAATCACCTTTAAGTATCCCTCGCGGTCGGCAGCCTGCCGCGGGCAACACAGTTCTGCTGCGGCGCAGGTGGCGACACACGTAGGAGTAGGCTGTACTGCCGCGGCGGCGGATGCTATCCCTACCGGAGGCGCGATGTTTTGCATCCACGACTGCAATCCGGTAGGATAGTGGGTGTCGATTGGACGTGACCAAGAAGCAGGGCTCATCAAAGCTGCGTAATTTATGCGCTGTAAAATTTGGAGGAATGCGGCGCAGGTTTCCGGGTTTGCGATGATCATTTTTTCCTGTACATCCGGACGCAGACCGCGCATAAGGTGCCGCAACCGGTCATCTTCTGACATAGACGGGTTGGCTCTTGCACAAAGTTGTACGACGTCATGGTAGTACTGCTCTGGAGTTTCGGACGGCAGCTGTGTCCGGTTTTGCAGTCGTAAATGGGCGATCTCGACTGAGTGACGGCTTGTAAATGACGTTTTCAATAACGTCGCCCATTGTTCCCATGAATTAGGGGCACCCGTGAGAAGCTGAGTAGTGTGCCACTTCTTTGCATCGCCGTCTAAAGCCAAATATAAAAATTTAACTTTCGTGGCTTGGTCCCAGTTGTTGAGCGACGCGACATGTTCGTAGCAAAGAAGCCACTCGGAAACGGATTCCTCTGGCGCGCCTTTAAAGACTGGCGGTCCGACGAAAGGTTTTGCTTGGGGGGTAGCCATAGCAGAGAGAAAGGAAGGGGGTTCCGTCATAGTGGAGCAGTCCAAAGTAGTTTCCTGATGCGTATTGACTCGGGGCATAATTTTAGAGCGGGAATATCGCTACCGAGCAACCTCCACCACTTTGTAGCGAAACGTCGGGGCCGTTCATGTTAGACGCATCGGAAGGTCAGAAAGACGAAGAGGCGTGGGAGCCACTCCGCGCAGGCAAGGGATGAGGAGTCGACACGGTGAATTGGGAGAGCACTCATTGGGGGGTTTATTTAGCTAAGACATCTTGAAGTTGTAAAACACACAGGGCAAAAATTATACAACAGAGAAAATGGTATCATACCCCGTCGGCCTGCCGGACTGTCCCCCGCTGGTGACGAGCGTCATGGTCCCCGAGTCCGCTCTCTCCAAAAAAGGCCAGTGTCGCCGCTTAAATAGCACGTTTCAGCCTCCACGGCAACGCGAACCTTTCGAACCACCACTGTCTCCCACCAATAGGAAACCGGCTTACCCAGACAAGTCAGGCAGGTCGACGGTAACGATGTTCTACGAGCTTTTGTCATCGCGTGCATCCGGCCTCGCCACAAAACCAATACAAACAACAAATTCCAGAAACTGGCCGCGACGTGCGCACACGCTCTTCATTTTTGGTGCCCCGTCTCCCGGAAGGCTCCCTGCGGTGTGCGGGCTCGTTTACTAGAGCACCCTTGTACAAAAGCAGTCGGAAAAGAAGAAAATAACAAGAAAACATTCTACGCGACGCGGTCCTCGCGACAATATGAACAGTCTCGACGGGTTTCTTCCGTCGCTGTCACCGTCATGTCGCATATAAAGTCCAAATTGCACCCCCCCGCCCCCCTGGCACGCATCGTGCCTTCTACCCGCGGGTAAAAGCACGCGAGCGGGGGACGAACGCAGCTGAAGCAGAGATCAAACGAGCCCGGCCCATCTCCGTCGCTCGGAGCGCGCATGCGATAACGTCACCGCTAGGGAGGCCTGCGTCGAAGCGGAGAGGAAATGCAACGCCCGTCTTTAACGAACATCAAAAGATGCGATAGAATGGGGTGAGGGGGAGGGGGCTGTGTCGCTCGAGCAACAAGTGTGGACTTCGCGCGGCCGCCATCGCTGGCGCCCGCGCGCTATCTCAGCAGCCATCAGACGTGCAGCGTACTGCGTAGCAGCGCCTTGATCGCTTGCTCCGTTCCACACACACCTCGCATACAGTCGCAACGACAGCACTACCCACGGAGCACAACACGGACAGCAGAACCCACGATGAAGAAGTCTGGCGACGACGACGTTGTCGTCGAATGTCATCGCGGCGGAAAATGTCAACTTTTCAGGAAAAGTCACCTCCTCAAGCAACACCGTTGTAGATACTTATCTATGAACAATTTGCCATAGCTGACACCTGCACCATCTTTAGCAGAGTCACAGCAGGAGCTAGCACAGCAAGGCGCTGCATCCAAGGGGTCCAGGAATACAGATCAACAAGTGATCGGCCTCCTAAGACCCTTAATGAATGCCATTCGCGTGTTGCTGAGCAACATGCATGCACACACCGTCAGCCAAAAGTGCACTTCAGGTACTAAATGCTCCGAATCCGGTGCTGGCAGCCTTGGAGTAGACCATGGCTCATCAGCCATTGTACGCCAGGGATGAAGTCCGCAAAGCAGCGATATGTGTTTCAGTGGAATGCTCGCGGATTCAGGTTGCGCACGTGATTTCTGTGGGCAAATGTACGCCCATCTGCGAGCCCAACTTGTCAAGCGCAATCAGGCTCTCTGGATATAAATCATTTATGTCATCTACTAGTAGTGAAACCAGCAAGGTGATGGTGTTTGTTCATGACTTCACCTACCTTCCTCAGCTACTGCCACCTCATGATGACAATCAATATGTATGCTTAAAAGCAAAAGAAAGGAAATTTGCCGTTGCTAATGTGGGCGCCTATATATCTCCATCAAGCCGATTTGATCAGAAAAGACCACGCAGGCCCGTAGCCGAGTGCCCTGGGGGCCTCGGACCCTCCTGAAATTTTCGTTAGCGGGCAGTGTTAATAACGTATGGTGCAGTGTCAATAGCATAAAATTTAAGCCTATTAATACGCAGACAGATACCATCCTCAACATACCTGACATTGAAAAAGGCAGACTTGTCAACACCAGTTCGTTAACAGCTCACTTTACTACTATTATACGAGTACCGAGACTCCACACACGTATACGTCGAGAGATCCGTCATGCCGAACAGTTAGTTCCACCGCGGCAGTGGTTATACCAGCGACGGCCACAACTGTTAAGTTCAAGACGTCCAACTAACGTCACCGACGCCAACAGAGCTTACAGTGCTTCCTGCCGCGCTACACCTTTATTCGTAATCAAGTGACGCGAAAATGGTCAGTTTTCTGCGACTAAAAGGTGGAACCGCAGTCCATGTTGTCATCCTACGCCACAGACCACACCAGCAGCTTATCTTTGAGATTACAGAGGCGATACGCTGAGAAAGCTCATGGGAGAAGTTTAAAATGAATCCCAAGTCATTGCGGAATGATTGGCAATGAGCGGGCCAATTAAGCTGCCCGCTCCGCTCACACACAACATCACGATTTGCCGATACCTTATTCAAAGACAGAAGCTGCACAGAAGCTCGGCCTGCTTTCTCGCCAACGCACGAAGTCGCAGTGCAATGAGCCGTATTACAGGAACTTCCGATAAACTCCGTGGACCGAACCCTAAACCTTCGAGTCCCTTCGAGGCTTCGCCGAGGAGACGCTAAGCTTTTTTTGCCGGGCATGGTTGGTCGTTGCACCTACCAACGCCTATACGTTCTGCATAGGTATGGCTGGCACAGCAACATGCCACCACTGCGGCGATCTACAGGCCATATTTTGTGCAAGTGCCCAGGTACAGCGCACAAGGAATCACTATACAACACGTTCAATCACCTGGACCACCGAGCTCTTTCGGAAGAAAGACTTCTAAGTCATAGACCAGACCTAATGTCGCAGACGGCTCACGTTGCAAACACTACTAAAAGTACGGCTTTTTGAGCTAGTTGGTTGGATGCATTTGAAGGAAACATAGCGCTAGAAGACACGGACAAACGTAGCGCTCGTGTTGCCGTCTTCCTTGTCCGTGTCTTCTAGCGCTATGTTTCCTTCAAACGAAAACACTATTGGCCTCGAGGACATACTGTCGCGCCACCTGCGCTCTGACGTCACTCATAGGATGCCGGGTTTTGTCGTCTGCTACAAAACCACATTTCCTGCGTGTATGCCACCGCGGGTCTTTTGGTTGTGGGCGCCGCGAGCGTTTCCCCCCTGCCTGATGACCGTCCTCCAAAAAATCATTTTAGTGAACCGATAATCGGGGCAAGTATACGACGATTCCGTGCCCCTGGTGACAGTACCAGGCAAGGAGTTGCTACTATCATGAGCCATATAGCCAACGCCACATGAGACTGCAACTGCTAGACACGCTGATGTTTCATTATGAAATATTTTTGACGTCACATTTCACACGTCCTGTATTGAACGAATGCAAGTGATCGTGAAACAACGAATAAAATGTGCCACTGAATCTGGCAGAATACCACCGCGCAAGCGGCCCGCTCGCACTGTCGACAGCATATGGGAATGATCGGCAGACTGGCGCGTTATCAAGCATGCTTAGGAGTGCTGGCTTGGCAATCGCCGCCGTTTTCTTTACGTTAGATAGGGTTACTTTTTCATCAGCTCGTCGTATAGCCAAATAATTTAGCTAGCATACTTGGGGCTAATTAAGCTAAGACTGATTAGGACTAGCCTCATTAAAGTAATACTAATGCCAAGCCTACTAAAGTTAATGCTACTCAAACTAGCGCAATTAAGCTAAAGCTAATTATACCGGTCTTATTAAACTAAGCAAAGCCAAATTATCCTAATAACACAAAGGCTAATTAATTTATTAGTAATTACACAAGCCTAATTCAAATAAAACTAAGCTGCACCTAGTTAGGCTGACTGATTAAGGCATGCCTAATTAGACTAAGACTGAGGCTAATACTAATTAAGATATGTATTATCAAGTTGGCCGGAGTAATTAAGCCAATGTTAATTAATGCGAGATTACTTAAGTTAGGACTGATTGAGGCAAGCATGAATGCTCTACGGCTAAATTGGTTGCGAAGTGACACCTAGCAAGGCCATGTAAGAACCATGTCCAACTTCAAATCGACGAGCTGCGGTGTCTTAAGCCATGCGCGTCTCAACGCAAACCTGGCCTATTATTTTCTTCTTTTGTTCGCTTAGAGTTAGCCTGCCATTCTCCAGCATCAAAAACTTTATTGGCAAACAGTCCGGGAAATCGCGGCTGCTTTCCGAAGGAAGTTTTGTTTACGTGCCCAAGCACGTCAATTAGTTTGGTGTAAAACAAAGCGACAATTAACGTGAGGAGGCTAATTTGGCAGCACTTCTAGAAGCTTCAGCTATCACCATCAAGGATTTGCACGAGCTTGTTCTGTACATGCCGATTGGGGCACGCCAGATTCGCACAGTTTTAATTACTTAGTTTTAATGGCAAAAAATGGCGGAGAAAGAATTAAATAAACAATGAGAACGTCGTGTTAATTTGTTGCAAAGCAAATGTATATGAAGAGATTACGTTCCATAACCACATAACTTTTCACACGTAGGGATCAGGAAATCACAAATGAAAACAGGTACGTCATGAAATTTTAGGCCTTACACAATATTTTTTTATGCTACCACATTGCGAAAGATGCTCGAATACTGCTCTGCATACCTATAATGAATATGACATTCCCAGAAGCGAACGTTCCATGCTGATCATTAAGCCGACAAAAGATTTTCAATGCGCGATTTGACCCGTACGTCACGTTTTACAAGGGAGCTACACAGCGCAACGAGCAAGGTAGGAAGGGGCATCCTACCTATGACGTCAAAACGATCGCAGCGCCGACCACAGCAGTGGTGGGCCTCGCGGCCAATAGGCGATGCGCAAAGCGCCGACGACGCCATCTGCCGCCACGGCAGATGGCGTCGTTGGTGGGTCCGGGCGAGCAGTGTTCCCGCGAGCGTGTACGCGAGTGTACGGATGGATGTATTTTCATCGTGATTTAACGACTCTGTCGGGCTTCAGCGATGTCGCAAAAAATAACTGCTGCGCTGTCGGCTGCTCACACACACACAAAAAATCGCCAGGAAGGCACTTATAAAGGTTTCCAGTGCTATTTCATGAGCGAGAGCGGCGGCGGCGGTGGATTGCGGCTGTACAACGCAGAAGGTAAAGAATCACGCTTTGTTTACGGCAGTGTTAGAAAGATTGCCGTGTTTTTTTTATTTTATTTCTCCATTTATGTCGCTACGTCTTCAGCGAACGCTACTACGTTTACACTTGGTCACCTCGCCTGACTAAGTCTCGCGCCACTAGCGCAAGCTGTCGAGATATATTTTCACACGTTTAGCGTGCTGGTTTCAAAGTTTTACCAACGCTGACCCTTCGCGTGGCCGCACCCGTGAAATCCATGCGCCGGTGCGACAGCGATCCCTCAAAATCTACTATATAAACACATGGCACGTAAACGAAGCTACTGTGTCGAGAAAAAACGTTGGTTCACGCGTCAACGCATGCAGGCATTAGTGATCGGGACGTTTAAAGAAAGCGGTGCGATGATCTCCACTTCGTAGGGGAGCTTGTTGATGCTTGTCTGCGGCAAACACTTGGCGGGTATGGTGACATTGTCGTTCCACACAGCTGTGACCTCGGACACATGCCCACTATTATAATGTGCAACTCCTTTGCGCACACTATCACCGCAAAAATAATTTTCTGGGACGCGCACAAGCGGAAAATCGCACGCGCGCACTTCCGTCATGCTTGCAGTGAAATGAGGCGTCTGCTACGCGACCGATCAGCGGTTCCAACGGCCGCCGCTACGCGGCTTTCAGTGGCGCCCCTATAGGCGCTGCGCATCGCGTATACTACTGTTCATGCGAGCGACCGGCCTATATGAACGTCTATAACCAGACAGCTCTTCCCGTGTGTGTGTTTTATTAAGTGCGAAGCACCTTCCATGCTCAGCGTCTCCTGTCATCGTCGTCGCGGCAACGCAAGCTATGGTCAAAGAAATGAAAAGAGAGTGTACAAGGAAAAGCTCCACCTGCTAGGATTCGAACCCATAACTACGCTGGAAGTGACAATAGGAGCTGGGTGCTCTACCGGTACACTACCTCTCCATTGAATGCACACGGAAGAAACGGACCTTATATCATCACCATTATATCATCATTCGCGTCCTAAGTGGTATCCGGTTAAGCTGAAGGTGTTCAGCAAGCAAAATTACTCTTACATTAACATCGCCTCCCTTCCACTGCACCCTTGGTTCGCATCGGGGTACCGCCATCTAGGAACGATAAAGCGAAGCAGACTGTCGTGCTAATGAGCGCGTCACGGTGGGCCGATCCCGGAGGAAGTAGTCAGAAAGTGTGTGCATGTATGGGCCGATCCCGGAGGCAGTGAATTCAGAGAGTGCTTGGGCAGGGTCGTCGTGTCAGAAGCGATTTTAACGAATTTCTGGTAATGAGCCCTTGGCGTCTAACGTCGTCATCGTAGTGGCCATGGTAAAATAGGCCCATTAGCAGCCATTGAAGTGTTCCTGTGGAAAACACCGGGGCATCACCGCATGTTTCGTGCCTCCCTAGGTTTCACGCCAATGGAGCTGTCATGACTTCTAAATGCGAAGCATTTCTTAGCGAACTTCGGCGAATTTGAGCTTATCTGTCCAGCCGCCTACGACTTTGTGCTCTCCTGGCCGTTTCGTTAATGGGATGTATACGAAAATTGGTATGCCACAACATGATTGTATGACGAACATAAATGACAGGTCATAACATAAAAATCATGACATGCATGTCATGAGCGGCATGATTTATGTGCCATGGTTTTGGTGCTCTTCCGGCCATTTCGTTCACTTGATATATACCAAACTTGGTATGGAAAAACAACAATGTCTGACGACCATGGGTGACACATTGTAAGAACATGAAAATCGTGACATGCACGTCATGAGCGGCTTGCCTTACATGCCACGCGTTTCGTTAATGGGGTGTATACCAAACTTGCCATGACAAAACACGCACGACAAACGTAAAGTACAGGAATGACATGCGTGTCTTGAGCGGCATGGTTTACATGTCACAGTCTTGGTGCTCTTGCGGCCGTTTCGTTAACTTAAAATGTACCAGAATCGGTATAGCGAGACAGCAATGAAGGTCCATTTTACGTTCCTGATGCGTGCTTCGCACTTCCTTGATTCCCACTGCACGTGGGATCTGCCTTTCTTTTTTCTCCTGTTTTTTTTTCTCTTTACGTTATTTCTTTCCACTATCTTTCTCTGTCTGCTTTCTCATGCCATTTTTCCTCGCTTTAGTGCAGAGTAGCAAACCAGATGCCAACGTTAACCTCCCTGCCATGTTTCATCATCCTCTCTCTCTCCCCCTCTCTCTGAATGTGACCCCTCCCCGTCCACTAACCATCTGCCGCTTTAAGACTGCTGCTGCCCATCCAACTGAATTTTTCATATATATCTTTAACTCAATACCTATGCTGCACTCTGGTTTCACTTCAAAGCTCGCCTCCTGGAATATCGTGCTGTGGTAGAATGGGAGGGGTCGGGACACCCCAGCCCCATCCTGAAACACTCGCAATTCCTGAAGCTGCCACTGACCTTCGAATCCAGCAGCACCTGTCCACTATCTTCAGTGCACTTCACAAATTTGATTGCAACGACAAGGATTGCAACGACATGACAGCATGACGAACATAAATGACAGGTCATAACATGAAAAGCATGACATGCATGTCATGGGAGGCATGATTTACATGCCACGCGTGTCGTTAATGGGATGTATACCAAAATTGCTATGGCGCAACACGGCAGCATGACGAACATGAGGGACAGGTCATAACATTAGAATCATGACACGCGTGTCATGAGCAGCATGGTTTACATGCCACAGCCTTGGTGCTCTTGCGGCCGTTTCGTTAACGGAATATATACGAAAATTGCTATGGCACAACACGACTGTATGACTATCATAAATGACAGGTCATAACATGAAAATCATGACATGCATGTCATGATTTTCATGTCATATGTCATGACCGGCATGATTTACATGTCATGGTCCTGGCGTTATACTGCCGTTTAGGTAATGGGATGTATACGAAAATTGGTTTGGCACAACATGACTACATGACGACCATATATGGCAGGTCATAACATGAGAATCGTGACATGCATGTCATGAGCGGCATGATCTACATGCCACTCGTTTCGTTAATGGGATGTATACCAAAATTGCTATGGCACAACACGACTGCATGACGAACGTAAATGACAGGTCATAACGTTAGAATCATGACATGCGTGTATGAGCGGCATGGTTTACATGCCACAGTCATGGTGCTCTTGCGGCCGTTTCGTTAACTTCATATGTACCAAACTCGGTATAACGAGACAACAATGCAAATCCATTTTGCGTTCCTGATGCGTGCTTCGCATTTCCTTGATTCCCACTGCACGTGGGATCTGCCAAGTTTTTTCTTTTTCCTTCTCACTCGCCAAAACTGAAGACCTGGAGGGTGCCTACTATAACTAGCGGGACCGCTCGCACCACAGTTCACACACACACAAAACCCTCCGTGAGGTCACAGGCCTTAATGTCTCGCCTCAGCGCTTGCACCGTTGTTCTATGGTGCAGTGATTCGCCATATGTCCAAAATGCTGGCACTTAAAACATTGCGGAACCACCTTGTGGTCAGCGCCCTTGTGATAGTGCGAAGTCGGATTTCGCCGGGATGCTACTTCTTCGAATCCCGCTCACATTATTAGAACCACCGAACAATAAACAAAAAAAAACCATGAAGCTATTATCATAGAAATAAATTATGTGAGCCCTTTTTTAAGATTCCCTGCCGCAGTACGATTTGCTCACCTGCGTCGAGAAGTGTATCCATCATTTCGAAGCTGTATACAGTTTTCAACTATAGTGGTCCCCACTGTAGAAGACTTTATAGAGCTATCAACGTTTTACCTAAAGTCCACGTTTGTTCAAAAAAAGGATGGTATCCCGTACCTGCAAAAGCAGGGAGTTTGTATAGGGTCTTGCATGGCAGCTGCTCTTAGCAACCTTTATTTAGCAGAGTTGGACAGAGCTACGTTAGAACGCATTGAAGGTTCGGGTGTTTTTAGGATTTTTCGATATGTGGACGATTTTTAAAATTTTTTCTTGACTGCACATCGGAGAGCTTTCAAAACGAGTGTGCTGGTGTTTTTAACCTTGTACGCGACTGCCTCAGTCCACTTGAACTAACATGTGAAGAGCCTATTGACGGAACTATAAGGTTCCTCAACATGTTTACTGACAACCAAACGTGCAGGTCTTATCACCCCAGAGCTAACAAGCCACTTCTGGCTTTTCATTCAAGTAATTACAAACTAGTAAAAAGGGGAATAGCAAAGCTTTGTTTTAAGAACATCTTGCAGAAGTCATATCCACATCAAATGGATGCGAGCTTCATATTGCAAGCAAAACGTCTTCCGGAAGCTGGCTACCCAAGTCATGTTTTAGTATCAGTAGCAGAGAGAGAGAGATAATGGGCGGAAGGCAGGGAGGTTAACCGGAAAGGTAAATATCCAGTTTGCTACCCTGCACTGGGGAAGGGGTGAAGGGAGACAGAAAGGGATGGAAAAAGGGATGGTATCAGTAGCAGAAAGCATGCTCAAGCAAGTACGTCTGGGTGAAGACGTGTCCTCGACGAGAAAGGAAGTTAATCGCTGGAAAATCGCTGTAGTACCATACATTCATTGTTTCTCTCACAACCTAAAGAAAATAACACAGCGAGCAGACATCAGTGTTTTTTTTTTTTTTCGGCGCCCAACGAACTAGGTAGCCTGTGCCGGAAAACTAATCCAAATGGAGTGACGAAACCTAAATGTGCAAAACATCCCACCTACAGATGTGTGGATTGTTAATCAGGCGTTGTATACCAGATTCCGTTAAGTTGTGGAAAGAGTTACATCGGGCAGACGGGCAGGTACGTCAGACTGCGTGAACAGGACAATAAAGTGAACAAGACACCGTCAGATGGGTTCCTATCCCTGCACTGCAAGAAATGCAAATGTTATCCATGCTTTCAAGATACCGCCATCTTAGGTAGGAGTGTGTGTGAACTAACACGCCTAATTGTAGAAGCTGAACGGATAGGTAGTGATGATAGTGCATGTGTCAGCAATCCGTCGATTGCGCTCTCAACAAAGGCGCTACAATACCTGCGCATGAGCTGAAAGGTGCGATAAATGAATTTTGTTTCCGCGCGCGATATGAAAAAGCTGTGTGCAAAGAAAGTGTATAAGAACCACGTGGTGACCCAAAATAAATAACTTGTTGGAAGTGTAGCGCTGTGTGTCTCCGTGTTCTTCTTGTGTCCCGTTACCTTGTGCTACCATAGTTATTCAAAAGTGGAAAAGGGAGGTGTGGGTGAGGCGGGAAAACGTGACGGTGAGGAAGGAAAGGAGGACGTCACAACCACACATTGCCCTCCAAGCCAATTAAATCTCGTAACACGACGTCACAGCTAGTGACGCGACATGTTCCCGCCAAAACCATGCGACAGCTAGTCACGTGACAAACACGTCACTTAGTTGAGCTCGTAGAAGCCTGAAGAAGCTGGGTTGGCCACAAGCTTCGCTCTTGGTGCAGCCTTGCACTACTATGAATGGGACACGTGCAGTGATCGTATCAGCACGGATGCGCATCAGTGATGCGCAGTATGTACAGCGCGCTAGCTTGTGCCTTTATAAGTTGTGCCCTCAATAAACGTGTGCTCATTCTTGCACGGACAATGGTGCTGTAAGCGTCGTCCCCCCTGCTTAATGTGCAACTAGTGCAATCTACCTGCCTTTTTTTTTCTTGTTGGCTCTTTATTCGTCGAGCTATAGTTTATCCTAGGCTGTTTATGTGTCCATCGGTTATATAGCCTTCTCATCACGTGGCCTGCACATGTCCACTTTTTTTCTTTTCTTCCTAACATCGTTTATTATGTCGGCGACCCCCGTCTGGTTCCTGACCCACTCGACTTTCTTCCTATCTCTTAATGTAACACCTATCATTTTTAGTTCCATCACCCCCTGCGTGGTTCTTCCTTTCTGGCCCGTATGTCAGTACTGGCAAGATGCAATAGTTACATAGTTTCCGCTTGAGTGATAGTGTTAGGTTTCATTGATTTCTGGGGTTTTACGTCCTAAAACCACCTATCATTATGAGAGGCGCCGTAGTGGTGGGCTGTGGAAATATTGACCACCTGGGATTCTTTAACGTACACTGACATCGCACAGCACACGGGCCTCAACATTTCACCTCCATCGAAATGCAGCCGCCGTGACGGGGATTTGATCCCACGACCCTCGGATCAGCAACCGAGCACCATAGCCACATAGACCACCGTGGCGGGGCAGTGGTATGTTTCCGTTCATGAGTTGGGAATGTCTCCCGTATGCGCGCCATCCCATGTTTATTCTACGGTGGATTTCTTTTACATGGGCGGGTTCTCCTGTCAGTAGCTGTCCTAGATGTAGGTAATATTCTTCTACGACTTCTAATGTCTGGTTTTCGATCGTGAGGACAATTTTCTGCCGCGCCACTTAGCATTATGTTTGTTTACTGCATGTTCATCTTCAATCTTACCTTGGCGGTTTCTCGGCTTAGGTCTTAAGTAATCTTCTGCAGTTCGTCGCCATCATTGCTAAAGAGTACTATGTCGTCGGCAGAGCGTGCGTAAGTTACTCAGATATTCGCCGTTAAACCTTAGCCCTGTTTCGTTCCAGTCTAATCTTTTGAAGATTTCTCCCAAACACGCAGTAAATAGTATTGGAGAAATTGTATCCCCTTGTATGACACCTTTCTGTATTGGGCCCCCTGACGCGTGGCCGGCCCTACCGACGAGAAACCCACCAGCAGAACCGCTGCACCGACCGCCGAATGTTACTTCGGAACGGCACAGTCGCGATAATCATGACAAGGAAGTCGTAGCCGTGGTGAAGGCTCTCATGAATACCCTTCGAGTGCTTCTCAGTAGCATCCAGACGCCGGCTGCTCGTAGTGCACTCCAAATATTAGACGCGTTGAACCCGGTGCTGTCAAGCCTGGAGAACCACCGTGGCTCCTCCTCCTCTGCAGCCATTCTGTAAAGCAGTCAAAGAAGCTTCAATCTTACGGTGGAATGCCCGAGGCCTCGGACGTCGCATTTCGGATATTCGGCCATTCGTATTTAGGAATCAGTTTCCGATTATTGTTATCTGCGAACCACGCCTTCACAGTGCAGTACGCGTTTGTTTGGTTATGAAGCTTTCAGGTCTATTACCTGCAACGACTGCAGTAAGGTCATCATTTATGTCAGGTGAGACCTTACCTGCATAGAACATACCGTAAGACCGGACGACAAAAACCAGTACGTGCGCTTGACAGTGAAAAGAAAGGACCTCACTTTCACACTTGTATATATTTCACCCTCCAGCCGTTTAGACACTGCGAGACTTGGTGCAATTTTATCAGCGACAGCTTGGCCGTGGATTATAACTTGTGATTTTAACGCTCATTACCGATTATGGGGAAGCCAGAAGGTAGATCGTCGAGGAAGATGACTCTTTTCATTTGCGTCGGACAATCAACTGCACTGTGTAAACGACGGCAGCCCTACGTTTCTTCGGGGACTGACGTATAGCAGCTGCCTCGACCTGATGTTTGTCTCAAGAAGCCTGATTGACAAGGTGCAGTGGTTTCCAGATAACGAAACCCATGGCAGTGACCACATTCCCACTTACACTTCAGTCAACGGCCTAGGCACGTCGCATATCACCGTTTCTCGACGCATCGACTGGACACAATACAGGCCACTAACAGAGCAGGGTTGCAAAGAAAATGAACAGACTACTCCTTGACAATCTGGAAGACATCATCAAAAACGCAGCTCGAGGCGCTGCCTGCGATTTTTCACCGACGAAAAAATTTTGCGAACATGAAGTGGAATTGGAGCGACTCCGAGCAATCCGTCGTCGAGCTGAACGACGGTATCGGCGCACCAAATCGATTTTCGATTTAAGGGAGGCGCGACGTGTACAGAAGATTAAGCGTCGTATAAACGCTCTCCAGTCTCTCCACTGGAACACATTTTGTGAGTCGCTTGACCCCCACAAGCCTATATCTCAGATATAGCGAGTCGTCCGCGGCCTGCCCACATCACCACAGCAGCGTCACACGTTTAAGTGCATTGCTCTCCATCAAGGGCGTCGTGAAATTGACGTGACAGATTTCTGCGCGAAACTGCCAATCAAGGGCCCACTTTCACCTCAAGTATGGCCGAAGGAGCGCACCATTCTAAAGAGATTCCAGGATGAACAATCTGTTCTCCTTGCAGGAGCTTGAGGCAGCGTTGGCTGCTTGCAAGCGTTCATCACCTGGACCTGATGGCATAAGCTACATGACGATCAGCAATCTCGGTCAAGCAGGTCGACGTGCCCTTCTGGCCATATACAACGACTCGTGGAGCGATAGATTGAATTCTCCTTCGTGGAAGTCCAGTCGCCTTGTCCCTCTGCTCAAAGCAGGTAAATATCCTCTCCACTTGGCCTCCTATCTCTCCACTGCGCTTGGCTAGGAAAGGTGATGGAGAGGTGCTGACTCGCCTTGAGTGGTATCTGGAGCACTATGACATATATCCTGATGGTAAGGCTGGTTTTCGGCGCGGAAGGTTTTCTGTTGATAACGTTGCGGACCTTATCTAATCTGTTCAACAGAAAAAAGAAAAAAGCCTTAAGAGATTATCCGCGGCAATATTTTTGGACGTAAAAGGCGCATATGACAATGTATTGCATGGAGCCATCCTGGATGTATTGGGCAATGTTGGACTAGGCAGTCGTGTCTACAAATGGATCTACAGCTATTTGAAGGACAGATCTTTCTTCGTACAAACAGAGGATGGTACCGCAACGCAACATTGCACCCGTCGCGGCGTGCCACAAGGCGGAGTCCTGAGCCCCACACTCTTCAACCTTGCGCTCAACGACCTCGTCGATGCACTTCCACGGCGTGTCCATCTTTCTATATATGCACACTAAATTTGCATCTGGGCGTCAGGGGTGACACGTATGCACATACGGGCCCGGCTTCAGAGAGCGGCCACACTAACCTCGAATTATGAAAGAGGACTCGAAGAATTGTCATCTGAGAAGTGCTCGTTAGTTACCTTCCCACGCAAGGAAACGAGACACTACGTAATTAGAATTAACAGACAGGCTGTCAAGTATGAGAAGACCCAACGATCCTGGGAGTAATAATAGACCGCGACCTGTCTTGGAGCCCTCACATCTCCTATATGAAAAGGAAGCTGACCAATATCAGCCACGTGCTCAGGTTCCTTGCAGGAAAATCGTGGGGTGTATCTGCACGAGCAATGCTCCAGCTTTACACCGCGTTATCCCTTGGATTTATGCGCTACAGCCTACCAGTGCTGGGCGGAACACGTAAAACTAACGTGCGTCTTCTCCAGTCGCTTCAAGCTCAAGCACTGAGAATATGCCTTGGACTGCCGAAGTGTGCATCTACGGCAGCGACTGTAGTCGTCGCACGTGATCACCCGATCATAACATACCTTCGTGTGGGTGCCCTACGAGTACATCTGAGGCATTTCGCCCGCATTCCATCGCACCACCTCGCCTCTCTTCCCGTTTCTAGGCCAGACTCCGAGTTCAGCGTTATTATTGCTGCTCATCGTGCAGTCCTACCATCAAGCTTCACGGCTCCAGTAAAACCATCATTACCATTGTGGTGCCTTCATCCCCTCGAGGCGCTTCTGACCATTCCCGGTATCAAAAAGAAAAAACACTTGTCATCTATACCCTTACAACAAGCCACTCTAATGTTCTTCTATGAGCAACACAGAGGACGCCTTCACGTTTACACGGATGGGTCAGTTTCCTCTGTGAGCTCCACAGCAGCAGTGGTAAGTCCAGCAAAAACCGTCACCATACGTTCAAGACGTCCTATTTCACAACTTCGACGGTTGCAGAACTCTCCGCCATTCATGCTGCGGTATAGGTCATAATTGCAGAACCTTCCCATGCATGCTCAATATTCACAGACTCCAAAGCAGCTCTTCAGTGTCTTATATCGCCATTTCGTCATGGACCTCACGAGCGATTAGTCACTGACATAAGAATTCTTCATCACTATGTAGTCGAGCAAGGACGCAAACATCACGTACCAGTGGATACCGGGTCACTGTGGAATAAACGGCAACGACCTCGCTGATAAATCCGCCCGATCTGCCCACGATGATAACCACTGTAGAGCAATGCCGTTCTCCAGGACTGATGCATCTGCAAGGCTTCAATCCCTAGCACGTGAACTGACACGTGCACAGCGGAATCCGTCAGAATTCACCAATGCTCGTGTCCATAGTTTGCACCCGGACCTTCAGTTCCGCCTTCCGTCAGGAATACCTCGAGCTGAGGAGACGCTTCTGTGTCGCCTGTTTATTGGCGTTGCCTTCACGAAAGCCTACTCATTTCGCAATGGAATGGCAAACGACCCTAAGTGTGAGAACTGCCGCTGCGACGAAACGATATGTCATCTTCTATGTGAGTGTCCCCGTTTCAGTGGCCCCAGGAGAGAACTTACCGCTGCTCTAGAGAGACTTGACAGCCGCCCTTTGTCCGAGCAACGAGTCTTGGGTCACTGGCCCCGACCATCGTCAGCACGAAAAACACTGAACGCGTTATTGCGATTTTTAAGGACGAGCGGTCTAAGCGACAGACTCTAAGCAGTGTCACGTTTCATTTCCTTTTTTTTTTGTGCGTGTGCTTTTTTTCTATCCTTTTCTTCTTTCTTGTCGTGTCCCCTTTGTATTATCTGTCATTCCCCTCACCCCTTTCCCCCTGCACAGGGTAGCCAGCCGGTCTCAGTAGTGGCTAACCTCCCTGTGTTTCCTCCTTTCCTCTCTCCTCCTCCTCCTGCTTTTCCTTACGATGAGTAGGGTGGCTGTACAATCTTTATAGATGTTGGCCATTGTACTTACATAGCTATCACATATTCCTTGACGGTGTAATGCCTCCAGAACTACTGGTATCTCTACCGAGTCGAAAGCCTTTTCGTAGTCTACGAAAGCCATATAGAGGGGTTTGTTGCACGGAATGGATACCTTTATTTCTTCAGAGAGTAAGAGAGTAAGATGGGGGGACGAAATAAATTTGCAGGCATCAAATGGAATCAGCTCGGGCACGACAGGCAAGGATGGAGAGGATTGGGAGAGGCCTTCGTCCTGCAGTGGACATAAGATAGGATGATGATGATGATGATGTGTCTGTCGTGCGCAGGAGGTGTATTAGTATGCTTGATGAAGTGCTCACACAAACGCCACCTTTTGAGTAACGCCGGTCTGAGTACATGTGCTTCTTTTTTTTTCCTTGTCTTTGCGATTCTTCGCACTCCAAAAATTCATCTATGCATGCTCGCACAAAGAAACAATCTTTCTGTGGTTTTCTCAAGTTCTTTGAATGACTGCAACTGCTAGCGTACGTAACGTTTATCCTTCTCTACGACAGACTTTGTACAAATAAGATTACTGCAAAAAATTATAGTAATTAAATTACTGGTTGCTGTAATAATGCAATGAATTCCTTTTGTGGGCTGGTATAAAAGTAATGCAATGGATTGCTCCAAGCGAGTAATTTCAAGAAAATTGCTCATTGCTTTTCCAGTTACTTTTGACTAAAAGAGCGCATATCCACCCCTCTTATGGCAGAAAAAAATGAACCGAAACAGCAAAGAAAAATAACACAGACAAGTTAGTATGATCAGCAGGCCTGTAGAAATTCAGAAAATCGGCGTATTGCCCGAACATCAAGTCTGTAAAATAAGACATTAACTCAGAAACTTCGAATGCTGAATAGCGCATGAGCCTGAGAAGGAGGACTGCAGACAGAAGCGGTCGACGACGGCTCTATACGCTTTGCTGACTGTCGGACAGCTCAGCAACACGACACAGCGGTTACAAACCAGTGCCCTACCAAGCGACAGCACTCTTATTTACATAAAACTACGATATATAGGTTGTGTGGTCCAAGTCCCCCCGCCACTCAACTGTTAGTCAAGCAAGGCCATGTAAGCTTCGAGACAGATTAGAGAGGTGCGTCGTTAACACAGGAGGCAGGTCGTTGCCGCGATGGTTTAGGTCCTAACTTCAATGTGTATGTGCTCTTCATAAAGTGCGCATGAGTCACTGTATGTATGATGAACTTTTGTTAAAGTAATTTGAAAGTAATTTTATTACTCTTCAAAAGTAATGATAATGCAATGTCATTACTTTCGGCCAGATGTAATTTGCACTGTATGTTATATACATCAAATTGTAGAAGAGTAATTAGTAATATAATCTCATTACTTTTTAAAGGTAATTTTTGCACCGCTGCTCTAGGGCCTACATATACCGAATAGTCTTTCCCACTCATTAATCTGTTCGCTCAGCCTGTTGTAATCTGTTGGAGATGGAATGCAAAATAAAAAAATGTTCATGCAAGGATTCGCTTCCGTACGCGACGGCTGCATTACGATGGAGGCGAAATGTTGAGGCCTGTGTGCTGTGCGATGTTAGTGTACTGTTGAAGAACCCAGGTGATCGAAATTTCTGGAGCTTTCCACTGCGCCCTCTCTCATAATCAAATCGTGGTCTCGGGACGTAAAACCCTAGAAATCAGGCAAAAGTTAACCCAAGATCCTTCCACTTCGGAAAGCCCGATATTATTGATTTGTGGGGTTTAACGTCCCAAAACCAGTTCTGATTATGAGAGACGCCGTAGTGGAGGGCTCCGGAAATTCCGACCACCTGGGGTTCTTTAACGTGCACTGACATCGCACAGCACACGGGCCTCAACATTTCGCCTCCATCGAAATACAGCCGCCGCGGCCGGGATTCCCCTTACAAAAATGCTATATATGGCGATATCAGGAATTGGGCAAATGCGGCTATATATGGCACGTGCCCGTATGTAGCCGTATTTGCCCAAATCGTTTTATACACATATGTGGCATTGAAAGACCAACACGAGGAATGCCATGCAAGATTCTGATGCGTGTTGGGCAAATACGGCCACGTACGGACACGTGCCATATATTTCCATATATGCGTATATGGCCATATATGCATATCTGGTTATATATGGCACGTGTCCGTACGTGGACGTATTTGCCCAATACGCATCAGAGTCTTGCATGGCATTCCTCGTGTTGGTCTTTCATTGCCAGATATATGTATAAAACGATTTGGGCAAATACGGTTACATACGGGCACGTGCCATATATAGCCATATTTGCCCAATTCCTGATATCGCCATATATAGCATTTTTGTAAGGGTCGATCCCGCGACCCTCGGATCAGCAGCCGAGTACCGTAGCCACAAGACCACCGTGGCGGGGCATCGTTTATTATTGGGTGTAAATTATTGGCGTCGAGCTGTGCTTTATATTCATCTATTCCCATGCGCTTTCAACCTATATAGCAGAGCGTTCACCACAACGTGCTGGAAACAGATCGACGGAAGGCCTTCGCGGACACCAGGCCACCGCTTCGTACTGTTTTAGTGCGTGTGGCCTCTCATACGCAGGCTGTTGGATGCGAAGTGCGATAAAACCGAGATAAAGTTCCAGTTGCGACATCGCACTATCGCCAATGCCAGTCTCTTGAGACCACGCGACGAAACCTTCGTCGTTAGTGCTCGGTGGCCGCGTTTCGTGTGATTTACGACTCGGGAGTTATAGTCACCCGACATGCGGTATTTTTTCTTTTTACTTAACTAACCCTCACCTCACATGTACGGCCGTAGATCTGTGTGAGAGCTCCGTGAAACCCTCGCTTTCCTCAGATTGCAACGACTCTGTACGCAACCAAACACTATCGGCACGCGCGAACGCAGGTATATAATGGAACTATAATTACCACGCTCTATGTAATGGTTACAAGAGAAGTTTGTTTCGCTTTTTCTCTCTTCTCTCGCTGTTTCATCTCTTAGCTTGTCGAGGCTCGAATAACAGATATTGGCAAACAGTTGCATGTTTGGTATTTTTTTTTTCTTACTGAGAGAAACATGGATGGTGTCACGGTAAATGAGATCTTTTGCTTCGAAATTGATTCATTATAGTTGCTGTGATTGTATATAATTTCGCCTATGTCCTCGTTCATTTTCACGGCCGCCGTTGGCAACTTACTTCTTGGCGATATTGTCGTTCAGTATTCTGAGGCGAACAGCATTCCCTATTATTGCAACTTTCTTTTTTTTTCCCCTCCGAAATTTTTGGCGTCTTCGCTCCTTTTCGTGTGGCTCCCTTTTACTAAAACCCACAGTTCGTTCCTTTGACGCCCACTTTCGATTGAGCTACGGGCTGATAGGGCATCACGATTGAACACAAACGAGCTCCTTGCTCAAGGTTCCCCGCACGCCACAGATAATATATATATATATATATATATATATATATATATATATATATATATATATATATATATATATATATCTCTTTAAAAAAAGCAGGACAGACAGTGAGTAAAACTTTCTCTCTCTCGCTTTTCTCCTTCGCCAGGGATTTCCTCCGCCCCAGAAAAGTTTTACGGTTATAATCTTTCACCTTCACAGCACTCGGACGTGCCTGATTTTTTCTCCTCTTTCGCAACTTTTTTCCGTTTCGTGCCTCTCCGTTCAGCTCGATAAAGAGGCTTAAAGGTGGCCGCCGTGCACAAAGGCCCGAAGGGGAGCAGTCAAGAACGCGTCGACAGCGTCGGGTTCACGTCTAATCTCGGATTGTCACGTAAATTCACGCGCGAACGCGTTCCTGAACTCATGGCAGGCCGCATCACGCACAAGCGAACGTCAAACGGAGCTTGGACTCGGCGGAGCGGAAACGAAGCGAGCGCGAGCGCGGCGGCGCGCGCCGCAGAGGACGCCGGAATCGCTGGCCACGGCAGAAAAAGGCGCTCGCGCGGCTTCTCCGAAACTGCGAGAAACGTGTGACGGCGTAATAAAACGACGGAACCCGTTTTGAAAGCAAGAAGATAGAGGGCGGACCGGGAGGATTCCTTCGTCCCGTGGGTGGAGAAAAGTTTCAGCGATTAAATAAATAAATAAAAAAAGAGCACCTGGCTAACGTAAAGTCGTAGCGCGCACTTTATGTAGTAAACTTGCCTTTTTTTAATTTTTAGAAAATCAAAAGAAGGACAAGAAAGGATAACGTTTGAAGAAAACTTGGCAAGGCGGTGGTCTGGGCACTTTGAATGACTGGCTGGTCTTTATTATTATTATTATTATTATTATTATTATTATTATTATTATTATTATTATTATTATTTGGTCGCACTAAGTATAGACGCACACGCGCGCGTGTCCAGCAGTGGATGTGGAAGGATGAGTAACGCTTTCCTTTCGAAAGTATGACATGCGTCGCCGGGCATTCACTTGCCTGAATTTGATACACTTGCCATACAGTCCTGGCTGCATCATTCCCTAAGCCCCCGCACTGCTTTGTCGCTAAAATAAAGCGAAATGTACGGGCACTGCCCGGCGAACTACGATAAACCAGACTTCTATGGGAAACGTACCTACGTCAGTTACCCATAATCGTTCCGGCAGTGCCAGAAACATGAGAGCTCCGCCCACCGCTGTAACCTGCTGGAAACACGCTGGGTGAAGTTGTGCGCATACAAATACAGGTTGATAAGTGTTTTCCCCTTTCTTTAACGTATACATGAAGTGCGGTTACAGTTCTTGATTATTTCACCGACCCCTGCGTGCGTGCTTGCACACACCACACACACACACACACACACACACACACACAGGGGGGGGGGGGGGATGCACGAGTGGGTAGGTGTAATTAAAGCCCCTAGATCGCCTTTCTCACTTTTTTTTAAGTAGCGGCAACTACCTCCTCTCCCCGCACCCTTTCACACGCAGCGCGCGCCGGCCGCCATGTTCTTCTTTTCCCCCCCGGAGCGGAGTATCCGCCTAGATAGCGTCCGGCATCGACGGTCGCTGCTGCGCAGCACGACTCAAGTATTAAGTTTCAGGTATGAGGTAACACGATCAAACACAAAGCAAGAGTGGGTTAGAACTGCACTGTGGAGGCCCAACACAAAATTTCTCGCCGTAGTTATGAACTCTGGTGATCGACGGTGTCCGTTTTCAACTCATCTTTTCCGGCGTCCCCAGCATCATTGTATTAAACCGGGCTGCGAAAATTGGCACCTTCTTAGGAACTTTTTTACGACGTTTGGGTCATATGCAATCCCTGCCTTTGCATGTAACAGGAACGAGTGTTCCATGGGCATTCGTTTCTTAGGAAGATTTACAGAGCAATGCGTGTGTATTGCGAAAACGCATGAACTCTGAGACTGCGCATTCGCGTGCAATATACGTGTAAGAACAGTAGCGCTTACAGGCACATGTCAATTACGTAAGCACATGCTTTTTCCTTCTAAATCTTTTCCGGCTCAGAAATGTTTAGATCAATATAGTCGTTTTTCCGCGCGATTTCGGCTGCTTTCAGTCAGATAAGAGATGCGAAAAGTTCCTCAAGCTCACTTAAAAATACTTGCTCCATGCACAAATCTTACGCAAATGTTTTCGCTTATACTTATATCATTATTTCCTAGTGAAAAAACAGTGCTATCATAAGTACATTACTGTACGTGCTATCGTGCACACATTTTATGCACCAACTCATTTTAAATCCTAATGAAATCCTTAATATATTCTTGTTTCCTTTCCCTAATCAGTTTTCTTTGAGTGATGTTTGATTTCTTATACAAATTGTTGTTGTGCTTATATATTTTCTTCAGTTAGACATCCTACTAGCTTATTGCTATTGGACTAACCAGTGCTCTGAATTTTCATGAGCTGTACCATAAACGACTCCCACTTTTCAAACCTCATTTTCTTTTCTAATCTAGTGTTGATGGCAAAGTTATCGTACTGAATTGCGCACATCTTATAATGCTACTATTATTTTTCCATGGAAGTGGGCGCCACGGAATTGGTAACAAGTAACAGGCCTTTACGAGCATTCAATGGACATTGCAGGTGACATGATTTTCCAATTATACAAATAATGTTGTATAATCGCTGCACTTCTGTCATTAATATTTTACCGAATCCAAATTTTTAAACACGGAACAGATATAGTTAGGGCACTGACCGCACCTTATTCAAGTTTCTTCATCCTCCCATCCATCCATCCAATGGCATCAGTGATGCTGAAGTAACACAACAAAGCAACCAAACACTTCAGCATTGATGGAAACTTATTCGCTATACCAGCGTCTCGTGGGTGTGGTGATTTTCTAGGGCGCTTCTCTGGTCGGTGGGAAAATATGGACGACACCAGCTGAGGATTTCAATTTCTTTATGCCGAAGTTGTTTCAGATGGCAGGCTCAAACTGGTCCTCAGTTAAATGACGCTGCCAAAATACAGCACTGTCAGAGCACAAGTCGATATCTTTGACAGCATGCACAATATTAGAAGTACAAACAACACATTAGTGACACAAAATAGGTAATTTTCACCTCCTTGTGTTTTCCAATATATAAACAACTACAAATGTTTGGGCGACGCCTCTTTATAAAAAAGAAATTCACAGAACCACAAAGCGAGCAGCTTTTTTTGTTATTACATTATTACAGAATTTATTTCACTGTCAAGTCCACATAGGACACGAGAGCAGACCCTCGCTATTCCAGCTCATATCACGCCGTGCTTATTTCTTAAGCAAATGCTTGCAATAACCGGATGCAAGCCTTTAGAACCGGCAATGTGTGCGACAAAGCGTAAGGTCACTAGATGCGGGTGTGTGTTTTTCTGTTAAACCAGCCGCGAAGTACCACGAAGCAAGGAGGCTAGGCGACTGAGCAATACCGTCCAAAACGACGCACGCGCTTTTATGCGGTAATAGGTTGAGGACAGTGGTGTATTAAATCAGGCCACAAACGATCCTCCGGATGTATGTGCATAAATCAAGGCACAATACCTTTTATTCCTCCACTTGAGCTCCGACCAACACGCTGGCACCGCGGCACCGAGTTCACCGCCTAAGCATGAATCGAGTACGCGCGAGTTGTGAACTTGGAAGAATGCGCACTGTAAACCTAGACTACGCTTCGCGTAAATACAGTGTGTGCCACAGTATGTGCTAAAAAGCGGGCGGACAGATGTGCGTAAACAGTAATGAAATCATCAAGATAGAAGTGCTTTCAATCATCAAGATAGAAGAGCGTTCATCTAAGAAAGAGCGTTTGCATAGTCAACGCGCGCCTTTCGCTCTCTCTCTCTCTCTGTCTCTCTCTCTCTCACAAGACAGCAGATGGAAGAGTGAGAGAGAGAGAGGTACGCGCCGGGAGGCATGCGCCGGGAGAGAGAGAGGCACGCGCCGGGAGGCACGCGCCGAGGGCGAGCGCGTGCACGCCGGTTACGCCTGACGCCTGACGAGGGACAAGGTTAGACTAAGAGGAGCTTCGCCCCTAAAATCTGGGGACTTTTGGTGTAATAACTAAGACCACCAGCAGGCACTAATAATGCCGAGAAGCGTAAATTAAAGCAAAGAACGCTGAGGGACCGCGTGCGCAGTGCACCATGCTGGCAAGGGTGCGGTTGGCGAGAGGGACCCGCTGGGCCAGTGTGAGCAACGCCGCCGCGAGCTGCTCAAAAGCAGGCCGGGAAAGCCTCACTGTAGGTATATGATCGTTCCGATCAACTGATAGCAGGCACATCTTATTGCATACCGAGTATACCTCTTCGATCGCTCGTCTCCATAGAGGCATCCGCAAACTCGCGGGGCGCGTTCGCTAGTAATAAATGTCGGGCTAATCGTCGACGACGGGCTATAAATTTCGAAGACTATTTCCCCTGCTCAGATGCTGCGAGTATGGTTCTGTAGGGGCCTTTGCATCGATTAAGCTAGCCAACGGTCAGTTTGGACTCGCGTATGCGGAGTGACGGCTGCCTAGTGACACTTGACAAGGAGCCCCAAGGAGGTCAAAGAACGAGTTTGTGCGAACCACCATGGTAACTATTTCCCGTAAGGTGAACACCATTTACTATATACCGTTAAATGCGCGCATTCGTGCGCTACAAAGTGGTCGCTTCGTAAATGTAAAAAGAAAAAGAAGCATTTTCTTGTTGTTTTTTTTTATGTGCAGTGGAAAACATGTTAGCATGTGCCGAGTGTCCCGCGATTGCTGAAGTGCTTGTTTCGAGCTCTACCAGCGTGATCAAACTAAAAGTACTTGCTTCAACTACAGAGCCCGCTTTTCAAACGACACGAGTGCAGCGGAATGCGCCCCGATGAGAAGAGCGTGTCGCCTTGCGCGAGCCATGGCCCCGATCCTTGTTCTCGTGGGATCAGGTACGAGTCACCATTGTCAGTCTCCTCACTTCGTCATCAGCATAGGGTCAAACAAAGAATATATGTATTGCGAGTCAGTGCATCCGCGAAAGAAGGAAAGAAAGAAAGAAAGAAAGAAAGAAAGAAAGAAAGAAAGAAAGAAAGAAAGAAAGAAAGAAAGAAAGAAAGAAAGAAAGGATGCACGTGCAGCTCGGCTTCTACCCATATTGGATAGGTGGGTACGAGCCAGTCCACTTCCAAGTTAAGCTAAAGAACACTGAACGTGAGCACTGAACGTGAGGGGAGCTCCATTCAAGGCACTTTGAGGGAACATGAAGGTCACCCTTAAATTTTTTTTCTCTAGGTCACACATATGGGGCTTTCGGCTTGCTATAAGCAGACGGCTCTTCATTGAAATTGAAAGAGCAAAGATTATACTATTTTTTTTTACATTGCTGCAAATAGAGACAGGTATTTTTGTTATATATCGAACTCAGCACGCGTAACTGAAGCGTTACCGATGATATTTTCGCGATCATAAAACCAGCCAGTGCTAGTCAGCACACAGCCTGTAGTCAGCGCTCCTATTAACGTAATTTGCTTAGGGAAGCGCAGGCGATTTTAAAATGCATTTGAAACTAAATTCCAAATTCCTCGGTGCATGCCATGCAGTAATGTCTGGCTCACACGTTCACGCGAGTCTTGACTACTGATCATCAGCGTTCTCTGACGATGCCCAAAAAGCGCTGCAGGGCCCCACCGATAGCCAGAGAGAGTGCCCTTTCCCGAGAGGAATGAAAGATGGCCGCTCTGGCGCTGGTTACTCGAAACCGTGGGCACGAATGGGTTTATCTCGGTGTCACGCTTGCGAACCGTTTCAGAGTTTGTACAACATTATTGTGGGAGTTCTTGGCTTAATGTTACGTTATATTCGAGGTTCGAGTGCAGGCTGTCGTCAACGAGCCACCGCGATATAAGAGAGTGCACCAGTGTAAATCCCGCCCCCTGGTTATTCGTTCTCTACGAACGCACCACCGTCCGGTCGAGGACAAAAATCAAGTGGCATGTTATGGAAATGTGTGAAAAATGCACATACCCGCACGGAGTGATGACCTTGAAGAGATGGAAATACATACACCCGATAACGTGTGGCGCATACCCGCATATCCCGGCTTGGGATATGCGTGTATGCAACACGCGTGATTTTACATGGATCGAAAACCTGATACCCTCTGTGACAGCTAATTAGCGGCTAGGGTGTTGGCTTCCGACGCTCGCGGGATCAAACCACCGCCACGGCAGCCCCATTTCGATGGGTTGAAAGAAAAAGTAAAAAAAAAAATTAAACATCCGGCGTTTACTTAATATATAGGGCGGTCAAAATAGCGTCGAAGCCCTCCAGTACGGAGAGGGCCTCGTAATCATATCGTGGTTTTGGCACGTGGAAGACCATCATAAATTATCAAAGCGTGCGGCACATTTGGCAATGCATTAAATAGGGCAGAAGTTCTCGCATGTGCGGTCGAGATTGTCGACCTAAATACTAACACATGTACTTTCTCATCGAACTACATATAGATGATACATAGTTCATATATATAGATGGTAGATGGCACATATATATAGATGACAGATAGTTCAGTATAACTTGCTGGGCGGGTTGCTTGACATCTGGGGAATGCATTTTTGCCAAACAGGAAAACAGAGATGAACAGGAAAGTATTGGAAGCAGTATAGGTCGGGCGCCCCGCTGGTCTATCGCTTCCTAATTTGTGAGCCTTTGCTTTCCTGTTTGCGCTAAGGTGTATTAGATAGATAGATAGATAGATAGATAGATAGATAGATAGATAGATAGATAGATAGATAGATAGATAGATAGATAGATAGATAGATAGATAGATAGATAGATAGATAGATAGATAGATTAAAAGCTGCTAAACAGTGCCAACACGTGTACTTTTACACTGCGGCTCGTTCCCTCTTGCAGGAACTGTCTACGGTTATGGGATAGATTGCCGAGTGTGCAGCAGGCTTTTGCCTTGAAGTCTCACAGGGAGTATGTTTTCTTTGTTTTCAATGAAAAGAAAATTGATTTCCTTCAAACAATTAGAGCGTTTGGTTTATCCGTTCTAAAGAAGGGGTGGTTTTGAGTTCTCGGTCGTGCTTGCGTTGGCAGTTGCGTCACTTTAGCGTCAGGAGGATGGAATAAAATTACATTGGAATATTTTAACATTGCAGCGCCCTTAACACTGCTGGATTACTAACATTGATTGTCATTACGCCACTGCCGGCGAACCCACCTCACGCTGATCTTTTATTTCCTTACAAGCTTGTTCACGGTATAACATAATGCCCCGTACAGCTCAGTTTTCTTAATTTTCGAATTCCACGTGAGTTAACCAGAGAGAATAGACCGTTTCATGAAGTCACCTGTAAAACAGTCATCACTCAACCATCCACAGGATACAGACTTTTACGACGCTTATTTTTCTGGCCTCGATGTTTTTCACAGCTCACGGTCTCTGTTCTCCTCAGAGCTTTGCCCTGTTTTAATTATAGTCGTTTCTCGTGTTGTGTTATTGTACTTTCACCCTATTTTTCTGATATATTTGTCTATGCATTCTTGCTCTTTTTGTTTTTGTTTTCTTCTGAAGAGTGTGTTTATTGTATTCATTGTGGTTCACTATTCTTATTTATTTTTCTTTGTCATTTGCGTGTACTAGCACAAAGACCATACGTTTGTTTCTAACGCAAGGTAAAACAGAGTGCTGTATTATTATTATTATTATTATTATTATTATTATTATTATTATTATTATTATTATTATTATTATTATTATTATTATTATTATTGGGTAACGTGCACTGACATCGCACAGTACACGGCCTCGACATTTCGCCTCCATCGAAATGCAGCAGCCGCGGCCGGGATCAGATCTTAATATTGTTTACTCTCGTCTTGACCATCTCAGACTATTCTTAATTATGCACAAGTAGTTAATTGACATTAATTAATAACCAAAACTTAAAATGAAGTTGAAAGCATTCTAATAATAATAGAGGCAGTGTTATTAATTTTTTTCCGGGCTTCTAAAAAAGTCTGCGAGATTTGAATAAGCACCAAGTGATCACCAAGTGAATAAGCACCAAGTGATCAAGTGATTGGTATTAGCGCTCCATTGCATGCTGCGAGCTCTGCGCCGCCTTTTCGCGAGTTATAAGATCATGTGACCTGCGCTGAAACATCCAGAAAATCAGCCAGAATCAATTTAAGAGAGCTCCGCCGAGCAGTTGGCGAAAGATTACACCACGAAGAAGAGAAGAGTTACTGCTCAACGTCTGAGAACTGATGTTGCGGCTGCTCGACAGAATTGCAGCCAGCATAAGAGTGACGTTGTCGAGTCGACCAACAGCGCCAGCCCAGTGCCGGCGGTGGTGATGTGCCTTTTGTTGCCCCAGTTGAATAAGACAATTTAGTGCTTATTACAATGTACTGATTGTGCATGCATACCGAGTATAGGGGGATAAATGGTTCCCCTGCCGCGTTATAACCCAACTGTATAGGCATGTATTGTTTCTAGCTGTGTTTGTGCATGCATGTGCAACTACGAATTCCATTGGGGAAATTATTTGTTTTGATAACTCTTGGCTCTGACTCGATCTTTGAACCACAGCTGACGTTCTGCTAGCGCACCAGAGAGACCTAAAAGTAATTGTCCAAGCTCTCGTGGGGTATTTTCGAGGGACAGATACGTCATTTCTTGGAATCTGCCCAGTGATTGCCTCCCGTGCATCTACAGCTCGGAAGTTCTGTTGACGCACTTCTCAAAGTCACTCTGTAGCTTCACTTTTGAGGCTCGCGTTTTGGGCATTGCTCGATTCAGTTCCCAGTGGAAGCTTAAGATATTCTGAGATCTGAATAGCTGTCCATTAATACATGTGGCATTATGCTGTGCCGAAGATTTGACGGCTGCCTTCATCAGGTGTTGCGCGGCCACTGAAGCCGAGGGGATAAATGGAGGGACCCTGGGGTCCGCAAATGACAAATAATGCACTAGTTAGGTCAATTATTTGTTCGGGCGAAGTTACTAGCTCTGTTTCATTTCTGCTTCCAACTGTGGGACGTACCCATGCGTTTACATCTCTAGTAATCGTTGACTCATACTAACAAAGTGATTTTGACTGTCTTACAAACGCACCGTAGTCCTTTCTTTTAACTTTTTGTTTTTTGCAGCCACACTAGCGCACTTCACTGAGTGTGCGCATTACTTTATGCCAATTCATACGTCGCTCCAAACCTGAAAGTTTAATGGCTCGAAAGAGGACTCGAACTTGGGAACTTCAACACAGACACCCGATCTTCTACTTCGAATGCACGCGCCGTCACGAACGTTTATTTATAAGTAAAATAAACGAAAATATTACTACGCTCGTGGAAGCACTTATTCTTTGCGATCGCACACGATGAACCAAATCTTTACATTAAACGCGGCGAAAAGGAGGTCCATATTTATGTGTCAAGTAGCGTTCAAAGAATAAGTTCTATACACAAATGCAGAGGTGCTATGAAGACTCGTATAGAAGTGACAGTACTATATATGAGCGAATGTTGGGGTTACGATAGCGGTGCAAAGTAGTCATGCCCCGCCCCACCCCTTCCTAACTCCTCCTCGCGCTTCTTTAGACACTCCTGTGAAAAAAAAAAGGGGGGGAATTTCGTCGACAAGGCGCGTGAAAACAAGGCGACCAGTGAGAAGCTAGGGCGGATAACGGTGTTCAATACCGGACTTCTCGGCGGCTTTCCCTCGCTGATACCTAAGCAGCAAACCATCACGGACCACCGAAAAAATAAAACAAAGGGTACAGGGAAAAGAAACAGGTGCCGCGCACGTATTGTGAACGCTCAAGAACATCCACTTTTTCGCACGATTCCACGTGCCTGCTTCAACGCGCGTAAAAACTGTGATGGAAGCGTTACAAAGAACGGCGCGGGAGAAAAAAATTAAAGAGGGGGTGGGGGGGCAGAGGTGCGAGGACACGAGGCGGCGCACTTTTCGGAAAGGCCGAGTTTAAGGTAACCGTGCGTGCCGAAGGAGCACACCGGCGTGCGAGGCCGATAAGCCGCCGCCACGCACGGCGAGTCACCGGCTCATCATCCATCCGCGCCGCCGGCTGCAGCGCTGGCGGCCGCGCTGTCCATCACGCGGGGGCTGCCGCACGGCATTCCTCCGCACATCTCCGACGCGCACTCGACCAGATTGCGCGGCGGCACTTTGGAGCGCGCTTCTTTTCGCACCGTCTACCGTTGCGAGCCTCCGATGAGCGCCTTCGGGCCAATGCTTTTCTTTCAGGCTTGCACCGGCGACTGCGATCGACTTTTTGGGTAGAAGCGACGAATGGAAATCCAAGATAGGGAGAGAAAAAATGCGCTTCCGTACTTTTCCCCGCCACTGCGAGCACTCCTGCCGGCCGTCTCGCTTTGTATAAACCCCATCTTCCTGCCCCACCCCCTTTTTTCTTTCTTCTAATTTTTGGTCGTGTCGAGCGATGTGCAGGCATTCTTTTTCTGTAAAACGAAGGAATGAAATGGGGGACGAGGTGAACGTTTACGCAGCTCGCATTGAAGCAGATCGCCGACTACAAGCGATTTGTCTCTGTTCCGCGGCTGCACAATCTACAGAACGCAAGCCTAACCACGGCGGCGCAAATTCCGAAATATTTGCCAGGAAACTCATATGGCTGCGATCGGTTTGTAGATCGGTACCTCTGCGGCTGGTTCGGGTGGCTGTTGCTCAACTTTTAATGGCCTCGGGTTGTCCGGGTGTCGCTTGAAACGAACGACATGGAACCTCGCTATGTCATTTGAACGAGCCCTCCAAGCATTTGATACTGCTCCAGTTAAACTTAATGGAGATTGCGCCCGAGAGCGGAGCCAGTCTTTTGACAATGAGCCAGCGAAACAAACATGTCTGGAACGGGATGCGTACACCAATACAGCTAAATGGCGGCGAGCGTAATAAATATTAGTCTATGTGTAAAAAAAAAAAAGAACTGCGAGAAAGCGGCCTGCGACCACCGATATATTTTTTTGGGAACGAAAATAGACCAGCAATAAATGCCCGCATTTTCATAATTGTATAAAATTTAAATCAACTCGCAGAACAGACAAGTGGCCAGACTGACAATATTTCTATCATTGTTTTCACTGGTGAAGATTAGAAGCTGTTGAATTCTGACCCAACGAGGGGATTTTTTTTTTTTTCAAGCTGACACAGCTGCAGGGACACAAAAGTAGAGGTTAAAGACTTGCTTGCTTACCCTACCTGCCAAGGCGAAAATAGAAAAGGTTCTTTAAAGTCTCGTTTTCAATCAGTCCGCTTGCAGTATTTTACGTTGTTTACAGATGAACAGAAGTATATGTACTGATAGTGACCATCCTTGTCGAGGGGACGTCTGGTCCGCTCACTCGCCGACAGTTCCGAATAAAAAATTAAAAAAAAAACCGCAAGGGAAAAGGCTGGGAGATCACACACAACCAGTCTATAGTTTCTCGTTCTGCGCCAGTGATGTGGAAGGGTAGGCTAAATCTTGTCAGCATGATTAGAAAGGGCGTAGACTACGGTGAAGCACGAGTGCTCATTACCCATATACCTGCCACACGCTGCCTCACAGGTCGCTTTCCTCACCGCAGCCAAGAGATGCTACCCCGTTACCATCTTGCGACTGAGGCGGGCCTTCTTCCTTACCGATCCGAAAGAAGACACGCAGCATCTGCCACGATATTTCACTACTGCGTACAAACCATTGAAATCGCTCTAAATAAAGTTCACACTTGCTCCTTACGGGAGAAATAGCGATGTCCCCTACACGAGGTGTTTCAGTTAACAGTGCCAAGCTTTAAAGATATGCACATGTGCCTTACGAGAATTCAAACGTATCAGTATTGTTTAGTGTCGTACTGACCATTTCCGCCTATATTTTAAAGCGAGCTCAGGTGTTTAATCATTACTAACTATTCAATTAACTTTTAAAGTGGTAATTTAAGTTTCGCAAGATTTTCAGCGGAGATGTTGTAGAGCATGGTAATTAGTATAAGAATAATCTATTTTCATAATAATAAGTGCAGTGACTTTAAATTTTGCGGACTGCAAAGAAGGTGCGACATTTCAAAAGATACCACGTCGCTAAGCATTCGCGTGCCTTGACATTAGCACTCTCAACGACGCCACGACAGATCGATAGATGGCGCACCCAGACCGCAGGCATAAACAGGCCGAGAGAACGAAAGATGTGATCACATCTTATCTCCTCTTGCAACGTGCCAAGCGCTGTCTGTCTGCGTGCATCATCGATCGTTCGTTCGCAGCACATTTAAGAGGGCAATGTTACGGCACGCAGGAGCTTAGTCACATGGTACATGTTCAAGTCTCGCGCAATTTCTTAGAGGCCAAGAAAAATTAAAACCACTGCACCTATTATAACGAAAATAGATTATCCGGACAATAACTAACATGCTCTACAGCTTCTCCACTGAACATTTCGAGTTTAAAACAGCAACTTCAAAACTGGTTGAGAAACAATTAAATACCTAAAGGCACTTAAAAAAAATAAGGCCGAGAGACTCAAGGCAACAGAAAACAATCCTAAGGCGTTGCATTCTCGAAAGGGATACACGGATATTTTTGAAGCTTGGCTAAAGTGAACTGAAACACCCTGTATATGTTCGTCATTTAACGAGGTAAAGTTTCGCTTTTTGAATGGGAGCAACTGTTGCTACTCCGTAAAAAACAAGATGGCTGATGTCAGGCCGGCTAAGCGAGCAATATCACTTGGCCTACCGACTACACTGAGTGTTTTATAAGACCGTCCACGTTACTGGTAATCATAAAAAAAAAAAACCTGTTCCGTTCGGCTTACTATCACGTCACACGACAGCAAAAAGAAACTAGAAGAGAAGCTCAGGGGAAGATGGATGCTTGAATCGATGAACAAATCGCAAAATACGATTTAGAACAGGGAATGTCGCAGGAGCCAACGTTTCGACAAGCGTTGCCGCCCTGACGAAGACAAGTCCGCTTGTCGAAACGTTGGCTCCTGCGACATTCCCTGTTCTAAATCGTATTTTGCGATTTGTTCATCGACAGCAAAAAGAAGCAGACTAACCTGTGGTGATGATCCCGTCGCTAAACGAACTCGTACGTTCCGCTCGGCCAACGAACGCGTTATTCGAAAGAGCCGGAGCACTCCAATATCTTCACTCAATGATTGAGTGCAATACTCGTTGACTCTATTTGGCGTTGCGTCACATGGAGAGTGCCATTATCCATCTATTACCGTGCCAACCAACACAAATGGCATCACTTGAGTCGACGTTGACAGCGCCGTTTGAGAAGAACGGTATGGAAACCTGGCTCACCTTCGCATGTCCGAACAAATATGCCTACGTAGATGTGCACTTCATAGCCACGTTGTCGCACAGCGGTGGACACCACACCGCCGTTTCATTCACGCAATTTTGTCCACTTGTTCTCTCGATCGCAGCACAAGGGTATTGTGCAGGAAAACCCGAGTTTAGCGAAATTTACAATCTTCCCGAGCTCTGGCAACACTCTAAGATGAAATAACTGATAGTATCACCAAGAAAGTTGTTCGTTGGAACGCCTCCAGTTTCATTCATTTAACGAGATTCGCTCCGGGATGCTTATCATCCCGTGGGCGTAACCTCATGAGCATTCGTCTGAGTGCGCTCACAAGGTGAAACATTTGGTGATTTCTATCATTTGTTTATCGTTCTACCTCTGCGAGTGGAGTGCTTTAGCGCACTGCAAACTTCCTGTAATGTTTTCTTTGCTAGTCGCTTTAATGCTGTTTGTAAGCATTTTGAAATGATGTTAGGCATGTAGTGAATGTGGTTCAAGTTAAAATATTGGCAATTTAGTACGTTTCCAATGAATCACGAGGGAACGCTACGGTCGCGTTGTCGTCTGGCTAACTTGCGGGAAAATTAAACAGACAGTGCAAACAAACTTTTAGTGCAAAGTGCAAACAACATCGAAGCCAAACGCCGCTTATGTACTCTGGCTGGTGGTTTCGTCTTTCATGCGAGCGCTCATCTTGTGTACCAAGGGAGGGCTAGCGGATTAGGATAAGCTTGTAGATAGGTAGTGAATCATTCATGGTATTGCCATGTTGCATTGTTTGGTTGTTAACAGTGTGGATGTGCTGGCGCGTTGTATTGCGCAGTCTTCCGTGTTGGAAGTGAGGAAGCGGCGCTTGTATATACCGTGCGCTCTTGTCGACATGTGTGGCGTATTGTCTTTGCATATATAGTTTCCCGCGCTACCTTGGTTCAGTGACTGTCTTTCAGCAAATTCAAGAAAAAAAAAGAAAACTCGGGCATACGAGAAACTTGGCGCATCTTTCCTAGCACCCAGCGCACAACTCCATCGCAACACGCGTGTCCATCCATCTTTATGTTCGGGGAGATAAAAAGCAGAGAACGGACATTCATGAAGACGAGAAAACCCAGGTATTCGTGAGTTCTGCGCTTATTATCTCCATGAAAATATATACGCACATTACCTTGCCCAGTATCAAGTTTTGTTGAAGCATCTTTAGGTCATCCTCTTCAAGACACTTTCCTCGGATGCCACGAACGTTTTTACGCTCCATGACAAAGCACTGCGGATCGATGCGAATGCTTTCATCCATCGCCTCCTTCCTGCCTTTGCTGTACTGCTACAGAACAGAGTGGAACAGGTTAACTAATTACCGCACAGTGTTGCATATTTGAAACAGACCAATAAACCAGCAATAAAAATTGCACTCGCGGGATCTCAGCTTCATGTGCACGTTGTCGCATTTATGCAACACATGCTCAGACTTTCCGCGCCAAATGTTGCCACCAACTCGTCAGCGGGAAAAGTTAAATTGAAGAAAGCCAGGAGAAGCAGGAGAAATGTGAGTGCCCATTGCAAGGACTGTGGGTGCGTCCCCTTGTACAGTGAGACGGCGATTCTTTCCAGGAGTCGCAACCGGCTCACGAGAGGTATTGTTGAAGCGATCGAGATGGTCCGTCTTGGTGACGCCTGTATCAGCATGCCTCCCTTTAGCCTTCCTCCCGAGAAAAATGATTATCTGATTTTATCTCCAGGGTAATGACACATTTTGCCGTTGTGCTGTTGTAATTTCATTTTTCGTTTTTTTTTTTTCGTTTATGGCTCAGTAGCTCATTTTACGCTCGAGTGCCTTTACTATAAGCGTGTTCTCTTGAAATAAAGCTTGAATTTGGAGTCAGAGCTTGTGTTTCCTTGCTTCGTCCTTCGCTTTTTCGTTGCGCTGTTAAGTCTGGTGTCGTGGAGTACCAACTCACCCAAGCCTTCACGTTAATAATTAAGTTTAGAAAAATCGGCTACAGTATAATTATGACGGCACGTGAAATACGTTCCATCTAATGTGACTGTACGTTGTGGGAAACGAGACGGCGCCCCTTTGCGCCTCGTCCCACAAGCTAGCCTGTGGCGTCTGCCCTGTGCCATCTCGGATGTCAGGAGCCGCCAGGAAACGGCGTGCGATTCAAGGTTAGCGCTCTCTTAGCGCGCCGGTCCGCCATTCCTGTGCAGCATTCTCCCAGGTGCTCTTACCCCTGGCTCCGTGTCGTCACGCTAGCTAACGTCATCGGGACGAGCCCTGATTGGCCCCCGGCGGCGGCCCCTCTTCACGTGAGCTATCCCGCGCTCCGCGCCCCGCGCGCGCGACTGCTTGCGCCAGATGATGCTCACGATACCCGCGACGAGGTGGTTAAGCGAAGCCTCTGGCACGCTGCATCTCGTTCGTGCGCTTGGCGGACCCTTGCCCACGGGCACCTTTGGTTAGCCGTAAGCGCTACGGGCACGCGTACTCGATCGGCACTGCGGTGAGCCCCTTTTGCCCGCAAGCCGTGACTGTCGCACCGTGTTGCATCTGGGTAATAAAGCCCTCGTTCGCTGACGAGCCTTGGTGGTGCTTCCTCTGCGCCGTGCCGGCGAATCATCGAACCCGGTGGAGGAGCGTCGCGTCTCGGACCACGCTCGCAGGGTAAGCCGTGGGGGCAAACCCATCTCCACAACGTTAATACTTCAAAGAAACATTTCATCAAAGGCAGTGCTATAGTTATTGACTCTGACAAACATGGTTTCTGCTGCAAATTGTTTCTTTCCTTGACAGCGTAAGCTTTTATGGGCTCATAACAATGGCAAATATTTATGGCTATGGTTTCTGTCGTCGCTGTCGCCGGTGTCCTATAATCGCTATTGCTCAAAATGAGGGGAAAAATTATGCCTTGGCGGATCAGAATCCAGCTCAGTATAGAAGCGGTGCCACCCGCGCCCTTGACTCTCAGCACAGGCTTGGGCACATTGTGTTCCTAACCGCGGCTCTAATGACGGCAGTAGTGTTTCAGGACATTATCTGTTTTTCAGCCGTTGGCTGTGGCTTCATCGACGAAGACAAGGAAAAAGGAGGAGGAAGAGATAGTAGAAGACTGAGAAGAGGAAGGAGACGACGGCGACTAAGAAGAAGAGCAGGATGAGAGAGAACGCAGCAAAATCTAGTTTGCCAGAATTGAGGGAAACAACAACAACAACAACAACAACAACAACAACAACAACAACAACAACAACTTGCGCTTGATCCGAGGGTCTCGGGATCGAATCCTGGCCGCGGCGGCTGCATTTCGATGGAGACGAAATGTTGAGGCCCGTGTACTGTGCCATGGGAGCGCACGTTAAAGAACCCTAGGTGGTCGAAATTTCCGGAGCCCTCCACTACGGCGTCTGTCATAATCAATGGTGGATTTGGGACGTAAAACCCCCTATTCTAACTTGCGCTGCCGGTGTGCAGCGGCGTCCTCTGCGCAGGCCTAAGAGCTTTTCAAAATTCTTAATGCTGCACCATATAGTCACATGGCCCGAAAATTTCTTCTAGACGGACACGACGTCACTACTGCCGGGAATAAGTTCCACAGTTGCAACATGTGCGTCGAATCAATACGAAGGCTGTTCATTGTGCCGTCATTATTAATTTTGTTTCGCAGTGCAATTTCTCATGCAAGTATAACTCAGCGCCAAGGAATCGTTAGCCAGTCTATCTCAGGAGACGCTATATCATAATAGGCCGCAGGCTATCCTTCAGACTCATATTGTAATTTTAATATAAAACGAACAGCGGAAGGTTAGCAAGGCTAGCAGGGAGTCGACAATATTCGGTTTCACTGCTTTGTGAATGAGCCTCTTAGCAAAGGCAGTGGCAGTGCCACGGCTTCCCTTCAGACACCTTCTTCGCTGCTGAACGTGTATGAGACGTTTCACCAGCCCTCTGGCCAATGCCTAGGCGGTGTCAACACATGCCAGCGGTATTTTGTATTCCCCTTCTCCATTTCTGTCGAGATTTCAAACCTACGGAAATGTTAAAGAAAAAAAAACAAAATTCTAGGGGTGTCTCCTCCGACATGTCGATGCTCATTGAGGCCCACCAGCTATTGGTCAGCGCATTTATTAAACGCATAGCGGTGGCGCACGACAGACGCCGGCCGCCACGAACGAGCGGCGGTTGGGAACTGGGCCATAAGCGGCCGCTGAAAGTGCCGCTGCAAAGCCGTGCATGAAACCTGGCGATAGCTGCCCGCGTGCCTACCGCCGACAACACCGGCCAAGAAAATCCGATCATCAGCTCTTCTACGCATACATGCTTCAGGGCCTCCTCCCTGAGATGTTTATTCGAACGCAGCGAAAACATCGAAGGAGCCAGCGTTTTTTCGTCGATCCCAAGAAAGATCACCGTGGCGAGCTGAGCAGCGCCAAAAGAAAACCAGCACGACCCCGAACGTTCGGAAGCTGCCTATGGTCGGCTCGAGCGCGGGCGCTTCAACTTATCAAGCTTTCCAGATTTCTGCCGCATTTGGCCGCCAAGTTGCTTCTGCTCTGACTACCTCTCTTCTCTTCCGTATAGACTCTAAAAGAGCGCACGCCCACTATCGCTGTTTTCCAGTCCTACAAGGAGAAACGTGCGCAACCGTGACTGCACAGAACTCACTTTTTTTTTTTTTTGACGTAGGTGTGATTGCCAGGTTGTCGGCGTCAAAGTACGAATGAAGAAGACTACATAGTGCAGAGCGCTTCAATTTGTCGGAGCTGAGTGCAGGTCATAAGGTGGACCCGTCAAGATCATTTGGCATCGGCAATCAATTTGACGCTGTTCTAATTCAACTGCGCTTGTCACATGCAACAGGGACAGTCGCCAAAGCGGAAATATAATGAAAAAGCAACCCAAAACGGTGATAACCAGAGTAACCCGGGAATAACAATGTTGGTAACGAGAAACACGACGTTGCTTTGCGGATCACTCGCAAAAGAGTACGCGTAAACAGCGATATGAAAACCAAGGCAGAACACCATGCCACAATATTCACTACAGCTTTGAGTAACATCGAGTGTAGAACTTTCGACCTGCCTGTCTTCATAACTTAGGCTTATCATATCTTTAGTATTCAAGGTGCAAATTTTCTGAAAGCAACATATGAGAGAAATATTTGGCTCATTTACCGCATTTTCATAGTTGAAAATGATTTATTGATTAATTGATTGATTGATCGATTGATTGAAGCACTTGTATGCCCTGATTTGACATATCTGGAAATGAACGCTTATAATCACCCCCTCCCCCTCTCCCAATGTTTGTGACTGATAGGACATGCGCAGACATACCTATTTTTAATCACACGTCAATGGGAAAATAGCCACAGCCACATCGATTATCTTCTCTGTGCGCTCATTTCATTTGCATATCATGCGCTCATGCAATGACATATCATGACTGCTTTCTCACAGGCACAAACACTAGCAAACGAAGCCAGCACAACGCATTTTGTCCTTTCGACACATTGCCTGAAACTTATTGATTAATTGATTGATTGATCGATCGATTGAAACACTTGTATGCTCTTGTATGACGCTCAGCAGTGAGCGTGTGTTCCATAGTCTGAGCGGAAGCGGAAACATGCATCAAACGGTGGCCGCCGTGGTGGTGCTGGCGCCATCTTCTCAAGGGCGCCGGAAATCGAAATTTATCCGCAGGAACTAGTCATTGACGCTCTTTACGATTTTTTTATTACAGGAAGTGCCCAGGTCATAGTCTAATACCTGTGTCACCTGGGCACATCGCAAGGCCTTCGAGTCGATGACCTTCGAAAAGCCCACAACTCTATCGACTCCAAGTACATTCTGGCGCTGCTACACGGCAGTTTTGAATGGCTGTTAGGTCGCCGAGTGATTTCGCAACAACATGGCGGCAACCAAGACACCCGCTTCAATTCCAATTCGCACTAGTTGCTTGCTATTCACACCGACGGAAGGAACAAACTTTAAATTGAGCTTTCTCTGAATCCCATGTACCAAAAGAGACGAAATATGTGCGACGTTTTGCAGTCGTTATTCAGAAAACGTGCTGATTTTGACACAGCTAAGCCTAAGTTCATAGCATGAGCCTCAAAAATAGTTTGATTCACAGGCACCAGATGGCGCTGCTTGATTGAAACGCCTGAAATAAGTAAGAGACGGTTAGAATACTGGTGGCAGAAAACTAGAGAGAACGGACAAAAATAATTATAGAGAAAAATAAGGACCTTCTGCCATAAGGGGCAGGGAACTGGGCTATGAATTTCCGTTTTTTCTATAGTATGATCGATTTGATTGAAGTAAATTTAAAAGGCATGAGGAAAATTTAAAGAGAGAGAGGAAAAAAAGTGCTTAAATCTTCTTACGAGCCTGGTGGCGCACATGTCACCGCCCCGCTACAAAGGGGACGCTCATAGCATCCATCCATCCATCCAGCCTAGAGTTACTGTATATGCTACCTTTGCATATACAGTAACTCTAGAAACGCCCGTGTGCAATGGAAAATAAATCTACACTGCTGACATATCGCACCCACAAGGCAGACATTGGCACGGAGCCCCTGCACGATAACAGCGGCGGCAGTGCTCCACTCTGAGGCACGTGCAGGAGCGCTGCGTACGTTGACATATCGTCGCAGGTTTGACTCATCAGCGGACGTGGACCGGGCCATATGCCGAATATGTGGCGTCGAGGAGGAAACAACAGAACACCTCGTCCTCCACTGCACAGGCTTGCGCCCGGATCACGTAGAGGGCACCACCTTCCCGCTCGCACTGGGATTCCGAAAGGATAATGCGGAGGAGAACAGAGTGGTCCACAGAGCGGTGCACAACACAAAACTAATGGCGTTTTTCACTGGCAGATTCGGAGCAGGTTCTTTTGCTCCGCCGCGACGAATCCGTGTTTCACTGGTCGAGCGGGAGCGGGTTGGTGCGTTTCACTGGCAGATTCGGAGCAACTCAAACCGCGCCAGAGCGCTCCGACTTGCTCCGGCGCCGAGGCACGGATTCAGACAGATTCGGGCGGAAGCGGGCCGCGTCCTCGCGTCACTTCCGTCTTGCCTGTCAAAATGGCAGCGTTCGCTGCGCGTGTGGAGCTGGAGTGTACAAGAAAGTGTAGCTTCCGTGTAGCGACGACAGCAGGACAAGCAGAAGCTTTTCCAGCTCAGAAGACAGTGATTATTGCGACGTGCTGTGATTAGACAGTGATTACGACGTGCGCCGTACGTGTGTCGTCGCGCCGCTGGCCACCGTTTGGTTCTCCCCGACGCTCGAATAGGTGTGATGTAGGCTGCATTTGCCGGTATGGCGTGTAATATATTGATTGTGATTGCGTTGTGAAACGAAATAGCTTACAAATGAGTGTAAGTATGAATAAAGTGGAAAGCAGCACCTGCTTTCAAAACATTCGATAGATCTGAAGCCGCGGTACGAAAGGTAAACAGTGGCACTGGCCGTTTCACCGATGTGGCTTGCTTCGTTTCCATCGCTGCGCTCCACACCGATGTTTCAAAATCGATTGGATGTGTTAACGCATGACATGTGAGTACAAACGTTTCTCGTGTTGGCAAAAGTAAGCGCTTCATTTGGAGTTCGCCGTTCGTCGCGAACGACGACGGGATAGAAGCGGTGTGGTTCTAGCTAAGCCTACCCTCGGAGTCGTCATTGCTGTTTGGATGTTCTTGTCGCTCGCGAAGGCACAGCTTTATCGAGATTGTTCTTCAGTGGTGTTATAGAGAGGGGAGGTGCAAAACTCTTGATTTTCTATTTGTTGATGAAGGCACGAACTCTTACGAGCGCGTATGTCAAGGTGCAAAATGCGGCCGAGCCTGCGTCCCTACGTGCTCATCGTTCCCCTCCCCATCCATCGTACGCTTCATGCCGGAGCTTACGGCACCGAACGCAGAATCGTACCGTGCACATGTATTTAGCGCTTAGTGCCCTCTCTGAGTAATAAAGCTTGAGCACAGAATGCGTGAATTGAATGTAAACAACTCGGAAACTGCTGCAGTCAAAATGTGCCCGGGGAAGGCGTCTTTGGTTGCCACGGAAACGCACGGTGCGGAAGTTGGGTTTGTATGACGTGCTCATTGACTTCCTGTATACTCGCTCGCGGAGCATTCTCGTACTCCGCTGGCAGATTCGGATTCGTGAAATCCGAGCGCTCCCTCCGGGATTTCGGTGACTGCTCCGGATCCGCCAGTGAAAAACGCCATAAGATTGGTGCAGTGGTGGCGCAGGACGCGCAGACAGTGCCAACGCACAGACAACGTGGACGTTCCGACAGTGTAGCCGGCCTGCGAGGAGACATTGTACGGCTGTCGCGAACGTGTTAATTCACCCCAGCGTGTGTGTCTGTCTACCCAGGCTGTGCTACAAATCTTTTTTTTTTTTTTTTTTACTAAGGCACCTGAGAGTTGCCCACCCGCTACAAAGGGCATAGCCACAATTCGTCATCATCATCATCATCATATTTAAAAGGCATGAGGACAATTTAAAGAGAGAAGGAAAAAAAGAAAAGTTCTTAAATTTTCTTACGAGTCTGGTGGCGCACATGTCACTGCCCGTTACAAAGGGGACGCTCATAGCATCCATCCATCCATCCATCCATCCATCCCACCAGCTGCATGGCGTTTGTTTTTTATACCAGTGACGGCGTATTTGTTCTAGAACTAATGCAATAACATGAGAGCGTTGGCCTCTCGGCACGTTTCCAATATTTTTCACAGGTTTAAGATTCTACTTATTGATACAACGACATAAATAGGGCCATGGCCTCAGAAATTAACGCGCGCGGGAGCTGCCGGTTCGCCAAGTCTCGGATTGATTGATTTATTTGTGGGGTTTTACGTCGCAAAACCAGCTCTGATTATGAGAGACGCCGTAGTGGAGGTCTCCGGAAATTTCTACCACCGGGGGTTTTTTAACGTGCACTGACATCGCACAGCACACGGGCCTCAACATTTCGCCTCCATCGAAATGCAGCCGCCGCGGCCGGGATGCCAAGTCTCGGAGTTTGCGCCGCTTCCGCTTCCGTCGTTCAACGGCCTTTGAAGTCTGTGCTCCGTTGACTCGATCGACTATCGACTCGACGGCCATCGAAACTGCCCGTGTAGCAGCTCAAACTTGACTTTCGAGTCGATGGACCGTCGGTTCGAAGGCTTTCGAAACGCCCGTGTGACACCAGCATAACATGTGATTTTCTGTTACAGAATCTCACGTTAGGACAACCTATATCAATGACAGCAAAGCTCACGCCTTAATTAACGAAGACAACATTCGAAATTCAAATTCTTATCTTGTGCCTTCGCGCCTTGTAACGGCAGAAGCAGGGGAGGCGTAGTAAAAGCTCTCATGTGCAGCTTGACAAAGTTGCAGCCCCTCTTCGCCTGCGGCAGCGCCTTCACGCAAGGTTTTAAAACAACGGTAATTTGACAGTGCGATAGCAGACACACAAAATTACAAAATTACAATAATTTCATCTGTCCAGACAAATGGTATTTTTAGTTAGGCGTTGATAAATTATGAAAGGGTAATAACTCGACACGGGGGCACAATGGTTACGGTGCTCGGCTACTGACTCGAAAACCGCAGGTTCGACCGCGACGATGGCATCTCGATTGAGACTATATAAATGCCGGAGCCCCGTGTACTATGCGAGGTCAGAGCACATTAAAGAACCCATGTGGTCGAAATCTTGGAGCCTTACACTGCGGCGTGACTCATAATCGTATCGTGGCTTTGGGACGTCAAACCTCATCTATTACTATTAAAAAAAAAATCACAGCATATCCACGGGGTGAATGATGATGAGTGGGCGAAGCTCCGGAGGGAATCATCGGTAAACCGTGAATCTTTCGCGTAAATCGCCCAGTCGATCATCATGTAAAGGCGTGAGAAACACTGTATTCGTACGCTGGGATCTCGCGTTTAAGGGGCATATGCTGTGCTAGAGCCAGGCCTGCGCGGAACTGCAGGACAGTGACAGCGTAAGCAGGAGGAGCTACTTTCTTAGAGGCCACTTTAAACGCTTGAGGAAACTAGTGCAAGTAGAAGTGGTAGGTATCTCCTGCGCCATAACTTATCATTTTGCCAAGTAGGCAAGTACCCACTACGCCATAATTACCAGTGCCTCCGTAATGGGTTCAAAGCTACAAAGCACGCAGCTCTGTGTTCTTTCAAATGATGCCTCGACCTCGTTATACAATCCATTTTCGCGTCGTGTAGCGGTGTATTACTATTTTTCAACGTAACATTACGTTTGTTAATGCGATTCCGCGGGAGACATTATACCTGTTTAGGTCTTTTAGCGATAATTTTTCAACCACAGGCCTTATATGTTGTGACATCTCTTTTCATTCCCGCCATTGGAGGTTTATTTGTGTCTATGCTCCCACAAAAGTGAATGATAGGAAACTTTTCTTCCTTTCTTTAGCGCCGCTGCTACATACCGACAGAGATTTGATAGTTTTGGGGGATTTTAATTGTGTTTGTGACACCAGAGATCACTCGTACATAACCAATCGTTATGATGCAAGTGCTTCCTCACTTCAGCAGATTATGAACGACAATAATCTAATCGACGTAGGAGCATACGCGTCTTCATCGGTAAGGTTCACGCACTTTCAAGGCGTCTCTCATGCTCGACTTGACCGAGTTTATATCTCCATAAACCTCTGGTCTCACATTCACAAGTATGTCGTGAAGCCTATATTTTTCACAGACCATTGTTTAGTAGCTGTTTCATGGGGCCCCCGAAAATTCGGCAAGTTACCTCCAAATTGGGACTTATGGAAGCTTAACATACAGCTCTTGCGCGAAGAAAATTTTGTAAAGAAAGTGAAAGAATTGATACTTGAAATGACACAGTGTCGACAGCTTCCAATATTTGCACGCTGGGAATTGTTCAAAGAGAAAGTTAAAAGCGAAGCTATCGGTATTTCATGCGAGATAGCTCAGAGGAAAAGAGCCGAAAAACGTTACCTTCATGACTTGCTTCATAAGTTGCACGCCTTTGAAAGCCAGCAACCCGGGAAGTACGTTGACGAGATAAATGTAGTCCGAGCACAGATGCAGAAGCACGATACAGATGCGTACAGAGGGGCAATGGTGCGTTCGCGTGCTTCTCGTTTCATTGATGAGGAACCCACAAAGAAAGCTCTTGGCGATGAAAAGCGATATGCACTTTCCAAAGAAATCTTGGAAATTGAATCACATGGTTCTGTGTGCACAGAGGTGACGCAAATAACGGCCGTATTTGAAGACCACTACAGAAATCTGTTTACAGCGGCTAGACGTCTTAGTGATTATGAAGAAAAAGCCGATCAATTTATTGCCCTTATGCCACACTTGCAAGATGATGATCGACTCATTGTGGATGTGCCCATAACGAAGGAAGAAATTAAATGTGCTATCGGAGCGCTACAGAGAAACAAAACACCTGGGCCAGACGGTCTCAGTGCGGAATTTTATGTGGTATTCGAGGAAATGCTTCTACCTTTTATTGAACTGCTTTTTAAAGAGGCCTATGAACATGGTGAACTGCCTAACTCTTTCTATCAGGGCTATACAACCTTAATCCCGAAAAGTACCGACAGCGAAGCCCTAAAAAGAGTAAATGGATATAGGCCGATATCCCTATGTAATGTCGATTATAAAATATTTGCTAAAGTACTCACAAATAGGTTGCAGATTATCATCACTAAACTAGTAGGGGATCACCAAACATGTGGAATACGAAGTCGTTCTATACAGACGAATATACATATAGCACGGTCAGTTCTTGAGTGCATTGAAGGAAGTGTCGATCAAGTAGCTCTTCTTCAGATTGACCTCGCCAAGGCCTTTGACAAGGTACAGCATGATTTTTTATTCCGGCTACTGCGTCACCTACGGCTAGGCGATGCATTGTACAAAGGCATAGCACTTTGTTATAAAAGGTGCACAACAAGGTTAATTGTAAATCGCACTCTGTCAGGCGTAATCCAGGTGAATTCATCCGTACGTCAGGGGTGCCCGCTGTCCCCTTTACTTTTTGCCATATATATGGAACCGCTTTGTCTGAGTGTACTTGTTAATTCTAGCATTAGAGGATACAGGTATGAAGTTGAGGAAATTAAAGTTTTAGCTTATGCGGACGACATTGCCTTCTTTTGCACCGATAAACCTAGTGTTCAGGAAGCAATAGATACCACATTGCGGTTTTGCGACATTGCGGGAGCTAGCATTAATTTTGAAAAAAGCAGAGGATTTTGGATAGGCATGTGGGCTTCAACTCCTTCAGTGTTTGCGAATGTTCATTGGAATGAAGCTCCAATTAGGTACCTTGGGGTACCTCTCGATAATTACCGTAATAGTGGTCCTCATTGGACGTCTGCCATAAGTACTATACGTCGAAAAGTGGCTAATTGGCAGGGTCGTGACCTTTCTATTTTTGCTAGAGCTAAAGCATGCAATGTATTTCTAGCGTCAAAACTTATTTATGTCCTGCAGGTGTTGCACTGCTCCCGTGTCCATTTACAGGCATTTCACAGAATATTCGCTTGTTTTATTTGGCGTTCATCTTGGGAAGCTATGAGAAGAGACTATCTTTTCCTACCGCTCGATAAGGGGGGCCTCAATCTTGTGCATTTGTTTGTGCGACAGTTGGTACTTCGCTTCTTTTACCTCAAAGATGTTTGTCATCCATTTCTACTAGCCGTTCTTAGAACCCGTATTGCTTATCACCTCCCTTTTCTTTTTGTAACGACAAACACTCCTCAAGAATCGCGGCTATGGGGCTTTCTGAAAGAAATTGTTGACACTCTCTGTTTTTTAAAAGCTAGATTCACATTAGAGTACTTATATACTGTCGATAGAACAACACTATCTGCTGCACTCGTGAACGACCTTTTCTCTGCGCCTGTTTACCGGTTGCCATATTTGTCGTTATCTGGACATGATGTGTTTTTCCGTGTACGTAAAATGTGTGTATCACCTGCTGCGAAAACGTTTTTCTTCAAGCTACACACGGGTACGTTACCTGTGAAGACCTGGCTTAATGAAAAAGGAATACACGTACCTTGGTCAGTAAACTGTAGACTTTGCAGTCAACCTGAGACCATTGAACATTGTTTTATTGTTTGTCAAGATGCATTTTATTTCTGGGACATTCTCAAGCGGACGATTAGAAAAGAACTTCCCCTCACACCTCACGGAATTAGGTTCCTCCCGTTCAGCAAGAGCAGTAGTACTATGCCGTATGATATGGTCATGCTGTTAGGACTTTATGCCCTCTGGAGGAGCCGCATGATTGACAGGCATGCTGAACCACCTCGCTCGACGAAGTCTGTGTTCCGAGAAGAGGTTGCCCAAGTACGCAGTGTGGTTGAGACTTTTGATCCTGTTCCGGACTGGCTTTCGCTTCTGGACGCTTGTGTCTGTTTGCCTGACTTTTGAGGAGTCTATGAGCTTAGAAGTGCAAAGGCGTGTTTTGTTTATGCTAGACTGTTAATATGTGTGCAACTGTATAGTACAATTCAAACCCATTTACGGAACTATTTCCATGCAATAAAGAAAAAAAAAACAGGCGTAGCTCAGTGGTAGAACGCTCGACTGCCACGCCGAGAGCCTGGGTTCGAATCCAGGTAGAGGACACAACTTTCGGAATTTTTTTTTCATAAAAGTAGACGTGGCTACGTACATCACCAACAACGTGGGATGTACATCACCAACAACCATCATCACCAACACCATGGGATGTACAGACCCACGCCCTAAGGAGCTTCGCCCCTAAAAGGCAAGAACAATCGCGCTTCGGGCGATGTGCTAATGACTCCATTCTTTCTTCTCTCTTTCTTTGTCGTTTTTTTTTTTTTGCTGAACTTCTAATGTGCGCCCTCTCAGTCTGCGCCAGGAACCCTTCATCTGCAGGAGCAATTCTACCCGCTTGACAATACTTTCCTTCATAGCCCTACTCAGCATGCGCCGTACAGCCTACTTTTAAGAGCCCTTGCCTTGATGGCTCGCTAGCTTTGTCATCCTTCAGCACATGTCGAGGTCGCTTGTTCGAGTCTTTGCCTCGGCCTCCACGTTTTCATAGAGCAAAAACGCTGCTGCAGTTAGATTCAAGTTTGCCAACCAGCTCAAAGTTCGTGCCCGAGTTATGTGGTAAGTGCCTCATAGCTCCATGAATGGCTACTTTGGGAAGTAAGGCCTTACCAATCAGTCAGCTCCAGTAGGCCCTATAAGAGCCACTCTGCGTTACCACTGCGCCACTTAGTTGTGCCTTCCGCATATTAGGCTGTCTCTTCTAGTCAAGTTTCGAACAGACGTTAAACGAACGAGAGATTGGCATGTATTTTGCTATATCTTAATGTGGAGCCTTCTATGGGTAGTAACTGCAGTTTATGCAGCAGTTTATGGGTTCATAAAAAAAAGTCCGTTTCGAGGAAACGAATTCGGGCAGCAATTATTAGCTTAGTAAGGAAGAACATACAAACTATCACATATACTATAACAACAAACTGAATTACGTAATTTTAAAAAGAAAACGCCAGCTCGATATATATACGTACTTACTCAAATGTGGCCAGCCCGTATTGTCAGACACCACCCCCACCACCACCACCACCACCAACAACAACAACAACAACAACAACGACGACGACGACGACAACAACAACAACAAAAGGAAGGCTTACCTCGAACGTATAGGCACAACAAAAATGTGTAGAAAGCGTTTGCAAAATGAGAATATGATGAATATGATGTGAGAATATGATGTGGCCCGCTACCATTAGATTATGGTTTTTGAGTTTAAATATTTCGTTGCTGTGTCATTACCATTTCTGGCTGAGTCATGCTCATGTCTTACTTTTACCGCCATCCTCCAGTGTTTTCTTAAGTGGTACCACATATGAACCCTTTGAAGGGTTCTTGAGTGTAAATCTTTCGCAGCGAAACCGTTAGAAACTCGCTTGAATGTCTTGCTTGTCGTGAACAGGTTTCGCCGAGCTAAAGGCAGCATCCCGGAGCATAGCGCGGTGGGGAGGAGGAGCGGCGCCCGGCAAGGATCGACTGCGCATGCGCACAAGTGGCGTAGCGTCATCCGGTGCGGCGCATGTGCACAGGCGGCGGGACGTCATCCGGCGCGCGCTCGCACGCTGACGCGTCGCGGGTGCATATGCGGTGTAACGTCATGCTGTCCAATAAAAAACCTCGCTTCGCCTGCTCTGTCTCTCGCAGACATGAGCTTATAGCGACGGCTAAGACCAGCACTCCCGAGGAAGAAGCCGCTCTACTGGAGCGTCGTCGAGAAGCTAAGCGTTAAGGGGCGCCCACACTACCGGCAAAGCAGCTTGCTGTTTGCCGTTCTGAACTCGCCGGGCGACGGCGATAGTCCTCGAAAGCGGCAAGTATTCCTCGCCGCAGAGCTTGCCAGAGAATTTGGTGCCGAGACCCAAATTGTCCGGCAGCCGGCGGCCATTGCCGGCCGCCGGCGGCGATGTGACCAATCAGCTACCGAGGATTGCTTGCTATGACCACACTCGCGAGCCGCCGAGACGGCGTCGTCAACCTGGCAACGGTTCGCATTTTTTCTTTTCTTCGTACCCGATCCTCGACATCGCAAAAGAAAATTTCACACGACGAGTGTTTCAGAGACGCTTGTACCAGGATAAAATAAACCCAGATTACAAATAGATAGACACATAAATAATGTTGATCAAGAATTTATTTACAATAAAAGTACATGCACATTGTAACATTGTAATTGCCCGTGCCGCAATATTGTGCTCGGGGTGCTGGAAACTATTTGTTGTACGTCACCATGCTATTACGAAATTCAGAAGAGCAAGTGATCGGCGGCGTAAAATTAGATTTTAAGACTGATCGGACAACAAGAAGCGGCCACCGGTGTGGCGCCGGCAAAAAGAAAGCAAACTGGTCGCTCTAGCCCGCAAGAGACGGCACACTATAGGAGACAGCGCACTAGCTCGTGCGGCACTTACCTTTCAGTGCGTAATCGTGGCTCACACAGACCTACAATATGACACGAACACACAGACGCACGTGGTTTTGTTTTTGCGATCAGCACTTTCCTGCATGTATAGAACACACCGCTTGACAACACCACTTTGCACGCACAGCGCTGTTTTTCAATCAAGTCGAGCAGCAGAACTAAACTTGAAAGGTCGTCGATGTTTCTATATATCCAGCTTGGTTCCGTTTCAACCATTCGGCGTCGTGCCTAAAGAGTACGCCGATGTCGTAGTGCGAGGCAGCACACCAGGTGATTACATCCACCGTCGTTGCGATATATCCGTGTTCGTGCCGTCATCAGGCGTCACAGCTTCACAATTTGTCACACAATAAAGCAGCCCCGACTAAGTTCGCGGCGTCGACACGTAGACAACGCAAAGCGAGGGAAACGTCGCCTCCACACGATCATGCAACGACTGTGCGTGCCTCGAAGCGCGCACAACCTCGCCGTCTGTTCGTGTCACGTGACTGCCGCGCCGGTGAAACGCGCCGGTGTGCAGTGTGGACAGCGCTCGCTCGGCTGCCGTCTCAGGCCTCCGGAGGCCGGCGTACCGTTACGGCGAGTTTGCCGGTAGTGTGCGCGGGGCCCCTTTAGTGGATGCGGCGGCAGCGATCCGATGCTGAAGCGAGGGCCAGGGAAGCTGAAGCGTGGTAAAATCATGCTTGCCTTGGGTAAATAAACATAGATGTGCGCGATGAATGCGAACAAGAAAGTATAAACAAAATTGATGATCAGAATTTCACTGAACAATACTTGATTTTCACATGCTAAATTTTTAAATTACAGTGATTTTGCTAGGAGATAAATTGCTAATCTTTGCATTTCAATCTGCCTTGTCATGTCAAAAAGAAAAAAATACGCGTGGCTCTGCTATCGCAAGCGCCAAATACCAGCGAAGTTCAGGGAAGCCCAGAAAGGCTAGATCAAGCAAGTTTGGCTTCCCACAGATTCGCTGGTCTTGGGCATTTGCGCTAGCAGAGCCACGCGTAATTTTTTTCAGTGAGTCGAAACGGGTCCAAAACCCCAAATACTTTCGAAGTTTTTAAACCTATTTTTGCCTTTCCATGCTCATTGACATAAACAAATTATTGAATATCGTGATCATGCATCAGTAGTATTTCAATAGTAATCATATGAACAGTGTCGACGGGTTTTTGCTGTCACCGTTGCCGTCATGTCCCGCATAAAGTCCAAATTGAAAACAACACCCCCCCCCCCCCTCGCGCATCGTACCTTCTATCCGCGGGTAAAAGAACGCGAGCGGGGGGACGAACGCGGCTGAAGCAGAGATCAAATGAGCCCGGCCCATCTCCGTCGCTCGGAGGGCGCTCGCGAAACGTCACCCCGATCGGGACGCCTGCTGTCGAAGTGGAGACGAACCCCCCCACTCCGCCTGTCTTTAACGAGCATGAAAAGAGGCGATAAAGGGGGTTGGGCGGTAGGGGGTGGAAGGGCGCTCGAGCAGCAACTATGGACATTGCGTGGTCACCATCGTTGGCGCACGCTACCTCGGCAGCCATCAGTGGACGGCTCATAAACCTTTCTACGTGCTGCGCTCTCAACGCGAAGAGACTGCGAAAAGTGTCCTTGGAGTAGCCGTATATTCTCTTGCACCGGCGTTTTGCAGAATTACGTGAAATTGTACCCGAAAGCGTTAGCTGCCAGCCTCACCTCGTACAACATTACAATTTCTTGTAATGTTCTACGAGGTGAGGCTGGCAGCTAACATGACAATTTCTTCAAGTGACGGGGATGTTGATATGTCCCTCAACTCCCTTATTTTCCTCTATAATTCATCTTTCACCTTCCCCAGTACATGGTAGCCAACCTGAGATCTCCTCTGGTTAAAGTCCCAGTATTTCCTTTTCCTTTCTCTTTCTCTCTCTCTACAATTTCTTGCTATCGCATTCACTGCTTCGCCCTTTCGGTGAAACTGATTTTCTTTCATACATTCTTCATGTAATTACCTATCGAGTGATGTACAACGTTAGAGCTATCCAATATTCGTGAATTATTCGAAAAGTATTCAATATTCGATCTGCTTTTGCCACTATTCGATTATTCGATTCGTATTCGATTCGATCTCAAAAACGAAACGCGTGGCATGTCAATCATGCCGCTCATGACATGAATGTCACGATTTTCATGTTCGTAGAACGTGTCACCCATGACCATGAAACATTATTGTCTCGCCATACCAATTTTGGTACATATGAAGTTAACGAAACGGCAGCAAGAGCACCAAGTCCGTGGCACGTAAATCATGCCGCTCATGACATGCATGTCATGATTTTCATGTTATGACTTGTCATTTATGTTCGCCATGCAGTCATGTTGTGGCATACCAATTTTCGTATACATCCCATTAAGCAAACAGCCAGGAGAGCACCAAGACCTTGGCATGTAAATAATGCCGCTCATGAGATGCATGACATGATTTTCATGTTATGACATGTCATTGATGTTCGTCACGCAGTCATGTGGTGGCATACCGATTTTCGTACACATCCCGTTATCGAAACGGCCAGGAGAGCACCAAGACCGCGGCGTATAAATCATGCCGCTCATGACATGCATGACATGATTTTCATGTTATGACCTGTCATTGATGTTCGTCATGCAGTAATGTTGCGGCACACCAGTTTTCGTATACATCCCATTACTGAAACGGCCAGGAGAGCACCAAGATCGTGGCGTGTAAATCATGCCGCTCATGACATGCACGTCATGATTTTCATCTTATGACCTGTCATTGATGTTCGTCATGCAGTCACGTTGTAGCTTACAATTTTCGTGTGCATCCCATTAACGAAACGGCCAGGAGAGCACACAGTCGTAGATAGATAGATAGATAGATAGATAGATAGATAGATAGATAGATAGATAGATAGATAGATAGATAGATAGATAGATAGATAGATACGCTCCAACTCGCCGAAGTTCGCGAAGAAATGCTTCGCACACCCCTAAACTTGCCACAATGCGGTACCACTACGCAGTGAAGCTTAGACATCATTAGTGGACACCCCCTCTAAAGGCCGCAATAATTATAAACATAGTTCTTACAATGCTGCCAAATGTATTCGCAGAGTGAACCGCAGTGGCTTGTCGTATACGCAGCGCCTGCCGGTTAGCGGAACTGGCGATTCCTTTTATTAAATGCGAAGAATTTCTTAGCGAACTTCGGCGAATTTGAGCGTATCTATCTATCTATCTATCTATCTATCTATCTATCTATCTATCTATCTATCTATCTATCTATCTATCTATCTATCTATCTATCTATCTATCTATCTAGCCGCCTACGATTTCGTGCTCTCCTGGCCGTTTCGCTAAAGGGATGTTTACGAAAATTGGTATGCCACAATATGACTACATGACGAACATAAATGACAGGTCATAAAATGAAAATCATGACATGCATAACATGAGCGGCATGATTTACATGCCACGGTCTTGGTGCTCTCCTGGCCGTTTCGCTAACGGGATGTATGCGAAAATTGGTATGGCACAACATGACTGTCTGACAAACATAAATGACAGGTCATAACATGAAAATCATGATATGCATGTCATGAGTGGATATGATTTACATGCCACGGTCTTGGTGCTCTCCTGGCCGTTTCGCTAATGGGATGTATGCGAAAATTGGTATGGCACAACACGACTGCCTGACGAACATAAATGACAGGTCATAACATGAAAAGCATGAGAGGCATGTCATGAGCGGCATGATTTGCATGACATGGTCTTGGTGCTCTCCTGGAAGTTTCGTTAATGGGATGTATACAAAAATTGGTATGCAACAACATGACAGCATGACGAACATAAATGACAGGTCAAAACATGAAAAGCATGGCATGCATGTCATGAGCGACATGATTTACATGCCACGCGTTTCGTTAACGTGATGTATACGAAAATTGGCATGCCACAATATGACTGCATGACGAACGTAAATGACAGGTCATAACGTTAGAATCATGACACGCGTGTCATGAGTGACATGATTTACATGCGACGGTCTTGGTGCTCTCCTGGCCGTTTTGTTAATGGGATGTATACGAAAATTGGTATGCCAAAACATGACTGCATGACGAACATGGCTGCCAGGTCACAACATGAAAATCATGGTATGCTTGTCATGAGCGACGTGATTTACATGCCACGCGTTTCGTTAACGGGATGTATACGAAAATTGGCATGCCACAATATGACTGCATCACGAACGTAAATGACAGGTCATAACATGAAAATCATGACATGCATGTCATGAGCGACATGATTTACATTCCACTGTCTTGGTGCTCTCTTGGCCGTTTCTTAAGCGGGATGTATAGAAAAATTGGTATGCAACAACATGACAGCATGACGAACATAAATGACAGGTCATAACATGAAAAGCATGACAGGCATGTCATGGGTGGCATGATCTACATGCCACTCGTTTCGTTAGTGGGAGTGTACCAAAATTGTTATGGCACAACACGACTGCATGACGAACATAAATGACAGGTCATAACGTTAGAATCATGACATGCGCGTATGAACGGCCTGATTTACATGCCATGATGCTCTTGCGGCCGTTTCGTTAACTTCATATGTACCAAACTCGGTATAACGAGACAATAATGCACATCCATTTTACGTTCCTGATGCGTGCTCCGCATTTCCTTGATTCCCACTGCACGTGGGATCTGCCCTTTTTTTTTTACTTAGAGAGGTATTTAAAAAGTATGTATTCTTTTCTTAAGACTAACAAAAAGTTCTAACGAATTCGCTGTGTCTAAGGAGTCAGAAAAAAATTGGACGTCGAGCTCTAACCGTGTGTAGCAGCTGGAAAGCTTTTCTCGAGTTCCGAAAACTTTAATCCCCACTGGTGGCCAGCCGGCGAAGGTGGCGGGTAGCAAGATCACTGTCATACACCACGTGGAGGGCCCTTATATATCTGCGTACCAAAGTTCTCGCAAGGAATTTTGGAATGGCGGATATTTTTCGAGTAGGGGGTTGTTCGAGTTGGTACAGTACATGGGTAAAAATAGATCCTACAAAGAATGTCGATGTTATCAATGTTTTTGGTCGTGTATATACTTCTGGAAGATATTACGCGCGCAGGTGCCATTTTTAGCTCTTTAGGAGCCCATTTATTGTATCAGATATCGAAGCGATGGGTGCCCTATCAAAAGCCGCGGGCGCTGAACCAGAGCGGTGGGTGGTGAAGCGGGGTGGTGGGTGGCATTTCCCCCGCCTCCTATCATGGGGAGCACCCTGCTATATACAATAGTATCCTGGGCGATTTCTAAACCACTGACACTGTCAGTACGGTTTTTACCACAGCACCCTACACGAAAACGTCGTCCTTATGTTTGGATAATATCATTGCTCTGCAACTTCCTTTGACTGCATGAACTCTGCAAACGTATCAAGTAAGACACATGTATACCTCCCTGAAGTCACTGCAGTTTGACTTCTTTTTTTTTGTCACCGAGGGAGGGGCTCATATCAATGCAGCTCTAGTCCAGGTGTCCTTATGTATATTTTCTCTGCATTTCCTTCATTTCGTGCGCATTTCCGAAGTCATCTAAATTTTCCGTACGTCCCGTTCAGTTAGTACGAATCCTACTTGCTGCAATTAAGTAGCGAATGCGCTAAAGCACTTCTTGGTGCAACGAAACGCCCGATATAGAGAGCAGCGAGAAGTTTGCCCCCGCATATGTCGCATTGTTTTCTTTCTTTTTTCCTTGCGCTCATCTATCGTGCATTCTCCGCGATGTACACATTCAAGTATAACGTCGCGTATAACATAGTCACTTGTCATGAGGAGATGTTGTTTGAGGGCACTGATTTCGTTCGCCTGACAAAAGTGAAACGTAAAATTTCTATTTTTATTTCTCCCCATTTTGTTTGTTTTCGCGTTGGTCTTTGCAACTCTACAACCAGCGAAACTCCGCAACAAATCCTCTATGGTACAGCAACTGCGAAATGGCGAGCAGCGCGCATGTTCCTTTTTTTTTCTTTTTCTTCTTCGTTTTCCACGCGAACACGTTATACGCGGCGAGTCTACAAGACAAGCGTTCCGTCTCGATACACGCTTTTCCAGCTATCGGGCTCCGTGCGAAAACTCTGGGCGCTATTCCCAGAAAACATAAAGAGGGTGCGCCAGAAGGGAGGGGAAAAAAGGCGGCCAATGCGCGGCACCACGTAGAGACGCGTGGAACTCGCTCAAGTGCAAAGCGTGTTTACGTTGGCGCGAGAACGCGGGGACATTTTTATCGCGCCACCGCACGCGTCTTGCAGTCGACGACGAGATCAGCCTCCATTCAACCCGGCCGATTCTGTCCGAGAACTTGCTCGTGCTCGCCGCTGGCTTTGAATCCTGACGCCCAGCGCGTGCTCCTTTTTTTTATGCACTTTTTTTTTTCTCTTTCTCAGCGGCATTTCTCTATGATCCCGCACTCGATTCATTGCTCTTTAACGTAGTTGTGCCAATCGCGTAAGCCGGACTGTTTCGGTTATGGCGGCCAAAGTCGCCCACCTCTCTATCTCCGGCATTTGTCGTCGTCGTCATGGCCGTCGTCGTCGTCATTGTTGTTTAACCGTACTTTTCTCTTTACCATCTTCGAACAACGTCGATAGGACTCATTTGTAGAAAAATATACCGCGGAAGCTTTCAGTGAACTAAGTTATTGAGCCGCCATTTGAATTTTTCATGTGCAAACAGCGGAATAAATGTTGCTGCATAACGCTCCCACTGTTTCTGAGAGGCCATCATTTTTTTTCTTTAACAGCAGAAAACAAGAGCACGTAACGCAAGCGCATGAAGTTCTACTTTTATCCAGTGCAATGCATGTCCCCGACAGACTGGATTACACGAACTGACGTATTCACTGCGCTGTGAACAGGCAATAATAGTGCGAGCTATGAGAGAGGGGTTGGAACTGTGTAGTTTTACAACTCTCCTACACATGATTGACAACCCGTGCTGTCAAACAGGGGCGGAGCCGGAGGGGTGATTTGAGGGGTTCAACTGCCCCTCCCCTAGTTTTTTGACCACCTCTCCCGCTTCATCTTCCGTTGCAACGCAAAGTTATGAACTCTCCCTGAAACTGTGGAAAATGGTATTCAAGAGAAACACTAATGTTAGATGAAACGGTGATAAGTGTTGAGTGCTTTGGGAGGGAGGGTCATATGTCGACACAACTCTCTCATTCAACCACATGTTTCAGAGGGCGTGCTAGGAAGTGTAATAAAGTGGTGAATTAGTATTGGATTAAGGATAAATGAGGAGAGAAAGCGAGTGAGCGGACAGTGGCAGTTTTAAGGTGGCAAACAGGGGCTCTGTGGTATAAGAGTGGAAGGTGGAGGGGGAGGGTCAATAAAGGACAACACAGATTGAACCAAAAACTGGTTAGCAGACAAAATAAACAAGAAACATTCAATGTGTAGATAAAAGTTATGCAGCAATATGGAACGGAAATATAGCTTTTAGCGAAAGGAAGAAATAAACACGGAGCAATAGACAACATACAGCACAGCAATAAATTTAACAAACAATAACGATAACGATGATCTAACAACTGAACTTGTGAACGGTGTATCGCCAAATATCGACCTCAAGAAACAAATCGATCTTATTTTTCAGGACCTTTCGACCGCGTATCGCATAAAAAGTTCTTTTATAAACTCCAACTTACCTTGGGGATAAGGACCTTTTCTCGAATGAATAAAAAATTATCTTTCTCACCGCATTCAATTTGTAGAAGTATATCACCAATATTTCAATAATTCTAGCGTCAAATAGTCGCACAAGGACGCGCTTTGGTTCCCGTCTTATTCCTTATATACATAAATGATCTGCTTTTTATATTCCTGTCAATGTTAAAATTTTTGCAGGCGACTGTATTTTATATCGAGTAATCAATTCTTACAATGACCATCTAGCATTGAACTACGCTTTTTCTTCATTATTAATATTAAAACGGTGTAAAGACTGGCAAATGGCTTGGCGCATTAAAGAATCGCCCCTCCGCGGAGGCCTTGGGGTTACGGCACACGGCTGCTGATCTAAAGGTCGCGGGATCGAATCCCGGCCACTGCGGCTGAATTTCGATGGAGGCGAAATGTTGAGGCCCGTGTGCTGTGCGATGTCAGTGCACGTTAAAGAACCTCGGGTGGTCGAAATTTCCGGAGCCCTCCACTACGGCGTCTCTCATAATCAGAGCTGGTTTTGGAACGTTAAACCCCAGAAATCATCATTAAGCACTAAAAGATCAGCAGATCAACAACGAGAAAAAAAAAAAACACAGGTCCGATTTCAGCTACACTATAAGCATCGTCACAGCCACCCCTGTGAAAGAGTACAAATATCTTGGCTTTGCAATAACTTACGACTTTGGATGAGAGCCCCATGCAAACAACGTTACCTCTACCACACAAAATAAAGTTATTTTTCTTAGACGTCTCAGACTAGCAGCCCCTAGCGCAAAGCCTGCGAAACTTTTGTAAGACTGACTTTGGAATACGCCAGCGCTGTTTTGTTCCCTTCCGCAAAAGAACTCGTTAACAAACTCGAAGCACTTCAAAGAAAGGCACCATGATGCATTTAAAATAATTACAGGTTAACCAACGCCCCCACGGAATTGATAAACAGTCCAGTATCCTTACCTCATAAAACTGAGCCAAGCTTGAACGATTAAAAATAATAAACCAGTTAATCCACGGCGAACAAAAGATAGACTGCAGCAAATAGTTATGTATAACGCAAGCAAGACCAACCCCACACAAATATGTATTATCATTAAACGGACGTGCCATACATACGGAAAGTCATAAGCATTCTTTTTTTTTTTTGCTTTAATTACGCGTGAATGGAGCATGTTGGATCCTACTGCAAACAAACAGCGCTTCCTTATCTTCCTTCTTAGCATTGCTCGAAAACGAATTACATACTGCACAATTATGAAATGCCTGTATGACCGCTGTTGCTGTACCATTTATTTTTATTCTTACCTGTTTTTTATTGTGCTGTATTCGTAATTCTAGCATCTAACTAAACCGGAAAGGCACTGCTACCTCTCGCGAAACCATAACCTAGATGTTTTACAATGCGGACAATTTCTTATTCATGATATTTCCCTACCTTTTTACTCTTTGTTTATCTTTCATTCTGGTACTTCGACTTGTTTCCTGATTTATGCCACACCAGTGTGTGTGTCATTTTTCTTTCTTCATTGTCAACCTCATTTTATTACCTCTTGTTAGACTAGGGTTTTCTCCGTGTATTTCCGTGTAATTATAGCCCCGCAATTTCTTTCTTCGACTTTGGCTATTGGGTGCCTTTCTCATCACCGTTATTTTTCCGTGACATTATTACGATGCATTATTACGTGTAATTGTTTGCTTTTGCTAACCGTCTATATTTTTGTGCGATCAATTTTTTTGCTGTTTCTATAGTTATGTTGTAATACGTGAACATGCCCTTCCTGATCCCTGACGAGATCAACCGTATTAATAAGTAAATAAATAAATAAGTCCCCGGGCTCATCACAGTGGCGCACCGACGGGGGGGGGGGGGGTTCGGGGGTTGTAACCCCCCCTGAGGCCGACCTAACCCACCTACCACTTCGGAACTGCTCCTATGTCCTAGAAGAATGTGGCGCTAATGTCTATGCAAAACACCGAAAAAATAATAAAATAATCATCATTATTGATGTTAATATTATTTGGCATTTTATTTACCTTTTTTACACGCAACAACTGGGTAATCGCATGCCCGGCCCTTCGTGAAAAATTGAACCCCCCCCCCCTGGCAGAGACCCTGGGTGCGCTACTGGCTCATCATGAATTATGTGTGAAACTGCGCACGGAGCAGGACATAGCAAAGAAAAGCCCCCCCCCCCCCCCCCCTCCTTTCCCCTTTGCCCCTCTGTAAAAAAAAATCTGGCTACGTTGTAAAATTCTTTATCGATTTTTATAAACACACCTCGTATACGCCATGATCTGCTCACACGTCCTTGTCGTCTTCCTCCAGGACGATAACGCTGGCTGTACTCGTCATCGTCGTCGGAATCCGGCCAGAGCCACCTGTCCTCGTACTGCTCGCTGTCTGTCCCGTTTCATGGCGCTCACCCAGCGGCGTTACGTTTCCTGTGCAGCGCACCGGCTGTTATAGTGAACCAGAAGTGAGGGTGTTACTGTGCGCCGAAAACCCCAATAAAAAACAGCTCCACTAATGTGAAACCTGGGGAGGTGCGAATCAGTGATGCGCCGGTGTTTCTTGCAGGGACACATCAATCGCTGCGCCAAACCGTTTTTTTTTTTATCAATTATGCACTTGGTTTGCCCTGTCGACAGAAAGTGTGGGTCGATTGTATAGGCAGTGCAGTGAACAGCGCACGCGTAGGGTTCTCGTGTCAGAAGCGATTTTAACAAATGTGTTAGTTAATGCAATTAGATCATCATTATTCCTGTCTCTTAAATGACTGTGAATCGCGTGCGATTAATTTGAACCGGTTTTGAGCAATTTTACACTTGTCTTTGACCATAGCTTCAACTAGTTTGACAACTTTACCGGGACGGGCGACGCCGACAGCTCGAGCGCATATGGCGCTCCGCACCTATACAACATCAAAAACGTGTTCAGGATACATATAATAAAGGAGTATAGCTTTAGCAGTGGTAAGGGTCAGTTAACCGCCAAAGTAATTATTTCAAATTGCCTGCATGGTCCATAAGTTCATCCGCATCCAAGTGGCACAAATGGCCAGATTGCTTTGCCCTAAGTGAAATTTACGCTTGGTGGATACGTAGTACTCTTCGATTCACACGTGCAATAGTTAATTAACATTATTAGGAGCCTAATTACATTGTCCAAAGCCCACAGTTTGATGCCATCAGAGCTACGAGGATGACGCTTCGTGTACGTGTTGGCAAAATGAAAGTATACAGAAACACGGAGCTGTTTTTCTTCCTATCCGCCGCCTCTTCTTCAGAGTCAATCCAGCGTGCCGTCTTCTTATTCTGTTCCTCCTCCTCCGCACTTACTTGATCAAAAATCCCTGCAAATACGCACAACCAGTGGCTCGTCAACGGTCTTCTCGCTCTCGCTTTGTTCAGTATCGTCTTTAGTCACTTCGTCATTTCCAGACATTTCGGCTGATGTCCACATCTATGCTATGGAACTCTCTACTTCCGCGGACATTTCTGTCTTGGCATTGTGGGCACCCTTCTTGGGCGAACAAACTTCGGCGACATATTGTGCGAATACCGCGTCGCGTAGAATGTTTTCTTGTGCTTTTTTCTTTTTCGACTGCTTTCTTAGAAGGGTGCTCAAGCAAACGAGCCGGCGCACCGCAGGGAGTCTTATTGACGACGTAGTACAGAGAACGAAGACCACGTGTGTGCGTCGCGGCCAGTTTCTGGAATGTGTTGTTTGTATTAGTTTTGTAGCAAAGCCGGATGCACGCGATCACGGGGGCTCGCGTTGAGCATCGTTAACTTCGGCCTGCCTGACTGGCCCGTGTAAGCCGTTTTCCTATTGGTGGGAGGCGGTGGTGTTCCGAGACGTTCGTGTTGCCGTGGGTGCTGAAAAGTGCTATTTAAGCGGCGACACTGGCCTTTTTTGAGAGCGGACTCGGGGATCCATGACGCTCGACATCACCGGGGAGCAGTCCGGCAGGCCGACGGGGTATGATACCATTTTCTATGTTGTATAATTTTTGCCCTGTGTGTTTTCCAACTTCAAGATGTCTTAGCTAAATAAACCCCCCAATGAGTGCTCTCCCAATTCACTGTGTCGACTCCTGATCGCTTGCCTGCGCGGAGTGGCTCCCACGCCTCTTCGTCTTCCTGACCTTCCGATGCGTCTAACATTAACGGCCCCGACGTTTCGCTACAAAGTGGTGGAGGTTGCTCGGTAGCGATATTCCCGCTCTAAAGCTATGCCCCGAGTCAACAAGCATCAGGAAACTACTTCGGACTGCTCCACTATGACGGAACCCCCTTCCTTTCTCTCTGCTATGGCTACCCCCCAAGCAATACCTTTCGTCGGACCGCCAGTCTTTAGAGGCGCGCCAGAGGAATCTATTTCAGAGTGGCTACTTTGCTACGGACAGACGATCGCCCGTATCGCCACCAAAAGGAACAACATGGTCAGGCTCATCTCTAGGGTCTCCAACAGTCGTGGAGGGCTGGGGGAGGATAACCTCCTAAGGTTGTACAACGCCTTCCTAATGAGCCACATTACGTACGTGGCCGCTGCACATCGGTGGCACGGATATGAGAGAACGAAGCTTGAAGTCCTGATGCGCAAGAGCATTAAAAAGGTGCTCGGCGTCCCTATGAGAACCAGCACGGAGAAGCTCATGCAGATGGGAGTCCACAACACCCTCGACGAAGTGGTCGAGGCACAGCAGACGGCCCATGTCATCAGACTCTCTTCCTCGCCTGCGGGGAGGCGAATCCTGGAGGTGCTGGGCTGCAATCCCACTGCCGTCCGGGAAAGGCGATGCGCACTCGACAGGGGGCGCGGGAGGCCATCGCTGTCTCACCGTTCCCCCGCAGTGTGCACCCGCAACACAATGTAGGCAGACGCAGGGCCAGGGCGGCCGCGCTTCTAGGGTCCGTCGCCAAAGATCCGCAATCGGTCACGTTCGTCGACTCCGCCCAATACAGTTCGTCGGACTGGTTCGTGGCGATCGTTGTTGATCATAGTGGCAATCTCCTCAACGCTGCGTCGATGAGGGGCTCGTCCCCGGCACTGGCGGAACAGGTCGCTGTGGCCGTCGCTCTCCTGGACGGAAGCAGGCCACAGATCTACACGGATTCCCGTGCGGCGGTCAGGGCCTTCGCTTCGGGTTCGGTCTCGAAGGAGGCGGCCGCCCTGCTTTGCGGCAGGAGCGTCGCCCCCCACGTCATCACATGGTTCCCAGCCCACATGGGGCCTCAGGTCTCCTCCGTCGTTCTCAACGCCAACGAGCTGGCCCATGCCCGCGCGCGCGAACTCACCCACCGCGCCGGGGAAATGCCGCTCATGGGCGCGGATGCGGACGCGGGGCTCCACAAGGACTCGTTGCACAAATTCAATGAAATCACCAAGCACTATCAGCTCGTCAGGAGGGCCTATCTCCTGCCCCACGCCAAGCTCTCCAGACCTCAGTCTTCCAAATTCCGAATGTTGCAGACCGGGTCCTATCCCAGCCTAGCCAGTGTCAGCAGGTACGCGGACTCATTCAGGCCCGATTGTCCGGAATTCGGAGATCCCTTCTGCACGTTATAACACATGCTCTGGCGGTGCCCTTCGTTACAGGACGACGAACACGTCACCACCGAAGAAGAGTGGGAAAAGGCGCTTAAGAGCGCCGAACTCACCGCTCCGCTATGGGCCGTCCAGAGGGCCCACGACGCGGCGGTCAGGCACGGTCAGCCCGTCCCGACGTGGGAGCGGCCCGCGGCGGCTCCTCCCCTGTAAGGGGCTTTCAGAGTCGCTCCTCAGGACCACATTAAAGTTCGATGTCTGTCTGTCTGTGTATACCAAGTGAACGAGATGAGCAGGAAAGAAAGCTGAGATAGATAGATAGATAGATAGATAGATAGATAGATAGATAGATAGATAGATAGATAGATAGATAGATAGATAGATAGATAGATAGATAGATAGATAGATAGATAGATTTCACGACAGGCGAAAGAGTTTCGCATCTATGTGTGGTTTAGGAGAAAGAAAACAGATACGCACCAGACATCCTGCACCTTAAAGCAGTTCACTTTTGTACCTCAGAGGAGTTGTCGGTTTTTGTTGGTTTTTTTGTCTTTTTTTCTGGCCAGTTTCTGTAGCGCGACACGCGTTCATTCACACTTCGTAACTTCTTCATCACTTCTAGAGCGACTTTTTTTTTGTTTTTTTTTTTTTTGCGGCCGGTGCGCTTTTTTCTGATATCACCTTGACCGGGGTCTTAAAATTCGACTACGGATATCTAAAATTACGTGCAATTTTAAAAATTAAATAAAAATGCCCATTTTATAAATTGTGACGCCGTGCCATTTCCCCATATAACCAACGTTCTCAATTTGATAACGTTATGACTGCAACTGACATTAATATGTTAAATTTGCTCATAGTTGAAAGGCACAGGGTTGCTCAGGGAAGTTTGCAGCTGATGTCGGGCTCTGAAGACAAGGCTCAGCCCGTTGGCTCGTCGCGGGAGTGTCACTCTCTCTAAATAATTCTGTAAATAAGTTCGAGAAAGTGCTATTAAACCTGTTTGTCATTCTTTTCCACACTTTTATTCTTCAGTCTGCCTTAATTCGGGGTCTTTGTCACGCTTCCAAATGTGTATGCAGGTACGACGCTCCCTGCGTCACAAAAGTAAAAGCATAGATAATTAGTAAGCATTTGTTAATCAGTTCTTTCATAGTAACTTTAGATGAGGTAAAGCAGGTCCGCTTGGACATATATTGAGTTCGTATACGAAGACTACGGGTGCATTATTGTCATAGCATCATTATCAAAACTTTGTACTGCCTGGAAAAAAATTTTCATATATAATACTCTGTGTTTAAGGAGGCCTTCTGTAATGTTTAAAAATACCCATTGGGATATAAAAGTATGGCTACGCAGGAGAGGCGCCTTCATCTTCGTTGACGTCCAATACGGGGAAATACTCACGGGGAATTAGTTCCCAAGTAATAAATATCTGCTAATTATCTTTTAAGCTCATAGTAATGAGAAATTTTAAGTACCCCGTTAGCAAAAGCCATATCTTCTTCTGGATCTGGAAAAATGCGATTGCCCGTGAAACGGCAAACAGGGTGCCTATACCGTATACCACAGAATACTACTCCCTGCTGGTCCTCCTTGATTGAACAATTCTGCCTTGAGATGCAGAATTCAGCAATCACTGACCAATGCCGAATCCCTGATTGGGCAGACCGCCTTTGAGAGGTGACATTGCACTGATCAGGGAGGACCATCACAAAACAGTAGAAATCTTTAGTTTAATGTTAGGGTAATCATACTGGGTGTTTAGCGAACAGCGTTATCCGTACGCAAATGTTCGTCGCAGAAATCATGTTTTAGTATCGCAGGATAGCGTTTACGCCCCGGTATTTGTGGCGATTGCGCCCCTAATGGATCGTGAAGTCATTTAAAACAAGCATAAAAAAAACGCTCGTTTGTCTACGTATGCAGCAATATTCCAACATTTTGACAATAATAAAAATTCATGTATTCCGAATTCATGTATTACCGAATTGTGTATGCCTTAGTAGGACAGACTACGGGGCTAGTTGGTTATGCATCATGAAAAGTTCAACTTACACAGGGACACCAGAAGAAACGAAACAGACAGGACAGACCGTCCGTCCTGTCTGTTTCGTTTCTTCTTGTGTCCCTGTGTAAATCGCGCTAAACTGAACTTTTCATGTGTATACCTGTTCTCTTGCAAGGCATCGTTCGCAACGAACTTTTCCAGAGATTCCTGAGCGTCCCCAACGGCGGGCACAAGGCAGTCTGGGAAGCCAGGGCGCCAGCCGCCGCGGCCGCTTGGGTTTCGTGCGCTCGCTTTGCGCGCAGCGTCCAAACGTGAGGGCACGTGATCGCGTTTTTGAAAGAAGAGCTGTTTTTATAGCTGTTCCAGACTATTCCCACACAACAAATATACATAAAGCAAGGATCACAATCATGAAGTAGCATATTTGGTTACTTATTGTACGTGCGAGCAAATATACTCATCAGTAAGGGGACGAAGGCAGGGAATTAACCTGCACATAGGCAGCCGTCGGTAATCTGGGGCTTCGCCGGTAGTTTTTGATAGCAGAATTTTCTTTCATATCCGTTTGCCTGTTGCGATACATTCACTACGGCTGTGCTAATTCTTTCAGTGGCAAAACTGTTGTAAAAATGTTGCCACGCGATACAGTGGAGACCTTGAAGTCACTTTGAAGTCTTTGTCTGTCCACTTTGATGTAAAGACTTTGAACTGGACAGATGAATGTAGTTGGCATAAAATAAGCGTACTTTGAATGCTGCGTTTAAAGGGACACGAGCCGTCGGCATTTCGTAGAGCTGGCAGCTGCAAAACTTGCGCACGTAACCGTGACATAATATTAAAGAACTTGAGAAGAGCACGGGGGCCGTATGCACGTGATTTTCCTGCGACCCGCATTCTCAAGCTTGGCTGAAGAACACCTTACAGTAAGACTACCACGGCGATTTACATGACGAAGAAATATACTTTCAAATTCGTGACGCCAAGTTGACACACCAATGGGTGTTTCGGCGCACAGTTAAATGGAAAACTCTAATTTCTTTCTGCTAGTAACTGTCCCTTCGGCTTAGTGTTAACAAAACTGCAGTTACGAAATACTACTTCAGTTCAAATTGATGGTAGTTTTTCATTAGTGTCTTTTTAAAGACGGCTCTCATGTTGGAGTCCTAACATGAAATTATGGCCTTTTATTTATTTATTTATTTATTCATTTATTTATTTATTTATTTATTTATTTATTTATTATTTATTTATTTATTTATTTATTTATTTATAACAGCGCGCCTATAAAACCACGGAGTTTCCTACAAAATACCATAGAGGGAAATGTTGCGCTAAATAGTGTGTCTATGAGAGGCTCAAAAAAGGCGCTTCATCCGACATGGACATTATCGGTATCCCAAGGATTAGCCCAATCTTCGTTCTTCGGCTTCACACAGATTTGAGACCATAAGAAACAGGCCATTTACCATAAACTATTGCATTATAAACGGAACAATTTTCAATAATTATGCTCGTGCACATAAACTTGTTGCTTTTTCGCGGTTAGAAAAATACGAATGCTCAGAAATTTATGAAAATGATACGATAATGGACATGTTACCTCATCTACTTCCGCCTAGATTTAGCGGCACATATAAAAGTCGAAGTACCACATATAATCGTGTTTGAATTGAAAGTCCGTACTTTCTTTTTTTCCTCTAATAAATGACGTGCTAGCGTTTTCAAGTACACAAAATGCAGGTGGATCTTCTAAATGTACATAAATGGGCAATCGCCCGCTTGTTCAAGTGCTGCTTTACGCAGGGTAAGTGCTCTACTGCATTTTTACAAACTATATGGCTCGCACCATTGTGTGAGGCCGTGACAGAAGCGCAGATCACCCAGCGTTTGGTGGCGGTTGCTTTTGCGTAATAACGTGAAGTTAAAACAAACAGCGTTGTTGTGTTCAACTGCGTTGGAAACTGCGTCTGAGCTCTTTTTTTTTTTAGCATAATCTGCGGGTGCGTTTGCTTGTCGTCCAGTCCACGTCTGCTAGCACGATAACTCTGCCCCTGCTTGGCACGTCTACTCGGCGTTGAATTGATCGGATAGTGCAAGAGAAATGCTGTAGTGCATTGTATACGAACAGCCACATCACAAGAAATGTGTAACAGTGAAAGGAGCCCAACACTTCCGTCGCATTTTGTGCAAAAGAAAACAAAAAAAATGCGGTTGATCCCTCTGTCATAGGAATCGAGAAAACACGAAAGTGAAAGCTGTCCTCGCACATAAGCGGTAATCTGGCGAATCGAGTGGCGGGAGATGGGTTGGGTACTCTGGACATGTGGACCCCTTGCATGCACACAGCAGCGGCACCTCGACATTGCACAGTGATCCTCGACAATTGCTCGCAAGCGAAAGTATTCGAACGACTCATATTTCTCCGGAGACACTGCATCGAACGTGCCAGCGCCGTGCGCAAACCTGCTGTAAACCAGGAGCGTCCGCGAAAGGTGAAACTTTGCAAGCGCAACCGAAATGTTTGTCAGCGGATCGTTTTGCGAACGCACAATTCGCTGTGCGAAAGGCGCATCATGTGCTTGCCGGCGCCCGTCTTTGCGTTCCGGGAGTAGAGGGCGTCGCAACGCAACCGGCTATCATATGCGTCACACAAGACAAATTATGTAGCGGCCTTGGCTGAAGCAGCTCGCCGGCACGACGTCGAAGCCTGCTCGCCGATTGAAGCGTCGAGACTACTGCAGCGCCAACTGCCGGTGCGCATACTAAAACGACAATTTACGACTTCTCTCCATCGTTCCTAGGTGGCGGTACCACCGCTTGGAAGCAAGAGTGCAGTGAAAGGGAGTACAAAAGCAATTTCGCTTGCTAAATAACTTTGCTTTAACTGGACAGCAATTAGATGCAAACTCTAAAGTTTTATAGTAAAGATATAAGGCCCGTTTTTTCCTCAGGACTCGAAGTCTGCCGGTGGTGTGGTGTTATCGCTTGCAGCTGCTACTGTGGTACCCTGTCTAGTCGTGGGTTCGAATCCTAGTGGGTGGTGATTCTTCCATATTAAGTGCGCGTTTATTTTTCAGAAACTATTTCCGTTACGAAAGTACGTCACAGATTTCTTGATGGACCCCGGCATAAAACACTTTCATGCTAAAAAAAAAAAGCAGCAAAAGCGCATCGGCAAGGTTAGTGAAAAGCCCGTGATAATTTTCTAAAGTTAGGCCGAACAGCCCCGCAAATAATACGTGTGATCAAAACAAACACAAGGCCCAGACAGACGGCCCGGCACCTCATCAATACAAAAGACGAGTGACAGTCTGATGCTCTAAATACAGCCGCTGCCTTCTTCGCGTAACGAAAAAGTGTAGTCTTGTCGCTCGCGCCTGAGAAGCTACGAACAACAAATAACAAATCCATTAGAACGTATGAAGCCGCGGCCACGAAGACTAGACAAATCCATAAGCTACCCATCATTCTCATGGCAGCTGAAGGTTTGCAGCACCAGAGCTCTAGTATTTCTTGTAGGAAACGACGAGTAAAAACGAAGGGAGCATGCGAAGCGAGCTTCCCCTCACATGGATACTTGTTGTGGTGAAGCTAAAATGGGTAAGCTCTTGCTGCTGCGCATTTTATTGTTTTATTCCTTTATTGGACGGATGGATGGCTGGATGAATAGATGGATGGATTCAATTGTCCGTTCGTCCATCCGTCCGTCCGTCCATTCACTCACCCGTCCAACCATCCATCCACGTCACCTTCTTCCTCTCGTTCCTTTCTCGACCTCGTCTTGTCGCGCGAAGAAATATATGAAGTATTATGTAGGAGGTGCTGGTTTTAATTAGTGTTCTCTGTGCGTTTTAACGCGATAGCAGTCCAAGCGAATAAGAAAGCGACGCGAACGGGGCCCGATAATGCTTCTGCGTTTGACACTTAACCTTCAAGGGGTTGAAGTTGAAGCTTGAGCGCCTTCCCATCTTTTTTGTGCTTTTTCTTCATTAAACAATACTGCATGATAGCAAGTAATTAATAATAATTTCTGTGGTTTTACGTTCCAAAACCACGACATGACTACGAAAGATACCGTGGTGCAGGGCTCCGGAAATTTCAACCGAATAGGGTTCTTTAAGGTGCTCTGACATTGCACCAGTACACAGGCCTCAAAATTTCGTCTCAATCTAAATGCAGCCGCCATGGATGGGATTCTACCCGCGACCTTTGAATCAGCAGCCGCGTGCCATAGCCACCAGGCCACCACGGCGGCACATACACCGGCATAAAGGATTAAATTAATTTGAACGTGGTCAGGAACAGTCCTAAGGTCCTTGAGCTGGCGCACGGAACGAAAACCAGACCTGCGCAGAGGACGCAGCACAGTGACCGCGTAAGCTATATTCTGTTGTGCGTTCTGTCAATCTTTACTTTCAGTCTTACTTTAATCCTGCTTCACCCCCCCCCCCCCCCTCAACCCCTTTCATTTTTCGCCTCCGTTTTCTTCCTCTTCCATTGTATGCCTTTTCTGCTTCGTCTTTTTTTTTTCCTTTTTTTTCGTCGTCATCCGCTTCCTCTTTTCTTCGTTGTCGTCGCCTTGCTCGTCTTCCTCGTCACGGTATTATCTTTGGCCGACTCCTTCCTCGTCGTCGTCCATGGAGCCACAGTTGGCATGGCTGATAGTGATGCAGAACTATCGATAGCGCTATCGATACTATCGATGGTTGAGTCACTATCGAACTATCGATGGTACGAAGAACTATCGATAGCACTATCGATGGTAATATTGACAGTATACTATCGACTGTAATTTCAATAGCATTGTAAATAGTATAAAACCAACTGCGCGAACTCATCGCCGCGTATATATAAACGTGGTTCCCTGTAGGCGTAGTATATGGTTGTGGGGATAACCATGGCAGGATCGGCAAGGCGGCACTATAGCTCGAGATTATTTACTACAACATGAAGCAGACAGCGCCAGCAGTATCTCTTTGTTTACTTCTTATGCAGCTTCGGACCTACTAGATCCTTTCACGTACTGATCGGCAAAGCAAGACAAAGCAAGCAAATCAAAGTAGAAATCGCGAACGGAAAAGGTATATCCGTCCGAGAATTTGAAACAAAACCATCCGCCGGGGGCGCACAAAAGCAAGCAAGGAAAGGTAGCTCATATCACGTGGCTCATATCACATGCTTGTGTTCCTTCACCAAAATGCTTGGCTTACAAATGATAATTAAATTGAACGGCTCAGCGGTAGCGGTAAGGAAGCCGTTCATGTCACGGAACTGCAAGACCTCGAATTTATGTTGCGTTTTGTGGTTTAAAAGAAAAAAAATCGCGAACTTACTTTTGTTTGTAAGGTTTCACTGCTTGGTTTTGAGCATTAATTTCTTAGTGGACATATACCGGCATTTTCACTGAGGTAATTTCATTCACAAAAAATTGCTCATAAATGAAACGAGCCGAGTACAGCGAATGGAGTCCAATAATTGTCAATTTCACTGCCTACAAAACCAAAGATGAAATCCTATCCAAGCGTGCACGGCTAAAAGAAAGCAATATTTCTGTCAGTGAAGACTTCTGTCCTGCAACACGTCACGCCAGAAAAACCCTTATCGAATACGCAAAACATCTGAATCTGCCATACAAGTTAAGGTACAAAAAGCTATTAATTGATGGGAAATGCTATGGCTATGACGCCAGTGAAGAAAAGGTCTATGAAATCAGGCCACTAAGTACCACTAATGATACCACGGCGTCTGTTCGAGTCTTAAGACCCCGGCGCAATATTACAACAGCACCAACATAGGATAACGCGAGGGGTAGGGACGCCGACCCGATAACATCTAGACTACCGGTTCTGTTTACTAATATTCGTAGTGTCTTACCTAAGAAGGAGCTTCTATGCGGCCTAATAAACGACTGTGATGCAGATATAATTGCACTGACCGAGACTTGGTTGACGAGTCAAGTTACAAACTCCGAGTTATTCAACTGCAATAAAAAGTATAAGGTTTACCGTACCGACCGCGCTAAGGAAGTAGGTGGTGGCGTATTAATTGCTGTTAATGAATCTTTAGTCTGTTTTCCTGTGGCTATCAGATGTGATATTGAATGTGTATGGTGCTGTGTTTCTGTCAATTATAAAAAGGTTGTGATTGGTTGTTGTTACAGAGCACCATCATGTGCCGTGACTTTTTCTGACAGCATGTACGATTGTTTAAGTCAAATAAGTACTCGTTTCCCTGATGCACCAATTCTTCTAGTGGGAGATTTTAATTTTCCAAACATTTCATGGTCAGGCACGTGTCCTTTAATAAATCCAACTTCCGCAGAATCGAAACGTTTTGTCGACATATGCGCAGACTTTAGCCTACTCCAAGTTGTTACTTCGCCTACACGCGTAACGGACACCACATCATCCCTGTTAGATCTCGTTTTAACGTCATCATCCGATATTATATCCCAGGTTACACACTCGCCCGGTCTAAGCGATCATGACGTCTTGCATTTTACGATTAGCCTCTCAATTTCCCTGTCCCATAACAGTCTTAAAACCATTCGTGACTACAAAAAAGCCAATTTCACCGCTATCAACCATGAACTTGGTGTTTTCCTTGATAATTTCCTGCCTAATGCCGCTGAGCGCTCGCTGGATACTAACTGGAGTATGTTTAAAGAAAAAATTCAGGATCTTGTCAACCAGTTCATTCCAACGAGGCGTGTTCTCTCGAATAACAATGCCCCATGGTATACCAAATCCTTGAAACGGCTATCTAATCGGAAAAAACGTCTCTTTCGCACAGCAAAGCGGGCCCAAAACGAGGCTACATGGACAGCTTACAAAGAAGCTGCCTCGACCTACACATCTGCAATAAAGAATACGAAATTTTTATTTTTTAATACCACCCTCCCGACCATGCTTATCAACAATCCGAAAAGTTTCTGGAATGTAATAACACCTACCGAGTCAAAAATCATATCACTCAGTTCATATACTGGCGAACCCATACCTCAGGACCGCTGCGCCACTATTCTAAACAACGCGTTCATAAAAGCTTTCACACCTGCAAGACATGATCTCGAACTGCCATGGCTACCGCGTTGCAACTTCTTACCCATGGATCCGGTAATTTTTAACCCCACCGGCATAAGAAAAATAATAGATGGCCTTAAGCTTACGTCTTCTTGCGGAGTTGACGGAATAACGGCAAAGTTTCTGAAAAATACCAGCGAATATTCCTCGATCATCTTAGAGAGCATTTTTTCACAATCATACATGTCTTCATCTTTACCTCTTGACTGGAAAACAGCGAAAATTATTCCGATTCCCAAATCTGGTGACACGCATGATCCATCTAACTACAGGCCCATATCATTAACCTCGATACCATGTAAAATAATGGAGCACATCATATTTTCTAACCTTGTTACATTTCTGGAAGAAAACAACTTTTTCTCTAAGTTTCAACACGGCTTTCGCAAATTCCTTTCCTGTGAGACTCAGCTGGTGACTTTTACTAATGACTTACACGAGTATCTTGATAGCGGTTTTCTTACTGATTGTATTTTTCTAGATTTTTCGAAAGCATTTGACAGGGTTAAACATGTTTTGCTTCTACATAAACTTAGCGCTTTAAAAATTGACCCTGGAGTACTTGGCTGGATTCAATCTTTCCTTTCTTTCCGTTCTCAATTTGTTGTAGCTAATGACTCCACATCTAACACGGCTCCAGTTGAATCAGGTGTTCCTCAAGGGTCTGTTCTGGGTCCTCTTTTATTTTTAATATATATTAATGATATACCAGAAAACATTTCCTCAAAAATTTGCTTATTCGCGGATGACTGCGTTATATATCGCAAAATTAATGATGTCTCTGACATAGCAATCCTTCAATCCGACTTAAACAACATACATAAGTGGTGTCTCACTTGGTGCATGGAGCTCAACATTAATAAATGTAAATCGATGCGCATTTCTCGTTCTAATACAACCTGCTCTACCTACGCACTAAATAACTGCCCCCTCCAATCTGTCACAAGCTACCGTTATCTAGGCGTTCATATAGCGAACGACCTCTCTTGGAAGCAGCACATACAATACATAACTTCAAAAGCTAACCGCTCATTGGGATACTTGAAAAGAAATTTTTCTCTAGCACCTACGCCGTTGAAACGACTGCTATATATAACCTACGTCCGCCCCAAACTTGAATACGCCTCATGCATTTGGGATCCTCATCAAGTCACATTAATTAACGAAATTGAATCGGTTCAAAATCGCGCTGTACGTTTCATCCTCGCTAATTATCACCGCACTGCCAGCGTTACATTAATGAAGAGTACGCTCCTTATCCCATTACTCTCTCTTCGCAGAAAGGAATCGCGCATTTCGTTATTTCATAAAATATATTACCACAACCCAATTCTTCGTTCACTCTGGATCCACCCGGCACCGTACCATTCAGCTCGCCATGATCACATGCATAAAGTCAATGTACCTCGTCACAACACCATAGCATGTTCACAATCATTCCTTCCTAAGACCTCAATCGATTGGAATAACCTACCTGCATCATTGGTAACAATCACTGACCCCACTCGTTTTAAGAATGCACTAACAGTAAACTTGAAATCGTGAATTATTCCAACGGGTTTAACTATTATTGGTATTGATTGGCTGTTTTCTTTTTGTTCTTGTTTTCCTTTTGTTTTGTTTTTGTTTGTTTTTGTTTGCTTTTTGTTTTGTTTGTTTTTTTGTTTTTTTATTTCCAATGTCTGTTAATACAGTGTATTCATTGCGTGTAATATTTACTATTATGTAGCATCATTATCTTTTCTGTAATGTGTTTACATAATCCTGTGCTTACTTTCCTGCATTTATTTCTCTTCAAATGTTTTCCGCCCCTCCCCTCTATAATGTACTAATGTACCCTGAGGGTATCACAAATAAATAAATAAATAAATAAATAAATAAATAAATAGTAGCCTATATTGTGACTGTTAGAACTATCGGCAAATGGACTGTCGGTACTATCGATAGTTCTGTTTTAAACTATCGATACTATCGATAGTCGATTTAACGATGGTTCTGCATCACTAATGGCTGAGAGTGCATGACGCCCAACCAAGTGGTGAGAGCCTATGAGGGTTAAGGTCCCTATATATATAAAGGTAGGATGGATGGATGCTATGAGCGTCCCCTTTGTAACGGGGCGGTGACATGTGCGCCACCAGGCTCGTAAGAAAATTTAAGAACTTTTTTTTTCTCTCTTTAAATTGTCACCATGCCTTTTAAATCTACTTCAATCAAATCGATCATACTATAGCAAAAAATGGAAATTCATAGCCCAGTTCCCTGCCCCTTATTGCAGAAAGTCCACATTTTTCCCTATAATTATTTTTGTCCGTTCTCTCTAGTTTTCTGCCACCAGTATTCTAACCGTCTCTTACTTATTTCAATCGCGGCTATGTTCAGCTTCCCGTTGTTCGCCCTAAAGCCCAAGGCTTCATGTAGGGTGGTGCCCAAACGTACACCTGGGTGGATATTCCCGCATTCAATCAGAACATGCTCCGTCGTTTCCCTATCTTCCTCACAGCATGTGCATTCTTCTTCTTCTTTACTGAATTTCGCTTTATAAATACGCGTTATAAATACGCGTTCGACAACTACACGCGCGCCCTCTGGAGCGGTCCAAGGGGCAGCGCTAGCAGACGACGCTCCGCTCGCTCGCGTGCATTCTGCGGCCGCCTGAAACCGCTCTCAGTGCGCGCTTGAACCACTCAATTATTGCCATTTGCGGCATAAGCTTCTCAGGAAACTTGAAACGATAGGGGCAATGCCTCACGATCCCGGTGCGCGTCAAGCCTTGAAATAAAACGCTCGTGCCTTCGAAGCACCTCATTCTAATGAACGGTTCTTCACAGCGGTGGTGATACAGCGCTTTTTTTAAGCGTTGTTTCCACGATCTGAAATTCAGTGCACATTGAACTAGGGATAATATTTGGGTTAGCTGATTGGTTAGCACTTATAGTTCGAAAAAATGGGGGGGAGGGGGGGGGGTTGTGGGCTTACCGCAACTTTCGGAAACTTCTTGTGCTTCTAGTGGTGCGCAGCAAGTGATATGCGCTCTTATCAGTTTTGTCGCGTTTTTCAGTGCTCGCCAGAATTCTCGTAGTCTTTTAAACCGAACCCCCAAGGATATGTTTACATAACATTGTAAGCTTTACTTCTAATAAAGGATTTCGCTGCATCTGACAATTATCAGTAACCAGATTATAAGTTCCAGAATATAGAGCATGCTCACTATAGCGCCTATGAGGCGCCTATTTTAATTTCTTTTTTAAGCTCTCCACTTTTTACTATCCCCACCACCTCCATTCGCCATGTACCTTTGTAAGCCCCGGGGATATGAGATTATGTTTACATTATACCCACTGCGTTTGCAAATAAATTTGTGGTGTTTCTGCAACTATATGATATGAAACCATAGCCACAAATGTTCAATCGGGTGGTTTGTGTATACATGCAGGATAATAAAGTAATACGTATTTGAAAGTAGACTTTATTGCAGGAATGCAGAACTCCCTTTTGCGCCCTCATTCGCTTGCAGGGTGGCTTCCGTTCTTTGTTTCGGCCGATGAGTGAAGATGCTCGGCGTGGCATACATCTTCAGTTTCTTCTGGCCATACTTTTGTAAGATTAATGGCTTTTAACATCAAAGTGGTCCTGTAAACAAGATACGCAAAGTGCTGGGACAAAGCTGCCTTAATCGACCTCGCGCAGAGACCTGCGACAAAACGCAGCAAGGCGTGGCAAAACAAAACAGAAATGGAATCCCAAGGACAGGCATCTTATTGTAAGTCTGAAGTTTTGAAGCCACCCGAAAAGCATCAGATAAATACAGCCGCCTCCGTGTGGTTCGTGCACATTGTAATAGTACCATGAAGGCATTTACTGAACAAAGTAACAGCAGCCTCTAGCACATTGACGCAGTTATATATGCTCACATGATCTGGGAAAGCTTGCAGTAAGTTCACTGCATGCTATGCAAAACGTTCACTTATACAAGCTCTCGTATCTAAACATTGTAAAAGGGCGCCCACGCCTGAAAAATAACCTTATGTGACACGTCCAGACGCAATATGAACAAACTGAAGTATACACCTATATAGCTGTTTCAAGCAGCCGCATCAATGTAACTGAATGGCAAGAAGCACTCTACATTGCTCTAGGCTTCCCGATTCAGTGCTCAGCCAACACACTAACCGTTCACCGCCGAGAAAGCACGCATCATGGTGATATAAACAAACGCAATTTTATCGTGGTCCTGAGGTAATCACTGTGAGAAATACGCGTTGTTAAACGTAAATAACTATAATGTGAAGATATGCCGCATCAAGAATGCCGAAACAATAACAGCGTTGTTGAGATAATGCCCATGGAGCAGCACATGCAGGAACAAAGGCGCGCTAGCGAGGCTGAATGGCCGGCTGAAGCCTACGACAGTGTTTACATTTATAAACACCGCGAAGTCACTTACCTCGCATAGCCGGGTATTCTCAGTGGGCACGAAATCCTTGCGCCCGATTCTGTGGAGCCATATCTTCCCTCTGCTGACGTTATGATCACCGCGAGGAATGGCAAAGAACTTTTTTCCATCCATCGTGCGTTTGCGGCAACCGTCACAACAGCCCGGCATGCTGGCGCGTCATGCTGCCAATGTTCAAAAAAACACCTAATTCCCGCGTCCGCTCAAGCACAAGCTACATAAGCACTTCTACGTTACATAAACAATACACCAGAGGTGCAAGAACTATTTTCTACTTACAGAAACATTCAAATCCACGCTCGGAAACACAAGCAACCATACGTTCCTGCATGCGCAGCGATCAACTGCTGGATCACGTGAGATCACGTGACGCCAACCGGCCAATCGCGCTGGGCGGCGGCTGGATCAAGACCTTTCGCTACTTTTGAAACATACAGGGACGTTAATGAGTGTTGTAGCGGCACGGCCTCTATTGAGCTGGGTGGAAGTCCGCACAGTCATGGGGCTTTCTCTCTTTCTTTTTTTTTTACAGAGAAGTTTATAGCATTTGTGGACACAGGCGGCGGAGATGGTGCCGATTTTGATCCCATTAAGGAGCCTATAACAGCTTACGCAATAAAACAAACACAAAAAATAGTTTTTGGATGTATATGAACGGGTACGACTGCGTACTAGCTCTTATAAATGCATGTGTTTAACGCAGCGAGAGCTTCGCGCACGCTCAGCCACGGGTAACGGACAAGCCGACTTAGTGCATTGTGTTTCATCGCAGACCGACAAGTCGTAATGAGATCAGTATTTACTGTTTTTCGCTCTGTTATTAACATACTTTTGCCGCTTGACCTTTGTGAAATGGCGATGACATTTGACACAAAACAAAACAAAACCAAGTAAATTTATATGTAGGTTTGCCCGTATTTTCTCAGATTTGTTCTGTTCCGTGTGCTGCCTCACATGCACGCTATGATCGTATGGGTAAAAAAACAATGTGCTATTTTTAGCCACGATGCATTTCTTTTCCATTTTTTACCTCTACTTACTTCCAACTGACTATTGAAGGGCAGATGTCATATCTGATTGTGATAAAAAAGCTACTGTTAATTACAATTACTTTGCCCAATTAGCAGTATAGACCTGCTGACTGTTGTACGTGGTACGCATCTGCGTGGGAAACTGCAAAACAGTAAACAGCAACGCCAACCTTTTCTCTTTCGTTTTCTCATTACATAGATAGCCTGGGAAAGTGGAGTCGTCCGTCTGCATGCGCAAATGGACCAATCCTCTTTCTGAGCCTGTATACCGTTTTCTCATAGGCACCGCCATGTTGCCTTGCGGACGGAGCCGTCTCCGATCTGGCAACCTACTGGCTTGTACGAACGCTCGCTTGTGCATGCGGTTGCAGTTTTCGGCGCTTTTTTTTTTAGTTCTGGCGCGCTCAATTTCGTCTAACTTGGGGCTTATATATAGGAAATGAGTCTGTGCAACGTCCTGAGAAGCTTTGAGCCTGTGATAGTCATTGATTTTAATAGAGGATGCCGCGAAAGTACCGTGGTGCCGTATATTTACGGCGTACTCATTGTGTTTGCAAAGCGCGCACACGTTTTCCCGCTCTCTGGCCGAGCAGGAGCACCCATTGGGGATACAATGAACCTTTTTTTTCCTTAGTTTTATTTTTGCGAGGGGAGGGGTTGCTGGGGTTAACGCTGTCGTGCGTAGGCGCGCGGTGGCTGGTTCCGGTTACATACCTCGCGAGGTTTCAGCTTTCTTTTGTCCGTTTCTTTTTTTTTCTTTCACTCAGTAACACGACTGACAGGCGTGAACTAGTGTTTGTGTCACGAGAAAGGAACGGGAGAGGCGGGAACAAGGATGATAAGGAAAGCGACGATCGGCCGTCCGCTCCGGGCAACGGCTAGGCGGAGTCCGGGGAACGCTTATTTGTCCGGGACCCCCTCCCCCCACGCCTTTCTTTCTTTTAAGTGCGAATGCACTTCTTAAGCGACCCCGAAAACTCCGCCGGCATCCGCGCTCCTCCTCCTCTCCCCTATCAACGGCGCGAGGAGCGGAGAGGAGCGTCTGTAGTAACGGCGCAGCGACGTCACGCCCCACGTGACTGCGCGCGCTCCGCCCTCCGCTCCGTGGCTGCGCGCGCCCCGCGCCGGCTCCGCACCGCTCTCCGCGCCGTGACGTCACGGCGCGTTGTGCAGCTGGCGCCTCCGCGCCGTGGCTGCGCGCGCCGCGCCGGCTCCTCGCACCCTCTCCGCGCCGTGACGTCACGGCGCCATGCAGCTGGTGTGCCTCTCCCCCCGTTAGGTTTGCACTCACCCTACTTCATATATAAATGTGTGTGTACAAATGCATCATGACAACAACACTTTAAATCATTAATTACACTTAATCATCATCATCAGTAAAAGTGCTTTGCACTTAAAAACGGCCAGACCTCCGTGGGTCGGCTGGCGCGTGCTCTCTCGCTGCCGTCTCCTTCGCTCGGCTCTGCAGTTTAATCGCGCGCGCCCGCTCATAGCATCACCCCGTGCTTCGCACTTCCTCATACTCCCCTTCGGGGAAATGCGGGTTTTTTTTTATTGCGATGTTTGTCAACAATGTGACGTCACGCAGAGCATCGACATCGCGGCGGACCAGTTTCGCAGTGGTTGGCAAAAAGCTCCGGCGGCTCCAGCAGTTTGCTCGGGCTTTGCAAGCGATGGTACTGTCCCTTCCCGAGGTTGCGCGCTGGCGGTTTGTCGAAAAGAAGCTGCAAGTTCGTGGAATGCAGTATCTATACCCCTACACCATTTCGGAATGGAAGAATGACCCTAAAACCTTGACCAAACGTTCAGCTCTGTGTGTACCTTGCGAGCATGCGTAGCCCATACAATGCAGAGGCCATGGAACGTTACTGATCGCTCAAAGCGTACGGCTTAGTGAAAGGCCACGTGCATCTAGTGCTTGTCTCGAACTGGGGCACCAACGCTTTCCGTCGGCTGCTGTCATTCGGAAATCCAGAAGAAAAAAAAAACGATGCCGCTGCCTTAATTTTGTCGCGCGTTTGGCATATCCTACGTCGCAAAAGCTAACCACCGTATCAAAGAGGCCAGGTAACGCGCACAAAAACCAGTACGCACACGGTCCATCCGTACGGCAGCATGGAACCACGCCGAACACTGCAACTTTTGCCAACCAGGCATGGAATGCATGTTTTTCAAAACAAACACCGTCACGGAGAACCACCGCCATGCCTTACGAGCTGCAGGCAGCGTCCACACTGCGCACTGTACTTGCATGGCCGGTTGAGTTGTAGCGCTCATTTGCATTTCCTTCCGTTCTTTCTGCTCAGGAACTAAACTTCTATACGGCCGAAAACAGGCGAGACTGGTACTGCTATCGCGTCCGAAAACACAAACCAAATTTTCCTTTGGAGTGCTCGCCCGACGCAAGTTACAGCGAAGTGAGCGCGAAATGAGAAAATCTGCACAACATTCGGAACCGCCGCTTACAGAACGAATGCTTCCGTTTCAAAGCGCGTTCAAAACGCTCACACTTTTTTCTTTGTGTTTCAGGGCTAGTCCTCTTGAAAGCAAACACGTTAGCCAGCCACTCCGGGAGCTCAGAAAATCGAGACGGGGCACCAGAGTTAATAAAATATACATGCTCACAAATGCTGCGGAGGCAAAAATAACAAAACGCCTAAAAGCTCTAGGTAACAGGCTAGCACTTACCCGCGATTAAATGCAATCCAAAAATCCTGTTGCTGTCCGACGGCTGCTGTTTTACACAGCGCACAGCTCGCACCCACGCTTTCCATCACTGTGTCGTTTGGACTTCGGAACTCGAGGAAAAAAAAACAAGGACCCGATGCCGCTGCCTTTTATCGCGCGTTTAGCATATCCTTCATCGCAAAAGCTAACCACCATGTCAAAGCGGCCATGTGCACGCGCACAAAACAAACGAGTACGAACTCGGTTCACCCGTACGGCAGCATGCAACCACGCCGAACGAAATAAAGAGAGAGGCATTTTATGATAATTCAAGAGGAAGCGCTTTATTGTTTGAAGCGAGATCGGGCTGCCTTAGAACGCGCATTTATAAAGCGAAATTCAGCAAAGAAGAAAAATGCACATGCTGTGAGGAGGATAGGGAAACAACGGAGCATGTACTGATTGAATGCGGAAATATCCACCCAGGTGTACGTTTGGGCACCACCCTACAGGAAGCCTTGGGTTTTAGGGCGAACAACGGGAAGCTGAACATAGCTGCGATTGAAATAAGAGACGGTTAGAATACTGGTGGCAGAAAACTAGAGAGAACGGACAAAAATAATTATAGGGAAAAATATGGACTTTCTGCCATAAGGGGCAGGGAACTGGGCTATGAATTTCCGTTTTTGCTATAGTATGATCGATTTGATTGAAGTAAATTTAAAAGGCATGAGGAAAATTTAAAGAGAGAGAAAAAAAAAGTTCTACGAGCCTGGTGGCGCACATGTCACCGCCC